>NC_069408.1:45802031-45881239 GCF_026875155.1 Cherax quadricarinatus | reverse complement strand
TTCCCCCCCTTTGCGGCAGGGAACTGGATGAAAAGAAGTGGGTTACAACTCCCTTGTACTGTAAAATAGTGCTGTTGTTGTTTACACAAAACTTTTAAGACTTGTGTACCGGTAGTTCCGTTTTGTTGAGAGAGGAGAGAGAAGAGTGAGAGGAGGGGAAAGAGAGAGAGAGGAGAGAGAGAGAGAGGAGGGGAGAGGAGAGAGAGAGAGAGAGAGAGAGGGGGTGGGGGGCCAGCGTGTACAGCACAACCAGCACAGTTCTGCTGTTGGAAAACACTACACTTTTCACTCCACGGTAGCTAGCCACCGACCCTCTAAACCCCCAAGACCCCCCCCCCCGAATCCCTCTCTTTTTCTCTCACGATATAAATAAATACATATAATTTCGGTATTTTTTACGTTCTCACTAGATTTTTCCCTCCTCCGTTACCACACGTTAATACTTCACAAGGTATATCTTGTGTATGCATAGAGAGGAGAGCGTGTATGTATGTATATATATATATATATATATATATATTAATATATATATATATATATATATATATATATATATATATATATATATATATTTATAATATTATATATATATACACCACACACACCTCAGTTAAAACTGTTTATAAACAAAAGGAGGAGGCAGTTAGGGTAATCAACTATTGGAAGAAAGATGAGCTAGTGAGAGTATAGGCAATAAAGGAGAAGTGGTATGGAACAGATTTAAGAATGTGTTGTTAGAGTGTTCAGCAGAAGTTTGTGGTTACAGGAAAGTGGGTGTGGGAGGGAAGAAGAGCGAATGGTAGAATGATGAGGTAGAGAGAGTAGTAAGAGAGAAAAAGTTAGCATATGACAGGTTTTTACAAAGTAGAAGTTATGTTAGGAGTACATGGAGAGAGAAAACAAGAGGTTAAGAGAGTTGTGAAGAAATGTAAAAGGAGAACAAATAAGAGAGAGGGTGAGATGCTATCAATAAATTTTCCTGAGAATGAGAACAAATTTTGGAGTGAGATTAATAAGTTGAGAATGCCTAGAAAATGAATGGATTTGACAATTATAAATAGGAAAGGAGAATTACTAGATGGAGAGTTGAAGGTATAGGAAAGGTGGAGGTGATATTTTTGAGAAATTGTTAAAGGTTGATGAAGATAGGGAAGCTGTGATTTTCTGCATTGGGCAGGGAGGTATAAGATCTTTTAGGAGTAATGAAGAGCCAGATGTAAATAGGGGGTAAAGCAGCTAGGATAGATGGGATCTTGGCAGAAATTTAAAAAGCAGGTGGGGATGTAATTTTGGAATGGTTGGTGGTTTTAGTTAATATATACAGAACAACTACTGTGAAAAAATAGTGAAATTCCAAGCACTTTTGTGACTTCTCACATTATCAAGAAACTGTGTGAAAGAGGGGAAGGAACCTAGGGATTGGCAGACAGCATGCATAATCCTTTGTATAAAGGCAAAAGGGGACAAAAGAAAGTGTAAAAAATATAAAGGAATAAGCCTGTTGAGTATACCAGGCAAAGTGCATGGTAAAAGTTATTATCGAAAGAATTTAGAGTAAGATGGAGAGCAGGATCGTAGACGAACAAGGAGGCATTAGAAGGGTAGGGGTTTGTAGACCAAGTGTTTACAGTGAAGCATATAGGTTAGCAGTATTTAGACAAGGGTAAAAAGGTTTTTGTTGCATTTAAGGATTTGCAAAAGGCATATGATAGGGTGGATAGAGTAGTGATGTGGCAGATATTGTACGTGTATGGAATAGGTTGTAGGTTACTGAAAGCACTTAAGAGTTTTACAAGGATAGTGAGGCTCAGGTTAGAGTGTGCAGTAGAGAGTGAGATCATTTCCCAGTAAAAGTAAGCCTTAGACAGGGATACATGCTATCACCATGGTCGTTCAATACATTTATAGATGGGGTTGTAAGAGAAGGGAATGCTCGAGTGTTGGCAAGAGGAATGGGATTAAGAGATAAAGAATAACACGAAGTGGGAGTTGTCACAGTTGCTTATTGCTGATGACACTGTGCTTTTAAAACATAGGAAAGAGTAAGGTGATGAGGATAATAAATAGATGATGAAAGATTGGATATCAGACTAGAGAGAGGAAGTATGGAATAAACGAATGTATTCAGATATTAGGGAGTGGACTTGTCATCAGATGCTTCTATGAAAGACGAGGTGAATCAGAATTGATGCAGGGAAAAGGAGAATAGTGCACTGAGGAGTCTGTGGAGACAAAGACCGTTATCCATGGAATCAAAGAGGGAAATGTATGAGAGTATAGTTATACCAGTGCTCTTATATGGGTGTGAAGCATGGGTGGTGAATGTTGCAACAAAGAGAAGGCTAGAGGCAGTGGAGAAGTCATGTATGAGGGCAATGTGTGGTGTGAATATAATGTAGAGAATCCGTAGACAGGAGAGTAAAAAGAAGTGAGTGGTTTCTAAAAGTATTATCCAGAGGGCTTTGAAGGAGTTGTTGAGGTGATTCGGACATTTAGAAAGGATGGAACATAATAGGATAACTTGGCAGGTGTATAAATCTGTAGTCGAAGGAACGCAGGGTAGGGGTCGTTCTAGGAAAGGTTGGAAGGAGGAGGGTAAAAGAGGTTTTGTGTATGAGGGGCTTGAACTTCCAGCAGGTGTGTGTGAGTGTGTTAGGAGCGAGTGGGGACAAACTTTTTTTTATGACGTTCTGTTGGAGTGTGAGCAAAGTAACATTTACGAAGGGATTCAGGAAAACTAATTAATCGGACTTGAGTCCTGGAGGCGAGAAGTGCATTGACTGCACTCTGAAGGAGGAGTGAAGATACGTTGCCCTTGTTATCTGTAGTGTAGGCGCAGCTCTGACAAAACACTGATGGAGTGATGATGAAAGTGTTCTTCTCTTTCGGGTCACCCAGCTAGGGTGGGAAACGGCCGATGAGTTAATATATATATATATATATATATATATATATATATATATATATATATATATATATATATTATTTTATATATATATATATTATATATATATGTATGTGTGTGTGTGTGGGTGTGCGTGTACTCACCTAGTTGTACTCACCTAGTTGAGGTTGCAGGGGTCGAGTCCAAGCTCCTGGCCCGCCTCTTCACTGGTCGCTACTAGGTCACTCTCCCTGAACCATGAGCTTTATCGTACCTCTGCTTAAAGCTATGTATGGATCCTGCCTCACTACATCGCTTCCCAAACTATTCCACTTCCTGACTACTCTGTGGCTGAAGAAATACTTCCTAACATCCCTTTGATTCATCTGTGTCTTTAGCTTCCAACTGTGTCCCGTGTTGCTGTGTCCAGTCTCTGGAACATCCTGTCTTTGTCCACCTTGTCAAATTCCTCTCAGTATTTTGTAAGTCGTTTTTCATGTCCCCCCTATCTCCCTGTCCTCCAGTGTCGTCAGGTTGATATCCTTAACCTCTCCTCATAGGACATACCTCTTAACTCTGGGACTAGTCTTGTTGCAAACCTTTGCACTTTCTCTAGTTTCTTCACGTGCTTGGCTAGGTGTGGGTTCCAGACTGGTGCCGCATACTCCAATATGGGCCTAACGTACACGGTGTACAGGGTCCTGAACGATTCCTTATTAAGATGTCGGAATGCTGTTCTGAGGTTTGCTAGGCGCCATATGCTGCAGCAGTTATTTGGTTGATGTGCGCTTCAGGAGATGTGCCTGGTGTTATACTCACCCCAAGATCTTTTTCCTTGAGTGATGTTTGTAGTCTCTGGCCCCCTAGACTGTACTCCGTCTGCGGTCTTCTTTGCCCTTCCCCAATCCTCATGACTTTGCACTTGGTGGGATTGAACTCCAGGAGCCAGTTGCTGGACCAGGTCTGCAGCCTGTCCAGATCCCTTTGTAGTTCTGCCTGGTCTTCGATCGAGTGTATTCTTCTCATCAACTTCACGTCATCTGCAAACAGGGACACCTCAGAGTCTATTCCTTCCGTCATGTCGAATAGGTAAAACTTGCGATTTTGGCTTAAATAGCAACTTTTTTTTTTTTGCCGAATAAGGCAAGCGAAAATTTGTGTGTACAATAACATCACAAAACTCATTCTGAATGTAACGAAAAAATATATTTCATTGTGTTTGTTTCTTATTAAATTATTGTAAACCTACCTAAAATAGTTGGATTAGGCTAAATTAAATTGCACTTGTCATAAGGTTAGGTGAGTTTTCTAAGGTTCTTTTGGTACAAATTATTAATTTTTACAATGAAAAAATATATTTTTAAACGCACAAGAGAAAATTTTTAGAAAGGACTTAATTTTAAATGAGTTCTTGCTAACTGACTAGTTTTACTTATTCGGCATGACATATATATATATATTATATATATATATATATATATATATATTATATTATATATATTATATATATATATATATATATATATATTATATATATATATTATATATATATATATAGTACATACATACATACCTAGCCAGCAGGTGTGGAGAAGGTAACAAGGATCATACACACACACACACACAAACACACACACACACACACCACACACACACACACACCTGGCAAACCTACGGATAGCGTTCCGATACCTCAGTAAGGATTCGTTTAAGACTCTGTATACCATCTACGTCAGGCCATACTGGAGTATGCAGCACCAGTTTGGAATCCACACCTAGTCAAGCACGTCAAGAAATTAGAGAAAGTGCAAAGGTTTGCAACAAGACTAGTCCCAGAGCTACGGGGATTGTCCTATGAAGAAAGGTTGAGGGAAATCGGCCTGACGACACTGGAGGCCAGGAGGGTCAGGGGAGACATGATAACGACATATAAAATACTGCGCGGAATAGACGAGGTGGACAAAGACGGGATGTTCCAGAGATGGGACACAGACACAAGAGGTCACAATTGGAAGTTGAAGACTCAGATGAATCAAAGGGATGTTAGGAAGTATTTCTTCAGTCATAGAGTAGTCAGGCCATGGAATAGCCTAGAAAGTGATGTGGTGGAGGCAGGAACCATACATAGTTTTAAGGCGAGGTATGATAGAGCTCATGGGGCAGGGAGAGAGAGGACGTAGTAGCAATCAGCGAAGAGGCGGGGCCAGGAGCTGTGACTCGACCCCTGCAACCACAAATAGGTGAGTACAAATAGGTGAGTACACACACACACACACACACACACACACACACACACACACACACAACACACACACACACACACACACACACACACACTCACCACTGAATAATGTCGGGATTTATAAATTAAACCATCGGTGAGTACCCACTAAACTGTTTCTGTTATGACTCAAGACAAATAGGAAGGTACTGGCGTTCTGCCATAATATTGACCACAAGACACATCTCGAGTTTCTGAACCTCTTAACAGAGTCAGTCTGTTTCTCTGTGTTCTGCAGTCTTTGTGTGGTTTTTTTTATTTATTGGATATAATACTGGTTTTCATTGTGGCTTTCTTTGTGTCCTCTTGTGCGTTTTTTGTCTCTTTTTGGCTTTCTTTGTGTCCTCTTTGCGACTTTCTTTGTGGTTTTCTTTGTGTCCTCTTTGTGGCTTTCTTTGTGTTCTCTTTGTGACTTTCTTTGTGGCTTTCTTTGTGTCCTCTTTGTGACTTTCTTTGTGTCTTATTTGTAGGTTTCTTTGTGTCCTCTTTGGTGGCTTTCTTTGTGGTTTTCTTTGTGTCCTCTTTGTGGCTTTCTTTGTGGGTTTCTTTGTGTCCTCTTTGTGGCTTTCTTTGTGTCCTCTTTGTGACTTTCTTTGTGTCCTCTTTGTGGCTTTCTTTGTGTCCTCTTTGTGGCTTTCTTTGTGTCCTCTTTGTTACTTTCTTTGTGTCCTCTTTGTGGCTTTCTTTGTGTCCTCTTTGTAGGTTTCTTTGTGTCTTGTTTGTGGCTTTCTTTGTGTACTGTTTGTGGCTTTCTTTGTGTCCTGTTTGTGGCTTTCTTTGTGTTTCTGTTTCTGGCTTTCTTTGTGTCCTCTTTGTGGCTTTCTTTGTGTCCTCTTTGTGACTTTCTTTGTGTCCTCTTTGTGGCTTTCTTTGTGTCCTCTTTGTAGGTTTCTTTGTGTCTTGTTTGTGGCTTTCTTTGTGTACTGTTTGTGGCTTTCTTTGTGTCCTGTTTGTGGCTTTCTTTGTGTCCTCTTTGTGGTTTTCTTTGTGTCCTCTTTGTGACTTTCTTTGTGTCTTATTTGTAGGTTTCTTTGTGTCCTGTTTGTGGCTTTCTTTGTGGCTTTCTTTGTGTCCTCTTTGTGACTTTCTTTGTGTCCTCTTTGTGGCTTTCTTTGTGTCCTCTTTGTGGCTTTCTTTGTGTCCTCTTTGTGACTTTCTTTGTGTCCTATTTGTGGCTTTCTTTGTGTCCTCTTTGTAGGTTTCTTTGTGTCTTGTTTGTGGCTTTCTTTGTGTACTGTTTGTGGCTTTCTTTGTGTCCTGTTTGTGGCTTTCTTTGTGTCCTCTTTGTGGTTTTCTTTGTGTCCTCTTTGTGACTTTCTTTTGTGTCTTATTTGTAGGTTTCTTCGTGTCCTCTTTGTGGCTTTCTTTGTGGCTTTCTTTGTGTCCTCTTGTGGCTTTCTTTGTGTTCTCTTTGTGACTTTCTTTGTGGCTTTCTTTGTGTCCTCTTTGCGACTTTCTTTGTGGCTTTCTTTGTGTTCTCTTTGTGGCTTTCTTTGTGTCCTCTTTGTGACTTTCTTTGTGTTCTCTTTGTGGTTTTCTTTGCGTCCTCTTTGTGGGTTTCTTTGTGTCCTCTTTGTGGCTTTCTTTGTGGGTTTCTTTGTGTCCTCTTTGTGGTTTTCTTTGTGTCCTCTTTGTAGGTTTATTTGTGTCCTGTTTGTGGCTTTCTTTGTGTTCTGTTTCTGGCTTTCTTTGTGTCCTCTTTGTGGCTTTCTTTGTGTCCTCTTTGTGACTTTCTTTGTGTCCTCTTTGTGGCTTTCTTTGTGTCCTCTTTGTAGGTTTCTTTGTGTCTTGTTTGTGGCTTTCTTTGTGTCCTGTTTGTGGCTTTCTTTGTGTCCTCTTTGTGACTTTCTTTGTGTCCTTTTTGTGGTTTTCTTTGTGTCCTCTTTGTGACTTTCTTTGTGTCCTCTTTGTGGCTTTCTTTGTGTCCTCTTTGTAGGTTTCTTTGTGTCTTATTTGTGGCTTTCTTTGTGTCCTGTTTGTGGCTTTCTTTGTGTCCTCTTTGTGACTTTCTTTGTGTCCTCTTTGTGGTTTTCTTTGTGTCCTCTTTGTGACTTTCTTTGTGTCCTCTTTGTGGCTTTCTTTGTGTCCTCTTTGTAGGTTTCTTTGTGTCTTGTTTGTGGCTTTCTTTGTGTCCTGTTTGTGGCTTTCTTTGTGTCCTCTTTGTGACTTTCTTTGTGTCCTCTTTGTGGATTTCTTTGTGTCCTCTTTGTGATTTTCTTTGTGTCCTCTTTGTAGGTTTCTTTGTGTCCTCTTTGTGGTTTTCTTTGTGTCCTCTTTGTGATTTTCTTTGTGTGCTCTTTGTGGCTTTCTTTGTGTCCTCTTTGTAGGTTTCTTTGTGTCTTGTTTGTGGCTTTTCTTTGTGTCCTGTTTGTGGCTTTCTTTGTGTCCTCTTTGTGACTTTCTTTGTGTCCTGTTTGTGGCTTCCTTTGTGTCCTCTTTGTGACTTTCTCTGTGTCCTGTTTGTGGTTTTCTTTGTGTCCTCTTTGTGGCTTTCTTTGTGTCCTCTTTGTAGGTTTCTTTGTGTCCTGTTTGTGGCTTTCTTTGTGTCCTCTTTGTTACTTTCTTTGTGTCCTGTTTGTGGCTTCCTTTGTGTCCTCTTTGTGACTTTCTTTGTGTCCTGTTTGTGGTTTTCTTTGTGTCCTCTTTGTGACTTTCTTTGTGTCCTCTTTGTAGGTTTCTTTGTGTCCTCTTTGTGGCTTTCTTTGTGGCTTTCTTTGTGTCCTCTTTGTGGCATTCTTTGTGTTCTCTTTGTGGCTTTCTTTGTGGCTTTCTTTGTGTCCCCTTTGTGACTTTCTTTGTGTCCTTTTTGTGGCTTTCTTTGTGGGTGCTTTGTGTCCTCTTTGTGGCTTTCTTTGTGTCCTCTTTGTGGCTTTCTTTGTGGGTTTCTTTGTGTCTTCTTTGTGGCTTTCTTTGTGTCCTCTTTGTGGCTTTCTTTGTGTCCTCTTTTTTACTTTCTTTGTGTTCTCTTCGTGACTTTCTTTGTGTTCTCTTTGTGGCTTTCTTTGTGACTTTCTTTGTGTCCTCTTTGTGGCTTTCTTTGTGGCTTTCTTTGTGGATTTCTTTGTGTCCTCTTTGTGACTTTCTTTGTGTTCTCTTTGTGACTTTCTTTGTGTTCTCTTTGTGGCTTTCTTTGTGTCCTCTTTGTGGCTTTCTTTTTGGCTTTCTTTGTGTCCTCTTTGTGGCTTTCTTTGTGGCTTTCTTTGTGTCCTCTTTGTGTCCTCTTTGTGGCTTTCTTTGTGGTTTTCTTTGTGTCCTTTTTGTGTCCTCTTTGTTTGTTTCTTTGTGTCCTCTTTGTGGCTTTCTTTGTGTCCTCTTTGTGGCTTTCTTTGTGTCCTGTTTGTGTCCTCTTTGTTTCTTTCTTTGTGTCCTCTTTGTGGCTTTCTTTGAGTCCTCTTTGTGTCCTCTTTGTTTGTTTCTTTGTGTCCTCTTTGTGGCTTTCTTTGTGTCCTCTTTGTGGCTTTCTTTGTGTCCTCTTTGTTTCTTTCTTTGTGTCCTCTTTGTGGCTTTCTTTGTGTCCTTTTTGTGTCCTCTTTGTTTGTTTCTTTGTGTCCTCTTTGTGGCTTTCTTTGTGTCCTCTTTGTGGCTTTCTTGTGTCCTGTTTGTGTCCTCTTTGTTTCTTTCTTTGTGTCCTCTTTGTGGCTTTCTTCGAGTCCTCTTTGTGTCCTCTTTGTTTGTTTCTTTGTGTCCTCTTTGTGGCTTTCTTTGTGTCCTCTTTGTGGCTTTCTTTGTGTCCTCTTTGTGGCTTTCTTTGTGTCCTCTTTGTGGCTTTCTTTGTGTCCTCTTTGTGGCTTTCTTTGTGTTCTCTTTGTGGCTTTCTTTGTGGTTTTCTTTGTGTCCTTTTTTTGCCTCTTTGTGGCTTTCTTTGTGTCCTCTTTGTGGCTTTCTTTGTGGCTTTCTTTGTGTTCTCTTTGTGGCTTTCTTTGTGGGTTTCTTTGTGTCCTGTTTGTGTCCTCTTTGTTTCTTTCTTTGTGTCCTCTTTGTGGCTTTCTTCGAGTCCTCTTTGTGTCCTCTTTGTTTGTTTCTTTGTGTCCTCTTTGTGGCTTTCTTTGTGTCCTCTTTGTGCCTTTCTTTGTGTCCTCTTTTGGCTTTCTTTGTGTCCTCTTTGTGGCTTTTTTTGTGTCCTCTTTTTGGCTTTCTTTGTGTCCTCTTTGTGACTTTCTTTGTGGCTTTCTTTGCGTCCTCTTTATGGCTTTCTTTGTGTCCTCTTTGTGGCTTTCTTTTTGTCCTCTTTGTCGTTTCTTTGAGGTTTCTTCCTGAGGTTTTCTCAGTCTCTGAGAAAATACAGCTCGCATGAACACTAAAGACAGTGTTACTGTATATGTGTGTCTTACATACATATTTATATATATATATATATATATATTATATATATATATATATATATATATTTTATATATATTATATATATATATATATGTATATATATATGTATTTTATATATATATATATTATATATATATATATATATATATATAATATATATATATATTTTATATTTATATATATATATATATTTATATATATATATATATATATTTTATAATATATATATATATTCAACAAACCGGCCGTATCCCACCAAGGCGGGGTGACCCAAAAAGAAAAACAAAGTTTCTCTTTTTAAATTTAGTAATTTATACGGGAGAAGGGGTTACTAGCCCCTTGCTCCCGGCATTTTAGTCGCCTCTTACAACACGCATGGCTTACGGAGGAAGAATTCTGTTCCACTTCCCCATGGAGATAAGAGGAAATAAACAACAACAAGAACTAGAAAGAAAATAGAAGAAAACCCAGAGGGATGTGTATATATACATATATATGCTTGTACATGTATGTGTAGTGTGACCTAAGTGTAAGTAGAAGTAGCAAGACGTACCTGAAATCTTGCATTTTTATGAGACAGAAAAAAAGGACACCAGCAATCCTACCATAATGTAAAACAATTACAGGCTTTCGTTTATATATATATATTATATATATATATATATATATATATTTTATATATTATATATTATATATATTATATATTATAAAATATATATATATATTATATATATATATATAATGTGTGTGTGAGAGAGAGAGAGAGGTATTTACATAGCTGAAGTGATACAAGGAGGGAGGAGTATATGAAGAGAAAAAGAGAGGTTAAGAGAGTGGTGAAGCAATGTAAAAAGAGAGCAAATGAGAGAGTGGGTGAGATGCTATCAGCGAATTTGATGAGAATAAGAAAAAGCTTCAGCGTGAGATTAATAATACGAGAAAGCCTAGGAAACGAATGGATTTGACAGTTAAAAATAGGAAGGAAGATATATTAGATGGAGAGTTAGAGGTATTGGGAAGGTGGAGTGAATATTTTGAGGAACTATGAAATGTTGATGAAGATAGGGAAGCTGTGATTTCGTGCATTGGGCAGGGAAGTATAACATGCTGTAGGAGTGAGTGTGGGTGAGATGTGTGAGGCAGTGGGCAGAATGAGAAGGGGTTTAAAGCCGCTGGAATCTATGAGATCAAGACAGAAATGGGGACAGGTGAGGACATATGATTTTAGAAATGGTTGGAGCTTTTATTTAATAAAAGTATGGAAGAGGGGGAAGCTACCTGGGGATTGGCTGATTAGCATGTATGGTTCCTTTTGTATAAAGGAAAAGATGACAGAATAAATGTAAACATTTAAGAGAACAAGCCTGTAAAGTATATAAGAAGAGTATTGCTTAAAGAATTTGATAGTAGTATGGAGAGGGCAAGGTTTTTACAGTGAATCATATAGGAGAAGCAGTTTTATATACAATGTCAAAAAATGTTTTCTCCTTGCAGCTAAGGATTTGGAAAAGGCATATGATAGGGTGGATAAGCGGCAAATACATGGCCGACGCTGTAAATGTATGTGAATAGGTAGGTAGGACACTGAAAGTATGTTAAGAAGTGTTTTAAAGGATGGATATGAGTCTCCATGTTAGAGAAAGTAGGAGACATTGAATTTATTTTACAGTAAAAGTAGGCCTTAGACATGGATGTGTGATGTCACCATGTGTTTAATATGTATTTATTAGATGGGGGTTAGTTAAGAGAGAAGTAATGCTCAGGTTTGTGCAAAAGGAGTGGAATAAAAGAATAGAATCGTAACAGAAGTGGGATTTGCCACAGTTTGCTTTTTGCTGATGAACAAAGTGCTTTCCGGAGATTCTGAAGAAGAAGTTTGCAGAGGTTGGTGGATGAGTTTATGGAAGGGAATGTAAACGAAGAAAATATAAAAGAGGACTATGAAAGAGTAGGTGGTGAGGTTAACAAAAAACAGAATAATGAAAGATTGTGATATCAGATTGAAAGGGAGGGAGTAATGGAAGGAAACGAATGTAATCAGATAAATTGGAGTGGACATCAGCAGATGGTCTATGAAAGACAGGGTTAACTGATTAGAGGGAAATAATGGGAGAGGTTTCCACTGAGGAGTCTGGTGGAGACAAAGACTTTATTCATGGAAGAAAGAGGAGAATGGTATGAAGTATAGTTATAACCAACGTTCTTTATGGATGTGAAGCATGGGTGTGAAATGTTTGCAATCAAGGAGAAGGCTGGATGCAGTGGAGATTATCTGTGTCTGAGGGTTAATTGTGATGTGAATATAAAGCGAAGAAACCATACATTAAAGATTAGAAAGAGGTGCGGGGTTTCTAAAAGTATTATCCAGAGGGCTTTTGGAGGTGTTTTGATGTGTTTTGGATATTAGAAAAGATGGAACGCAACAGAATGAGCTTTGTAGGGCTAGTGTAAGAAGCCAGGGTAGGTGATCATCCTAGGAAAGTGTTAGAGGAGGGGGTAAAGGTTTGGGTACGAGGGACTTAAACTTCCTGCAATCATGCAATGAGTGTGTAGATTGGAGCGATGGAACAAATAGTTTTTTTTTTATGATTTGACGTGCTGTTTGGAGTGTGAGCAAGGTTTATCAATTTATGAATTGATTCAATGTAAACCTGTTAACCAGACTTGAGTCTTGGAAGTGGGAAGTACGTAGCCTGCACTTCTGAAGGAGATTGGGGATATGTTGCAATTTTGTTTTAATGGTAGTGTAAGCACGCTTTTGGGAAGACAGAGATAGACGAAATGATGATGAAAGTGTTTCTCCTTTTACCGGTTAGCTTGCCTTTGGTGTGAAACAGCAGCCGAGGTGTTAATAATGTATGTATGTTTATATATACCGCTTAACAATTCGCAAAATCAGGCGGAAATTAATTTACAAACGTTGTCCCTCTACGTCCCATCAGGACTCCGAACGCTGCTAACGTCTGTATCAGAGTCCACAAGTTACTTTACCACAGAGCTAGACCCGGTGGTATGTGGGTAACAAGCTTAGCTTCGGCTAAGCGCCCATATCTTATCTTGGGTCTAGCTTAGTGGTAGAATACTGTGGACTCTGATACAGAGTTAGCAGGCTCGAGTCCCTGCTGTGGACGAAGAGACAATAATATCATATATATAAAATAGATATATAAAATATATATATATATATATAAAATGTCGTGCCGAATAGGCAGAACTTGCGATCTTGGCTTAAATAGCAAGCAACGCTGCACAACTTGCCATATAGGACAAGTGAAAATTTGTGTAATCAATAACTCGCCAAAATCATCTGAAACCAACGAAAAAAATATATTTCACTGTGTTTGTTAGTATTTAAATTATTGTAAACAAAACTAAATATATTAGTTGGGTTTAGGCTAAAATCCAAAAATAAATTGTTCTTGTTAAAAATAAGGTTAGGTAAGTTTTCTAAGAATTCTTTCAGGTGTAAAATTAATAAATTTTTACACAACATTAATGAAAAAAATAATAATATCTTTAAAGTATAATAGAATATTTTAGAATGGACTTAATTATAAAATGAGTTCTTGCTGAATTGACCAGTTTTTACATATTCGGGCTACGACATATATATATATATATATAAATATATAAATATATTAAATAATATATCGTATAGTTATATATATATATATATATATATATATATATATATATATATAAATATTATATATATCCATGAACAAGCAGGTTGTTAAGCAAATAATTAAACTGCACGGCCGATACTCAAACCCTGGAGCCTTAACAAGCGCAACTCCTGGTATCCATTAAATCCATGAGGAGGAGACAAGATCCTTAGTCGTTTCAAACGTCCAGTACATATAAGCAAACTCACCAAAACCAAGCATCCAGAGGCAGACCCAGGAGATAGAGCACCTTTGCAAGAAACAAAAACCAGTCTGGTAACAAAATAGAAGACCGTGACACCCACTTGAGAACTGGCGCTGTACACGCAGTACTCTCGTGTTGTGGGCCCGTTTATGTCTTACGTCAACACTGCTTGACGGCAACCTCACAACAGTGTTGTTTTGGTGTGGGGTTTGAGGGTTCAGGGCAGGGAGGACAGGTGAGGGTGGCAGGGAAGGGTGGCAGGGAGGGAGGGAGGCATGGAGGCATGGGAGGGAGACAGGAGGGAGGCACGGAGGGAGGCAAATACGGAGGAGGCACGGATGGGAGCAAGCCGTGTGGGATTTGTGCCAAAATTTTTTCCCCGGTAACAATCAAGGAGTTCAAAGTAGGTGGTGTGTGATGCAACCATACTATGCGGAAAATAGTGGTGGTCATCATGCGTCGGGGGCTGCTGCATCTCTCACCTGCTGCAGTTGGTTCTTTCTCCTCGGACGCCTTTTCGCACGCGCTGGTATCGCACATAAGAACATAAGAACATAAAGACGAAGGAACACTCATAAGGCCTACAGGCCCATGCGAGGCAGTGTCCAAGTCCACTACCTACCGGCTTAAAGAGCCAAAGCACCAACCTAGTCAGTTCAGGTCACATTGCTTAAGTTAGGAAACACGGCAACCGACCTGGTTATCACAGCAATCAGGTCAAACTCATTACACCCAACCCCCACATCTACTCATTTGTATTATCCAACCTATTTTTTAAAGCTACACAACGTTCTGGCCTCTATAACGGTTACTTGAGTTTGGTTTCCACTCATCCACAACTCTATTACCAAACACAGTAACTTTCCTATATCCCTCCAGAATCTGAATTTTCTCCAACTTAAAACCATGGCTGCAGTCCTGTCTAGGCTAGATATTTTTCAGCACACTATTTACATCCTAACATCATACCTCCATCCCCCATTATTTATTCCTGTCTTCCTTCACTTATAAACCTCCAATCATATCCCCCCTAAGTCATACGTCTTTCTAGATAGTGCAGTTTCAGGGCCCTTTTTTATTTGTCTATCCTCAAAGGGAATGTTACTGATACCATGGGATCAACTTTGCATCCTCCTTTGTACATTTTTCCAGAGAATTTTATATCCATTCTGAATACGGGTTAACCAAAACTGGGCAGCATACTCTAAATGAGCCTACCAAGGATGTATAGAGTTGAAGAACAACCTGAGGACTCCTATTATTTAATGCTTCTTGATATGAAGCAAGGATTCTATTAGCTATTATTGCGAACACTATCTGCACTGTTTAGTCTTGGTTTTCAGATTACTGCTAACAAAGAACTACTAAATCTTTTTCGCAATCCGTAATATAAGATCTACATTATTTAGTTTATATGTGGCATGTTATTGTCCTGTCCAACATTATGAAACTGTTGCATTTGTCTATCTATAAAACTGCATCGTGCCACTTCTCCGACCACTGCATCATTCTACACAAATCTTCCTTGGATGCTCAAATGTCCTCGTCAAATGACTTCGACGGCCTATTTTGGTGTCATCGGCAAACTTGCCGTATGTCGCTCTTTATGCCCTCATCTATGCGTTTATGGTCATTGGTGAACAGGCAGGGGGCCAACCACTGACCCCTGTGGAACACCGCTCGTGACGCTTCCCACTCTGATTTCTCCCCATTTTATGCATACTCTCCTCTGGCTGCCCATTTGGTCAACGCATGCCTCTATCCGTGAAAAAATATTCTCCCCTCCTATCCATGTGCTTATAATTTTCCTCAATCGTCCTCTGATGTGGGACCTGTCAAAAGCCTTACTGAAGTCCATATACACAATATCATATTCAGTTACCATGAGCTACCTCCTCGAAATACCTAGTGAAAAAAGTTAATAAATCAGTAAGGCAGGAACGCCCCTTTGTAAAACCATGCTGAATTCGTAATGATTAATTTATGCTTTCAATGGTGGCTACGACTGCTCGGCAATTATTGATTCCATAAATATTTCCCACTATGAAGGATAGGATTATTGGTCTATAGATCGAAGCTAAGGACCTGTCACCTGTTTTGAAAATAGGTATACAACATTTGCATTTTCCACTTTATCTGGCACCATGCCATTTGTGTAGTGATATTTTTTGAAAAGACTTAGCCAAGTGTGCAAAGCTCCACTTACATTCCTATAGAACCCTTTCATACATGATCATCAGGCCTGGGGATTTGTTTTAGGTTTTAATTTATCTATTTGCCTAATGACCATGTCCACTTTGACCCTAATAGTGCACAGTTTTTATAATCGTTCCAGTTCTAGCAACAATTTTATCATTACTGGAATATCACTGTATCCTCCTGTGAAAAAACTGAGAGGAGTATGTTGTTAAAAATTCTACACTTTCCTTATCACTGTCAGTGATCGACCGAAGACTTTTGAGTGGGCCCTATCTTGTCCCTGACTTACTTCTGTATACCGAAATAATCCTTTTGGGTTAGTCTTCGATTCTCTTTGCACTTTAACCTCATACTCTTCTTTTTTGCTTTTCTAGATTCCCTTTTTTATTTCTCTCTTTAACAGAATATATCGATTTCTTAATTGCCCCTCTCCTCTTTTGATTTGCCTATATATGCCTCATCTTTTGACCCATCAGATATTTTAATCTAATTGTTTCATCCATTTAGGAATCATTTTTGTTTGATCTGATTCCCTATTATGGAACATAATTTGATGACTGAGTACAGCTAGAAACTTATGCCCTGGAAAGCATCATATCGCAACCACACCACCCTACCTGACCCCTATTCAGGTCATTCCATTCAGTCAGGCCCACCTAAGTAATTTTCAGTCCTATGAAATCAGCCAAGCGAAAAGTCAGGACGGAACTTTGATTGCCATTATTAGGGAATTCCATGATATGTTAAAATCTGAGTTATTTGTGATCACTCATCCCAAGCTCAACATTAACCTCAAGATTATTTTAATTAGTGTTTCCCTACTGCAAGAACCAAGTCCAAGTAGGTAAGTTTCCCCCAAGCGTTTGGCTCTGTCACAGAACTGTTTAAAAAAACAATCCTGGATCGTATCAAGAAAGTCACCCGACTCTAAATTTCCTGTAAGATTGCTCCCAGTCAACTGACTAAGTAGGGGCTGTTGAATATCTTCCCATTAGCACAACATTTACGTATGTGGATGCCTTTACGGAAAAAAAAAATTTCGTCCCATAGAAGTTACTGCACTCCCTATCAAGATTAGGGTGGGGGCCCTGTAAAATCACACTCCAAAATTAGTTTTTTCTCGGCCCTCGAGAGCTGTAACCAAACAGATTCAGTGGTCTGATACGCTTCTTAATTTAATATCTTGGTCTAACAACAACAATTTAAATAGTCTCTGATCATAGCATCGCTAATACTTCCACCCAGCCATTCCCTGTTGACCCTGTGCAGTGTGGAATAATTATATCCTTGTATGAGGAACATTTCAGAGAGGGCATCTCTCTATCTTTCAGATTTAGCCAGGTCTCTGTTAACAATAATATCTATGTATCCTGCACTTGCAATTAATCTTAGCTGCATCTATCATATTTTTCTAACCTCTGCAATTATTATAGTAACCTTAAGGGAGCTAGTCCCTTTGCTGGCCCCTGCTGTCATCCCCCCTTGTTGTTTTGCTGCCTGTTTCTATTGTCTTTATTTATAACTTCATGCGAATGCCTTTAACACATTTCCTGTTTCCCAACCTATAGTGATTGCAACCTGCTTGTTTTCCCACACACATCCACATACCTCTATCTTCCATCATTAAAAAAAATTTTTCCAAAAAAAAATAGGCATACACCACGGCCTTCTGCAATCGAGTCCTGCAAGTTCTACCACCCCTGCCCCAGAGAGATAACCCCATCCCTTGCATACATATCATGTTTTGCCATAAAAGTTTGTACCAGTTGTCAATGAATGGGATTGCAAGTTTCCTTGCAGTATCTTGTCTAGCCAGCAATATCTACACCACTTTGCCCGAGACAACCATCATTTCCTACCTCCCCTTCTAGGCAAGATCTTACTTAGATGGGATCCCTCCCTTAGACATAATGACATCTATAGCTGACCTGTACTTATCAGCAGCTCTTCTCTCCTACCCTTTCCAATATTCATTTTCCCCCTTCCACCAGCACTGAGACAGATAATGGGCTTGTTTCCCATTACCTTACATGATATTATCACATGTTCTGTTGACAATGTCCCCAAAACCAGCTTCCAGGTGAAGCACCACTCTATCTCCTCAACTTCCTTATATCCTATTAACAAAAAGCAACGGTCAACAAACTTACCTGAGAGTCCCCCAACCATAAGAAATCGCTTTACCTTCAATAGCAGGGGGCTATTAGTTACCCTTACCTTCACCGGCCACGAAGTACATTCATCCTGAGAACAGAGAAGCGATTTCCTACCTCAGATCTTCCACTCTTAACTTTCCTTACTCTGAATGCGCCTCCATTACTGTGAACAAACATCGCCACTGTTGTAGCAGGTGCTGGCAGCACCTCACTGCTGGTAGCCGTTGCTACCGCTCCCCACCACAGGCTCCTCACAGTGAGAAGAACAGACAGCAACGCTCACAGCTAGAAAGCCCTCCATTCCCCACAGTCTCGCAACCACCTCACACTCTCTCCTCCCAGGGGCCGCGATTGAGGTGGACCTTCAGCCTCCTAATCTCCCCTGGGAGAACAAGAACCTCCTCCTTCAACTCTCCAAACCAGTTTTTAAAAACACTGCAGAAGCAAGCCATGCTTTGTAAACCGTCCACGCTAATCCCCAAAGCAGCTCGAGGAGGTCTGTGACCCACGTGAACGACTGACCACTGAACACTGGACGACTTGACCACTGAACGCGCTGTTTCGCACGCCGCTGTTTTCTGCAGACGGGGGGCCGGCTGTTTCCGACGCGCGACTTGTTTTCGCACGCGCTGTTTCGCACGCGCGATTGGTAGTCTTTCTCACGCGCTGTTACGCATACGTGTGCGCTGTTTTCGCACGCGTCGTTATCGCACTGCGCGTTTTCCGCACGCTCAGGATTCGGACGCGGCTGTTTCGAGACTTACTGTTTCGGACTTTACTGTTTCTGTATCTAATGAGGTGAACAGTGTGCCCTGGCGTGACAGCGATCCACTCGTAAGCCAAGTTTGTGGGGCCTTAAGTCGCAAACAACCTAAGAAAACACTGACACCGGGGCCAGGAGCTGAGTCTCTGACCGCGTCAACAAGCACATGTCTGTGAGCGCTACAAACGTCGCCGCCACAAACTAAGAGGACTGGGAATGCGAAAGATAAATTAAAACAACTTGCAGTGAAAATAATGTCAGTACCCAGGGGACTGATCGCGACATCAAGATACTTAGCGACGCAGTCACAAACTGTATAAGCACAGACTGATGTGGTAAGAAACATAACAAGGAAAAAATTGGAAACTAGATCAATCTGTCGGTATTGTAATACCGTTAACAGTAACTGGAGAATTATACCGTAAAACAGTAAACTGAAATATATATACCGTTAACAGTACTCTGAAATTTACCGTTAACGTATGAAACTTATACTTACCAGTATTGGAACTTATACCGTTAAGCAGTGCAGAAACTTATACGTTCAAACATACTGAAACTTATAGCCGTTTAACAGAACTGAAACTTATACAGTTTAACATTACTGAAACTTATACCGTTAGCATACTTGAAACTTGCAAAGCACCGTTAACATTACTGAAACGCACACCGTTTAACAAAGTACAGAAACATACAAAAACCGTTATCAGGAACTGAGAAAGCTTACAACCGATAGCATACTGAAACTTACGCCGTTGAACAGTGCTGAAACTTACAACAAACCGTTAACAGAACTTGAAACTTACAAACAAACCGTTAACAGTACTTGAACTAACGCCGTTAACAGGTGCTGAAACTTACAAACCGTTAACGTAGAACAGAAAACATACACAAAATTACACTACAACACCGAACCAGAACTGAAACTTACAACACCGTTAACAGTACTGAAACTTACAACCGTAAACAGTGCTGAAACTTACAAATACAAAAATAACGAAAACCGTTAACAAGAACTCTGAAACTTACACCGTTAACAAACAGAAAGACTTAAACTTACAACCGTTAACAGAACAGAAACTTACAACAAAACCGTTAACAGAACTCTGAAACTTACAAAAACACCGGGGGGGGGGGGGGGGGGGGGGGTGTGGGTTAACAGAACTGAAACCTTACAAAACAAAACACCGTTAACATGCTGAAACTTACACACACAAACACCGTAACAGAGATGAAACTTGGACCAAAAAACAACCGATAACAGTACTGAAGACTTACAACGTTAGGAACGCGAACTGAAACTTACAAAACCGTTAATAGAACTGAAATTTAACAAACCGTTACAGGCTGAAACTTCAAACACCGTTAACAGTGCTGAAACTTACAACCTTAACAAACTGAAACTTACACGGCGTGTTAAAGAACTGAAACTAACAACCGGATAAACTAGAGCTGAAACTAACACAACCGTTAAAACGAGAACTGAAACTTAGACCGTTAACAGGAATTGAAACTTAGACTCGTTAACCAGAACAGAAACTTAGGACCGTAAACCAAAATTGAAAGCGATAGATACCGGTTTAACCGAACTGAAAACTTAGACCGATAAACAGAACAGAAAGCTTAGACCGATAAACAGAACTGAAGACTTAGACCGTTAACGATAACTGAAACTTAGACCGTTGAAACAGAACTGAAACTTGAAATCCGTAGAACAGAACCTGAAACTTAGTACGCGCGAAAAGAAGTGATAAACTTACCTGACTTGTCTAATGCAAGTTAGGTGGAAATACAGATAATACATGAGTGAAAGTTAGCCCAGCTACAGTAGCCTTACAGAAACTCACAGGTAACCTACAGGTAATCATCAGGTAACCTACAGGTAACACACATAATGTAACCTTACAGGTAACTCACAAGGTAACCTACAGGTAACTCAGCAGGTAACTACAGGTAACTCACAGTAGCCTACAGGTAACCACAGGTAACCTACAGGTAACGTCACATATTAATCCACAGGTAACCTACAGGTAACTCACAGGTACCTAACAGGTAACTCACAGAACCGTCAGGTAACACACAGGTAGACCTACAGGTAACTCACAGGTAAGCCTAACATGTAACTCACAGGTAACCTACAGGTTAACTCACAGGTAACCTACAGGTACTCACAGGTAGCCTACAGGTAACTCACAGGTAAACCAACAGGTAACTCCCACAGATAACCTACATGTAACTCCAGGTAGCCAACAGGTAACTCACAGGTAACCTACAGTAACTCAACAGGTATCCTACGGTAACTCACGAGGGTAACCTACAGGATAACTCACAGGTAACCTACGAGGTAACTCACAGGTAACCTAACAATGTAACTCACAGGTAGCCTACCGTGTAACTCACAGGTAACGCTAACAGGAAACACACAGTTACACTACAGTAACTCACATGGTAACCAACAGGTTACTCACAGGTAACCGTACCAGGTAACCACATTGGTAACTACAGGTAACCAACGAGTAACCAACAGGTATCCTCACAGTGAAACCAACAGGTTACCCACATGTAACCTACAGGTTACCCACAACGTAACCAACAGGGTAACTCACAAGTAACCTACAGGTAACTCACAGGTAACCTAAAACAAGGTTTACCGACCCACAGGTAACCTACAGGTTAACCCACAGTAACCTACAGTTACCCACAGTAATCCTACAGGTAACCACATTAGCCTACAGGTAACTCACAGGTAACCTACAGGTTACCCACAGGTAACCTACAGGTAACTCACAGGTAACCAACCGGTAACCCCACATGTAACCCACGAAGTAACCTACAGGTAGTCTACACGTAACGACACAGGATACCCTACAGGTAGCCTACAGGTAACCCACAGGTATCCTACAGGAACTCACATGTAACCTTAACAGGTAACTCACATGTAATACCTACAGTACCTAGCACAGGTAACACTACAGGTAGTCTACACGTAACCCACAGGTAACCTACAGGAAAGCCTACAGGTAACCCACAGTTAAGTTAGGTAAGGACACATAAGCAACAGTTGTGGATATCTTTGATATGAAACGTTTCGCCTACAACAAGAAGGCTTCTTCAGTCAAGATACAGAACAAATCAAATTTTAATACAAAAACCGACAATTTGTTAGTAAGCACACATATGCAACAGTTAGACAAACTTTCTATTCCGATACGTTTACGACTACAACAGTAGGCTTCTTCAGTCGAATACAGAAAGTATGCGAGGAACAGTAGAAGGATTTGAGAATACTAAATGTAATCAGTCCATCACCCTTAAAGTCGTAGATTGAGGTTGTCAGTAGTCCCTCGGCCTGGAGAAGTCAGTTTTCCATAGTTCAGAAAGTAACGTAGAGTAACAGGAGCGACAGTGCGAGACTTAAATACTGGTCGGAAGGAGAGGTGCGGGTAGAAGTAGTATAATAGTAGTAGTAGTGAGAGGCAACAAGAGGTCATTGTCCCTACTCAGATCCAACCCTTCTCACTTGAAAAACAGGCGTTGTCCACAGTATTATTATTTTTCTGTACCAAGATGCCGACGTGTTGCAGTGTCTGACAAGAAGAACATCAAAATGGTATACAATACTCGACCAGGTTGTTAGGTAAGACACATATGCAACGTTATACAACTTTATGTACCGGACGAGACGTTTCTTTCTGCTACACAGTAGGCTTCTTCATCAGAGTCGAATACAGAAAGTAGGGCAGAACTTAGAGATTGAAGACGAATGTAATCAGTCCCATCAACCCTTCAAAGTCGTAGAATTGAGGTTGTCAGTCCCGTCGGGGCCTGGATAAGTTCAGTTCCATAGTCCAGGAACTAACTGAAGAATCAAGGCGACAGTGCGAGACTTAAATACTGCGGCAGGAGAGGTGCAGGGTAGGTTTAGTAGTAGTAGTAGAGGTAGTAGTGAGAGGCAACTGAAGGTCATAGTCCGCTCTCCGATCCTACCCTCTCACGGAAAAGCTTGTCCAAGGGTTTTTCAGTTACCGAAGATGCCACGTGTTTTTGCATTGTCAGACAAGATGAAAAACAAAAATTGGTATACAATACCGAACAGTTTTTAGGTAATACACAATATGCAACATTTTAGACAACTTTTATTCAAAACGTTTTCGCCTAACCCAGTAAGGCTTGTCTTCCAGTCGAATACATGAAAGAAAGGCAGGAACAGTAAATTGTGAAGACGAGTAATCATTCATCCATCACCACGTAAATAAAAGTCGTATAATTAGGATGTCAGTTCCCCCTCGTCCTGGGATAAGTTCAGTTCCATACAGGAACTAACTGACACTGAAGAATCAAGCGACAGTGCGGAGGATGACTTAAAAACTTGTCGGAAGGAAGGTGCAGGGTAGTAGTAGTAGTAGTAGTAGTAGTAGTGAGAGTGTCAACTGAGAGTTCTAGTACCCTGCTCAGATCCAACCCTTCTTAGCCACTTGAAAAAGCTTGTCCAAGGTGTTTTCTGGTACCAAGCATTGCCACTTGTTGTTGCAGTGTCCTGACAAGATGAACATCAAAATGGTATACAATACCGACATGTGTTAGGTAAGACACATATTCAAACCGTTAGAAACTTTATTCGAAACCGAGTTCCGCCTACACAGTAGTCATCTATCTTTCAGTCGAATACAGAAAGTAGTGCAGTGAACAGTATAATGTGAAGAACGATGATAATCAGTCCATCAAACCGCATAGAAGTAAGTTAAAAGTCGAAGAAATGAGGTTGTCAATTGCCCTCGGCCTGGATAAGTTTCATTTTCCATATCCCCAGGAACTAACTGAAAACAAGCGACATGTGCGAGACTTAAAATACTGGTCGAAGGAGAGGAGCAGGGTGAGTAGAATGTAAGAAGGTAAAGTAAGTATGAATATGCAACTGAGAGGTCATGTTCCCTCTCATATCAACCCTTACTCACTTGAAAAGCTAGATCCAAGGTGTTTTCTGTACCAAGATGCACGTGTACCATAGTCATAACCAGACTATGGAACTGAACTTCACCATGCGATGTGACTGACAAAAAAACCTCAATACTAACGGACTTTAATGGAGATGGATCTGATACATCGTCTTCACAACTCTACGTGTTCCTTCCTACTTTCGGATATTCGACGAAGGAAGGAAGCCTACTGAGTGAGGCGAAACGAGTTTCGGAATAAAGTTGTACTAACTTGTTGCATATGTTACATACCTAACAACCTGTACGTTTCGGAATTGTATACCATATTGATGTTCATCTTGACAGACACTTGTCAAACACTGGCATCTTGGTACAGAAAACACACCTTGGACAAAACTTTATCAAAGTGGAGTAAGGGTTGGATCTTAGAGGGACAAGACCTCTCCAGTTGCCTCTCCTACTACTACTATACTACTAACTACTACCGCTGCAAACTCTCCTTCCACATATTAAGTCCTTCCGCACTGTCGCTTGATCTTCAGTTAGGTTCCTGACTATGGAACTGAACTTTCATCTGTCTCCAGGCCGAGACTGCAAACTCAATTCAGCGTACTTATTAAGGTGAAATGGTCAAATTACATCGTCTCTCCACACTCTACTGTTCCTGCCTACATTTCCTGTATTCGACTGAAGAAGCCTACTGTGTAGGCGAAACGTTTCGGAATAAATTTTTCATAACTGTTTCATATGTGTCATACCAATCAACCTGTCGGTATGAATACTCATTTTAGAATTGTATCAACTTGTCAGACACTGCAACACGTGTGCACTTGTACAGAAAACACCTTGGACAAGTTTTCAAGTGAGAAGGGATGATCTGAGAGGGACATGACCACTCAGTTGCCTCTCACTACACTACTACTACAACTACTACTACCCTGCACCTCTCCTTCCGACAGTATTAAGTCACCGCACTGTCGCTTGATCTTCAGTTAGATTCTGACTATGGCACTGAACATCCCAGCCGAGGGACGACAACCTCAATTCTACGACTTTTAAGGGTGATGGACTTATAACATCGTCCTTCACATCTCTACTTTTCCCAGCCTAACTTCTGTATTACGACTTAAGAAGTCCGTACTGTGTAGGCGAAACGTTTCGTAATAAAGTTGTCTAACTGATGCATATTGTCTTACCTAAACAACCTGTCGGTATAGTATATCCAGTTTTGATGTTCATCTCGTCAACACTGCAACACGTGGCAATCATGGTAACAGAAAACTCCATTGACAAGCTTTCCAAGTGAGAAGGGTTGGATCTGAGAGGGACAGACCACTCAGTTGCCTCTCACTACTACTACTACTCTGACAACTACTACCCTGCACCTCTCCCTTCCACAGTATTTAAGAAGTCCCGCACTGTCCGCTTGATCTTCATTAGTATCCAGACTATGGAACTGAAACTTCTCCAGCCGAGTGACTGACAACCACAATTCTACGACTTTAAGTTGATTGACTGATATACAAGACGACATCACATCACTACTGTTTCCTGCCTACTTTTCGTATTCGACGGAAGACTCCTACTGTGTAGGCGAAACGTTTCGGAATAAGTTGCTAACATTGCATATGTGTCTTACCTAACAAGTACAGAAAAGGTTTGATAGAGCAGAAGATAACTTGAAGACTGATTTAATCAGTCCATCACCCTTAAGTTTTTGAGTTGGGACAGTCCCTCAGTCTGGTAGAATAGCATTGTTCCGTTGTCAGAAACAATATGAAGTTGAAGTGACATGATGAGCCTTAAATAGTGCAAGGAGGTGAGACGAAGGTTGCTTTGGAGGGAAGGTCCCTCTCAAAAACCCAGCCTTCTCACCAGTATAGAGGATGTCGAAGTGATGGTCTGTACCAAGATACCCTTGTTTTGCAGTGTCCAGACAGAATGAACATTAAAATGGTATAAACAACCGACAGATTGTAAGGGTAAGACACATATGGCAACAGTTAGGTTATTTTTATTTCGAACGTTTGCCTACACCAGTAGGCTTCTTCAGTCGAGTAACAGAAAAGTTGATAGAAGCAGAAGATACTTTAAGACGTATATAATCAGTCCATCACCCTTAAAGTTTGAGTGTGGCAGTCCCACAGTCTGAGAAGAGCATTGTTCCATACTATGGAACAATGCTCATCTCCAGACTGAGGGACTGACCACCTCAAACTTTAAGGTGATGGACTGATTACAATCGTCTTCAAGTATCTTCTGCGCTTTCTTCAACTTTTCAGTACTTGACAGAATAAGCCTACTGTGTAGGCGAAACGTTTCATAACAAAGATACCCAACTGTTGCATATGTGTCTTACCAAACAACCTGTCCGGTATTTGTTAACCATTTTAATGTTCAACCAACAGGTAGCCTAAAGTTAGCCTACAGGTAACCCACCAGTTAGCCCCACAGGTAACCTACAGGTAACCCACAGGAAGCCTACAGGTACCTACAGGTAACCCACTGTTAACCTACAGGTAACCTACAGGTAACCGTACAAGGTAACAACATTGTGAGGCAACTCAACACCTGATAGAGTCCAGATGGACAAGAGGGAAGTTTTCCAAAGGGTCGAACCCACTACAGTATGTATACTGCTGGGTAAACACGTGGCAGCATGTGTAAAGAACCAAGGCGGGGTGACGCCAAAAAGAAAAAAAAAAACAAAAAAGTTTCTCCGTTTTAAATTTTAGTAATTTATACGGAGAAGGGTTACTAGTCCCTTTGCTCCGGCATTTTTATTGTCGCCTCTTACAACAACGCATGGGCTTACGTGAGGAAAGAATTCGTTCCACTTCCCATGGAGATAAAGGAAATAAACAACAACAAACTTAGAAAGAAATAGAAAAAAACCCAGAGGGATGTGGTATATATAACATCTATAAGCCTTGAACATGTAAATTGTGTAGTGTGTGACCTAAGTGTGTAAGTATAAGTAGCAAGACGTACCAGAAATCTATCATTTTATGAGACATAACAAAAGGAGCACCAGCAAGTCCAACCATAAAGTAGAAACAATTAACAGGCTTTCTGTTTTATAAATAAGTTATAAATAATGATAAATATAGTATATATATATATATATATATATATAGAGTATATATAAATATATATATATATATAGTATATATAAATAATATATTATAATGTGTGTGGTGTGAGATAGAGAGAGAGAGGTATTTACATAGCTGTAATTGATACAAGGAGGGAGTATTAAATTGAAGAGAAAAAGAGAGGTTATACAGTGGTGAAGCAATGTAAAAAAAGCAAATGAGAGAGGTGTGTGAAGATGCTATCAGCGAAGTTGATGAGATAAGAACAAATGCTTCAGCTGAGAATAATAATACGAGAAAGATGCCTAGGAAACTAATGGAGTGACAGTTAAAATAGGAAGGAAGATATAAAATAGAGTATGAGAGTTAGAGATTGGGAAAGGTGGATGAATATTTTGATGACTATGAAATGTTTGATGATGATAGGGAAGCTTTGATTTCGTGCATTGGGCAGGAAGGAATAACATGCTGTATGAGTGAGTGGTGGGTGAGATGTGTGAGGCGAGTGGGCAGGAATGGAGAAGGGTGTAAAGCCGCTGGAATCTATGAGATCAAGACAGAAATGGGGACATGTGCGGACATATGATTTTAGAAATGGTTGGAGCTTTTATTTAATAAAAGTATGGAAGAGGGGGAAGCTACCTGGGGATTGGCTGATTAGCATGTATGGTTCCTTTTGTATAAAGGAAAAGATGACAGAATAAATGTAAACATTTAAGAGAACAAGCCTGTAAAGTATATAAGAAGAGTATTGCTTAAAGAATTTGATAGTAGTATGGAGAGGGCAAGGTTTTTACAGTGAATCATATAGGAGAAGCAGTTTTATATACAATGTCAAAAAATGTTTTCTCCTTGCAGCTAAGGATTTGGAAAAGGCATATGATAGGGTGGATAAGCGGCAAATACATGGCCGACGCTGTAAATGTATGTGAATAGGTAGGTAGGACACTGAAAGTATGTTAAGAAGTGTTTTAAAGGATGGATATGAGTCTCCATGTTAGAGAAAGTAGGAGACATTGAATTTATTTTACAGTAAAAGTAGGCCTTAGACATGGATGTGTGATGTCACCATGTGTTTAATATGTATTTATTAGATGGGGGTTAGTTAAGAGAGAAGTAATGCTCAGGTTTGTGCAAAAGGAGTGGAATAAAAGAATAGAATCGTAACAGAAGTGGGATTTGCCACAGTTTGCTTTTTGCTGATGAACAAAGTGCTTTCCGGAGATTCTGAAGAAGAAGTTTGCAGAGGTTGGTGGATGAGTTTATGGAAGGGAATGTAAACGAAGAAAATATAAAAGAGGACTATGAAAGAGTAGGTGGTGAGGTTAACAAAAAACAGAATAATGAAAGATTGTGATATCAGATTGAAAGGGAGGGAGTAATGGAAGGAAACGAATGTAATCAGATAAATTGGAGTGGACATCAGCAGATGGTCTATGAAAGACAGGGTTAACTGATTAGAGGGAAATAATGGGAGAGGTTTCCACTGAGGAGTCTGGTGGAGACAAAGACTTTATTCATGGAAGAAAGAGGAGAATGGTATGAAGTATAGTTATAACCAACGTTCTTTATGGATGTGAAGCATGGGTGTGAAATGTTTGCAATCAAGGAGAAGGCTGGATGCAGTGGAGATTATCTGTGTCTGAGGGTTAATTGTGATGTGAATATAAAGCGAAGAAACCATACATTAAAGATTAGAAAGAGGTGCGGGGTTTCTAAAAGTATTATCCAGAGGGCTTTTGGAGGTGTTTTGATGTGTTTTGGATATTAGAAAAGATGGAACGCAACAGAATGAGCTTTGTAGGGCTAGTGTAAGAAGCCAGGGTAGGTGATCATCCTAGGAAAGTGTTAGAGGAGGGGGTAAAGGTTTGGGTACGAGGGACTTAAACTTCCTGCAATCATGCAATGAGTGTGTAGATTGGAGCGATGGAACAAATAGTTTTTTTTTTATGATTTGACGTGCTGTTTGGAGTGTGAGCAAGGTTTATCAATTTATGAATTGATTCAATGTAAACCTGTTAACCAGACTTGAGTCTTGGAAGTGGGAAGTACGTAGCCTGCACTTCTGAAGGAGATTGGGGATATGTTGCAATTTTGTTTTAATGGTAGTGTAAGCACGCTTTTGGGAAGACAGAGATAGACGAAATGATGATGAAAGTGTTTCTCCTTTTACCGGTTAGCTTGCCTTTGGTGTGAAACAGCAGCCGAGGTGTTAATAATGTATGTATGTTTATATATACCGCTTAACAATTCGCAAAATCAGGCGGAAATTAATTTACAAACGTTGTCCCTCTACGTCCCATCAGGACTCCGAACGCTGCTAACGTCTGTATCAGAGTCCACAAGTTACTTTACCACAGAGCTAGACCCGGTGGTATGTGGGTAACAAGCTTAGCTTCGGCTAAGCGCCCATATCTTATCTTGGGTCTAGCTTAGTGGTAGAATACTGTGGACTCTGATACAGAGTTAGCAGGCTCGAGTCCCTGCTGTGGACGAAGAGACAATAATATCATATATATAAAATAGATATATAAAATATATATATATATATATAAAATGTCGTGCCGAATAGGCAGAACTTGCGATCTTGGCTTAAATAGCAAGCAACGCTGCACAACTTGCCATATAGGACAAGTGAAAATTTGTGTAATCAATAACTCGCCAAAATCATCTGAAACCAACGAAAAAAATATATTTCACTGTGTTTGTTAGTATTTAAATTATTGTAAACAAAACTAAATATATTAGTTGGGTTTAGGCTAAAATCCAAAAATAAATTGTTCTTGTTAAAAATAAGGTTAGGTAAGTTTTCTAAGAATTCTTTCAGGTGTAAAATTAATAAATTTTTACACAACATTAATGAAAAAAATAATAATATCTTTAAAGTATAATAGAATATTTTAGAATGGACTTAATTATAAAATGAGTTCTTGCTGAATTGACCAGTTTTTACATATTCGGGCTACGACATATATATATATATATATAAATATATAAATATATTAAATAATATATCGTATAGTTATATATATATATATATATATATATATATATATATATATATAAATATTATATATATCCATGAACAAGCAGGTTGTTAAGCAAATAATTAAACTGCACGGCCGATACTCAAACCCTGGAGCCTTAACAAGCGCAACTCCTGGTATCCATTAAATCCATGAGGAGGAGACAAGATCCTTAGTCGTTTCAAACGTCCAGTACATATAAGCAAACTCACCAAAACCAAGCATCCAGAGGCAGACCCAGGAGATAGAGCACCTTTGCAAGAAACAAAAACCAGTCTGGTAACAAAATAGAAGACCGTGACACCCACTTGAGAACTGGCGCTGTACACGCAGTACTCTCGTGTTGTGGGCCCGTTTATGTCTTACGTCAACACTGCTTGACGGCAACCTCACAACAGTGTTGTTTTGGTGTGGGGTTTGAGGGTTCAGGGCAGGGAGGACAGGTGAGGGTGGCAGGGAAGGGTGGCAGGGAGGGAGGGAGGCATGGAGGCATGGGAGGGAGACAGGAGGGAGGCACGGAGGGAGGCAAATACGGAGGAGGCACGGATGGGAGCAAGCCGTGTGGGATTTGTGCCAAAATTTTTTCCCCGGTAACAATCAAGGAGTTCAAAGTAGGTGGTGTGTGATGCAACCATACTATGCGGAAAATAGTGGTGGTCATCATGCGTCGGGGGCTGCTGCATCTCTCACCTGCTGCAGTTGGTTCTTTCTCCTCGGACGCCTTTTCGCACGCGCTGGTATCGCACATAAGAACATAAGAACATAAAGACGAAGGAACACTCATAAGGCCTACAGGCCCATGCGAGGCAGTGTCCAAGTCCACTACCTACCGGCTTAAAGAGCCAAAGCACCAACCTAGTCAGTTCAGGTCACATTGCTTAAGTTAGGAAACACGGCAACCGACCTGGTTATCACAGCAATCAGGTCAAACTCATTACACCCAACCCCCACATCTACTCATTTGTATTATCCAACCTATTTTTTAAAGCTACACAACGTTCTGGCCTCTATAACGGTTACTTGAGTTTGGTTTCCACTCATCCACAACTCTATTACCAAACACAGTAACTTTCCTATATCCCTCCAGAATCTGAATTTTCTCCAACTTAAAACCATGGCTGCAGTCCTGTCTAGGCTAGATATTTTTCAGCACACTATTTACATCCTAACATCATACCTCCATCCCCCATTATTTATTCCTGTCTTCCTTCACTTATAAACCTCCAATCATATCCCCCCTAAGTCATACGTCTTTCTAGATAGTGCAGTTTCAGGGCCCTTTTTTATTTGTCTATCCTCAAAGGGAATGTTACTGATACCATGGGATCAACTTTGCATCCTCCTTTGTACATTTTTCCAGAGAATTTTATATCCATTCTGAATACGGGTTAACCAAAACTGGGCAGCATACTCTAAATGAGCCTACCAAGGATGTATAGAGTTGAAGAACAACCTGAGGACTCCTATTATTTAATGCTTCTTGATATGAAGCAAGGATTCTATTAGCTATTATTGCGAACACTATCTGCACTGTTTAGTCTTGGTTTTCAGATTACTGCTAACAAAGAACTACTAAATCTTTTTCGCAATCCGTAATATAAGATCTACATTATTTAGTTTATATGTGGCATGTTATTGTCCTGTCCAACATTATGAAACTGTTGCATTTCGGTATCAGAGTCTTCAGAGACCTAAGCAGCCCGTTACGTGCCCAGAAGAGTGGGAGAGAAATTTCAGAGTGGATAAGTGTGCGAAGGGGTGTACTTTTTCATACAATAATATAAAACATGATTTTATTGGAGGCTTTCTCTCGCAGAGTGGACGGGAAAGATCCTGTAATAGTTACAAGCAGTGATGTGGAACATACGGAGCAAGGTGAGGAAGACTCTTGGCTTCCTGGCGCGAAGCCTGAAACATTGTACATTGACCTCCCTAAACCTCGTCTGGAATAATCTTCTCGGTTTTGGTCCTCTGACTACATGAGAGACATAGACAAAAATGAGAGGGTACAGAAAAGAGCAACAAAGATAACCATTAAAGACCCAACTTAAGTCACGTAACAGAAAGACTTAAAAATCACATAACAGGAGCACTTAAGGCACATAACACACTCTCAGAAAACCGAGGCTTCAAGGAGACTTAAAACAAACCTTCAAGATAGTAAGCCAGCGCCCCACCAGGCATAAGGGAATTAATAGACCCCTGGCTGCCTTCAAGACGGAGCTGAATAGATACCTAAAGTCAGTACCCGACCTGCCGGACTGTTGATCACACCCTGATCCACCGCGAGACCTGGTCAAGGATTGATCCGCGGTGGCGTTGACCCCCTGAACACCCTCCAGGTAGCTCAGTATGCTCCAAGACAAGGATATAACAGCTGGTGGTACCTGGAAGTGCTGTTACCAGTACGCAGTAGTGTGTAGCTGGTACCTTCCAGGTACTGTTATCGCTTCCATAAATGCTATGCCTTTTTTCCAATAAAGTATGGTACATTGTGTTTGCTACGTCATGCCGGCAGTAACTGGAGAGTGGGGAGAGAGCCTTCTGCTTTACTAGCCTTGTCTTAATCTAAATAATAGTTGACAATGGTTAAGAAAATGTAGAAGTAGATAGTTCAACTTCAGCAGATAGATAGTCTCAGTGTGGACGCGAAAGCCTTCTGCTGCTGCTGCTATCTACCTTCACCGTGTACTCTCTCTCTCTCTCTCTCTCTCTCTCTCTCTCTCTCTCTCTCTCTCTCTCTCTCTCTCTCTCTCTCTCTCTCTCCAACAATAACTCTAACACTGGTCCTAAAATTATAATTCTCTTCTTTGATGTTGCAACTCGACACTTCCCAGGAATATTTATTGTTCATTGTATCACCACCTTCCTGTAGTCTCCCCTCTTACTTCTCCCTACCTCCCCTCACCTCCTCCCATCACTTCCCCTCCCATCCTCTCTCCCCTTCCCTATTCCCTCCACTCCTCTCTAACCCCCCCCTCTTCCCCTCCCCAGATCCCCGATCCCTCCCTCTCCCCTCCACTCTCTCTCTCTCTCTCTCTCTCTTTCTTTCTCGCCATCTTCTGAGTAAACAAAAGGAAGTCACGGTCTACCTTTGATGCATGTGACACTATCAAGTGGCCCCCTCCCCCTCCCCCCTCCCCCTCCCCCCCCCTCCCCCCCCCCCTCCCCTCCCCTCCCCTCTCCTCTGTCTCTCTCTCTCCCCTCTCTCTCTCTCTCTCTCTCCTCTCTCTCTTCTTCGTGTCTCTCTCTCAGATACAAACCTTCGTTAAACCATCGATCCTTAAAGTAAACTATTAAACCAACTTAAATACGTAAGTTAGACTCACCTTCGGGGAGGGGGAAGGTTCCTGGTGTGTAATTTACACAGACATAAACTGTGTATGATAATTGTTATTATGTGGACCTGTACCTAAGTAACTTCCTGACGTACTTAATTACTTAATTCCTTACTTCCTTACTTTCTTACTTGCTTACTTTCTTACTTGCTTTCTTTGTTATTTGCTTACTTGCTATTTATATATTTGCTTACTTTCTGGCTTACTTTCTTACTTGCTTACTTTCTTACTTTTACTTATTTGCTTACCTTCTTAATTGCTTACTTAATTTAATGGTTAAAATCAATGTTAAAGCATCGTTCACTCCTAGGTGTCGTGACGTTCACTCCTAGGTGTCGTGACGTTCACTCCTAGGTGTCGTGTCGTTCACTCCTAGGTGTCGTGGCGTTCACTCCTAGGTGTCGTGACGTTCACTCCTAGGTGTCGTGACGTTCACTCCTAGGTGTCGTGTCGTTCACTCCTAGGTGTCGTGGCGTTCACTCCTAGGTGTCGTGGCGTTCACTCTAGTTCGTGTCTTCACTCCTAGGTGTCGTGTCGTTCACTCCTAGGTGTCGTGGCGTTCACTCCTAGGTGTCGTGGCGTTCACTCTAGGTGTCGTGACGTTCATCCTAGTGTCGTGACGTTCACTCCTAGGTGTCGTGTCGTTCACTCCTAGGTGTCGTGGCGTTCACTCCTAGGTGTCGTGGCGTTCACTCCTAGGTGTCGTGTCGTTCACTCCTAGGTGTCGTGTCGTTCACTCCTAGGTGTCGTGTCGTTCACTCCTAGGTGTCGTGGCGTTCACTCCTAGGTGTCGTGGCGTTCACTCCTAGGTGTCGTGTCGTTCACTCCTAGGTGTCGTGGCGTTCACTCCTAGGTGTCGTGACGTTCACTCCTAGGTGTCGTGACGTTCACTCCTAGGTGTCGTGACGTTCACTCCTAGGTGTCGTGACGTTCACTCCTAGGTGTCGTGTCGTTCACTCCTAGGTGTCGTGGCGTTCACTCCTAGGTGTCGTGACGTTCACTCCTAGGTGTCGTGACGTTCACACTCCTAGGTGTCGTGTCGTTCACTCCTAGGTGTCGTGTCGTTCACTCCTAGGTGTCGTGTCGTTCACTCCTAGGTGTCGTGGCGTTCACTCCTAGGTGTCGTGGCGTTCACTCCTAGGTGTCGTGGCGTTCACTTAGTGTCGTGGCGTTCACTCCTAGGTGTCGTGTCGTTCACTCCTAGGTGTCGTGACGTTCACTCCTAGGTGTTTATCTGGAGTTTATCTAGGAGTCGGGGTCAACGCCCGGCCCGGTCTGTGACAGCCTCCTTTGTCAGTGTCCCAGGATGCGACCCACACCAGTCGACTAACACCCAGGTACCCATTTTACTGATGGGGAACATAGACAACAGGTGGAAAGAAACACGTCCAATGTTTCTACTCTGGCTGGGAATCGAATCCAGGCCCTCACCGTGTGAAGCGAGAGCGTTAACCACCAGGCCGTGACATTCACTGCTAGATGTCGTGGCGTTCACTACTAGGTGTCGTGGCGTTCACTACTAGGTGTCGTGGCGATCACTCCTAGGTGTCGTGGCGTTCACTCCTAGGTGTCGTGACGTTCACTACTAGGTGTCGTGGCGTTCACTCCTAGGTGTCGTGGCGTTCACTCCTAGGTGTCGTGGCGTTCACTACTAGGTGTCGTGGCGTTCACTCCTAGGTGTAGTGTTGTTCACTCCTAGGTGTCGTGGCGTTCACTACTAGGTGCCGTGATGTTCACTCCTAGGGTCGTCTGTCGTTCACTCCTAGGTGTCGTTCGTTCACTCTAGGGTCGTGTAGTTCACTCCTAGGTGTCGTTCGTTCACTCCTAAGATGTCATGGCGTTCACTACTAGGTTGCGTGGGTGTTCACTCTAGTGTAGTGGCGGTCATAAAAAGGGTCGCGGCGTTCACTAATAGGTTCCGTGATGTTCACTCCTAGGTGTCGTGTGTCACTCCTAGGTGTGTGGTGTTCACTGTGGTGTTGTGTGTCATCTAGGTGTTATGGTGTTCACTTCTAGGTGTCGTGGTGTTTACTCCTAGGTGTCGTGTTCACTCCTAAGTGTCGTACTGTTAACTCCTAGGTGTCGTCTCGTTCACTCAGCACCAGGAGCGCCTCTCACAGAGCCACTCCTCAAAACGCCTTAATTAGTGGCGCAGTGCTGGGCAGCGCAGGTTACGCGGCGCCGCGCATCCATCTTGCTACGGCACGAACACTGACGGGCAAAAACACGGAATACAAGAACGGAAAAAACGTTGAATTTTGTGAAACAATGACCAGCTGTTTCGCTCACCCGTCCTGGTGAAGATGGAGGAGTGTGTGTGTACTGGGATGGTGATTGTGTACTGGGATGGTGATGATCGTGTACTGGGATGGTGATTGTGTACTGGGATGCTGATTGTGTACTGGGATGCTGATGATTGTGAACTGAGATGGTGATGATTGTGTACTGAGATGTTGATGATTGTGTACTGGGATGGTGATTGTGTACTGGGATGGTGATTTTGTACTGTGATGGTGATGACTGTGTACTGGGATGGTGATAATTGTGTCCTGGGATGGTGATGATTGTGTATTGCCATGGTGATTGTGTACTGCGGTGGTGATGATTGTGCACTGGGATGGTGATGCTTGTGTACTGCGATGGTGATGATTGTGTACTGGGATGGTGATTGTTGTCCGTGGGTGGTGAAGGTGTATGAGCAGTGATTGCGCTGGAATGGTGATGATTGTTGTACTGGGATGGTGACTGAGTCTTGGGATGTGATGTGGTCTGGGATGGTGATTGCGATGAAATGTGATGATGTTGTATGGGGTGGTGATTGTGTCCTGGGATGGCGATGGTTGTGTACTGCGATGTATTGGTCCTGGATATTGATGATGTATTTGGGATGGTGATGATTGTGTACTGGGATGGTGATGATTATCACTGGGATGGTGATGATTGTGTCTGGGATGGTGATGATTGTGTATGGGATGGTGATGATTGTGTACTGGGATGGTGACTGTGTCCTGGGAGGGCGATTTTCGTCTGGGATGGTGTGATTGTGTACTGGATGGTGATGATTGTGTATTGGGATGGTGATTGATTGTACTGATGGTGGATGATTGTGTACTGGAATGGTGATGATTGTTCACTGGGAAGGTAATTGTGTACTGTGATGATGATTTTGTACTTGGATGGTGATGACTGTGTACTGGGATGATGATTATGTACCGGGATGGTGGATTGTGTACTGGATGGGGATTATGTATGGGATGATGGACTGTGTACTGGAATGGTGATGATTGTGTTCTGGATGGTGATTTGTGATCTGGGAATGTGATGTGTTGGATGTGATGTTACAGGGGTGGTGAATGTGTCCTGGGATGGTGGTAATTGTGTCCTGGGATGGTGATGACTGTGTACTGAGATGGTGATTGTGTACTGGGATGGTTATTGTTTACCGGGGGGGGTGATTGTGCTCTGGAATGATGATTGTGTGTGTGTGTGCTGGGATGGTGATTGTGTACTGTAATGGTGATGATTGTGCACTGGGATGATGATGATGATTGTGAGAGTGTATTGGGATTGGATTTCGCCACCTAAGTGGCTAGTTTATTAAGCACGTCACATCCATCCTGTGGAGGGTAGCACAACAACATATAAATAAACAAAAGGCCTAGGAACTAGACCACAAAAATGTTTTCAAGGGGTACAGCTGGATTTATATCTCCAGTTCACTTGTCATTATGTGAGTCAAGAACCTTGAGTGATGACACGGAATCAGGAATGATAAATGAGCCGAGTTTTAGCGCATAAGTTAACATTAGCGCCATTACTATAACAAGCAATTCAGTCTGAAGTGTAGATGCCCAGTTAATTCTTATGTCCAACTGAACAAAGTTATCGTTCTTAACTAAGGAGGTGACAACAAGAGCAGATGCAGCCCTGCCAGTAGACTCCTGCTGGAGGTGGCAACAAGAGCAGATGCAGCCCTGCCAGTAGACTCCTGCTGGAGGTGGCAACAAGAGCAGATGCAGCCCTGCCAGTAGACTCCTGCTGGAGGTGGCAACAAGAGCAGATGCAGCCCTGCCAGTAGACTCCTGCTGGAGGTGGCAACAAGAGCAGATGCAACCCTGCCAGTAGACTCCTGCTGGAGGTGGCAACTAGAGCAGATGCAGCCCTGCCAGTAGACTCCTGCTGGAGGTGCAACAAGAGCAGATGCAGCCCTGCCAGTAGACTCTGCAGACGGTGGCAACAAGAGCAGATGCAACCTGCCAGTAGACTCCTGCTGGAGGGTGGCAACTAGAGCAGATGCAGCCTGCCAGTAGACTCCTGCTGGAGGTGCAAAAAAGCAGATGCAGCCCTGCCAGTAGACTCCTGCTGGAGGTGGCAACAAGAACAGATGCAGCCCTGCCAGTAGACTCCTGTGGAGGTGGACAACAAGAGCAGATGCAGCCCTGCCAGTAGACTCCTCCTGGAGTGTGGCAACAAGAGCAGATTGCAGCCCTGCTGTAGACTCCTGCTGGAGGTGGCAACAAGAGCAGATTCACCTGCCAGTAGACTCCTGCTGGAGTGGCAACAAGAGCAGATGCAGCCCTGCCAGTGAAACTCTGCTGGAGGTGGCAACAAGAACAGATGCAGCCCTGCCAGTAGACTCCTGCTGGAGTGGACAACAGAGCAGATGCAGCCTGCAGTAGACTCCTCCTGGGGTGGCAACAAGAGCAGATGCAGCCCTGCCAGCAGTACCCTGCTGGAGGTGGCAACAAGAGCAGATGCAGCCCTGCCAGTAGTCCTGCTGGAGGTGGCAACAAGAACAGATGCAGCCCTGCCAGTAGACTCCTGCTGGAGGTGACAACAAGAGCAGATGCAGCCCTGCCAGTAGACTCCTCTGGAGGTGGCAACAAGAGCAGATGCAGCCCTGCCAGTAGACTCCTGCTGGAGGTGGCAACAAGTGCAGATGGCAAACCCTGCCAGTAGACTCCTGCTGGAGGTGGCAACAAGAGCAGATTGCAGCCTGCCAGTAGACTCATGCTGGAGGTGACAACAAGAGCAGATGCAGCCCTGCCAGTAGACTCTGCTGGAGGTGGCAAACAGAGAGAGACAGCCCTGCCAGTAGACTCTCTGGAGATGTCAACAAGAGCAGATGCAACCCTGCCGTAGACTCTGCTGGAGTGACAACAACAGCAGCTGCAACCCTGCAGTAGACTCCTCCTGAGGTGGAACAAGGCAGATGCAAACCTGCCAGAAAACTCCTGCTGGAGTGCAACAGAGCAGATCCAGCCCTGCCAGTAGACCCTGCTGAGGTGGCAACAAGAGCAGATGCAAGCACTGCCAGTAGACCCCTGCTGGAGGTGGCAACAAGAGCAGATGCAGCCCTGCCAGTAGACTCCTGTTGGAGGTGACAACGAGAGCAGATGCAGCCCTGCCAGTAGACTCCTGCTGGAAGTGGCAAAGAGAGCAGATGCAGCCCTGCCAGTAGACTCCTGCTGGAGGTGGCAACAAGAGCAGATGCAACCCTGCCAGTAGACTCCTGCTGGAGGTGGCAACAAGAGCAGATGCAGCCCTGCCAGTAGACGCCTGCTGGAGGTGGCAACAAGAGCAGATGCAGCCCTGCCAGTAGACTCCTGCTGGAGGTGCAACGAGAGCAGATGCAGCCTGCCAGTAGACTCCTGCTGGAGGTGGCAACAAGAGCAGATGCAGCCCTGCCTATTAGACTCCTGTGGAGGTGGCAACAGAGCAGATGCAACCCTGCCAGTAGACTCCTGCTGGAGGTGGCAACAAGGGCAGATTGCAGCCCTGCCAGTAGATCCTGCTGGAGGTGGCAACGAGAGCAGATGCAGCCCTGCCAGTAGACTCCTACTGGAGGTGCAACGAGAGCAGATGCAGCCCTGCCAGTAGACTCTGCTGGAGGTGGACAAAAGAGCAGATGCAGCCTGCCAGTAGACTCCTGCTGGAGGTGGCAACAAGGCAGATGCAGCCTGCCATAGACTCTGCTGGAGGTGGCAACAAGAACAGATGCAGCCCTGCCAGTAGACTCCTGCTGGAGGTGACAACAAGAGCAGATGCAGCCCTGCCAGTAGACTCCTCCTGGAGGTGGCAACAAGAGCAGATGCAGCCCTGCCAGTAGACTCCTGCTGGAGGTGGCAACAAGAGCGATGCAGCCCTGCCAGTAGACTCCTGCTGGGAGGTGGAACAAGAACAGATGCAGCCCTGCAGTAGGACTCCTGCTGGAGGTGACAACAAGAGCAGATGCAGCCCTGCAGTTAGACTCCTCCTGGAGGTGGCAACAAGAGCAGATGCAGCCCTGCCAAGTAGACTCCTGCTGGAGGTGGCAACAGAGAGATGCAGCCCTGCCAGTAGACCCTGCTGGAGGTGGCAACAAGACAGATGCAGCCCTGCCAGTAGACTCATGCTGGAGGTGGCAAAGAACAGATGCACCCTGCCAGTAGACTCCTGCTGGAGGGGACAACAAGAGCAGATGCAGCCCTGCCGTAGACTCTCCTGGTAGGTGGCAACAGAGCAGATGCAGCCCTGCCAGTAGACTCCTGCTGGAGGTGCAACAAGAGCAGATGCAGCCCTGCCGTAGACTCTGCTGGAGGTGGGCAACAGACAGATACAGCCCCTGCAGTAGACTCCTCTGGAGGATGTCAACAAGAGCAGATGCAACCCTGCCAGTAGACTCCTGCTGGAGGTGACAAACAAGCAGCTGCACCTGCCGTAGACTCCTCCTGGAGGTGGGAACAAGTGCAGATGCAAAACCTGCCAGAAAACTCCTGCTGGAGGTGCAACAAGAGCAGATCCAACCCTGCCAGTAGACCCTGCTGAGGTGGCAACAAGAGCAGATGCAGCACTGCAGTAGACCCCTGCTGGAGGTGGCAACAAGAGCAGATGCAGCCCTGCCAGTAGACTCCTGTGGAGGTGACAACGAGAGCAGATGCAGCCCTGCCAGTAGACTCCTGCTGGAAGTGGCAAGAGAGCAGATGCAGCCTGCCAGTAGACTCCTGCTGGAGGTGGCAACAAGAGCAGATGCAACCCTGCTTAGACTCCTCTGGAGGTGGCAACAAGAGCAGATGCAGCCTGCCAGTGAACCTGCTGGAGGTGCAACAAGAGCAGATGCAGCCCATGCCAGTAGACTCTGCTGGAGGTGACAACGAGAGCAGATGCAGCCCTGCCAGTAGACTCCTCTGGAGGGGGCAACAAGAGCAGATGCAGCCCTGCCAGTAGACCCTGCTGGAGGTGGCAACAATGAGCAGATGCAGCCTGCCAGTAGACTCCTGCTGGAGGTGGCAACATGAGCAGATGCAACCCTGCCAGTAGACCCCTGCTGGAGGTGGCAACAAGAGCAGATGCAGGCCTGCCAGTAGACGCCTCCTGGAGGTGGCAAGAAGTGCAGATGCAACCCTGCCTTTAGACTCCTGCTGGAGGTGGCAACAAGAGCAGATGCAGCCCTGCCAGTAGACTCCTGCTGGAGGTGGCAACGAGAGCAGATGCAGCCCTGCCAGTAGACTCCTGCTGGAGGTGACAACAAGAGCAGATGCAGCCTGCCAGTAGGACTCCTGCTGGAGGTGGCAACGAGAGCAGATGCAGCCCTGCCAGTTAGACTCCTGCTGGAGGTGGCAACATGCGCAGATGCAACCCTGCCAGTAGACCCTGCTGGAGGTGGCAACAGAGCAGATGCAGGCCTGCCAGTAGAGCCTCCTGGAGGTGCAAGAAGGCAGATGCAACCCTGCCTTTAGACTCCTGCTGGAGGTGGCAAAAAGAAGCAGATGCAAGCCCTGCCAGTACGCTCCTGCTGGAGGTGACAACGAGATGCAGATGCAGCCTGCAAGTAGACTCCTGCTGGAGGCGGCAACAAGAGCAGATGCACCTGCCATAGACTCCTGCTGGAGGTGACAACAGAGCAATGCAGCTCTGCAGTAGACTCCTGCTGGAGGTGACAACAAGAGCAGATGTACCTGCCTTAGACTCTGCTGGAGGTGGGAACAAGAGCAGATACAGCCTGCCAGTTGACTCCTTGGAGGTGACAACGAGACAGATGCAGCCTGCCGGTAGACTCTGCTGGAGGGGCAACGAGAGCAGATGCAGCCCTGCCAGTAGACTCCACGGAGGTGACAACGAGAGCAGATGCAGCCCTGCCAGTAGATCACTGCTGGAGGTGACAACAAAAGCAGATGCAGCCTGCCAGTAGACTCCTGCTGGAGAGTGACAACAAGAGCAGATGCAACCCTGCCTTTAGATCCTGTGGAGGTGACAACAAGAGCAGATGCACCTGCCAGTAGATCCTCCTGGAGGTGACAACAGAGCAGATCAAACCCTGCCTTTAGACTCCTGTGGAAGTGACAACAGAGCAGATGCACCCTGCCGTAGACTCTCCTGGAGGTACAACAAGAGCAGATGCAACCCTGCCAGTAGACTCCTCCTGGAGTGCAACAAGAGCAGATGCAACCGCCAGTGACTCCTCCTGGAGTGACAAACAAGATATGCAACCTGCTTTAGACCTGCTGGAGGTGCAACAAGAGCGATGCAGCCCTGCAGTAGACTCCTGGAGAGGTGACAACAGAGCAATGTGCCTGCCAGAGATCCTGTGGAGGTTAAAAACAAGAGCGTGCAGCCTGCAAGTAATCTGCTGGGAGGTGACAAGAACAATGCAGCCCTGCAAGTAAAACTCCTGTGAGGCGGGAAAAAAGAGCAGATGAGCCTCCAGTTGACTCTGCTGGAGGTTACAACAAGAGAGATGCAAGCCCTGCCCGTAGATCCTCTGGAGGTTACCAAAGAGCAGATGCAGCCCTTTCGTAGACTCCCGCCTGGAGGTTACAACAAGAGCAGAGGCCGCCAGTTTAAATCCTGCTGGAGGTGACAACAGAGCAGATGCACCTGCAATAGACTCCCGCTGGAGGCGGCAACAAGAGCAGATGCAGCCCTGCAGTAATTTCCCGTGGAGGTGACAACGAGAGCAGATGCAGCTCTGCAGTTTGACTCCTTTGGGGGTACAACAAAAGCAGATGTAACCATGCCTTTAGATCCTCTGGAGGGGGAACAAGAGCAGATATAGCCTGCCAGTTGACTCCCGTGAGGTGACAAGAGAGCAGATGCGCCCTGCCGGTTTTGAAATCCTGCTGGTGGTGGCAACGAGAGCAGATGCAGCCCTGCCCGTAGACTCCTGTGGAGTTACAACGGAGCAGATTGCAGCCCGCAGTGACTCCTGGGAGGTTAAACAAGAGCAATGCAGCCTCCAGTAGACTCCTGCTGGAGGTTACAACAAAGCAATGGCCTGCAGTAGACTCCCGTGGAGGTTACAACAAGAGCAGATGCAGCCCTGCCTAGACTCTGTGAGGTTAAACAAGAGCAGATGCAGCCCTCCAGTAGACTCCGCTGGAGGTGGCAACAAGAGCAGAGCAGCCCTGCCAGTAGACTTGCTGGAGGTTACAACTAGCAGATGAGCCCTGCCAGTAGACTCCTGCTTTAGGTGGAAACAAGAGCAGATGCGCCCTGCGTAGACTCCCGCTGGAGGGGGACAACAAAAAAGGGAGATGCAACCCGCAGTAATCCGCGGAGGTGACCAAAAAAGACAACCCTGCCCCGTAGCTCTGCTGGGGGTGACAACAAAAGCAGATCAGCCCTGCCCGAGACTCCGCTGGAGGTGACAAAAGAGCAATGCAAACCCCGCCGTAGAGTAGCCTACCCGGTTTGGCGAATAATTTTTCTTGCGCTGTGGTTTTTTTTCTAGTTATTTAAGGAAGGGTTACTATTAAGGTTTTCCCAACGAGTGAGCTGGATCCAAGTTTAACTTGCATCTCTTTATCTGAGAGTTCTTGTTTATGGAACCCTTTTCTAAGTTTCAAAAAAAACTGTTTAATTGGGGGGTGAAGAGGGGCAGATGTGTCTAGATCCACCCGGAGATTTATCTCGGGGGGTAAACAATATAACCTGATGAAGTATCCTTTGGGGGGTTTAAAGGCCTCACATGCAAAAAAAAAGAAAACATGCCAGTTATTTTTACTTTAAAGGTTACAAAATTTTTGTTTTGACAAAAAAAAAAACGTCGCTTCCCTGGACACATTCCACGGGGGGTCAAAGTAGGCCTCTTTCCCCAGGCCTACCGGAGTCCTTTCCCGGGGGTCCCAACTATCTCTCCTAGTTAACTTTACTTGTAAATCAATTATCTCTTTTTGAAAACCAGTGAAAGGTTTTTCAATGATATTAATTGTGGTGGAGGTTAAGGAATTATATATGACGTCAGAGACGGTCACTGTATTTTATGGTTATAATGAGTTATAATAATCTGTCCTATGATACAATAGCTGCTATTAAGATATTGTTTAAAATTATTATATAAGCATGTCTAGTAATCTGTATGGTTATTAACTCTAATAATCTGTATGGTTAGTTACTCTAATAATCTGTATGGTTAGTGACTCTGATAATCTGTATGGTTAGTTACTCTAATAATCTGTATGGTTAGTGACTCTGATAATCTGTATGGTTATTAACTCTAATAATCTGTATGGTTAGTGACTCTGATAATCTGTATGGTTATTAACTCTAATAATCTGTATGGTTAGTTACTCTAATAATCTGTATGGTTAGTTACTCTAATAATCTGTATGGTTAGTGACTCTGATAATATGTATGGTTATTAACTCTAATAATCTGTATGGTTAGTGACTCTGATAATCTGTATGGTTATTAACTCTAATAATATGTATGGTTAGTGACTCTGATAATCTGTATGGTTATTAACTCTAATAATCTGTATGGTTAGTGACTCTGATAATCTGTATGGTTAACTCTAATAATCTGTATGGTTATTAACTCTAATAATCTGTATGGTTAGTGACTCTAATAATCTGTATGGTTATTAACTCTAATAATCTGTATGGATATTAACTCTAACAATCAGTATGGTTATTTAAGTGGGTGTATACAGTGTAAGATATGAGAGAGTAGCGAGGGCAGGAGACAGGTTTAGTTATATTGTTATGTTCACTCTGATGTTATTACTGCTAAACTCTGAATATAACTCCTGCCTTTACTGCCAGGTAACACAGACGGTAACTGAGTGTGTACTGGGGGGTGTACTTGGGGGTGTACTGGGGTGTACCGGGGGGTGTACCGAGGGGTGTACTGGGGGTGCTGGTGTTTTCTACTGTCTGTCGAGACTGTCATTCCGTCCGGCGCTATTGCTGTTGTAAAAACTGAGCCACCAACAGGTCTCGTAAAATCAGAGCATTAAAAAACAGGCTTTAGAATGGCCCTTACCCTTGTTCTTACACACACACACACACACACACACACACACACACCACACACACACACACACACACACACACACACACACACACACACACACACACACACACCAGCAAATGCAAGGTTATGAAGATTGGGGAAAGAGCAAGAAGACCGGACACGGAGTACATTCATCGTCGTTACCTTAACAGTGTAAAATGCTGATGAGCTGATGAATAAGACACATGTACAACACCTGGGTATCAGTTTTTGTTTTTTTTTCCTTTCTGTACTTAAATCATACTGAACACAAGTCAATACATAGATTATAGGTTACATCGTTCAGTAGGGACATCATACTGCAAAGTACGACAGATCAGGTAATCAGTCCCTTAGCCTTGATCGCTGATCATTTTCTCTCTCTCAGCTCTTACAGTTTACGTGGAGATGTTTCATAATGAGCTGAGAGCCTCCCTGGAGACGTCTCCTCTCACGTTTCGTCTCTCTTGAAAGCCAACAGATACAGTAAAAATACTTGAGCAGGGAATTATACAGCCTTTGAGATAACGCAGAGGAAGTGGCACCGCCAGGCTCTCTTCTCCTGACAGCTGAAATGCAAATCTAATCAGGATTTTCGAGGCCAAAAAAAGGGGAATGGCACTAATAAAACCCAGGTCTTTAGGTACGCCAGGCAGCGGGTGTCGCATCGCCTACAACAATGATATTTTTTTTACTCCTTGGCACATTTTTTCGTTTTTTTTATTTACATTTTCACTGAGGGGAGAGATTATTGAACAGTGGCACTCATACTGTGAGTGTTTATACCACCATACAGACAGTGGCACTCATACTGTGAGTGTTTATACCACCATACAAGACAGTGGCACTCATACTGTGAGTGTTTATACCACCATCCAGACAGTGGCACTCATACTGTGAGTGTTTATACCACCATCCAGACAGTGGCACTCATACTGTGAGTGTTTATACCACCATACAGACAGTGGCACTCATACTGTGAGTGTTTATACCACCATACAGACAGTGGCACTCATACTGTGAGTGTTTATACCACCATCCAGACAGTGGCATCTCATACTGTGAGTGTTTATACCACCATCCAGACAGTGGCACTCATACTGTGAGTGTTTATACCACCATCCAGACAGTGGCACTCATACTGTGAGTGTTTATACCACCATCCAGACAGTGGCACTCATACTGTGAGTGTTTATACCACCATACAGACAGTGGCACTCATACTGTGAGTATTTATACCACCATACAGACAGTTGCACTCATACTGTGAGTGTATATACCACCATCCAGACAGTGGCACTCATACTGTGAGTGTTTATACCACCATACAGACAGTGGCACTCATACTGTGAGTGTTTATACCACCATACAGACAGTGGCACTCATACTGTGAGTGTTTATACCACCATACAGACAGTGGCACTCATACTGTGAGTGTTTATACCACCATCCAGACAGTGGCACTCATACTGTGAGTGTTTATACCACCATACAGACAGTGGCACTCATACTGTGAGTGTTTATTACCAACATCCAGACAGTGGCACTCATTTCTGTGGTGTTTATACCACCATCCAGACAGTGGCACTCTATGTGAGTGTTTATACCACCATACAGACAGTGGCACTCATACTGTGAGTGTTTATACCACCATCCAGACAGTGGCACTCATACTGTGAGAGTTTATACCCCCATCCAGACAGTGGCACTCATACTGTGAGTGTTTTATACCACCATACAGACAGTGGCACTCATACTGTGAGTGTATATACCACCATACGACAGTGGCACTCATACTGTGAGTGTTTATACCCCTACAGACAGTGGCACTCATACTGTGAGTGTTTATACCACCATACAGACAGTGGCACTCATACTGTGAGTGTTTATCCAAGATCCAGACAGTGGCACTCATACTGTGGTGTATAAAACCACCATCCAGACAGTGGCACCATACTGTGAGTGTATATACCACCATCTAGACAGTGGCACTCATACTGTGAGTGTATATACCACCTTCAGACAGTGGCACTCATACTGTGAGTGTATATACCACCATCAGACAGTGGCACTCATACTGCGAGTGTATATACCCCAACATCCAGACAGTGGCACTTTATACTGTGAGTGTAAAATACCACCATCCAGACAGTGGCACTCATACGTGAGTGTATATACCACCATCCGACAGTGGCACTCATAAATGTGAAATGTACATACCACCATCCAGACAGTGGCACTCATACTGTGAGTGTATATACCACCATCCAGACAGTGGCACTCATACTGTGAGTGTATATACCACCATCCAGACAGTGGCACTCATACTGTGAGTGTATATACCACCATCCAGACAGTGGCACTCATACTGTGAGTGTATATACCACCATCCAGACAGTGGCACTCATACTGTGAGTGTATATACCACCATCCAGACAGTGGCACTCATACTGTGAGTGTATATACCACCATACAGACAGTGGCACTCATACTGTGAGTACATACCACCATAAATAGTCAACATGGTATTGGTGGCATCAACACAGATCTTTGTTTTTCTTCGCCATACAAGTATTTCCACCTTAACGAATTACCATGAACTAATTACAACAAATTCTGCTATTTTTTTCGTAAAATGTTCAGAATATTTTAGTGGCAAGAGTCATTACATCAGTTGTTCATAAAGCCGATGTTTATCAGTTGTTCATAAAGCCGATGTTTATCAGTTGTTCATAAAGCCAATGTTTATCAGTTGTTCATAAAGCCGATGTTTATCAGTTGTTCATAAAGCCGATGTTTATCAGTTGTTCATAAAGCCGATGTTTATCAGTTGTTCATAAAGCCGATGTTTATCAGTTGTTCATAAAGCCGATGTTTATCAGTTGTTCATAAAGCCGATGTTTATCAGTTGTTCATAAAGCCGATGTTTATCAGTTGTTCATAAAGCCGATGTTTATCAGTTGTTCATAAAGCCGATGTTTATCAGTTGTTCATAAAGCCGATGTTTATCAGTTGTTCATAAAGCCGATGTTTATCAGTTGTTCATAAAGCGATGTTTATCAGTTGTTCATAAAGCCGATGTTTATCAGTTGTTCATAAAGCCGATGTTTATCAGTTGTTCATAAAGTCGATGTTTATCAGTTGTTTATGAAGCCGATGTTTATCAGTTGTTTATAAAGCCGATGTTTATCAGTTGTTTATAAAGCCGATGTTTATCAGTTGTTTATGAAGCCGATGTTTATCAGTTGTTTATAAAGTCGATGTTTATCAGTTGTTTATAAAGTCGATATTTATCAGTTGTTCATAAAGCCGATGTTTATCAGTTGTTTATAAAGCCGATGTTTATCAGTTGTTTATAAAGTCGATGTTTATCAGTTGTTTATAAAGCCGATGTTTATCAGTTGTTTATAAAGCCGATGTTTATCAGTTGTTTATTAGTTGTTTATAAAGCCGATGTTTATCATTTGTCTATAAAGCCGATGTTTATCAGTTGTTCATAAAGCCGATGTTTATCAGTTGTTCATAAAGCCGATGTTTATCAGTTGTTAATAAAGCCGATGTTTATCAGTTGTTCATAAAGCCGATGTTTATCAGTTGTTTATTAGTTGTTTATAAAGTCGATATTTATCAGTTGTTTATAAAGCCGATGTTTATCAGTTGTTCATAAAGCCGATGTTTATCAGTTGTTCATAAAGCCGATGTTTATCAGTTGTTTATAAAGCCGATGTTTATCAGTTGTTTATTAGTTGTTTATAAAGTCGATGTTTATCAGTTGTTTATAAAGTCGATGTTTATCAGTTGTTTATAAAGCCGATGTTATCAGTTGTTTATTAGTTGTTTATAAAGCCGATGTTATCAGTTGTTTATAAAGTCGATGTTATCAGTTGTTTATTAGTTGTTTATAAAGCCGATGTTATCAGTTGTTTATAAAGCCGATGTTATCAGTTGTTTATTAGTTGTTTATAAAGCCGATGTTATCAGTTGTTTATAAAGTCGATGTTATCAGTTGTTTATTAGTTGTTTATAAAGCCGATGTTATCAGTTGTTTATAAAGCCGATGTTATCAGTTGTTTATTAGTTGTTTATAAAGTCGATGTTTATCAGTTGTTTATAAAGCCGATGTTATCAGTTGTTTATTAGTTGTTTATAAAGCCGATGTTATCTCATTTGTTTATTAAGCCAGATGTTTATCAGTTGATATATAAAGCCGATCGTTATCAGTTGTTTATAAAGCACGATGGTATCAGTTGTTTATAAAGCGATGTTATCAGTTGTTTATAAAGCGATGTTATCTAAGTTGTTTATTAGTTGTCTATAAATCGCCGATGTTCATCAGTTGTTTATTATTTAAAGCCTAATGTTTATCAGTTGTTTATAAAGCCCGATGTTATCAGTTGTTTATAAAGCCGACTGTTATCAGTTGTTTATTAAAGCGATGTTATCAGTTGTTTATAAAGACGATGTTATCAGTTGTTTATAAACGCCGATGTTATATCAGTTGTTTATATCTAGCCGATGTTATCAGTTGTTTATTAGTTGTCTATAAAGCCGATGTTAATCCAGTCGTTTATTAAGCCAGAGTGTTTTTCAAGTTGTTTTATAAAGGGTTGTTATCTGTTGTTTATAAAGCCTGCGATGTTATCATGTTGTTTATAAAGCGATGTTATCAAACGTTGTTTATAAAGCCACGGATGTTATCAGTTGTTTCTTAGTTGTCTATAAAGAGCCGATGTTATCAGTTGTTTATTAGCCAATGTTTGATCAGTTGTTTATAGAGAAAGCCGATGTTTATCAGTTGTTTATAAAGCCGAATGTTGTTCACTAGTCGTTTATAAAGCTGCATGAATAAAAGACAAACATGTGCGACACCTGGGGTATCTTAACTGAGAGAGTCAGTTTCGGCCAACCTAGTTTTGTTCAATCTAATACACAAAGTCAATACTAGGTGAGGTGTGCGATGAGGTGGGCAAGGTGTTTATTCTCCGTCTGCCACTGAGTGAGCGAAACGTTCTTATTAATGAAGACAGGTGTTTGCCTTGTCTTATTCTCTGCAGCAGAGGTTGACAGTGCATGGTCAGGGTTAATGTGTTGCTTATACACACTACTGTATTCTGATTGTATTGTATAATTACAGAAAGGTAGAGATGCTGCCACATTGTGTCTGGCACACATGTGTAGGTAATCTCTATTCTAACATATGTTAGGTTGAAAGGGCCACAAGAGCAACGAATGTCACATTTTAATTGTGGCAACAACGTTTCGCTGACAAAGCTCCTGGAGAGCAGAAACGTTGTCTACGGTTAAAAATGTTACATTAGTTGCCACTTAGTAGTCCTTATTACTTAAACATTAGGTGTGTTGGTAATTCTACCAACCGACCCTGACCTGACCTGTACTGACCCTTGATCTAACCAGAACCTGGCTAAAACTAACCTGACCTAACCAACCTAACTTGAATCTAACCGGACCTGACTTGACCTGACCAGCACCTGACTGGACCTGATTCTGCCCTGACCTAACACCATAACCTCACCGCTCACCTAATCTCAACCTAACTAACTTACCGACCTACATACCTAACTTAAAACCTTGACCTGAACTGTGACTTAGCCTAACCTAAACCTAACACCTAACTAACATTAACCTCACTGATCAACCTAACTCTACCTTGACCATGACCTTAACTTTGCCTAACAACCAGAGCCCTAAACTCCACTTAACCTGATCTACCTAACTTAACCTAACCTAACCTAACCGACCTACTTAACCTATACCTTACCTACCTGGACCTGTACTGACCTAACGTTTAATCCTAACCTAACCTATCTCCCATCACCTTCCTGATCTAACTAAACCTGACCCTAAACCTATCACAGCGTCTTTGATCTCAGTCTTAGTTGACCATTGGAAGATCCTCTCCTGACCGAACCATGGAGATATCTCTTATCTTAATATGTATCCTCCGTTGAAGTAATCTCGTTGATCTTCTTTGATCGGCAGTAACTTCAGTGGACTGAATATCTCTCACGTTCGTCGCCGTCGTCTGCCGCCGTCGCCACCGCAGTCGCCGCCACCGCTAGTCGCCGCCACCGCCCCAGTCGCCGCCACTGCAGCCGCCGCCGCGGAGCGGGTACTGCAGCTTTACCTCTAATAGCGGCAGAGGAGCACACTTGTGTTCTTCCGGAATGTGCTTCTGTTTCACTTACCTGAGCACAGATCAGTATTACCCGACCGGAGATCCTGCCCCGTACACACACACAGACACAACACACACACCACCACACACACACACACACCTCACATAAACACAACACACAACACGCACACACACTACACATTACAGGCTACATAGTGGGTACATTGGTGATCACTGTACCACCTGTAACTATTTGACCGCTACTGTTGTCCAATACTGCCAGGGCCGCCTTTGACACTGTGTGCCGCAGCCGCCTTGACACTACTGCCGCATGTCGCCTTGCCACTACTTGCCACAGCCGCCTTGCCACTACTGCCACAGCCACCCTGCCGCTACTGCCACGGGGCCTACATGCCACTACTGGCAGCCATCCTGCACTACTGCCGCCCGCCACCCTGCCCAATATATCTATAGCGAGGCGTACACATGTTGTGTGTTAATACTATGTATACTGTTGTGCTTAGGGTGTGTGGAGCCAAGAATACCACTGTTTGTGTGTGTTGTGTGTGTGTGTGTGTGTTGCGTGTGTGTGAGTGGGCCACAATGGCCCGGCACTCTCTCCTGTTCTTCAACTAGTCACTGTTAGAGGGGCCATGGCATGATTGTATTAGAGGGCCATGAGGGCACCCTCTGACCACAGTTGTCACATTATTAAGGCCACCAACACAGACTTCAGTCCTGCCAGGAAGACGTCAGAGGGTTTTAGGGTTGCATTTCTCTTGGCAGAAAACAAAACCATAGATAGAAGAACCGTGAGCTGGGACGGGCGATCTGTAGACCCGGACGTCAGGATCATTTCTCCGTCTCACAATTTTATCTCTATCCCAAGCTCTCTGACTGATTCAGAAGGGATATCTGGCGCACTATCTATCTATATCCCAAGAATGACAGACTTCAGGGATACCTGGCGCACTATCTATCCTCTATCCCAAGAATGACAGACTTCAGCAAGGAATATCCTGGCTCACACTATCTATCCTCTATCCCAGAATGCAGACTTCTCAGCAAGGGCTACCTGAGCGCACTATCTATCCTCTATCCATGAACACGACCACAGACTGTCAAAGAGTAGATTCGACTTTCCATCGTCAACACGACAATGAAGTCACCGTCACATCACCATGTGAAGAGAACAGTACAATTTACACCACGGGGACGATCTCTTCAACAACACTATGTGTGTTGTCACATAGTGTAGTTGGTCAATATAATATATATATATATATATAAGATATATATATTATATATACTATGTTATATTGATATATATATAGATATGATATGTTAATATATGGTAATATATATATATATATATATAATATATATATATATAATATATATATATATATATATTGTCCTTTACTATATATATTTATATTATATCATATTATATTATATATATATATATATACTATTTTATTATATAATAATATATATTTAATATTGCACTTTAACGTTATTATTCTCAGCAAATAAATTTTTTACTCATTTATATTACTATTTGACGTCTGCCAGTTTTAGGGGCTGAAATTGTCCAAATGGTATCCATAATGATATCTATAACTTGTAAGTCGCTTGTTTACTGACTTGACGAAGCTCCTGGAGAGCGAAACTGTTGTCAACGAATATAATGTCACATTGCTGCATCTTTTCATTTACCTAAGATCACTTTAAGTCACCTGTCGAGCGGAGTCCGCTTCCTGGAAGCAGACACCGGCCACACAGCCTACGTCTGGCAGCATGTCAACCAGCACACGCACAGCCTTCAATTCCTGGAGAGCATGGACCACCAGCCACACAGCCTCACTCCTGGAAGTCAGACCACAGTGCCACACAGCCCTCACTCCTGCCGATAGCAGGACACCGCACACAAGCCTCACTCCTGCGAAGACTCGACACAAGCACCACAGCCTCACTCCCGGAAGCAGACACCAGCCACACAGCCTCATCCTGGAAGCCTACACCAGCCACACAGCCTCACTCTGGGAAAGCAGACACCAGCCAAACATGCCTCACTCCTGGAAGCAGACACAGCCACACAGCTCTCACTCCTGAGCAGACACCGAGCCACAACAGCCTCACTCACGGGAGGTAAGCAGACCACACTAGCCACACAGCCTCGACTCCTGGAAAGCAGACACCTATGCACACTGCCTCTCACTCCTGGAAAGCCTGACAAGTTCTTATCTAACCTACCAGTAAATCTATACATAGGTGACAGAAGAGGCCTCTAGATCCTCAATCAAGACCTCCCCCCCAAAATAAAAAACACTACCGCATTTCATAGTTCTGGCTCCGAGCAAGACCATAGTCGGAGGAGGAGGCGGAGGATGGAAGGCCTCATATTCCATCTTCAACTGGCTCGGGGGGACCAGATTGGAGGCAATGCCGACGCTACGTTATGTTCCGTCTCGTCGTATGTTTTCCCACAAACGAGGGAATGTGGTTATCTGGCGACGAAGCAGCAGCAACAGGTACGCTCTTAACTCATACTGATTGCTGCACCAGTCTCCTGCTTCACCTTCACCCTGCTCGCCCTCACCCTGCCTCGCCTCACCTGCCTCACATCCCTCACATACCTTCATTCTCACTTTGCCTCACCTTTCACTTACCCTCTGTCCCCCCTCACTTTTCATTTATCACTCTTCGCTTTAATCCTCATTCGTTCTTATACTCAATTAGCCTTTTCTTCATTTTACGTTAATGCCTCAACTTCATCCTCCGCCGCCACCTTCATCCTACGCACTCTCATCCTTAATCCTACACCCTCACTCTTCAATCACTCATCCGCACTCACTTAATTCCTCACGCCTCACCTTCCTCCTCACGCCTCACACTTTCATCTCCTCACGCCTCACCTTCATCTCACGCCTCACCGTCATCCCACCACGCCTTCACCTTCATCTCCACGCCTCACATTCACTCCTCAGCGCCTCACTTCTATCCTCACGATCTCACCTTCACTCATCACGCCCCTCACCTTAAATCCTCACGCCTCGCCTTAATCCTCACGCCCTACCTTCATCTCACGCCTCACGCTTCATCCTCACGCTCACCTTATCATCAGCCTCACCTTCATCTCACGCCTACCTTTCATCCTCTTGCCTATACCTTCATCCTCTCGCCTCACCTCTTTCATCTCAGCTCCTCACTCTTCATCCTCACGCTCACCTCATGCATCCGCAAGCGCTCTCACACTTCTTCCTCACGCCTCACCTTCATCCTCACGACCTCACCTTCATCCTCACGCTCACTTCCATCTCACGGCCTTCACCTCTCATCCTCCGCCTCACTCTTCATCCTCAAGCCTCACCTTCATCACTCACGCGATCACCTTCATCCTCACGCCACCTATCATTCCTACGCCCTTCAACCTTCATCCTCACGCCTCACCTTTCTCATTCCATCACGCCCTCACAACTTCATCCTCACGCCTCAACCTCATCCTCAAGCCTCACCTTCATCCTCATGCCTCACCTTCATCCTCACGCCTCACCTTCATCCTCAGCCTCACCACTTCACCCTCACGCCTCCCTTCATCCTCATGCTCACCTGTCATCCTCAGCATCACCTTACATCCTCATGCCTCACCTTCATCATCACGCTCATACTTCTTCCTCAAGACTCACCTTCATCCTCACGCCTCATCCTTATACTCAAGCCTCACCTTCCATCCTCACGCCTCAACTTCATCCTCATGCCTCACCTTCATCTCACGCCTCACCTTCCATCTCATGCACTCACCTTCATCCTCCCCTCATCTTCCCTCCTAAAAACTGGTCCTCACCTTCTCACTTCAGTACAGCGCATACATGAATTCATTCTGCCTGGTACAGGTACAAACCGCGCCTACCACCAGTTCCTACCAAGCTGGATGTGAAGCAGGGGGGATACCTTTCTAGAATCGCTCGGCGACCGAATATTACATCTATTATTGTTAAGTATCCCCTAAGGGATACTTTTCTATTGGTTACCTTTAGCCTTTACCCTGTGGTGAGTTTAGAGAGTGCCTTCTACTCCCGGAAGCCCGGTCATGGGACAGGCTCGCCCCGGGTGGTGCTTGCTCCTTGGATTAGCCAAGGCTGTTGCTGCTGGGGCGCCCTCGCTACGCCACATATCATTGATAGCCTGGTGGATCTAGCACTGAGTGGTTGCCCTGAATTTTTGTTCTTAATCCTAAGGAACACCTTATCTGATGCGGTTTCAAAACTTTTCTCCATGGCCAGTAGACCAGAAGCACTAGTAGGTACAATCTACTCTCAACTTATATACGCTAATAGCATTTTTTGTTTTAAGTTTTTCCATGGATGACCTCTGACATGACTCTTCCGATCGGTTTACAAACTCGAAGGTTGTGAGTGTTTGCGTTTTGTGTCTAAAAATGCTCTCGGTTGTTTTTCTTTCCGTTGATAGCCTAGTGTGTGCCTACTCTGAAGGCCTACAGTCTATTAATGGATCACACCGAATTAGGACACATGTGCAACATCTGGGTAATTTTAAATGTAGACGGTTTCGCCCTCACAGTGGCCTCGTATTCAGTACAAAGTCACAGGACCTCTTACCTGAGAAGACGTAGATACTACTATACAAAAGATGAGGGTAATCTAGTCCCTCAGCCTTGTCGCTGGTGGAGGAATACCGTAGTGTTGAAGACTTTCGGAGTCATCCAACCTACTGAGCTCTCACCAAGACTTGACAGACTGATCACCTCATATTAGTAGAATAGTTAGTAGTAGTACAGTAGTAATAGTAGTAGTAGTAGTAGTATACGCAGTAGTAATAGTAGTAGTAGTAGTAGAAGCAGTCAGTTGCATTAGTAGTAGTAGTAGTAGTAGAACGTAGTAGTAGTAGTAGTAGTAGTTAGGTATATTAGTAGTAGTAGCAAGCAGTAGTCTGTAGTAGTAGAATAGTAGTAGTAGCAGTCAGTAGTAGTAGTAGTAGTAGTAGTAGTAGTAGTAGTAGTTAGTGTAGCTAGTAGTAGTAGTAAGTACTAGTATTTAGTAGTAGTAAGTAGTAGTAGTAGTAGAGAGAGTTTAGTATGACTCCTGAACTTTCGCCTCAGGAGTGAACCACAGAGTCGACTAAACACACGGATGGTACATGGTCTGCCTGCCGGCCCACGAATCGAACTTGTGCTGTCGGTTACGTGCGTGCATGGATGGAGATGAAAGGGGCAGCAAATGGTGGTGGGGGAAGAGATGAATGCACCGTGGCAACGGTGTCATGTGGCGCAAGAAGCGGGGTGCCAACACAATGTTATGAGACACACTATTGTTCCACCTCCGCCTCATTGTGGCCCTCCCTCCCATCACCCCTCCACCTTCCCTCTCCCCCCTCCTCCACCATTATCCTCCCTCCTCCTCCTCCTCCTCCTCTACTCCTACTCCCCCTCGTTCCTCCCTTCTTCTCTCCTCCTCATCTCCCTCCTCCTCCTCCTCTTCCCCTCGTTTTTTATCCTGCTGTTAAACCTCTCCTTCTCTGCCTTCTTACCTACAAGACAATGGTTTTCCCAAGGAAATAAAGCAATTCACATGAACTGACCTTCGCTCGGATTTCCTTACTCTATTTCAAAACTGCAAGCTCCTGTATCGAATCGTTGCGATTTGCACACATGAAAGGCCTAGGGAACTGTCTTCAAGTCCCCTGTGGATTGTTTTGCATACTTAAATAAAATATTGTGAGCACATAACACTTTGAAAGAAGTGCGAATGTAAGTTTGATTTGATTGATTCGGCAACTTGTAGCAATTATAAGAGGCGGGACGCCCTTACTGTTAGGAATTAAATGTTATTGAAATGCAATTAGAAGCCCTGAGTAAACGTAATGCTAATGTAGAACAGCCCTGAATGATGGGGTTGTAGTATTCAGCTTGAGCTTGTATACATGTAACTTCTGGCGATTTAAACATAACCGTATATTGACTGATGTTAATGGTGGCCAGGCTTAGCTTGTTTACAAGTACTTTTTAGCAGTTTAAACATACACACACAGACTGACTAATATTGCAGTAGCCAGGCTGGGCTTGGTTGACATGTGCTTCTATGCACTTCAATATTTCACCCCAGACGGTTGATCAATCAAAGAGTAGAAAAGTTTAGTCTGCCTTGTGGTTACTTTCCTAAACATTCATGTTGCTGTTTCTCTCGAGTTGGATCTGGTTTCATAGGTTTTCTGGGTATCCATGTCCTCCTTGCGTTACTGCTCAAAGATGGATAAGGATGTACAGTAAAGTAGCCCGCTGCTCGTCCATACGATGATATAGGGATTCACAATGTAACCTAAGCCCTACCGTTCTCAGATGGATATGGGGTGCAAAATGAAACCAGCTGCTTCCGGCTGCCAAATTAAGATTTACTCCTTGGTGTTCCTTACTTCATATGTACATTCCACCTTCTCTTCTTACCTTCCTCTCTTCTCTTTCCAGCTTCCCTTCCTACTCCGGTTTTCTTTACTTCCTCTCATCCCACGTTCCCTCTCTCTCTCCCTTCTTTGTACTGTTCTATGGCTAAGTGCTCCATCATGTGCATCGGTGCGGTCGGGTGTGCGGAGAGGGACCTCTCTATCTCTCTCTCCCTCCTCCTGCACCCTCTCCACAGTCCCGTACTCTTCTCTTTCTCCCCCTCATTCCGTATATATAATTGTTATGGCCTCGCACTCTGTGGTGACGGACGAAACTCATAAAATGTATTCTCATTTCGCCAGTGTTTTATGATAGCCCATTCGAGGACGCTGATTCCCTCTAACAATAACTGCGGCTGTGAGGGATAGTCATTTCCTCAAACTCCTCTCTTTTTTCATCAGTCCTTCCTTGTTGCACACTAGTGTCTAGTTTTCCAAATTGTCAATAGAGTTGATGGGGGTAATGTTGTGGTTGCTAGGGCAGCTGTTGCTGGTGCTGCCGTAAGCAGGCTTACCAGGCTTCGATATTGCCGCCTTGACATTGTGAGACCGTGATGTACTCAAGCCTATGAGGACACGAACAGCATCTTAACTCCCCCCCCCCCAACCTCTGAGGACATGGAACACGCGTCCCAAGCTACGTAATATGTTTTCTAGTGGTTGATGCGTAACCACAGTGTCACAGGCTGATTCTCGTTGACGAGACGTACTCAGCCAGGATGATATAATCTGATGTGTCAACTGTTCTAATGTGGGTAGTTTTTTATTTTATTCAGTAAATATGCCCAATCAGCAGCGTGTGCAGTATCATAATAGTGGTTGTTGTGTTGCGTAGACCAGGTGGCTAGTAGGGTACCGGTGCAGCTAGTATCTAGTCTGATTAAGATGATCTATTGATTTCAAGTGCTTGCTCCCAGGTGTTAGTCAACCCAGCAATTCACATGCTATGCGAGATGACGCTGCTAGCACTCTGCTACCTTTCACATGTTTGGAATTAAACAATTCGTTTTGAGAGGAGCTCGTAAAGTCAGTGCTGTTTATGTCGACGCTCGTCGAGAGCCTTCAATCAACATTGTTTCCCTCATCTATTCGTATGAACGTAATGAGAAACTTGGACAACATTTCAGAATCTTTACTGACGGAAACGTTTTGCCACCAGTTAGGTTTCATCAGTCAATATAAGAAGAACGGTGGAAATAGAGAAGTTACGTTTAAGGTAAGCAGTCCTCATCTTGGAATCAATATGGGCTCAATGCTCAGCATGAGACTGTTACCACATCAACATCCTCAACACACCCAGTTTGGGGAATGACCAGCGTTTAAGAAAAAAAAAACACCTTTCTTCATCCTACTCTATGACTGTTCTGCATGTTTTGTGAGAAAACTCACCGAAGTGTCGAACTTCAGGAGGACCTACTATTTGCTGCTGATGAATCCACCCAGTAATGATGTATGGATGAAAGCACGATGCAATTACATATGTTTGCATCTTCGTTGGGAAAACAAGTCTTGAATGGGTAATGAATAAACATTAGGACTCGGTTAAACTTATTACGCTATTTTCCGAGAGATATGTGATGGGGACGGAGGATTTTCAAGGCGATAATTTATTACATATAATGGTGTACTATACGGACAAGTAGGTGAGTATCATAGGTAACACTGTGGAGGTGAATCCACAATTCTCTTGGCTGAGGCGCCATGACCACACTAAAGTTTCTTCTCTCTGTTGGTGACATGAGGACAGCAACTGGACTAGCGAAATGTTCTCCGCTGTAAGTGTCTCATTCATCAACTTGTCGGTTTTCGGAGCCCACTTATTAAACACCTTCTTCAAGGTTGAAGGACTAATCACAATCAGTCTACGCTCGTCCACTAGCTTCTCTCTCCTTACTCTAAGTTCACCTTTGTATTCGACTGAAGACGCTCCTGTGTGAGGCGATACGTTGTGAAACAAAGTCGCTGCAGATCCGACCTCGTACAGAAGAACTTAAGAGCATGTATCTCTCCGCGTGTTTACAAATTTTGCTTGCTCTTTGGGATTAGTCGTTTTGTTTACTCTCTGTTCCTGGAGATCTGAATTCGGTACAGGAGGACCTGGTTGATGACGAATTTTTCAATATTCACCAGTTTGAGTGTGTCATCCACAAATTGGCTTAACTCTGGACAGTGCCAAGAATAACATAATATTACTATAATTTATATAAATATACTTTATATATATATATAAATATATATATGATAGTAGAGGGTAGTAGGTTGGTGACAGCACATCCACCCAGGGAAGTAACTACCGTCCTGCCAGATTGACTGTCTGACATGAAACAGACAACACCTGTAACTGTTGTTGCTGATGGTACGGATTGCTGGTTTCTTTTTTCGTCTCTCATAAACACGCTAGATAACAGGGATATCTTGCCTACTTCCTACTAACACTTGGTCACCCACTTCACAAGACACGCTCATGCATTTATTCATATTACATACATCTAGGTGTTTCTCCTTTCTAATAGCTCTTGTTCTTGTTTTATTTGATTCTATTGTCCATGGGGAAGTGAAAGAATCTTTTCCTTCCGTAAGCCTATGTCGTGTCGTTATGAGGCGACTAAAATGCCAGGGAGCAATGGGCTAGTAACCCCTTCTCTGTATACAATTACTAAAAAGAGAAGAAGAAAAAACTTTATAAAAATGGGTTGCGTAAATGTGCGGGATGTAGCTGCGGATGACAAGAAACAGATGATTGTGATGGTTATGAATGAAAAGAAGTTGGCTGTCCTGCGCCCTAAAGCGAAACAAGTCGAGGTGCCGGTAGAGAGTTTCAGCGCGGCAGGGGGAAAATAAATGGGATTAGAATCTGGAGTATATGAGAGAGTTAGAGCAAAGGAAGGGGTAGCAGTAATGTTAAATGTCAGTTATGGAAGAGGGAAAAGAGAATATGAATGTGTAAATTCAGAATTATGTGGACTAAAGTAAAGGTTGGATGCGAGAAGTGGGTCATATCCTACTCGCGTGTATGCACCTGGAGAAGTAGAGGAATGCAGAGGAGAGAGAGAGATTTTGGGAGATGTTATGTGAATGTATAGGAAGCATTTGAACCAAGTGAGAGAGTTAATTGTCGGTAGGGGACTTGAATGCATAAGTAGGAGAAACTTTAGAGAGGGTTTTGTGGGTAGGTAAGTTTGGTGGTGCCAGGTGTAAAATGATTATGCGGAATAGCCCTTGATGTTGAAACATTGTATAGAAGGGGTTTTAGTTATAGAGTAATACATTTTTATGAAAAAGAGGATAATATAAGTATACCGATATGATGTAGGGCTCGAATGGACAGTAGTTGTTGGATTATGTATTGGTAGATAAAAGACTGTTGAGTAGATTCAGGATGTTCATGTTTATAGTGAGGGGCCACTAGATATATCAGATCACTTTCTTGTTGTAGATACACTGAGACGTAAAAGGTAGATGGGATACAGGAGAAGAGAAGATCAAGGAAAGAGTGAGCGTGAAGGTTTTATAAACTAAAAGAGGAGGCATTAGGGTAAGATTATAATCCAGCTTTGGAGGATTACGATGGGCTAATGAGAGCCATAGGCAATGGGGTCTCGAAGTGGTTGGGGTTGAGTTTAAAATGTCAGTGTTAGAGGTGTTCAGCAGAAAGTTTGTGGTTACAGGAATGAAGTGGGTGCCAGGAGGAGAGGAGAGATTGTTGTGGGAATGATGATGTTATAGAGAGTAGTAAGGGAGATAAAAAGTTAGGCATATGAGAAAGGTTTTTACAAAGTAGATGGGATGCAGGAGGGAAAGAGTTATATGAGGAAAAAGAGAGAGGTTATACGAAGAGTGGTGGAAGCGTAATGTAAAAAAGAGAGCTCAAAGAGAGAGTGGGTGAGATGTTATCAACTATTTTTGTTGTTGAAAATAAGTAAAAGTTTTGGAGTGAGATTAACAAGTTAATGAAAGCTAGAGAACAAATTGATTTCCCGTAGTTAATAAATAGGAGGAGGAGAGTTATCTAAATCTGGTTGTATGTTAGAGGTATCTGGGAAGATAGGAAGGAGAATAATTTTGAGGAATTGTTTAAATGTTGACTGAGATAGGGAATGCTGTGATTTGTGTTTAGAGGCAAGGAGGCAATAACATCTTGTAGATTGTGAGGAGAGCCAAAGTTGTGAGTGTGGGGGGAAGTTCGTGAGGCAGTATGCTAAAATTGAAAGGGGGTAAGGCAGCCGGGATTGATGGCGTAGAAAGATAGAAATGTTAAAAGCAAGGTGGGATTAGTTTTGGAGCACGTGGTTTGGTGCAATTATTTAATAAATGTATGGAAAAAGAGGGTAAGGTTACCTCTTAGGGATTGGCACGAGGAGCATGGCATAGTTTCTTTGGATAAAGAGCCAAGGGGATAAAAAAGTGTGAGTGCTCGCAAAATTATAGGGGATAAGTCTGATTGGAGTTTACATGGTAAAGTGTATGGTTAGAGTTATAATTGAAAAGAATTAAGAGTAAGAAGGAGCGGAATAGGATAGCAGATGCAACTCAGAGGCTTTTGAAAGGTTAGGGGGTTGTGGACCAGGTGTTTACAGTGAACATAGTAATCAGTGAACAGTATTTTAGATAAGGCTCTAAAGAGGTCTTTGTGCATTATGGATTTGGAAAAGGGCGTTTTATGACAGGTTGGATTAGGGGGGGCATTTGGCAATGTGGCAGTTGTTGCAAGTGTATGGTGTAGGGAGGTAGGTTACTGAAACAGTGAAAGAGTTTTTAGAGGATTAGTGAGGTCAAGTTCCAAAATGTTAGAGTACTGAGTAGGACAAGAGGGGAAATTTTTGCTCACACAGTAAATAAGTAGGCCCTTAGGACAAGGATGTGTGCATGTCACGGGGGTTGTTTAATATATTTATGATGGGGTTGTAGATGAAGTAAATGGAGGGTTCTTGGCAAGAGGCCGTGGAGTTAAAATGAGTAAAGAATCACACACAAAGTGGGGAGTGTTGTCAAGGTGCTACTTTGCTGATGACACTGTGCTCTTGGGAGATTCTGAAGAGAAGTTGCAGAGATTGGTGGGATGATATTGGTAGGGTGTTGCAAAAGAGAAGACAAAAATTAAAGCGTCGAATACAGGAGAAGAGTAAGCCGCTATGAGGATAACAAAGATTAGGTGGCTGATGAAAACGATTGAATATCAGAATTCGCGAGGGAGACGAGTGCACATTATGGACGGCCAGGTGAAACGTATTCTGACTATTTGGAGTGGACGTCCTGCTCAGCGGATGGGTCTATTGAAGCGATGAGGTGTCTGTGAATCATGAATTGATGTGGGAAAAAGAGGTGAGTGGCTGCACTTAGGAGTCTGTGGAGACAAAGAACTTTGTCCTTGAGGCAAAGAGTGAGGAATGTAGGGAGTATAGTTTTTACCAAAACGCTCTTATATGGGTGTGAAGCGTGGGTGATTGAATGTTGCCCAAGCGAAGGAGAAGGTGGAAAGGCAGTGGAGATGTCAAGTCTGAGGGCAATGTGGTGGGTGTGAATATAATGCAGAGAATTCGTGGTTTGGAATTTAGGAGGGAGGTGCGGGATTACAAAATATGTTGTCCAGAGGGCTGAGAAGGGTTGTTGAGGTGTTCGGACATGTAGAGAGATGGATGGCGAACAGAGAATAACTTCAAGAGTGTTTCGTCTGTCAGTGAAGATGGCGGGGTTTAGGGACGGCCTAGGAAGGGTTGGAGGGAGGGGTAAAGGACGTTTTAGTTGCTGCGGGGGGCTGTTGGACTTCCAGCAGGCATGGCGTTGAAGCGGGGTCTTGATAGGAACGTGAATGGAGAACAATGGTGTTTAAACGGGACGTGCTGTTGGAGTTGTGAGACATAGTCAGTAATACGTTTAGGAGGGATTCAGGGAAACGGCAGGCCGGACTTGAGTCCTGGAGATGGGGAAGTACAGAGCCTGCACTCTGAAGGGTTTTTAGGGGTGTTAATGTTGCAGTTTAAAAACTGTAGTGTAAGCAACCTTATGGCAAGACACAGTGATGGGAGTGAATGATGGTTGAAAGATTTACTTTTTCGGGCCACCCTGCCTTGGTGGGGAATCGGCGTTGTGATAATAAAAAAAAAAAAAAATAATATATCTATATATATATATATATATACTATATTTTATATGAATATATACTATATTATAATATATATATATATATATATATATATCTTTTAGGCTTATTTGTGATGGTAAAATATTACCCGATGGTCAGTAGTTGCCTAACAGGGAGATCAATTATATCACTATTTACATTGAGCAAGCGCTAAATCCGTCGGGAGGGTCGAGCACGGTCTCCTGGGGAAACCAGGAACGCCTACAGTTCTGTTCGGCGGTGTCACAGGTAAGCGGATTGGAAAGCTCCCATCCCTCGGATCAAGAACGATGGCAATCGTCACCAACCTGATTTTAAAAGGCCCGTGAGTCGAGGCCATAGTGCTCACGAAGACCGGAAATGTATCGGGTTTTAAAAGTTCTTCCGGTCTGGAGACCTTTCCCCTCCTCCCTCCCCCTCCTCCTGGTCTAACCCCTTCCTTCCCTTGTCTCTCCCCTACTACATTCCCCTCTCTTCCCCTTCTTCTCCTTCACATTATTATTAGTTGTTAAAAATATGACATTTGGTTTTGTCTCCTGACGGGAAGTGTGAGAGATTTTTTCTTTCTCTGACTGTTGGCGTTTTTTTGTTTAATGTGGTAGGTGGTTGTTGTTGGTGGTAGTTGTGGTTGTTTGGTGGCTAGTTGTGCTGTGTTGTGGTGGTAGTTGTGGTTGTTGGTGGTAGTTGTGGTTGTTGTCGGTATTTGATGCGTTGTTGGTGCTAGTTGTGGTTGTTGTGCTTACGTTGTGGTTGTTTAGTGCTAGTTGTGGTTGTTGGTGCTTGTTGTGGTTGTTGGTACTAGTAGTGGTTGTGTGCTAGTTGTGATTGTTGGTTGGATAGTTGGGGTTGTGAGTGCTATTTGTGGTGTTGGTGCTGTTGTGGTTAGTTGGTGGTCAGTTGTGGTTGTTTGTGTAGTTGTTTGGTGATGGTGCTAGTTGTGGGAAAATAAAAAATAAACTAACCTAATGGGGGAGTTGTTTATGTAAGTCGATTGTTATCAGTTGTTTATTAGTTTTTTTATTAAAGCCGATGTTATCAGTTGTTATAAATTCCGATTTGTTATCAGTTGTTTATTAGTTGTTTTTATAAAGCCGATGCCTTAAGTTGTTTATAAAGTCGATGTTTATCAGTTGTTTATAAGTTGTTTAAAAGCCGATGTGTATCAGTTGTTTTTAAAGCCGTGTTGCTTATCAGTTGTTTATTAGTTTTGTTTATAAAGTCGATGTTTATCAGTTGTTTATAAAGCCCGATGTTACTCAGTTGTTTCTAGTTGTTTATAAGCCGATGTGATCAGTTGTTTATTAAGCTAATGTTTATCAGTTGTTTTATAAAGCCGACTGTTTATCAGTTGTTTTTTAAGAAGTGATAGTTTATCAGTTGTTTATTAGTTGGTTTATAAAGCCGATGTTTATCAGTTGATTTATTTAAGTCGGATGTTTATCAAGGTGTTTATAAAGCCAAGAATATCAGTTGTTTATTAGTTTGGTTTATAAATGCAGATTTTACAGTTTGTTTATAAGCTGTTTTATAAAGCCGATGTTATCAGTTGTTTATTACGTTGTTTATAAAGCCGATGATATCAGTTGTTAATTTAGGCCGATGTTATCAGTTGTTTATTAAAGCCGTATGTTATCAGTTGTTATAAGAGCCGTAGTTATCAGTTGTTTTTTAGTTGTCTATAAGCCGATGTTATCTCAGTTGATTTATTAGCAGGTTTATCGTTGTTTTATAAAGCAGATGTTAATCGTTGTTTGTTACAGCTGATGTGTATCAGTGTTTATAAAGCCGATGTTATCAGTTGTTTATTAGTTGTCTATAAAGAAGATGTTATCTCATTTGTTTATTAAGCCAGATGTTTATCAGTTGATATATAAAGCCGATCGTTATCAGTTGTTTATAAAGCACGATGGTATCAGTTGTTTATAAAGCGATGTTATCAGTTGTTTATAAAGCGATGTTATCTAAGTTGTTTATTAGTTGTCTATAAATCGCCGATGTTCATCAGTTGTTTATTATTTAAAGCCTAATGTTTATCAGTTGTTTATAAAGCCCGATGTTATCAGTTGTTTATAAAGCCGACTGTTATCAGTTGTTTATTAAAGCGATGTTATCAGTTGTTTATAAAGACGATGTTATCAGTTGTTTATAAACGCCGATGTTATATCAGTTGTTTATATCTAGCCGATGTTATCAGTTGTTTATTAGTTGTCTATAAAGCCGATGTTAATCCAGTCGTTTATTAAGCCAGAGTGTTTTTCAAGTTGTTTTATAAAGGGTTGTTATCTGTTGTTTATAAAGCCTGCGATGTTATCATGTTGTTTATAAAGCGATGTTATCAAACGTTGTTTATAAAGCCACGGATGTTATCAGTTGTTTCTTAGTTGTCTATAAAGAGCCGATGTTATCAGTTGTTTATTAGCCAATGTTTGATCAGTTGTTTATAGAGAAAGCCGATGTTTATCAGTTGTTTATAAAGCCGAATGTTGTTCACTAGTCGTTTATAAAGCTGCATGAATAAAAGACAAACATGTGCGACACCTGGGGTATCTTAACTGAGAGAGTCAGTTTCGGCCAACCTAGTTTTGTTCAATCTAATACACAAAGTCAATACTAGGTGAGGTGTGCGATGAGGTGGGCAAGGTGTTTATTCTCCGTCTGCCACTGAGTGAGCGAAACGTTCTTATTAATGAAGACAGGTGTTTGCCTTGTCTTATTCTCTGCAGCAGAGGTTGACAGTGCATGGTCAGGGTTAATGTGTTGCTTATACACACTACTGTATTCTGATTGTATTGTATAATTACAGAAAGGTAGAGATGCTGCCACATTGTGTCTGGCACACATGTGTAGGTAATCTCTATTCTAACATATGTTAGGTTGAAAGGGCCACAAGAGCAACGAATGTCACATTTTAATTGTGGCAACAACGTTTCGCTGACAAAGCTCCTGGAGAGCAGAAACGTTGTCTACGGTTAAAAATGTTACATTAGTTGCCACTTAGTAGTCCTTATTACTTAAACATTAGGTGTGTTGGTAATTCTACCAACCGACCCTGACCTGACCTGTACTGACCCTTGATCTAACCAGAACCTGGCTAAAACTAACCTGACCTAACCAACCTAACTTGAATCTAACCGGACCTGACTTGACCTGACCAGCACCTGACTGGACCTGATTCTGCCCTGACCTAACACCATAACCTCACCGCTCACCTAATCTCAACCTAACTAACTTACCGACCTACATACCTAACTTAAAACCTTGACCTGAACTGTGACTTAGCCTAACCTAAACCTAACACCTAACTAACATTAACCTCACTGATCAACCTAACTCTACCTTGACCATGACCTTAACTTTGCCTAACAACCAGAGCCCTAAACTCCACTTAACCTGATCTACCTAACTTAACCTAACCTAACCTAACCGACCTACTTAACCTATACCTTACCTACCTGGACCTGTACTGACCTAACGTTTAATCCTAACCTAACCTATCTCCCATCACCTTCCTGATCTAACTAAACCTGACCCTAAACCTATCACAGCGTCTTTGATCTCAGTCTTAGTTGACCATTGGAAGATCCTCTCCTGACCGAACCATGGAGATATCTCTTATCTTAATATGTATCCTCCGTTGAAGTAATCTCGTTGATCTTCTTTGATCGGCAGTAACTTCAGTGGACTGAATATCTCTCACGTTCGTCGCCGTCGTCTGCCGCCGTCGCCACCGCAGTCGCCGCCACCGCTAGTCGCCGCCACCGCCCCAGTCGCCGCCACTGCAGCCGCCCACCCCGTCACCCATCCTCACCCTAAACCTTACCTAAATACCTTATTATCCCCTTATTAATATTTTCCCAGCCCAATTAAAGCCAAAATTATTAGCCCACCTTAAATCAACCCATTATTTATATTAATTATAAAATTTTATACCTTTAATTAAAATATTTTTATCCCCAAAACCCTAAATATAAGATTACCAAAAGCCTCCCCTTAAGTACCTTCACCTACCCTCCCCTTCATCCTCAAGCCTCACCTTCACCCTCACCCTCACCTTCACTCACGCCTCACCTTCACCCACACGCCTCACCTTCATCCTCATGCCTCACCTCATCCTCACGCCTCACTTCACCTCCCTAAACCGTCCTCACCTTCTCATTTTCCCAGTACACGCATACAACTTTATAATCCAGGTCACAGGTACATAACCGCGCTTACCCCCAGTTCCTACCCAAGCTGATTGACCAGGATACCTTTGTAGAATCGCGCGGCGACCAAAATACTCTATTATTGTTGTATCCCCTAAGCCTAAGGGATACTTTATTTGGTACCTTTGCCTTTACCTTGGTGAGTTTAGAGATCCTTCTACTCCCGAGCCCGGGTTTCATGGTCCAGGCTCGCCTGGTGGTGCTGCCTGATTAGCCGGCTTTTTGCCTGCGGCGGCCCCTACCCCACATATCCATTTAGCCCTGGTTATCTAGCACCTGTGGGTGCCTGAATTTTTGTTCTTCATCCTAAAAACACCTAATCTATCGTTTCAAACCCTTTCCATCCACTAGAAGCCACTAGTAAGGTACCATCTACTCAAACCTTATATACCTAAATAGCAATTTTTTTTTATTAAGTTTTTCTATCCTAAAGATAACTCTTCCATCAGTTCAACTCGAAGGTTGTATGTTGTTTTTGTCTAAAATGTCTCGGTGTTTTTCTTCCGTGATGGGCCTATGTGTGCCTCCTCGAAGGCCTACAGCCCTTTAATGCCCCACACCCGTGCAGAATTAAGACACATGTGAAACATCTGGGTAATTTTAATGAACTTTTCCCCCCCCCTCCAGGGCCCTCATCATACAAAGTCAAGACATACTGAGAAACTGTAGAACATATTATAAAGAAAAGGTAATCAGTCCCTCACCTTGTCGCTGTGGAGAATACCGTAGTTTGAAAAACTCTCCGGAGTCCCACCACTACTGACTCTTCACCAAGACTGACAGACTGATCACCTCATTTAGTAATAGTAGTAGTAGTAGTATAATATATAGTATAGTATAAGTAGTATAGTAGTAGGTACATAGTAGCAGTGTAGTAGTATAGTATAGAAAGGAAAGTATAGTAGTATAGTAGTAGTAATAATAATAGTATTAGTAGTAGCCAGTAGTGCAGTAGTAGTAGAATAGTAGTAGTTGAAGTAGAAGTGTAGTATATTTAGTAGTAAGTTAATAATAAGTATAGTTATACAAGTAGTACATTATAGTATATAGAAGTAGAAGAAATTAGTAGTAGTTAAAAGTATAATAATATATAGTAGTAGCATATAGTAGAGAGTAGAAGTTAGAAAGTATATATAGTTTATAAAATATAGTAGTAGTAGCAGCATAGTAGCATATAGTAGTATAAAGTAAAGTAGTATAGTAGTATTATAATTAAATTAATAGTAGTAGTAGTAGCACATAGTACAGTAGTAGAGTATTAGGAAGAGAAAGTATAGTATATATAGAAATAAAATAGTAGTAAGTAGCATAAGTTGTATAGTATAAAGTAGAATTAGAGTAGTAGATATTAATAATGTATAGTAACAGTAGTATAGTAGTAGAAGTAGAGTAGTAGTAAGTTGTAGAAAAGTAATAATAATAGTATATATAGCACATTAAGTAGCAATAGTAGTAGTAGTAGAAGTATAATAGTATAGTAGTGTAGTAGTATAATAAGAGTAGTAGTACAGTAGTAGTAGTAGTAGAAGTAGAATTTATAGTAGTAGTAGTAGATAGTAGCAATAGTAGTAGTAGTAGCAGAAAGGGTATATAGTATATAGCATGGGTAGTATAGTAGTAGTAGCAGTAGTAGTAGTAGTAGTAGTAGTAGTAGTAGTAGCAGTAGTAGTAGTAGTATAGTAGGTACATAGTAGTAGTAGATAGTAGCAGTAGTAGTAGTAGTAATAGTAGTAGTAGTGGGAAAGTTTAGTAGACTCCTGAACTTTCGCTCAGGAGTGAACCACAAAAGTCGACTAAACACACGACTGTTACATGCTCTGGCCCTCCCCGGCGATCGAACCTTGTGCTGTCGGTTACGTGCGTGCATGGATGGAGATAAAAGGGGGCAGCAAAAGGGTGGTGGGGAAGAGATGATCCACGCGTGGCACCGGTGTCATGTGGCGCAAGCGGGTGCCAACACATGTTATGACACCACTATTGTCTCCCCTCGCCTCATTTGTGGACCCCCCCTCCCCTCACCCCTCACCTTCCCCTCTCCCCCCCCTCCACCTTCTCCTCCTCCTCCTCCTCCTCCCCCTTTCCTCCTCCTCCTCCTCCTCCTCCCTCTTCCCCTCTTTTTATCCTTCTGTTAACCTTCTCCTTCTCTCCCTTTCTTACCTACAAGACAATGGTTCTCCCAAGGAAAAGCCATTCACATGAAGGGACCTTCCTGGATTTCCTACTCTATTTCCACAACACTGCAAGCTCCTGATGACTCGTTGATTGCAACATAAAGGCCTAAACTGTCATTCAAGTCCCCTATGATTGTTTTCCCATACTTAATAAATTATTGATACACATAAACACTTTGAAAGAAGTCGAATGTAAGTTTGTTTCTGATTGTGGCAACTTGTAGCAATATAAGAGGCGACGCCTTACTGTTGGATTAAATGTTATAGAAATGCAATTAGAAGCCTGAGAAACGTAATGTAATGTAAACACCTGATGATGTTGTAGTATTCAGGCTTGAGCTTGTATACATGTACTTCTGGCATTTAACATACACCAGATTGACTGATTTTAAATGGTGGCCAGGCTTAGGCTTTTTACAAGTACTTTTTAGCAGTTTAACAAAACACACAGACTGACTAATATTGCAGTAGCCAGGCCTGGGCTTGGTTACATGTGCTTCAGCATTTCAATATACACACAGACGGTGATAAAAACAAAGGTAAAGTAGTCTGCCTTGTGGTTACTTTCCTAAACATTCTGTGCTGTTTCTCTCGAGTTGGATCCTGGTTTCTAGGTTTTGGGTATCCATGTCCTCTTGCGTTACTGCTCAAAGAATGGATAAGGAATGTACAGTAAAGTAGCCCGCGGTCGTCCATACGATGGATAAGGATGCCACAATGAACAAGCCCAAACCGTTCTCAGGATGGATATGGGGTGCAAAATGAACCAGCTGCTTCGGGGGCCCAAAATTTAAGATTTAATCCTTGTTTTTCCTTACTTCATCTGTACATTCCACCTTCTCTTTTTAAACCTTCCTCTTTTCCCTCTTTCCAGCTTCCCTTCCTCCCCCCGGTTTTCTTTACTTCCTCCATCCCACTTTTCTCTCTCTCTCCCTTCTTTGTCCTGTCTATGGCTAAGTGCTCCATCATCATAGGTGCCGGTCGGGTGTCGGGGAGAGGGACCTCTCTCTCTCTCTCCCTCTCCTCTACCTCTCCATCAGTCCCTCACTCCTTCTTTCTCCCCCTCTTTCCCCGATATATAAAAATTGTTATGGCCTCGCTCTGTGGTGACGGAGAAATCTTCATAAAAATTCCATTTCGCCAGGTTTTAAAGATAGGCCATTCTGAGACCCCTGATTCCCTAGTAAAAATAACTGCGGCTGTGAGGACTAATTTCCTCAAACTCCTCCCTTTTCCACAGTCCTTCCTTGTTGCACAAGTGTCTCGTTCTTCAAATTGTAAGAGTTGTTGGGGGAATGTTGGTTTCCCTAGGGCAGCTGTTGCAGGTGCTGCCTGTACGCAGGCTCCCCAGGCTTCGATCTGCCCTTGCCATTGAGACGTGATGTAACATCACAGCCTATGAGGACACGAACAGCATCTTAACCTCCCCCCCCAACCTCTGAGACATGGAACAGCATCCAAGCAACGGATATGTTTCCTGTGGTTGATGCGTAACCACAGTGTCACAGCTGATCTCGTTGACGAGACGAACAGCCAGGAAGATAACATCTGAGTCAACTGTTCTAATGAGGGTAGTTTTTTTTTTATTCAGTAAATATGCCATCAGCAGCGTGCAGTATCATCATAGTGGTTGTGTGGTGCTAGACCAGGTGTTAGTGCAGGTACCAGTGCAGGTACTAGTCCAGATGTTAGTTCAAGTGCTAGCCCAGGTGTTAGTCAACCAGCAATCACAGCTATGCGAGACTGGACGCTGCTAGCACTCTGCTACTCACATGTTTGGAATTAAACATACGTTGAGAGGAGCTCGAAAAGTTCAGTGCTGTTTATGTCGACGCTCGTGAGAGCTCAACAACATTGTTTCCCTCATCTCTTGTATGAGAATGAGAAACTTGGACAACATTTCAGAATCTTTACTGAGGAAACGTTTTGCCACCCAGTAGCTTCATCAGTCCAATATAAAGAAGAACGGTGGAAATAGAGGAGTAGTTTAAGGTAAGCAGTCCCTCATCTTGGAATCAATATGGCATATGCTCGGCATATACTGTACCACATCAACACTCAACACCCAGTTAGGGAAGACCCGTTTAAAAAAAAAAAAAACACTTTCTTCATCACTCACTCTATGACTGTCTTGCCATGTTTTGAGAAAACTCACCAGAAGTGTCGAACTTCCCCGGAGGACCTATATTTGCTGCTGATGATCCACCAGTAATGATGAGGATGAAAGCACGATGCAAATTACCATTTTGCATCTTCGTTGGGAAACAAGTCTTGAAGGTAATGCATAACATTAGACTCGGTTAACTCTATTACGCTATTTTCCGAGAGATAGTGATGGGACGGAGGGATTTTCAAGGCGATAATCTTATTACAATAATGGTGTACTATACGGACAAGTAGGTGAGTATCATACGTAACACTGTGGAGGTGAACAATTCTCTTGGCTGAGGGAATGACCACCCTAAAATTTCTTCTCTCTGTTGGACTGAGGAAGCACTGGCTAGCGAAACGTTTCCGCAGTAAAGTGTCTCATTCATCAACTTGTCGGTTTTCTGAGCCACTTATTTACACTTCTTCAAGGTTGAAAGACTAATCACATCATGTCTACGCGTCCACTACTTCTCTCTCCATACTTAGTCACCTCTGTATTCGACTGAAGACGCCTCCTGTGTAGGCGAAACGTTGTGAAACAAGTCGTGCAGATCCGACCCTCGTACAAGAACTTAGAGCACTGTATCTCTCCACGTTGTTTACTTTCTGCTTGCTCTTTGTTTACGTTTTGATTACTCTCTGTTCCTGGATCTGATTCGTTCAGGAGGACCTGGATGATGACGACTTTTTCATTTCACCAGAACTTTCATCCACAAATTGGCTTAACCTGGCAGTTGCCAAAGAATACACATAATATAATATATAAATATATATATATATATATATATATATATATAAATATATATATATATAAATATATATATATATAATATATATAATATTTTAGTTTATTCTGATGGGAAAATATTACCCGAGTCAAGTGTTGCCAACACGGGAGTCATTATTATCACTAATAAACATAGCAAAGCTAAAATCCGCGGGCGACGTGCCTGGGAAACAACTAAAAGTTTTTGTTTGTGCCCAAAGCGGAGGGGAACAGCTCCATCCCTCGATCAAAACGAGGCAATCGTCACCACCCGATTTTAAAAGCCCTGAGTCGAGGCCATAGTGCACACGAAGACCGAACTGTTCGGTTTAAAGTCTTCCGGTTTTGGAGACCTTTCCCCTCCTCCTCCCCCCTCCTCCTGGTCTAACCCTTCCTTCCCTTGTCTCTCCCTAAACATTCCCTCTCTTCCCCTTCTTCCCTTCACATTATTATTAGTTGTTAAAATAAGACATTTTGGTTTTGTCTCCTGACGGAAGTGTGAGAGATTTTTCTTTCTCCTGACTTTGGCGTTTTTTTGTTAATGTGGCGGTGGTTGTTGTGTAGTTGTGGTGTGGTGGAGTTGTGGTTTGTTGTGCTATTGTGGTTGTTGGTGCTAAGTTTTGGGTTTTTGGTGCTATTGTGGTTGTTGGTGCTAGTTGTGGTTGTTGGTGGGAGTTGTGTTGTTTGTGCTATTGGTTGTTTTTGCTAGTTGTGGTTGTTGGGGCTAGTTGTGGTTTGGTGCTATGTGTTGTTGGTGGTTTTGTGGTTGTTGGTGGTAGTTGTGGTTGTTGTGGGTAGTTGTTGGTTGGTGCTAGTTGTGGTTTTGTGCAGTTGTGGTTGTTGTGCTAGTTGGGTTGTTGGGGCAGTGTGTTTTTGGTGCTAGTTTGTGGTTGTTGGGGTAGTTGTGGTTGTTTGTGCTAGTTTGTGTTGTTGGTTGGCTAGTTGTGGTTGTTGGTGCTAGTTTGTGGTTTTTTTGGGCGCTAGTGTGTTGTTTGGTGCAGTTTGGGTTGTGGGTGGTAGTTGTGGTGTTGGTGCTAGTTGTGTGTTTTCAAAAATGGTCTTCTCAACTTCTACAATGTTTTGGTTTCAGTGTTAAAGGTAACATCCATGTGAACATATGACTGTTTAAGTTTTGTAACAATAATTAAAAGAATTCAGGATTACAAACAAATAAAAAACTTAGAATCTTAAATAGTAAAGGTTTTAGCTAATGTAAAGATAATGTTTAAAAATTAACATAAAATAAGGAGTTTAACTCTACATTTCTCTGGTACTAAAAATACATTGATACAAGAAATGAACTCTTGAGGTCGAGATTGTAAATAAGTTCACTAAAATATGCACTATATGGTTATTAAACTTAACCACAAAGTACTTATAATTGGTTATAAAGACCTATCTGAACTATCAATTCAGAGTATACCAGAACTCGTAGTGACGGACTTAGTCTTTATTTCCATCCAGATGACCCCAAAATTTAAAACCAAGGGCCGACAAGGCTTATTCAGTTTACTGAAATATTAAAAATTTACTAAGGTAAATAACGAGAGTGACAAGCTTTAAAAAAGAAGTCAATCATGAAAGAAAAACGACCACCGAGAGAACTTGACATGTCTCTTAAAAGAAAAGGTCAATGATTATCTGAGTGAGAAAGCTCCCTTGGCTATGGAAGCCCGGACTAGAAAAAGTGCTAGTCAGAGTATGAAGACTGCCTCAGCGAGTGCTGTAAAGCTACTCACAGCAAGGGGGGTGAACCTAATCACGGTACCACCGAGGCTAAGCCGACGTCAGGTTGGGCACGTGACTGAGAGACTCATACCTGAAACCGCTTACCGGGTTAAACCTAGGGCTTTCCCACAACGGAAATAAGAATAATTTAAAACATAACAATATAATATAATACAATATTAGCATTTTGCAGCATTTAAATAAAATAAAGGGCATTATCCTATTGTAAATAAAACGGGTTGGCCATACTCGTAAAATTGTGGTTGTTGGTGGTATTGTGGTTTGTGGTAATTATGGTTGTTTGATGGATTCGTGGTTAAAAGTTAAATTTTGTTTGCCGGTGGTATTTTTTTGTTGGTAGTTGTGGTTATTGGGGGAAGTTGTGGTTATTGGTGGTAATTGTGTTATTGGTGGTAGTGTGGTTATGTGGTAGTTGTGTTGTTCGGTAAATGGTGGGGGTGGTTGTGGTGATACCTGTGGTTGTTAGTGAAGTTTTGGTGGTGTGATGGTTCTTGTGGAGTTTGTTGCTGGTGGGAGTTTGGTTGTTGTGGATGCTTTGTGGTGGAGTGTTGGTGTCAGTTGTGGCTATTGGTGATAGTTGGGTTGTGGTAGTAGTTGTGGTGTTGGTATAGTTTTTGGTTTTGGTAGAAGTTGTGAGTTGGGTTGTTGCTGGAAGTTTGGGGGTTGGGAAATTTAAGTTTCTGCGGTAGTTGTTGTTAGTTGTTGATAGTTGTGGGTTTTTGTGGCAGTTTGGTTTTTGGTAGTGGTGTTGCTGTTGTGATGGTGGCAAATTGTGGTTGTTGGTGGGAATTTTGGTGTGGGGGTAGGGTGGTTCGGTGGGAGTTGTGCTTTTTGGTGGTATTGTAGTTGTTGGGGGTATTGTGGTTTTTGGGTGGAGTGGGGTTGTTGGTGGTAGTGGTGTTGTGTGGTAGTTGTGCTTGTTTGGTGTATTAGTTGTTTGGTGGTAATTGTGGTTTTGGGGTAGTGGTGTGGACTGTGGTTTTTGGTGGTTTTATTGTGGGTTGTTAATGGCAATTGTGGTTTTCTGGTGTAGTGGTTGTTGTAAAAGGGAGTTGTGGTTGTTATGAATGTGGGTTGTTTATGGGAGTTGTGGATGTTTGGTATTGGGTTGTTGGTGCATTTGGGGTTGGGTGTAGTGTGGGTTTTGGTAGCTGTGATTATTGAAGCATTGTGGTATTGGGGGAGTTGGGGTTGTTGTGATATTTGTAGCTGTTGGTGGGAGTTGGGCTGTTGGTGGTAGTTGGGTTTTTTTGGTTTTGTTGTACTTGTTTGGTAGTATGGTTGTGTGGTATGTGGTGTATTTGTTGTTGTGTAAGGTGGTTTGGTGTATTTGGTTGTTGTGTAGTTGGGGTTGTTTGTATTGGGTTGTTGGTGGTAGTTTTGGGTGTTGGTGGTATTGGGTGTTTGGGGGTAGTTTGCTGTTGGTGGAAGTAGTGGTTGTTGGTGGGTAGTGGTGGATGTGGTGGTAGTTGTGGTTGTTGGTGAAATTGGGGGTGTTGGGTGGGATTGGGTTGTTGCTTGGGAGTTTTGGTTGTTGGTGGTGTTAGTTGGTTGTTGGTTGGTACGTTCTTTTGTTTTGGTGTTTTGGGGTTTTTTGGTTTGGAGTTTGTTTTGCTAGGGGGTGGTGTGTGGTTGTTTGGGTATTGGTTGTTGGTGGTAGTTGGGGTTGTTTGGTGCAGTTGTGCTTTTGGTGTATTGTGGTTGTTGGTGGTAGTGGTGGTGGTATTGTGGTTGTTGGTGGTAGTGGGGTTGTAGTGGTAGTTGTGGGTTGTTGGATTGTGGGGTTGGTGTATTTTTGGGGTTTTTGATGTTTTGTAGTTGCATTTAGTGGTGGGGGTGGTGTTTTGGATATTGTTTTTTTGGTGGAGGGGTGGTTCAGGGATTTTTTTGTTTGGCTTGGGGTTTTTTGGCGGTATTTGGGGTTTTGTGGTATTTTAGTTGTTAAAGGGTAGGGGTGTGTATGTTGGATAGTGGCTTTTGATGATTTGTTTTTGGGGTAAGGGTGGTGTGGTATTGTGGTGGGGTATTACACACATTCACATACGCACACACAGACCCACACACACACACACAACACCACACACAACACCCCAACACACACAACACACACACACACACACAACACAACAAAAACAAGACATCCCAGAGCTAAGAGGAAAGTCCCTAAAGAGGTTAAGGGAAACAACCTGACAACTGGAGGACGGGAGAATAGGGGGGACATGAACGACATACAAAATACTAAAGGGGAATTACAAGGGGACAAAGACGGGATTTTCCAGAGATTGGACACAGTACAAGGGGGAAACACAGTGGAACTAAAGACCAGAGAATCACAGGGAGTAGGGAATATTTCTTCAGCCACAGAGTATCAGTAAGTGGAATATTTTGGGAACCGTTTGTAGTGGAGGCGGGATCCATACAAAAGTTTAAGCAGAGGATGATAAAGCTCAGGGCCAGGGAGATTACCTAGTAGCGACCCGTGAAGGGGGGGGGGGGCCGGGAGCTCGGACTCGCCCCCCGCAACCTCAACAAAGGTGGGGCACACACCACAAAACACACACACACACACACCACACAACACAAAACCAAACACACACAAACAAAACACAAACACACACACACACACACACACACAAAAACACCCCCCCCAAAAAAACACACACACCACAAACACAAAACCCCAAAACACACACACACCCACAAACACAAACAACACAAAAAAAACACAAACCCCACACACAAACCACACACACACACCCCCACACACACACACACACACAAAAACCCCAAAACACACACACACCCCCACCCCACACACCCCACCACACACACAAACCCCAAAACAACACACACACACAACAAAACACACACACAAACACACCACACACACAAAAACAAAAACAACACACACACACCCCACACAAAACCCACACAAAACACACACACACACACAAACACAACACACACACACACACACACCCAAAACAAACACAAAACACACACACACACACAACCACACACAAAACCACACCACAAACCCCCAAACAAAACACACCACCACAAACACAAACACACACAAAACCCCAAACCACCACACACAAACACACACCCCACACACACACACACACACCAACACACACACACCACACCCCACCACACACACACACACACACACAAAAACACAACAACACACACCACACACACACAAATACAAACAAAAACACACACACCACACACACACAAACACACACACACACCACACACACACCCCACACACACACACCCCACACACACACCACCCCACACACACAAAACCACACACACAACACACACACACAAAACCACACAACACCCCAACCACACCCACACAAACACACACACCCACACACACCACACACAAACACACACACACAAAACACACACGCACACACAAAACACACACACAGTCACTAAGGGGTTGGGGGGGGGGACAACACTTTTCCTACCCAGTGTGCCACAAATTTTAAATATTCCCTTCTCATTATTCTCTCTTTTCTCTCTCCTCTCTCACTCTCTCTTCTCTCTCCCCCCTTTTCCTCGTCCACTCTCTCTCTCTCTCTCCTCTCTCTCCTTTTAGTAAAGCAAACTAATGAAAGCTATGTAAATAAAAAAAAAAACCAAAGAGAATCAGCTTTACCCAAATTTTGGGGGGGCCCAGCGCCCCGGGGGCCAGGTTCCAGACCGGGTCTCCGGTTCCCGCCCGCGCCACTCCCCGGCTATCAGGACTGTTTTGGGGAAACTGTCGTTTTCCCCCTCTTGAAACAGCCAAGGGATTGTTGGTGTTCCCCTTGAAGAATGTTTGAAGAGTCGTGGTTCCTTTAAAAAAAAAATTTTGAGTTTCACCCCAGTGTTTCCTTCGCTCTCCTGCTTTTTACGGGAAGTATCCTGACCGTCTGCCAAATTTTTTGTGTCCCAAAATAGTAATTTCAGTGTGTAGGTTTGGTACCGATCCTTCCAGTATCTTCCAGAAGTATATTTATGATATATCTTTCTCGCCTACGTTCTAAGGAGTACAGTTATAGGGACTTCAAGCACTCCTAGCAACAATTCAGGTGCTTGACTGAGTGTACACAAGATCTGAAGGTTCTCTCTACAATTAATAGCTTAGCAGTTTAGCTTGGCTTGAAGGGGGCCATTAGTAAATTCACCTTTGATATACCTTTGATGAATTTCGAGAGCTTTTCTTCTCCCAGAGCCCGACTCTTAGCCAGACATGTCTGGTGCTTGCCTAGTCAATCAGTCTATTGCTGCTGGTGGCCCATTGGTTCACATATCCATCACAGCCTGGCTGATCTGGTACCTGGTGGAGATACTTGTCCAGTTTCCTCTTGAAGACTTCGTCACTGGTTCCAGCAGTGTTTCTGATATCTTCTGGAAAGATGTGGAATAGTCTGGCGCCACGTCTCCCCTGCTTTTCACTGGGTTTATTTTGCAGTTCCTCCCATGTCTCTCAGTCCAGTATGCTATTATGACAGTGTGCAGGTTTGGAACAAGACCCTCGAGTTCTTTCCACGTATATATTATGATGTATCTCTCTCTCCTCCGCTCCAGTGAATACATATTTAGAACTTTAAGGCGTTCCCAGTAATTTAAATGCTTTTGGCCCTATATGTGAGCCGTGAACGATCTCTGAATCTGTGCTTCCTCTGATGTCTTCCCTGCCCTGAACGGGGCCATCAACACTGAGTAATACCCTAAACGAGAGAACAAAAATGAGGTGAAAAGTGCCAACACTGGCATTATCTCCCTTGTTTTGAATGTTCTCCTTTTCCAGCCAGTCATCTCCCTGTCTGTCGTGACCTTCGTCTTATTGTGGTCTTTGAAAAAAAGGTCAGCCGACATAGTTACGCACAGGTCTTTCACATATTCCTCTCATATTTTTTTTCCTTCTTTTCATATCTAGGCAGCTGGGACTTATCACCTCTGAACCTAGAGAGAACTAGTGCTTTTGTAATGACTGATAGAGAGAGAGAGAGAGACAGACAGATAGATAGAGTGAGAAAGGAGGCTGAAAATAAAGTACAAGCCTAATAAAAATAAAGAGAGTGAGGGCTACTTAGGTGTAAGGTGGAGCGGGACATTCTACCTACCATGAAGGAAAGACAACAGCTGTACTTCCTCCCTCCCTCCCTCCCTCACTCTCTCTCTCTCTCTCTCTCTCTCTCTCTCTCTCCTCTCTCTCTCTCTCTCTCTCCTCTACCTCTCTCTCTCCTCTGCTCCTCTCTCTCCTCTCTCTCTCTCTCTCTCTCTCTCTCCTCCTCTCTCTCCTCTCTCCTCCTCTCTCTCTCT
>NC_069408.1:45792031-45797031 GCF_026875155.1 Cherax quadricarinatus | reverse complement strand
AGTGATAACACCTCAGTGATAACACCACCATGATAACACCTCAGTGATAACACCACAGTGATAAAATAACAATGATAACACCTCAGTGATAACACCACCATGATAACACCTCAGTGATAACACCACAGTGATAAAATAACAATGATAACACTTCATGATAACACCACAATGATAACACCTCAGTGAAACACCTCATGCTAACACCACCATGATAACACCTCAGTGGGTAACACCACAGTGATAAAATAACAATGATAACACCTCAGTGATAACACCACAGTGATAACACCACAATGATAACACCTCAATGATAACACCTCAGTGATAACACCACAATGATAACACCTCAGTGATAACACCTCAGTGATAACACCACCAGATAAACACCTCAGTAATAACACCACAGTGATAAAATAACAATGATAACACCTCAGTGATAACACCACAGTGATAACACCACAATAATAACACCTCAATGATAACACCTCAGTGATAACACCACAATGATAACACCTCAGTGATAACACCTCAGTGATAACACCACCATGATAACACCTCAGTGATAACACCACAGTGATAAAATAACAATGATAACACCTCAGCGATAACACCACAATGATAACACCTCAGTGATAACACCTCAGTGATAACACCACCATGATAACACCTCAGTGATAACACCACAGTGATAAAATAACAATGATAACACCTCAGTGATAACACCACAGTGATAACACCACAATGATAACACCTCAATGATAACACCTCAGTGATAACACCACAATGATAACACCTCAGTGATAACACCTCAGTGATAACACCACCATGATAACACCTCAGTGATAACACCACAGTGATAAAATAACAATGATAACACCTCAGTGATAACACCACAATGATAACACCTTAGTGATAACACCTCAGCGATAACACCTCAGTGATAGCACTACAGTGATAACACCTCAGTGATAGCACCTCAGTGATAACACCCCAGTGATAACACCTCAGTGATAACACCTCAGTGATAGCACCTCAGTGATAACACCGCAATGATAACACCTCAGTGATAACACCACAGTGATAACACCACAGTGATAACACCTCAGTGATAATACCTCAGTGAAACACCTCAGTGATAACACTTCCAGTGATAAAAACCACAGTGATAACACATCAGTGATAACACCTCAGATATAACACCACAGTGATAACACCTCAGTGATAATACCTCAGTGATAACACCTCAGTGATAACACTTCAGTGATAAAACCACAGTGATAACACATCAGTGATAACACCTCAGATATAACACCACAGTGATAACACCACAGTGATAACACCTCAATGATAACACCACAATGATAACACCACAATGATAACACCTCAGTGATAACACCATAGTGATAACACCACAGTGATAACACCTCAGATATAACACCACAGTAATAACACCTCAGATATAACACCACAGTGATAACACCTCAGATATAACACCACAGTAATAACACCTCAGTGATAACACCATAGTGATAACACCTCAGTGATAACACCACAATGATAACACCACAATGATAACACCTCAGTGATAACACCACAATGATAGCACCACAATGATAACATCTCAGTAATAACACCATAGTGATAACACCACAGTGATAACACCTCAGATATAACACCACAGATATAACACCTCAGATATAACACCACAGTGATAACACCTCAGATATAACACCACAGATATAACACCTCAGATATAACACCATAGTGATAACACCACAGATATAACACCTCAGATATAACACCACAGTGATAACACCACAGATATAACACCACAGATATAACACCTCAGATATAACACCTCAGATATAACACCACAGATATAACACCACATATATAACACCTCAGATATAACACCTCAGATATAACGCCACAGATATAACACCTCAGATATAACACCACAGTGATAACACCTCAGATATAACACCTCAGATATAACACCACAGATATAACACCTCAGATATAACACCTCAGATATAACACCACAGATATAGCACCTCAGATATAGCACCTCAGATTTTAAAAAAACCCCAGATATAACACCTCAGATATAACACCACAGTGATAACACCACAGATATAACACCACAGTGATAACACCTCAGATATAACACCACAGTGATAACACCTCAGATATAACACCACAGTGATAACACCTCAGATATAACACCACAGTGATAACACTTCAGATATAACACCACAGTGATAACACCACAGATATAACACCACAATGATAACACTCGTCATGCAGTTCTTTAACAAATATGTAAGAAAGGGTCAGATATATTTCCACACTTATGATACTTACAAACATTCTTGGTACCTCAGTAACTTTACCAAGTGTCAACATTGTTCCCTGTAACCTGCTGGACCAGCACAGTGTTCTTGGTCCAGTTCTCTCCGTCCTCTGGACCAGTGGAATGTTTTTGCTTCAGTCTTTCGGTCCTGGGGACCAGTGGAGTGTTTTTGCTTCAGTCTTTCGGTCCTGTGGACCAGTGGAGTGTTTTTGGTTCAGTCTTTCGGTCCTGTGGACCAACAGTGTGAAAATATTACTTGATAAAGCTCTACACAGAGTGAAACATGGCTTAATAAAACTCTACACAGAGTGAAACATGGCGTAATAAAGGTCTACACAGAGTGAAACATGGCGTAATAAAGATCTACACAGAGTGAAACATGGCGTAATAAAACTCTACACAGAGTGAAACATGGCTTAATAAAACTCTACACAGAGTGAAACATGGCGTAATAAAACTCTACACAGAGTGAAACATGGCGTAATAAAGGTCTACACAGAGTGAAACATGGCGTAATAAAACTCTACACAGAGTGAAACATGGCTTAATAAAACTCTACACAGAGTGAAACATGGCTTAATAAAGATCTACACAGTGAAACATGGCTTGATGTGGTGTATTAAGTGGTGTGTTAAGTAGTGTGTTAAGGGGTGTAAGTGGTGTGTTAAGTGGTGCGTGAAATGATGTGTTAAGTATTGTGTTAAGTGGCGTGTTAAATACTGTGTTAAGTGGTATGCTAAATGGTGTGTAAGTGGCGTGTTAAGTGGTGTGTTAAATAGTGTCTTTAGTGTGTTAAGTGGTGAGTTAAGTGGAGTGTTAAGTAGTGTGTTACATGGTGTGTTAAGTGGAGTGTTAAGTAGTGTGTTACATGGTGTGTTAAGTGGAGTGCAATTGGTTTACTGAGAGGGGTAGTTTAAGTGGATTACGAGGGGAGATTCAGTTCCTTTTTCCCTGGGTAAGGGAAGATCATTGGGCACTCTATGGTGGTCAAGTGGTTCACTTAAGTGGTAGGTAATAATAAAGGAACTTAGTGGGTATGTTGGTGAGGGGGGAAGGAGTGGCATTGTTGTACACTGGCGTCATACCCCCTCTCTCTCTCTCTCTCTCTCTCTCTCTCTCTCTCTCTCTCTCTCTCTCTCTCTCTCTCTCTCTCTCTCTCTCTCTCTCTTTATTTACACAGGGTTTGACAAGGTTAAGGATCCCTAGCTTTATTGACAAGCTAAGAGCTGTTACCTACATCAGCTCATTTGAAAGCATTTTTATTGTTATGAGACATACAAGTAGGAAATAGGATGAAGTTGGAGCCATCTGTGGGCCAGCATTTTCATTTGGTCAACTGACTTTATCTCGTTGGCATCATTATGCTGTACGAATGTGTTCCATACTCGAGTCATCCTGGGTATGTATGATCTCAGAATGGAGGATGTTCTGGAGAAGGGTACAGCCAGAGTGAAGTTGCTGCTTTCTGCCCGTCTTGGCATAAAAGCTTTTTCAAGCTGTCCTCGAAGTGGATCCAAGTGTGGTATTTTGACATTATTGGCCTTTTACATAACAGTAAGGGCCCACCCACCCCTCCATTTGAAGGTCTGCTGAAAACAGATCTATCCGGGATGGGTCCAGGCGAGAGATGAGACGTCTTGCTCTGTTCTCTACCGAAAGCATTCGCAGATGAAGGGGGGCAGGAAAAAACCAAGAAAGGGGGCATACTAAAGGGGTGAGCGTACTTGCGCCTCGTAGGGGATTGCAACCCCTACTGTCAAGCAAAACGAGATAGGGGCGAATTTGTAAGCTTCCGGGTTTTCCTTTTTTGCAAATTTACAACATGGTTCTTCATGGTTAGTTTTTGGGGAAATTTTCCCCCAAGGATATAACTTCTTCTCCAGGGGCCAACACCCCCCCATTCATCCCTTACTACGCACCACATTACCCTCAGGTACCTAGAGACTATCATTGCGTTTTCTAGTCAAATGTTCTTTCCATCTATTTTCCCCCAAACTGATATACCTCAGTGGTGATTGATGTAGCTTTGAGCACTGGCTTTCTTCTCTTTTATAATGAATGTCGTGTAAAGTCGTCTGCATATGCATGTGATTCGGGATGAGAGAAGAAAGTCGTTGAAGTAGACATTCCATAACAATGGGCCCAGCACGCTTTTTTGTGGAACACTTGCCCCAAAGGAGTCTTGCTGATTCCCCTTCCATTGAGAACTACACTTAGAATCTACCATGAAGGTAATCACTGGGAACATGCGTAGACTTGCAATTCCCATGCTTGAAGTTTTTTCTATGAGGCCCCCGGTGCCACACCCGGCGAAAGCGCCAGCAATTCCCCGTGCTACCACACAGCTGACTTTGGGTTCATCCAGGACTGGGGCCCTTTAGTAAGGTTTTTAACAAAAATCAGCAGCAGAGAACCTTTCCCAACCATATTTTACGTCACAAAGAGTTTAGTGGGAGTCAAAAAACTCTGTCATTTTTTCTTGGGTTATTGTCTCAAGGATCTTACCATGATTGAAGGGGTGACACGGTCTGTAGTGCTGATTTTGCCGCTCTTCTTTTGTGAACAGGACTCATTTGCCTCTTTTCCAAAAAGAGGGCCTTTACACGTACAGGCAGTGCTGAAAGATCGATTAGAGTGCTGCTAGCTG
>NC_069408.1:45758685-45791531 GCF_026875155.1 Cherax quadricarinatus | reverse complement strand
TATAGATGTATATCCTTCCTTGGTTTGTAATGAAGGAAACGTTTCTCATCGCGTAGCTTTGTCTCTGATTATTATTCTAAGGATTATTTATAAGGTGTGTTCTGTGAGATTTAATTGTCGTGACCCGTCTGCAAATTTCAGGAAGAACATAGAAGCAGCAAATGCCTCTACCCTGGGATCTTGTCAGCACGATACAAAGGTAGGAAATGCTTCTACACTGGGGTAGTGTCAGCACGATACAAAGGTAGGAAATGCTTCTACCCTGGGGTCTTGCCAGCACGACGCAGAGGCAGGAAACGCCTCTGCCTTGGGGTATTGTCAGCACGACACAGAGGCAGGAAATGCCTCTACCCTGGGATCTTGTCAGCACGATACAAAGGTAGGAAATGCTTCTACCTGGGGTCCTTGGTCAGCACGACGCAGAGGACAGGAAACGCCTCTGCCTTGGGGTATTGTCAGCACGACACAGAGGCAGGAAATGCCTCTACCCTGGGATCTTGTCAGCACGACACAGAGGCAGCAAATGCACACTCCACACATACACGCACACACACACACACACACACACACACACAAGGGAGAAACTGACCACATACAGGCAGGATCCAGAGTCACAAAGGGTGAGGCAATGGGAGGAAGAAAGGGCAAAATCAGTGTTTATCCATGGGCTTCAGGAGAGAGAGGAAAGGACACACACTGAAAGGCAGCAGGAAGAAAGAAAGGAGATTGAGAAAATCATCACGGAAATAGGTGAAGAGATGGACGAGATTGTAAATTTTCAGAGAATAGGGGGGTACTCGAAGGGGAGAAACCGACCAATCAAGCTGATTCTCAGGATGGAAACAGTGCGGAACAGGATCCTCCAAGAGAAACCACGATTGAAATACTCGGAAGAGTACAAGAGGGTGTTCCTAGACAGAGACAGAAACAAAATCAGAACGACAGCAGCTGAGGGAGAGGACAAAAAAGCGAAAAGGAGCTAGGAAAAGAGACAAGGATGGAACCAGCAGAGGTCAGTCAGAGCAGAACAGAACAGCAAGGGCAAGCACACACACAACTATTCTCAGAACCATACAACCTATCACACCATCCCAAACACACACTACAATCCATACCCACAGCCTCCACCCAACACCGAGCTATAGAATCCCACAGTATGCCACCAGGTCTCCCACCCTCACAGGCCCCCCAAACCACAGTGTTGGAAAGGAAACTGAAGGTATGGTACACAAACGTTGATGGAATAACAAATAAGTGGGAGGAGTGGCATGAAAGATTCAAAGAAGCATCACCGGACATCATAGCTCTCACAGAAACCAAGCTTACAGGTATGATAACAGATGCCATTTTTCCAACGGGATACCAAATCCTGAGGAAAGACAGAGGGAACAGGGGGGGGTGGAGGAGTGGCGTTGCTGATCAAAAATCGCTGGAATTTTGATGAGCTGGAGAGAGGAGACAGCGAGAAGAAAGTGATTACATAGCGGGAACACTTCACTCTGGGGGTCCCAAGGTGGTAATAGCAGTGATGTATAACCCACCACAGAACAGCAGGAGGCCAAGGCAAGAGTACGACGAGAGCAATAGAGCGATGGTTGATACACTGGCTAGAGTGGCCAGAAGAGCTCATGCATGCAGGGCAAAGCTCCTGATCATGGGGTGACTTTAACCACAAGGAGATCGATTGGGAGAACTTGGACCCACATGGGGGCCAAGATACATGGAGGGCTAAGATGATGGAGGTGGTACTGGAAAACTTCATGTGCCAACACGTAAGGGACACTACAAGAGAGGAGAGGAGAGGATGAACCAGCAAGGCTGGACTTAGTATTCACCTTGAGTAGTGCAGATATCGAGGACATCACATACGAAAGACCCCTTGGGGCCAGTGACCATGTGGTTTTAAGCTTGAATACACAGTAGAGCTACAAGTGGAGGGAGAAGCGGAAGGCCAGGACGAATGAAGCCAAACTACAAGAAAGGGGACTACACAGGAATGAGGAACTACCTGAACGGGGTTCAGTGGGACAGAGAACTGGCAGGGAAACCAGTTAATGAGATGATGGAATATGTAGCAACAAAATGCAAGGAGGCTGAGGAGAGGTTTGTACCCAAGGGTAACAGGAATAATGAAAAAGCCAGGATGAGCCCATGGTTTACCCAAAGGTGCAGGGAGGCAAAAACCAAGTGTGCTAGGGAATGGAAGAAATATAGAAGGCAAAGGACCCAGGAGAATAAGGAGACCAGTCGTAGAGCCAGAAACGAATATGCACAGATAAGAAGGGAGGCCCAAAGACAATATGAAAATGACATAGCAGGGAAAGCCAAATCTAACCCAAAACTGTTGTACAGCCACATCAGGAGGAAAACAACAGTCAAGGACCAGGTAATCAGGCTAAGGAAGGAAGGAGGAGAGTCAACAAGAAATGACCGTGAAGTATGTGAAGAACTCAACAAGAGATTCAAAGAAGTGTTCACAGAGGAGACAGAAGGGACTCCAGAAAGACGGAGAGGTGGGGCACACCACCAAGTGCTGGACACAGTGCACACCACCGAGGAAGAAGTGAAGAGGTTTCTGAGTGAGCTAGATACCTCAAAGGCAATGGGGCCAGATAACATCTCCCCATGGGTATTGAGAGAGGGAGCAGAGGTGCTATGTGTACCCCTAACAACAATATTCAATACATCTATCGAAACAGGGAGATTGCCTGAGGCATGGAAGACAGCAAATGTAGTCCCAATCTTTAAAAAAGGAGACAGACATGAAGCATTAAACTACAGACCAGTGTCACTGACATGTATAGTATGCAAAATCATGGAGAAGATTATCAGGAGAAGAGTGGTGGAACACCTAGAAAGGAACGATCTCATCAACAGCAGCCAACATGGTTTCAGGGACGGGAAATCCTGTGTCACAAACCTACTGGAGTTCTATGACATGGTGACAGCAGTAAGACAAGAGAGAGAGGGGTGGGTGGATTGCATTTTCTTGGACTGTAAGAAGGCGTTTGACACAGTTCCACACAAGAGATTGGTGCAAATCTGGAGGACCAAGCAGGGATAACAGGGAAGGCACTACAATGGATCAGGGAATACTTGTCAGGAAGACAGCAGCGAGTCATGGTACGTGGCGAGGTGTCAGAGTGGGCACCTGTGACCAGCGGGGTCCCGCAGGGGTCAGTCCTAGGACCAGTGCTGTTTCTGGTATTTGTGAACGACATGACGGAAGGAATAGACTCTGAGGTGTCCCTGTTTGCAGATGACGTGAAGTTGATGAGAAGAATTAACTCGATCGAAGACCAGGCAGAACTACAAAGGTATCTGGACAGGCTGCAGACCTCCAGCAATTGGCTCCTGGAGTTCAATCCCACCAAGTGCAAAGTCATGAAGATTGGGGAAGGGCAAAGAAGACAGCAGACGGAGTACAGTCTAGGGGGCCAGAGACTACAAACCTCACTCAAGGAAAAAGATCTTGGGGTGAGTATAACACCAGGCACATCTCCTGAAGCGCACATCAACCAAATAACTGCTGCAGCATATGGGCGCCTGGCAAACCTCAGAACAGCATTCCGACATCTTAATAAGGAATCATTCAGGACCCTGTACACCGTATACGTTAGGCCCATATTGGAGTATGCGGCACCAGTTTGGAACCCACACCTAGCCAAGCACGTGAAGAAACTAGAGAAAGTGCAAAGGTTTGCAACAAGACTAGTCCCAGAGCTAAGAGGTATGTCCTACGAGGAGAGGTTAAGGGAAATCAACCTGATGACACTGGAGGACAGGAGAGATAGGGGGGACATGATAACGACATACAAAATACTGAGAGGAATTGACAAGGTGGACAAAGACAGGATGTTCCAGAGATTGGACACAGTAACAAGGGGACACAGTTGGAAGCTGAAGACACAGATGAATCACAGGGATGTTAGGAAGTATTTCTTCAGCCACAGAGTAGTCAGTAAGTGGAATAGTTTGGGAAGCGATGTAGTGGAGGCAGGATCCATACATAGCTTTAAGCAGAGGTATGATAAAGCTCACGGTTCAGGGAGAGTGACCTAGTAGCGATCAGTGAAGAGGCGGGGCCAGGAGCTCGGACTCGACCCCCGCAACCTCAACTAGGTGAGTACAACTAGGTGAGTACACACACACACACACACACACACACACACACACACACACACACACACACACACACACACACACACACACACACACACACACACACACACAAGGGTTAGACTCAGAAGTGTCCCTGTTTGCAGATGATGTGAAGTTAATGAGGAGAATTAAATCTGATGAGGACCAGGCAGGACTTCAAAGAGACCTGGACAGACTGGACACCTGGTCCAGCAAATGGCTTCTCGAAGTTAATCCTGCCAAATGCAAAGTCATGAAGATAGGGGAAGGGCACAGAAGACCACAGACAGAGTATAGGCTAGGTGGCCAAAGACTGCAAACCTCGCTCAAGGAGAAAGATCTTGGGGTGAGTATAACACCGAGCATGTCTCCGGAAGCACACATCAATCAGATAACTGCTGCAGCATATGGGCGCCTGGCAAACCTGAGAACAGCATTCCGATACCTTAGTAAGGAATCATTCAAGACACTGTACACCGTGTATGTCAGGCCCATACTGGAGTATGCAGCACCTGTTTGGAACCCGCACTTGATAAACCACGTCAAGAAACTAGAGAAAGTACAAAGGTTTGCGACAAGGTTAGTTCCAGAGCTAAGGGGAATGTCCTATGAAGAAAGGTTAAGGGAAATCGGCCTGACGACACTAGAGGACAGGAGGGTCAGGGGAGACATGATAACGACATATAAAATACTGCGCGGAATAGACAAGGTGGACAAAGACAGGATGTTCCAGGAGGGGACACAGAAACAAGAGGCCACAATTGGAAGTTGAAGACACAAATGAGTCAGAGAGATATTAGGAAGTATTTCTTCAGTCATAGAGTTGTCAGGCAGTGGAATAGCCTAGAAAATGATGTAGTGGAGGCAGGAACCATACATAGTTTTAAGACGAGGTATGATAAAGCTCGTGGAGCGGGGAGAGAGAGGACCCAGTAGCAACCGGTGAAGAGGCGGGGCCAGGAGCTGCAACCACAAATAGGTGAGTACAAATAGGTGACTACACGCACACACACACACACACACACACACACACACACACACACACACACACACACAAACAAACACAAAAAAAATCTTAACCTCTCATCAACTTATCCCCAATAATTTCTATGCTTTTACAAGCAACAGATAACAGGTTCTAAATTTTGCATAATTATATTCAATCGTTCCAAATAACTGAACATATTCCGACTGGATAATTTATTGGATAGAAATTACTAGAGGTCAATAATGACAAGAAGAGACTGTGGTAACCATTAGTGATGTTTACTGTCTTAGAATGCACTGATAGTGGAAAAAAATCGAGATATTTTGGGACAGTTAATTTATATAGGATTATCTGTATTTTAGAGAAATTGATAAATCTGTAGAGTCCTAAAAGGCCTTGAGGGGGATGGCGGGTAATCTTGTTTGATATGAGGAAGGAGAGGGGGTAGCTTCACTATCCTATCCTCCTAGCCCGGCAGTGGTTCCCAAACTGGGGGTAATGGTAGAGTAATGGTAGGTAATGGTAGAGTAATGCTCTCTGTAGAGTCTAGAGAGAGCATTACTCTACCATTCTTCCTCTAGACCAGTGGTTCCCAAACTGGGAGTAATGGTAGAGTAATGCTCTCTCTAGACTCTAGAGAGAGCATTACTCTACCATTACTCTACCATTACCCCCAGTTTGGGAACCACTGTGGACCTAGAGGGTAGGATAGTGAAGGACGGGGAAGGATAGTGACGGATGGTGTGTCTAGTCATGTAATTGGACAATGAAAAATATTCCCCTCCCCCTTTTTTTTAAATTTACCAAAAATCGGCACTTGTGATGTTTCGATCCATCTTGGACTTTTGTCAAGTCACAATAGTCCAAGAGGGAGTGAAACGTCGTAGTTAAATCCATGTTAGTCATTCAGTGCAAGGGATGGTGGAGACTCGATTCTCCTTGCCCTAATCGGGAGGTGCTCTTCGACCAGCCATAATGTTTTTGATCGACTCTCCTAAGCAGAGCCACGTTAAGGGACTTCTGACACAGTCTAGGACCCTCCTACAAGGAACCATGATAAGGGACTTCTGACACAGTCTAGGACCCTCCTACTAGGGACCACGTTAAAGGACTTCTGACACAGTCTAGGACTCTTCGAGGAATCACTTCGAAGTCCTTCTGACGGCCTAGGACTATACAGTCCACCCAGCTCTTTCCTTTCTCGTCTCCCAGTTACATTACAGTCACATTAATCAGTTCACGCCAGTGCAAAGGGAAAGAAATTCTCGATTACAGACTGGTGGCAGCCCAGCCAGACGACTCACACTCACAGGCGACCAGAAAGAGAAATAAAACATATATCATCGCTCTCCTCCCCCCCAAAAAAATCACAGCGGTGGAAAAAATATCAGAAATATTTTTTATAGAAAACGATGATAGTCGGGGAAACTCATGAATTTCGTTTTTCGTTGCTGATACTGGATGAACTCAGGGAAAACTGGTGTATATTAACGAGAGGCTACGGGGAGGGGTCGGTCCCTGGCTCTCAGGGGTCACGAACGGACATTCACCCAGCGTTGCTGTGTACTGGAGACATCACAAGCCAAACACGCATTTTTCGGGACGACGTTCCGCTCTGATGACAGCTGACAGCTACCGTCAGCATGACGCCTGTACACGAAGATGCCCTCGAAATCTGACGACCTAAAATCGCTGTGCTCGTAAATCCAGATTCGTTAACCCGCTTCGTTTGGCTGATTATTTAACAGCAATTTTGCGTTACTAACGATGGGCATATTGAAATTTATTTATGAAATTTATATAGTTCAGGGTTTAAACCATTAAAATTATCCCATGCACATTTTATGCAGGAATAAACATTTATTGACAAAACTGAATGATAGATTACTAAGCCTATTTATATACATTAAGTTCTGTAAATACCATTGGGAACATTTATGTTCCCGAGGCTAAAAGCCTTTTAAGGGGAAAAGTTACGAGAAGTTAAGGCCTTTTAACAGAAAACTCTAAGGAAAATTAAAAGGCTGGTGAAGGTTAAAAAATTTTAATGCTCCGAAAAAAGGTCTGCGAAATCTTAAAGGCTTCAGAGATTTAAAAATATGGCTACAGAAAAAGGCAATGGGGGCTTTAAAGCCTTTTAACATAAAAGGATTTTGCGTAAATGGATTGTGTTAAAACAAATACTGTTTTATCGTATGTTAAATCCTCAATTGGAGTGAGTCCGGGAGCTAGAGCATCCTTACACGTGAAGAAATTAACGTTGCCAGAGCTAGAGTTGTCAGGAAGTGGAACACTCTGAAGAGTGAAGTTGTGGAGGCAGGATCCATACATGGCTTTATGATGAGGTATGACAAGGCTCTTTGAGCAGGGAGAGAGTGGACTTAGTAGCGACTAGCGAAGAGGCGATGCCAGGAGCTGTGAATCGACCCTTGCAGCCACATATAGGTGAGTACACACACACGCCTCTATCACTTGACGGGGTTCGAACTGCGGGCAATGACCGCAATTGTTATCAAACATAGATATCATAACGATAACGTATGAACAGGTTATCAGCTGAATGGATTACCAAAAAAAGATTTCTCCCCAAGGAGAGGTCAAAGATTTCTCCCCAAAGAGAGGTCAAAGATTTCTCCCCAAGGAGAGGTCAAAGATTTCTCCCCAAGGAGAGGTCAAAGATTTCTCCCCAAAGAGAGGTCAAAGATTTCTCCCCAAGGAGAGGTCAAAGATTTCTCCCCAAAGAGAGGTCAAAGATTTCTCCCCAAGGAGAGGTCAAAGATTTCTCCCCAAGGAGAGGTCAAAGATTTCTCCCCAAAGAGAGGTCAAAGATTTCTCCCCAAGGAGAGGTCAAAGATTTCTCCCCAAAGAGAGGTCAAAGATTCCTCCCAAAGAGAGGTCAAAGATTTCTCCCCAAAGAGAGGTCAAAGATTTCTCCCCAAAGAGAGGTCAAAGATTTCTCCCCAAAGAGAGGTCAAAGATTTCTCCCCAAGGAGAGGTCAAAGATTTCTCCCCAAGGAGAGGTCAAAGATTTCTCCCCAAGGAGAGGTCAAAGATTTCTCCCCAAGGAGAGGTCAAAGATTTCTCCCCAAAGAGAGGTCAAAGATTTCTCCCCAAAGAGAGGTCAAAGATTTCTCCCCAAGGAGAGGTCAAAGATTTCTCCCCAAAGAGAGGTCAAAGATTTCTCCCCAAAGAGAGGTCAAAGATTCCTCCCCAAAGAGAGGTCAAAGATTTCTCCCAAAGAGAGGTCAAAGATTCTCCCCAAAGAGAGGTCAAAGATTTCTCCCCAAGGAGAGGTCAAAGATTTTTCCCCAAAGAGAGGTCAAAGATTTCTCCCCAAGGAGAGGTCAAAGATTTCTCCCCAAGGAGAGGTCAAAGATTTCTCCCCAAGGAGAGGTCAAAGATTTCTCCCCAAGGAGAGGTCAAAGATTTCTCCCCAAAGAGAGGTCAAAGATTTCTCCCCAAAGAGAGGTCAAAGATTTCTCCCCAAAGAGAGGTCAAAGATTTCTCCCCAAGGAGAGGTCAAAGATTTCTCCCCAAGGAGAGGTCAAAGATTTCTCCCCAAGAGAGGTCAAAGATTTCTCCCCAAGGAGAGGTCAAAGATTTCTCCCCAAAGAGAGGTCAAAGATTCCTCCCCAAAGAGAGGTCAAAGATTTCTCCCCAAAGAGAGGTCAAAGATTTCTCCCCAAAGAGAGGTCAAAGATTTCTCCCCAAAGAGAGGTCAAAGATTTCTCCCCAAAGAGAGGTCAAAGATTCCTCCCCAAAGAGAGGTCAAAGATTTCTCCCCAAAGAGAGGTCAAAGATTTCTCCCCAAGGAGAGGTCAAAGATTTCTCCCCAAGGAGAGGTCAAAGATTTCTCCCCAAAGAGAGGTCAAAGATTCCTCCCCAAAGAGAGGTCAAAGATTTCTCCCCAAAGAGAGGTCAAAGATTTCTCCCCAAAGAGAGGTCAAAGATTTCTCCCCAAAGAGAGGTCAAAGATTCCTCCCCAAAGAGAGGTCAAAGATTTCTCCCCAAAGAGAGGTCAAAGATTTCTCCCCAAAGAGAGGTCAAAGATTCCTCCCCAAAGAGAGGTCAAAGATTTCTCCCCAAAGAGAGGTCAAAGATTTCTCCCCAAAGAGAGGTCAAAGATTTCTCCCCAAGGAGAGGTCAAAGATTTCTCCCCAAGGAGAGGTCAAAGATTTCTCCCCAAGGAGAGGTCAAAGATTTCTCCCCCAAAGAGAGGTCAAAGATTTCTCCCCAAGGAGAGGTCAAAGATTTCTCCCCAAGGAGAGGTCAAAGATTTCTCCCCAAAGAGAGGTCAAAGATTTCTCCCCAAGGAGAGGTCAAAGATTTCTCCCCAAAGAGAGGTCAAAGATTTCTCTCCAAAGAGAGGTCAAAGATTCCTCCCCAAAGAGAGGTCAAAGATTTCTCCCCAAGGAGAGGTCAAAGATTTCTCCCCAAAGAGAGGTCAAAGATTTCTCCACAAAGAGAGGTCAAAGATTCCTCCCCAAAGAGAGGTCAAAGATTTCTCCCCAAGGAGAGGTCAAAGATTTCTCCCCAAAGAGAGGTCAAAGATTCCTCCCCAAAGAGAGGTCAAAGATTTCTCCCCAAAGAGAGGTCAAATATTTCTTCCCCAAAGAGAGGTCAAAGATTTCTCCCCCAAAGAGAGATCAAAGATTTCTCCCCAAAGAGAGGTCAAAAAATTCCTCCCAAAACAGGGGTCAAAGATTTCTTGTTAAGGAGGAATCAAGAGCCCAGACAAACTCTCCACTAAAGCTTCAGAACTGGTATCTCTTCATTAAGTGAAGGTTTAAGAGCGTCAGAATTTGCTGACTTGAACGAACTTAATTTTGTCCAGTAACTCAGTTTAGTGAATTTGTGATGTGGGTTACGATTTTCATCATTTTTTTTATATCGTTGTTTTTATGTCGCTGTTTCCTGAATAATTACGCAAGACATTAACAGAAATGGTAGAACCGATCAGGTCATGTTAGGTCAGGTCATTGTAGATGAATGGTTCACAGAACCGACACGTTGATTGATGGACTGACCACATCGACTCAAGGTTGAGGGACTGATTACCTCATTCTCCTCCTATTCTTCAAGCTTCTCCTGTGTATGGACTGATGAAGTGTTACACCCTTTTGTTCATTTTAAGTACTGTTTATCACAATGGTATACTTTTACATGTTATTTTTGCTATTTCATTTAATATTATATTCAGGAGTAATTCCATTAGTAGCTAAAATGGATTTACTCGACTTTATAATATTATCTGGTCGTATTACTTAGCTTTGTATTTAGGTAGGTCGTTTAGTGTCAACTGCTGGTGACCTGGCCAAGCACCAGTAGGTGTTTCGAGCTGCTCAACCCCTGTTCCGACCGAGACAAAGTGGGCTGGTAAAGCCTCACAGAGTTCAGTTCATACCTTCCTTTGGACCAGGAAGGGTCGAGGGAAGTATCCACCTCTAAACCACCATTTGCCTCCCTAGAAAATCCCAGGAATTTTCGGGAGCTTACTGCTAAGACTTATCTCGGTTGGAGAAGGCGGTTGAGAAGCTCTTAGAGAAAGTGAAGCCAAGTGAGCAAGCCTCTGTAGTGTATGAGGACTTATTGTAAAGTGAACCCTATCATAAGAAATCTATTAATGTGTTAGAGTTTTTAGGCAACGCCTGTGCATGTGCCTATACTAATATTTCGTGACTCACTCAGAACCATTTGTAAATACTAAACCCAGTACTGTGTTGTTTTAATGAGGAATGGTAAAAAAGTTTTTGTTACGAAAAGCACTATAACTCAGGGACCAACTGACTATGTTCGTAACAAAGTGGGGGCCTGTCCGGGATTCGCTCTCTGATCCAAGTGCCAATCCCATGAAAGTGAGCTGCTGTTCAGGTACCCATAAAATTAACTATGGAGGCTCAAATACAACAGTTAATATGTAAGTTAACCTTGGAAGATTTGAAGTCTTTAAAACTTCAGAAGTGCTGGCAAATTGCCGTACGCCTAGGAGTGAAGTATAACAAATATTACACCGCCGAGACCACTCGATCTATTTTGAGCAACATGCTGTTTCCGGAACAAGGGGAGGTGGATAACATTGACGATACTGATGAGGCAAGTCTAATATCTCAATTTGAACACTTGGACCGACCGCTTGGAGCACAAGGACTTGATCTTGGTGGCCTTCCAACTTTCCTACCCTCTGGTGACGTGGCTGAGCCAGAATCAAAGGGAGCTGCTGGTGAGCGGACATCTCTGGGAGAGGTGCCTGAAATTGGGGCATCTAATCGCCCAGTTTCCAACCCTGGTTCACAAGAAGCACCCAGCGCAGGTGCTAGACCCAAGGAAAGACGGGAAAACTTGTATCCTCCAACTCCTCCGCTACCGATTGGGCCCATATCACAGAGCCAGTTTGAAAGAATGGAGCGCCTTATTACTTTTACAAATGGCCCAGATAGAAGCCCAAAGGAGGCTGAATGCAGAAGAGTTCGAGAGGGACACCATACTCTACGAACGTCAGCGGCAAAGGGAAGGAGTTGTGAGGCCCAAGGCTCCCAGAAATATTTTCGACATTCATAAAGCAGCATCTTTGGTGCCCAAGTTTTGCGAGTCTGATCTGGACACGTACTTCCATACGTTCGAAAAATCAGGCTCGAGCTATGCAGTGGCCCCAAAATTTCTGGGCTGTCTTGTTGCATACGACGCTGACTGGTAAAGCTCGAGAATGTACCGCGGCTTTGCCTTACGAAAAGTACATACAATATGACTCCGTCAAAAAGGTCATACTGGAGACCTATGATCTACTCCCTTTGAGCTACCAGCAAGCCTTCCGTACTCTGCAAAGGTTACCAGGCAAACTTGGGTGGACTTCGCCAGGCAGAAGAAGGTAGCTTTCGAGAGGTGGCAAAGAGCCTCACAAAGCAACACCGTAAGCAGCTTAACCCAATTAATACTACAAGAGGACTTCTATAATTCTATATCTGGAGATTTGCGGAAGTTCCTGATCGACCGTCCAACACCTGATGTGATGGAGACCGCTGCACTGGCCGATCGCTACGAGATCTCCAGCCAGCTGATCCGTGATAGAACATCCAGAGAAGAAGCAGTAAAATTGGGCCAGAAGGTTCGACCAGTTAAGTCAAGAACAGAACCTCGCCAAAAGTTTCCTTCAGAAGCAGTGACCTCTCGAACCCTGGATAAGCCATGCAATTTGGTGACCGGTTTCAACCACGACAGAACCAGGTGGTGTATAAAGTCAGGAAGAATTTGTCCTGTTCATATTGCCAAAAGAGAGGTCATGTGAGAAACCAATGTTATCAGCTGGAAAGGGATAGGAAATATAAGTATCGAGAAGGTGCTCCTATGCAGATGGTGTCTTCAGTAGCCCACACGCAGGGATGTTTACAGGCGGATCTAGAGCCGGCAGGACCGAAGACTGCTTCACTGAGATGACCAGAGACGAGGGCCATCTCGGGGCAAGAAATTGAAAAGGCAATGAGCCCATATTTTTCAAAAGGAAAAGCTGGTATTGACGAGTGCCAAGTGGTGCCTGTTAAAACCTATAGGGATACGGGGAGTTACTTGACATTGCTAAAAAAGGGAATCCTCTCTTTGTCTGACCGCACTTATACCAAGATAGATGCACTTCTGGAGGCTTATGGAGGAGCCGTTTCTAGAGTTCCCCTCCATAGGATATACCTAGACCTGGGTTGCTATAAAGGATATGCGACTGTCGGTATATCAGATGAAGGATTTCCTATTAAGTCTGCTGACCTACTGATAGGAAATGACCTAAGCTACGAAGGAATCAAGAAAGAACCTCTGGTGATAGAAAATACCTCGGGAGAGGATTACGTGATTGAGGCTCATAGGAAGGACCTATCATTATTTCCGCTGGGAGTTGTCACTAGGTCCATGGCAACGACCAGGTTAACTCCTGAATCAACAGAGGAGGAAGAGGACAAAGCTGATCTGGGTTTGAACCTATTGTTTAGTGCGACCCACTGGCCAATGATGCGACGTCTGTGTCTGCAGGGCTAGAATCAACTTTAGATTCTTTAGGTGCTAAAAAGTTTAGACCTGAAGATCTAATCCAAGCACAGATGGAAGACCCCTCGTTGGAGAAAGTAAGAAAGCTGTTGATAACGGAAGAAGAGGCCGAGAAACTAGAGGACTGTGTTTATTCTAGTAGGGGTATACTTATGAAGAAATCCACCAGAAGACATTCTCTAGGGGCACCTTTTGCCAAGGCCAAGCATGTATTAATCCTGCCTAGGATTTATCGTGAGCTTGCATTGAAGGTCGCCCATAATAGTCCAATGAGAGGACATCTAGGAGTAAGGAAAACTATGGTAAAGTTGTCAAAATACTTTTTTTGGCCTAGAATGCGGGAAACCGTGGTGGAACATCTTCGCAGTTGCCGGGTCTGTCAGACCATCGGTAAACCTGCTCATACCCCACCTCCAGCTCCTCTCTGTCCTATCACCTCAGATGGCGAGCCTTTTTCCCGTTTAATCATCGATTGCGTAGGTCCACTCCCCAGGACCAAGGCGGGGAATCAGTACCTATTTACTATAATGGATTCTGCCACCCGTTACCCCGAAGCCATTCCCATGAGGAAAATAAATGCTCGCGCAATAGTCCGCGCTTTAATAAAGTTTTTCTCACAGGTAGGGCTGCCTCGTGAGATCCAGTCTGATCAAGGATCAAACTTCACTTCAAAAATCTTCAAGGAGGCCATGTCACGCCTTGGTGTAAGATCTATCCTCGCTACGAGCTATAGGCCCCAGTCCCAAGGAGCATTGGAACGGTTTCATCAAACATTGAAGGTGATGATGCGTTCCTACTGTGAACAATTCAGTAAAGACTGGGACGAGGGCATTCCTTTCCTTCTCCTGGCCGTAAGGGAAAGCGAGCAGGAAAGTCTAGGGTATAGCCCTTTTGAGTTGATATATAGTTATACGGTACGTGGACCCCTCGCAGTATTGAAAGATGTATGGACCGGAAGACTTACTCCGTCAGTTCAGGTATGCCCGGCTTTGATGCAGGAACACCTCACTTTCACGAGGAACCTAGCCGCAGAGAACTTGAAGAAAGCCCAGGCTAAAATGAAACTACGACATGATGAACATGCGGCCTCTCGCTCTTTCAACATCGGAGATAAAGTATTGGCTCAAAAATTCATGCCCGGACATGCACTGAAACCAAGATATGAGGGACCTTTGGAAGTCATTAAAAAACTAAGTGAAGTGAATTACCTTGTTCGTACCCCAGGGAAAAAGAAATCAGACCATACATACCATGTTAACCAATTGAAGAAATATTATGGAGGGTTAGCCCCGACCGCTGCCATTCTTCTAGAGTCCCAGCAAGAAGCAGAGGATTTGGAGGACTGCTCCAAAGGAATAGAAGTCCGTCTTAGAAACACTCAAGTTCTACGATCCCTGGACGATTTTTTAAAGATCTGGCCTGTGACAGAGCCAAAGAAGTGAAAAATGTGATTTTGAAGTACCCATCATTGTTTGGCGATATACCTAAGCGTTGCACGTTGGGGACACACGACGTGGATGTCCCAAGGAGCTGCACCCATCAAGCAGTCCCCTTATCGCTTAAGCCCTATTAAACACCAAGCTCTAAAGGAGGAAATCGACTTTTTGCTGACCCATGGACTAATTGAACGAAGCAAAAGCCCATGGGCCTCACCTTGTGTGTTAGTCCCAAAGTCAGATGGAACCTATCGTATGTGTACGGATTATAGAAAGGTGAATTCCGTCACAGTTCCTGATGGTTACCCTTTGCCTAGGGTAGATGATTTAATCGATATGGTTGCCGGAGCCAAGTATGTGAGCCGGCTGGACTTACTGCGAGGCTACTATCAAGTGCCCCTGACGGACCGAGCTCAGGACATATCAGCATTTACAGTGCATGGAGGCTTGTTCAACTACTTGGTTACCCCATTCGGGTTGTGCAACGCAGCATCCACGTTCCAGCGACTTATGAATGACCTTACTTATAACCTTGAGGGGGTTGAAGCCTACCTCGACGACCTAGTAGTCTTTAGTGAAGAGTGGAGTTCACATTTAGTCCGTCTGGAGGCTCTTTTTAAGAAATTAGATGCTTATAATTTTACCATCAATTTGTCCAAATGCAAATTTGGACAAGCAATGATTAAGTATTTGGGCTTCAATATAGGTCAGGGGACGGTGGCACCCATCAGTGCAAAAGTGAGAGCCATTGTAGACTTTCCTATACCAAGAGACAGAAAAGGGGTGCAGAGATTTTTGGGAATGGCTGGGTATTATAGAAGATTCTGCCCTAACTTTTCACACATAGCCGCCCCCCTTTTCGCGCTAACTAGTTCTAAAATTAAATTCGCTTGGTCTGAGGAATGTAATATGGCTTTTAATAGGTTAAAGCGATTACTGAACTCTTCTCCAGTATTGAAAAGCCCTGATTTTAACTTTCCCTTCCTGTTACATATAGATGCCAGCAGTTATGCTGTTGGATCAGTACTACTGCAGTCCTCCCACTCCTCTGATATTCTACATCCGATATGTTACTATTCCTCCACCTTAAAGCCACACCAAAAGAATTATGCAACCGTAGAAAAAGAAGCTCTAGCCCTGGTTATCTCTCTCGAGCATTTTGAAGTTTACTTGGGAACATCACCTCATCAGATTACAGTATACTCAGATCACAACCCTTTGACGTTCATTAATACCATGAAGGCTAAGAATGCCAGAATACAGAGGTGGGCCCTTAGAATTCAACCTTTTTCTATTAAAATCCTACATATAAAGGGCAAACATAATGTAATTGCGGATGCTTTGTCCCGCCCTTAAACCAGTTGCACCAATATGCCCTTGTTCTAACTTACGCCTAATATTTCCTTTTTTGCCTACAGTTATGTGAATGAGTGGTACTGTTTACAGTTTAGTTATGGAGGATGAAGCTTGGAGACCAGTTGCTGTGTCCTTACATTTTACTTGAGAGACAACATTCGTGTCACCCAAGGCCAAGAGAGAAAACCCAATTCTGTTGAGGCAGATGTCTGTCGTCTCAACAATATCCTCCTTGAATACCTTCAGAACACAAGAAGATTGTCTGGGACAAATTGGCGGTGAAATGTATCAGTCTTGCTATATTGGTATTTCAGTTCTTCTACTGTATCTAAAAGATTCAGGATTATTTGTGTCCTATTGACAGTGCGACATTTGGTCGTGGGAAGGGGATGTTACACCCTTTTGTTCATTTTAAGTACTGTTTATCACAATGGTATACTTTTACATGTTATTTTTGCTATTTCATTTAATATTATATTCAGGAGTAATTCCATTAGTAGCTAAAATGGATTTACTCGACTTTATAATATTATCTGGTCGTATTACTTAGCTTTGTATTTAGGTAGGTCGTTTAGTGTCAACTGCTGGTGACCTGGCCAAGCACCAGTAGGTGTTTCGAGCTGCTCAACCCCTGTTCCGACCGAGACAAAGTGGGCTGGTAAAGCCTCACAGAGTTCAGTTCATACCTTCCTTTGGACCAGGAAGGGTCGAGGGAAGTATCCACCTCTAAACCACCATTTGCCTCCCTAGAAAATCCCAGGAATTTTCGGGAGCTTACTGCTAAGACTTATCTCGGTTGGAGAAGGCGGTTGAGAAGCTCTTAGAGAAAGTGAAGCCAAGTGAGCAAGCCTCTGTAGTGTATGAGGACTTATTGTAAAGTGAACCCTATCATAAGAAATCTATTAATGTGTTAGAGTTTTTAGGCAACGCCTGTGCATGTGCCTATACTAATATTTCGTGACTCACTCAGAACCATTTGTAAATACTAAACCCAGTACTGTGTTGTTTTAATGAGGAATGGTAAAAAAGTTTTTGTTACGAAAAGCACTATAACTCAGGGACCAACTGACTATGTTCGTAACATGAAGCCACTGTGTGGCGAAACGTTTCCTTAATAAAGATACCCAAGAGTTGCATATATGTCTAATTTATCAACAGGTCAGGTCATAAACCAGGTCACGTTAGGTCAGGTAATAAATCAGGTCACGTTAGGTCGGGTCATAAACCAGGTCATGTTAGGTCAGGTCATAAACCAGGTCATGTTAGGTCAGGTCATAAACCAGGTTACATTAGGTCAGGTCATAAACCAGGTCATGTTAGGTCAGGTCATAAACCAGGTCACGTTATGTCAGTCACCCATGGTTCTGATTGACTCAGTCACTCATGGTTCTGATTGACTCAGTCACCCATTGTTCTGATTGACTGTCACCCATGGTTCTGATTGACTCAGTCACCCATGGTTCTGATTGACTCGGTCACCCATGGTTCTGATTGACTCAGTCACCCATGGTTCTGATTGACTCAGTCACCCATGGTTCTGATCGACTCGGTCACCCATGGTTCTGATTGACTCGGTCACCCATGGTTCTGATTGACTCGGTCACCCATGGTTCTGATTGACTCAGTCGCCCATGGTTCTGATTGACTCGGTTACCCATGGTTCTGATTGACTCAGTCACCCATGGTTCTGATTGACTCGGTCATCCATGGTTCTGATTAACCCAGTCACCCATGGTTCTGATTGACTCGGTCATCCATGGTTCTGATTGACTCGGTCACCCATGGTTCTGATTGACTCAGTCACCCATGGTTCTGATTGACTCTGTCACCCATGGTTCTGATTGACTCTGTCACCCATGGTTCTGATTGACTCAGTCACCCATAGTTCTGATTGACTCTGTCACCCTTGGTTCTGCCTAACTCACTCATAGAGACCAGTTGGTCGTTGTGTGACTCGTGCCATGACCCAAAGACTACAAGCAAGTACTCAGTCCATTTAGAAAGAGTCCTGTGAGAATGTCCTCTTCCCTGAAGGTTTGTATAATGTTCAACTCCATGGAGCTGAACTCTTCTCCAGGCTGAGGGACTGACCCCCTCAAATACTTTTCCTTCAAGATTGATGGACTGATTACACCATCTTTATTTAATTACTACTGTTCCCTTTGTATTTGACATGCGTCTTAATTTTCAACTTTCCGGTATTTTATACATTTTTCAACAATACCGTTAGAGGAAATTAATGAAGATAATTTAGAGATTGATTGTATCGCTTCACACTGCCTCCTCCTAGTGTCTTTGATAGCACGTTAATATGCCTATTGTGTAAATTAATTAGTGGGATGTGTATAGGTGCCATACTTCGCTTACATATATATACACAAAACAACCACTTTGAAAAAACATTAAAACTTCTAAGCGCTTTCGTGATTACTTACATTATCAAGGAACTGTTATGATAGTGTGATGTAAGAAATCACGAAAGGACTTGGAAGTTCACTGTTTTTTTCACAGTAGTTGTTTTGCCTATTGTGATATCACCTGTTTACTGTGATCTTATTGCTTATGCAGATATGTATTGGCAGCCATCATATCAAGACACAGGTCATCTCAACAGCATCAACAAAGTAATAAGATAAATAGCATCACAGTCTTGAAGACAGGATCGACGAAGGTCGTCACAACATCTACAATAAGGCGGCCACAACAGTCAGAGCAGCATAATCTACATCACATCTAAATCAATGAGGTCGTCACATCACTACCATTTAAAACACACACACACACAAACACACACATACACACACCCAAGAAAGCAACCTGCAAAAAAATGCAAGGTGCCAGAGTGCTACGCAAGATTCAACACATGAATGGAGTACACAGGGCTGTAAGGAACCACTAACAAGCTGGTATAATACTCAAGGAGCTCACTGTGTCGCGTCCCACTGTGCTAACTCAGAGAGAACGGCCAGCATGTTGTTATTATTATTATCGTCTAGAGACCTGATACTGCCGCACCAGCCAATTAGTTGATGTTGTGGATTACGACTCCAACATAGTTCTGAGTGATTGACGGACTCTGTGGACAGTGGTTCTTTGTGCCTCAAAGCAAAACAAATGTATAAATTGTGAATGTATACAAGCTAAAGTGTGTATCCATATATCATGTGGGAGTTCGAACACGTGGATAGGGTAAAGTAATACTCACGTAGGCTGGAAGTACGTATAATTACAGATAATGTAGGGAGCGCCCAACAGCCTGCCTATCTCCTTGCTCACTCTCGTATAACTGACTGGCCGCCCACAGTACCCATATGTGAGGGGGTCTTTGAATACTGCTGTGGTCAGCACAATATGAATACAGACAGTGACTCAGGCAGAGACGGTTGGTAGTGAGTCATCTACTGGTACACTGGTTACTGGTAACTGGTTACTACTACTGAGACATACACTGAAATAATTTTCAGTGTATGTATACACGCACATCACGCAAAGTGGTACAGAATTTCTACGTCAGTTGTGAATTGATATTTACTAGAGATTCTCTAGGAATAAAGAATAAAGCAAACACAGTACCGTTACTGGAACAATACACAACCGCACAAAGGAGAGAGAACCATATGACGACGTTTCGGTCCGTTCCAGTTACAGGTCACACAGAAGAGAGTAAGTGAGCAAGTATATATAAGCGAAGAGAACAAGGACGGGAGAGAAAGAGTAGGGGGAGGGGGGAAAGAAGAAGTTGTAGTTGATAATGCTAGTAGTGGTAGTTGTAGTGGTAGTAGTAGAAGCAGTAGTGATAGTAGAAAGTAAGGGGGAGTAGCTTATGAAAGTATTTTAAACAATATTACACTTAATTAGGCCATCAATGTGGTGTTACTAGTCTCCTACCACAAAAAACCCCGCGTACACCCCCCACCACCGTCCGGAACCCAATAAAATTGCCCTCGAAAAAAATTTGGTTAGTAATTGCTAGCCAAAAAATTTATTGAAGCTAGAATTGAAAATTCTAGTAGCGAATTAAATTTTGAACCGAAATGCATTTAGGGAGGGTAAGGGGGAAGACATTGCCACTTTTCCTCACCCCCAAAATGTCATTCTTCCCAAAGTCACCTCAGCCCCTAATGTCACCCTTCCTTAATGTCACCCACCCCAATGTCACCTCGTCCCCTAATGTCAGCCTCACCCCTAAGCACCCTCAGCCCTTAATGTCACCTCCCCTTAATGTCACCCTCATCCTTAATGTCAGCCTCAGTCCCAATTTTCACCTCGTCCTTAATGTCACCTCACCCCTAATGTCACCTCAGTCCCTTTTTCACCCTCATTTTATTCCCCCCCCAAATTCGCCTCAGTTCAAATGCAGCCTCACCCCCAAATGTCACCCACCCCTAATTCACCCAAGTCCAAAATGTCAGCCTCAGCCCTTTAATGTCACCTCAGCCCTTTTAATGCAGCCTCATCCTAATTCACCCTCAGTCCTTAATGTCCCCCAGTCCCTAAGTCGCCTCATCCAAAGCGCCTAAAGTCCCAATGTCAGCCTCAGCCCCTAATGTCAGCCTCAGTTCTTAAGTCAGCCTCAGCCCCAAATTCAGTTTTTTCCCAATTCAGCCTCAGTCCCAAATGTCAGCTTCTTCCCCAATTCACCTCACCCCCAATTCCCCCTAGTTCTTAATGTCACCCTCATCCCTAATGTCAGTTTCATTCCCAGTCACCCTCAGTCCCTAATTCGCCTCAGCCCCAATGTCACCTCAGTCCCTAAACACCCTCATCCCAATTCGCCTATCCCTTGTAGCCCAGTTTTAATGTCAGCCTCACCCCCCCCCAATGTCAGCCTCATCCCAAAAGTCGGCCTCAGTTCTTAATTAGCCTCAGTCCCCAATGTCGCTCAGCCCTAATGCCCCTAGCCCTTAAGTAGCCCAGTCCCTAAGTCACCCCTCACCCCCTTTTGTCAGCCCAGTCCAAATTTCAGCCTCAGCCCTTTAAATGTCCCCCTCGCCCTTTAATGTCGCCTCAGCCCTTAAATGTCGCCTCAGTCCTTAATGTCAGCCCCCCCAAAGTCAGCCTCTTTTTTTAATGTCAGTCATCCAAATGTCACCTCAGTCCCTTAAGTCGGCCTCAACCCTAATGTCGCCTCAGTCCTTAATGTCGCCTCATCCCTAAGTGGGCCCTCGCCCCAAATGTATCATCCTTAATGCACCCTCATCCTTAATGTCCCCGCCCTAATTCAGCCTCAGCCCTTAAATGTCGAAATCCCTAATGTCGGCCTCACCCCAAGTCGCCTCAGTCCTAATGTCGTCAGTCCCTAATGTCAGCCCCCTCCCAAAATCGCCTCAGTCCTTAATTCGCCTCACCCCTAATGTCACCCAAACCCCCATGCACCCTCACCCCTAATTCACCCAGTCCCTATGTCACCCTCAGTCCGTAATGTCACCTCAGCCCCTTAATGGGGCTCAGCCCCCTAATGTCCCTCTCCTTAATTGGGCCTCAGCCCCTATGTCCCTCAGCCTTTAATGTCGGCCTCATCCCAAATGTCAGCCTCACCCCCAAATGTCACCCTCACCTTAAGTCACCCTTACCCCTAATTGGCCTCAGTCCCAATGTCAGCCTCAGTCCCTTGCGCCTCATCCCTAATGTAGCCTCAGTCCCTAAGTCAGCCCACCCCTAAGTCAGCCTCAGTCCCAATGACCTAGCCCCAAGTCAGCCCAGCCCTTAATGTCACCTCACCCCAAATGTCAGCCTCAGTCCCAAATTCACCTCTCCCAATGTCACCCTCGTCCTTAATGTCGCCTCAGTCCTTAATGTCAGCCCTCCCAATGTCCCCATCCTAATGTACCCAGTCCCAAAATGTCACCTCACCCCTTAATGTCGGCCTCACCCCAAAATGTCACCTCAGCCCTTTAAGTCAGCCTCAGCCCCTTAATTCGGCCCTCATCCCTAATTCACCTCAGCCCAAGTCACCCCTTAGTCCCTTCTACCTTTGAATCTCACACTGACTTCGAAAAGAGAAATAGGACAGAGAAAGAGATGAAATTAAGATGGAACGCCCAAAAAAAAAAAGAGAAATATTTCTCAAATCATTGATAAAAATTTGGGAAAATGCCCAACAAAATGGGGAAGTGGATTTATATTTATTTTGGGAATGGTATGGCGGATTGAGAGGTAGGGGTTAAGAATAGCTGTTTTGGAACGGAACCAAAATTAGCGAATACCCACACACACCCCCACAACAACACACACCACACACACATAAACGCCCCCAGCTGTGAGAAATTTTTCCGCGGTAGAAAAATTTTAAAATTTTTTTTAAACCGTAAAGGGAAAAATGGAAAAATTACAGGGGCCCTGAAGCACCTTCTACTTCAAACCTACAAAAAGTGCAAAAAAAAAGCTTATATCCCCTTGGGTAAATTTGGCCTAACAAAGAAACAGAAAACGAGGTTGTGTTGTTTTTTCAGCACCCCCGTTTTCGGGGGTCGTGTGTAGACAAGTCCCCAGAGAATCCCGTGCCTTTAGATACATTTTTTTTAAAAAAATGTGGAATTTTTTTTCCCCCCCCGTGCTCCCACCTGTAAAACTGACAATACCAGCACCCAACAAACCACACCACCACCACCACACACACACACACACACACACACACACACACACCACACAACACACACACACACCTGAGGTGTATAGTTTACGGATATACAACTCTTGAGGGTGAAAATTAATCCGGGGGTTCAACCCGGGGAATAACGGAGGATTTTTTTTCCCCCTGTTTTCCCCTGTTTTACCGGGCAGCAGTAACAAATCCCCAGTGTTAGCTGATGTTGGGGTGGCCGGGTCTTACCGATTGTGGGCTTTGCTGTAGGATAAACCCATTTTTCCTGTAAAAAAATCGTAAAAAATAATTAATTCATAATTCATTAAAAAAAAAAAAACAATTTTTTAAATTTTGGGACACAAAATCCGTATGCCAAGCTGACTTGTTAGGATTTTAACTTAAAAAACGAGTGTTTTTCATATTATACCCGGGGTTCAAAATAATTGAGAAGGCAGTCACCCCTATACATCGTTTATTTACAGGTTGACTAGACCCCCATCTAGTCGGTAACTGAAACAGGGGATAAAGTTGAATGAGAGGTTTTCACGGGTTGGGAAGGTTTGACTTTTGCCAAGGGGGGAAAAAATCGAAATAAAATTATTAGATTGGGATAACAGGGGGAATTTATGCTTCCTTGACTTCAAAACTTCCGGGTGGTGGCGTGGTGAAGGAATGCTTTGTCAGGGGAGAGAGAGAGGGGTTTCCTGATAGACATAGTCTAGATCATGTTCTAAAACCGGGGAAATTTACCCCCGGGGGGAAAAAATTACATGGCAAGGGGTAAAAAATTGTGTGCTATTTATGTAAAAAATCTAAAAAATTTTTATTTTGTAGGGAAAGGGGGGAAAATGGAGAATACATAAAGCCGAGGGGTTAATAATCAAAAAACGTCGAGAATCCCCATCTAATAAAAGAGAATAAACCTCATTGGGGGAAGGAAAAAATTTCCGCTGCTGAAACAAAATAGTAACCACACTTTGTAGGTCGTTCTGTTGTTTGCTGTGTGGTTGCTAAAAAGGTCGTTTAATCGGAGGTTTTTTTCATATTTCCCCCCTTTTGGAAAATTTTTTAGGGTTAGGTTAAAAACCCGGGTTCAAAAACTACAATCAGAACTATGTGATAAGTTTGGGATTTTCTGTAGCTCAGGGGCATTCTCAGGTAGCACTTGCTCAAGTCACTTTCTCATACATTGCTCAGGTAATTTGCTCGTAGCCTCCATGCACATGCCAGGTACCCTTGTCGGGAGCACATGCTCAGGGGCCAAGCTCTACACTGCTCGGGAGCACAGCTCAGGTAGCACATGTCAGTCATTTGCTCAGGGGCACTTGCTCAGGTCACTTTTCCCGGGAGCACTTTCCAGGGACATTTGCTCAGGTAGCACTTGTCAGGGACACATACTAGGTGACTTGCAGGTGCACTTTCAGGACAAGCCAGGTAGCACTTGCTAGGTAGCACATACTCAGGACACATGCTCAGGGAGCCATGCCAGGTGCACTTGTCAGGTAGCACATGCCGGAGCACTTGCTCAGAGCATTGTCAGATAGCACATGCTAGGTACACTTGCCAGGTACACTGCTCGGAGCATTCCAAGGGAGCACATCTAGGGGCATTTCTCAGGGACCTTGCCCGGGAGCCTTGTCAGTACACTTTACAGGGAGCACTTTCTCAGATAGCCTTCCGGTCACTTGCCAGGGTACATTTTTCAGTACACAGCTCAGGTGCACTTGCTCAGGTACACTTGCTAGTAGACATGCTCGGGCACTTTTCAGGTAGCACTGGGCGGGACACTTGCTCAGGGAGCCTTGCTCATGTGCACATCTCAGGACACTTTAGGTAGCACATCTCAGGTGCACTTACCAGGTAGCCATGCTCAGGGAACACTTCTAGGTACACTTTCCAGGTAAAAATACTCATAGCCTTGCACAGGTAGCATTGCTCAATCACTTGCCAGGTAGCACTTTCTCAGGGGCACTTGTCAGGTACACCTTCCAGGGAAACACTTTAAAGGGAGCACTTGCTCAGGTACACTTCAGGTAGCCCTTGCCCCGGGAGCACATCTCAGGTAGCATTTGCTCAGGAGACTTGCCAGGTAGCATTTTCAGGGAGCACTTCTCGGTACACTTGCTCAGGACACATCTCAAGTAAAAACTTTTCCCGTAGCACGCTCAGGGACACTTCTCAGGGAGCCTTTCCAGGACACTTTTCTCATACACTTGCTCAGGGGCACTTTATCAGGTAGCTTTTCTCAGGAGCACTTGCCAGGGAGCACTTGCCAGGGCAATCCAGGTAGCCATACCCGGTAGCACTTGCTCAGGGAGCCTTGCCAGGGACACTTTCCAGGTAGCTCTTGCCAGGACACTTGATCAGGGGCCTTGCTCGGTAGCACTTGCTCAGGAGCCTTGCTCAGGTAGCATTGCTCGGGAGCACTTGTCAGGTAGCACTTGCTCATGTAGCACATGCTAGGTAGCACTGCCGGTACATTGCCAGGGGAGCACATGTCAGGGGCATTGCTCAGGTAGACATGCCAGGTAGCACTTGCTCAGGTAGCACTTGTAGGTGCCTTGCTAGGGAGCACTTTGAAGGTACATTCTAGGTAGCACTGTCAGTGCACTTGTCGGAGCATTTCTCAGGTAGCATTGCTCTGGAGCACTTTCTCATGTAGCACATGTCAGGGAGACATCTCAGGGACACTTGCTCAGGGAGCAAATTTCCAAAGGTAGCCAGCTCGGTACACTTGTCAGTAGCAATGCTCAGGTAGCCTTTCTCAGGTAACCCTGCCAGGTACACTTTCAGGTAGCCGTCAGGGACCTTTCTCAGGTAGCACTTTTCTCAGGTACCATCTAGGTAGCCTTTCTAGAGCATTTGCTCAGGCAGAATGCTCAGGTAGCACACTTGCTCAGTAGCACTTGCTCAGGTGCACTTGCCCGGTGCACATGCTCAGGAGCCTTGCTCAGGTGCACTTCCAGTAGCATTCTCAGGTACACTTGCTCAGGGAGCACTTTTCTGTACACAGTAGGTACACTTGCTCAGGTAGCACTGCTCAGGTACACTTACTCGGTACACATTCCGGGAACACTTTCCAGGTAGCACTTGCCAGGTAGAACAATCAGGTGCACTTGCACAGGGACATTTTCATAAACACTTGCTCAGGTAGCACAGCCCGGTACACTTGCTCAGTAGCACTTGCCAGGTCCATGTCAGGTAGACTTCCATGTACATTGCTCAGGGGAGCACATGTCGGTAGCACTTTCTCAGGTACATTTGCTCGGGGCACGTCAGGTACAGACTTGTCAGGTAGCACTTGCTCAGGTAGCATTTTTCTAGGGAGCACATGCTCAGAGCACTTGCTAGGTAGACCCTTCTCAGGTAGCCATGCCAGGTACACTTGCTCGGTGCACTGCTCAGTAGCATTGCTCGGTAGCACTTGCCAATAGCACTTGTCAGGGAGCACTTGCTCAGGTCTTTGCTCAGGGGCACTGCCAGGTTGCATTGCCAGGTAGCACTTTTTTCATGCACATTCCCGGTGCATTGCTCAGGTAGCCTTCTCAGGTAGCACTTGTCATAACTTTCCAGGGAGCATTGCCGGTAGCCTTGCTCAGGTAGCCTTGCTCATAGCCAAAGCTCAGGGAGCACTGCTCAGGTGCAATTGCTCAGGGAGCTTGCTCAGGAGCACTTTGCCAGATGCATTGCTCAGAGCAGTCAGGGCATTTGCCAGGGAGCACAGCTAGGGCACTTGCCAGGGAGCACTTGCCCGGTAGCACTGTCAGTAGCACTTTCTCAGGTCACTTTCTCAGGTAGACTTGCTCAGGTAGCATTCTAGGGGACTTGCCAGGTAGCACTTCTCAGGGAGCACTTGCTCAGGTAGCAGCTCGGTACACTTTCTAGGAGCATTGCTAGGGAGCACTTGCTCAGGGAGCACTTGCTATGTACACTTTTCAGGTGCATTTGCTCAGGGGAGCCATCTCGGGAGCACTTGCTCAGGGAGCCGCTCAGGAGCACTTCTCATAGCACTTGTCAGGGACACTGCCAGGGGCACTGCTCAGGAGCACATCTCAGGTCCAAAAGTGAGGTAAAATTCCCCGGTAAAACCCCAGGTAACCTCCCCAGGTAACCCCCCGATAAATTTTTTCCCCCTTCGCTTCGCAGAAGATACTGGCTACAATCGCTTTTGTCCCCAGAGCACCTTACATTTTTGCTTTACTAAAAGAAACTGAACGAGTGAAACCAGTAAAAACCCAAAAAAGCCAAAAAAAAAAAAACGCGATTTTTTTCGGTAAATCCCCCTCGACCGGGCCCTTCAGCGGATCCCCAAACATCCCGTGTATGTTGGGACGTTTCCCGTCTCGCCCGTTTGATATTTCCGTTAGCAGGGTTAAAAAAAAACGCTGTTCCATCACCTGAGTGATGTCGGAGACTCGGGGGGCTCGGGAAATCAGGGTTTAAAAAAATCTTTCAATGCTCCGGTTTTGGTAGTTCATTTATTTTTTTATACGGTTTCACTCGCCACAATTACCTGGTGTTAAAACCGTTACGGAACGTTTTACAGGGAAAAGGGCCCCCCCCCCTGCTGGATGGTCTTTTCCCATTTGTCGGCGAAATACTATTCAACTTTTAAGTGCTGCCAAAAAGGTTGTGTCACGAGCCTTTTGGGAGAATGAACAGATGGTTTATAAAATTAAGATACATTTCAACTATGGATCTTTTTTTGTAGACTTTCGCCCCGTGAAGATTTTGCGAAAACTTCACGATCAGTGCTCTTCACATAACTCCCAAAGGGTGGGGTGATTTCCCCCCCTTTTGTATATTTGTTTACTGCTTCCATTATATCCTTTAAACTGTATTGATAAAGCCATGGATGGCGAAAAGTCACAAAAAGATCCCCAAGTTGCCTGCTCTTAATTTTTCATTTGGGGGTACTGTAACTACCATTTATCCAAGATGTGTTTATGTCAATGGTGCCTGAAGAAACATCCCCGTAAAAAAGAAGCCAACCAATCATTTTTTCCCCCACCCAGGGATACAAAAACAAAAGGTAATGTTTACGGGGTTTTGATGCGGCTCAGCCCAGTGCGAAAACCTGGAACCCCCGAATCACTGTATCACTGGGAGGTAATATATCAGTTTCTTTTAAAAACCTGGGAAATTTTCCCCCCTACGTAAGCCAGATTTTCAATAAAAAAGACAGATTTGGGACCGCGCATTCCAGAAAAAATTTTTATGTAATACACAGAGGGTCTCCGATGTGTTGGTGTGTGCAAAAACACTACGGGGAGATAACACACAACACACACACTTTTATCTTTAGTGTTGCGAAAACAATCACAAGTTAAAACCCCAAAAAAGACGGTATGCCTTGTTTGGGAGTTCACAGTGTGGCCAGGGGCCAGCTTACTCCCTGAGGTACCGCTGCTGTAAATCGCTGGGCCCATTACACCGCTGTGAATCAGAATCAAGTAATTAAATTCCTCCAGGCGGGCGCTCGGGAAATTGGTTGTCAGTGACCAAGGACAGTACCAGCGGGTGGGATTCACGCCAGGGATTTACACCTGCGACCTACTTAATGAGTTTTGCACACGACAAACACACACACACACACACACGCATACTCACGAAGCGACGAGCATGCAAGCTCACGCACGGGCAATCACACACGAAAGGACTTGCTAGGAAACCAACCATCTGTCCTGTAGTTTGGTTGGTAGCCCACTCATTTCACACACTAAGGTCGGTTGTTCGATCCCCAGTACAGGTGGCAACACCGGGGGCGCCTTTCCTTAAGACACCTGCTGTCCCTGTTCACCTAGAAGTAAGTTGGTGCCTGGGTGTTAGCTGACTGGCGTGGGTCGCATCCTGGGAGACAAAACTAACCTAATTTGCCAGAAATGCTCTGCCTAACCAGGGGCTTTCTATATAATATGTCACTAATGTCAATTATGGTTTGTATACTTTATATCATGTACTTGTATAAACAAAGATTATTTTTATTATTATTATTATTATTATTATTATTATTATTATTATTATTATTATTATTATTATTATTATTATCATTATTATTGGCCTTGTCTACAGCAAGTCGTCGTTAGTATTCATGTGTGTTATCTTCCTTTGCTGTCTGTAAGAGTGTTAGCCATATTTATGCTCACATTCTACATAACTATATCCAGATTGCATTATCTTGCCCTCATTCGCAGTGGAATTCATCCCAGACTGTATCTTACAGCTTTCTACTGTATCATAATGAGACATTACAAGGACCCACAATGGGGTCTCTTGAGTTATTCTGAGATATTTACACATATGTTACTATGTATGATAATTCTAGCCACCTAAATTTAAGTAATTGTACTTATGTATACTCGTAACTAAATACACTAAAGCTTTACTTACTCTTCCGACCACTGTAATAGACTGGATCTCTCTGGATACTCTGACTGTTGGTCAAGATTCTTCGCAACTCCCTAATCTTGTATAGCCTACAGACTTTGTCAATTTTGGATGTTACTTCGAAGTTTAAATCGTTGTGTATATGTTAAAATCAAGACTGGGCTCAGGACTGACCCTGGAGGGATTCCACTCGTCACATTTCTCCCAGTCACACGTTTCGCCCTTTGAAACTAATCGCTGTTTCTCGTCTGTAAGCCAGTCTTTCGATCCGGTATAGATGATTCCCAGTACGGTGAGTTATCGATATTCCACATAATCACCAACGTGGTACGTTGCCTTTAAATGCATTTCGTGAATCCACGTAATCACCGACATGCTACTTTCCTTTTAAATTTCCTCTGTTATTCAGTGTACTCTATATATTTCGGGACTTTATTAACCCAGTTTGTGTAATTGTAAATGAAAAATGACTATCCCAGTGACTATCCCAGCCCCAAGCAGCGACTATTCCAAACCAAGCGGCGACTATTCCAGACCAAGCAGCGACTATTCCAGACCAAGCAGCGACTATTCCAGATCCAGCAGCGACTATTCCAGCCTTCAGAAGACACTATCCCGGCTTCAGCAACGACTATTTCAGCTCCAGCAGCGACTATCCCAGCCTTCAGAAGAGACTATCCCAGTCCCAGCAGCGACTATTCCAGACACTCCTATCGACAGTGACTTTCAGCCCAGCCATGACTACCCAAGCCCTCATCAGAGACTATCCCGGCCTCAGCAGCGATTATGACAGCACCAGCAGCTACTACTCTCCCAGGAGCGACTATGCTCATCCCAGCAGCAGCCTCTAGACCATTTCTAGTAACTACTTGTCCAGTCCCAGCAACAACCAGGTTTCCGTCAGCAAGGACTAGACAAGCCCCGAGGGTAGCTTAAGACTAGCACACTAATTAGAAGCAAGAATGAACAACACTGAAGATGGTGGGTCGACCTCGTCCTCGTTGGTGGAGTGACAACGTTCTCGTTGGTGGAGTAACAACGTTCTCGTTGAAAGTTTAGACACATATGCAAACATCTGGATGTCTTTATTGTAGACGTTTCGCCATCCTGTGGCTTTATCAATACAGATTCTAGGACATAATTAGAAGACAGTAGAACTATATATAAAAGATGAGATAATCAGTCCCTCAGCCTTGGAGTTAGTGTTCACACCATCGTTGTGGAGGAGAATCTGGAGCAAAGGCAAGGAGACTGGCGGTTATATAGGCGTCAGTGGATAAGGACGTGTAGCATTTTATACCTTTCTTGCACAACGTTCTCGTTGGTGGAGTAACAACGTTCTCGTTGGTGGAGTAACAACGTCCTCGTTGGTGGAGAAACAACGCTCTGGTACTCCCTCTCGTTACTCTTGTTTCCTGTTTCCCCTCTGACCTACTATCACCCCTCGATGGTGTGTGTGTGTGTGTATGTGTGTGTGTGTGTGTGTGTGTGTGTGTGTGTGTGTGTGTGTGTGTGTGTGTGTGCGTGTGTGTACTTACCTGTTTGTGGTTGCAAGGGTCGAGTTATAACTCCTGGCCCCGCCTCGTAGTTAGTCGCTTGATCCACTCTCTTCCTGCTCTTGGAGCAGGAAGAGAGTGTGTGTTTCTTTTGTAATTATATACAAATGTGAGGAGAAATAACGAAGCTGACAGTAGCCAGAAGCCGACTTAGACCACCAAAACACAGCTAAGACTGGCAATATTCACTTACAGCTAGGACAAAAACTCCCTAGGCTTTTAACAGTTTCTAAAACAAAAGCTAAGACTGGCAATATTCACTTACAGCTAGGACACCCCTGGCTATAACAGCTAAAACACAGCTAAGACTGACTTTATCCACGAAGCCTCCAAACACAGCTAAAAGGAGCAAAGATATCTTTCACTTATCACATACACAAGTCATTATTCTCACGAGGAAGAAAAAATTCACAAATTTGCATATTTTTGCCCAGTGTTCTTACCTAGCGCCGTAAAAATTTTATAGACCCCCGAGGAAATGACCAGTTGGCCCTTTTATATATCGATTTGTTTTAGATTAAGCTCAATCTTACTCTAATTTAATACACCTTAATGCTAATTTTAAATCGTTATGAGGCAATTTAAAAAAAAAATCTTTTTCATAATAAAACTGCGTTGAACTTAGGTTGAACTTAGGCAGCCATAAAGTTTAAAAGCTGTTAGATGTATGTTTTCAATAACGAATTTGTGTTAGACAAGGTTATGTGCACCGAGGTGTGTGTGTGTGTGTGTGTGTGTGTGTGTGTGTGTGTGTGTGTGTGTGTGTCCGGGAGTGTACAGGCGATATTCAGCTTTAATGACGCTCGTATAGTCGATAAGCTTTAAAAACTATTAAAATATCCCAGCTGTTTAGATAAATATCTCAGTATGATTCACGAAATCGTAATGACACGATTGCAAACAAACCATACCACGGGCGGGGATAGAACCCATGATCAGAGAGTCTCAAAACTCCAGACCGTCGCGTTAGCCACTGGTCCAGCTAGCCACAATAAGATTCGTCCAACTAGGTATATTTCTACACTCTGATCGCGGGTTCTATCCCCGCCCGTGGTATGGTTTATCTCAGTATAATAGAACCGCTTGTTGAATAATATTTCCTTGCTATTTTAGCGTATCTCTAACATCATTTTAATATAGCTATAGACCCAACTGAGTATTTCTAACATTGATTCAATCTATATTTCCTTTACACAACGCTTCTGCCACTAACGACTGCTCTGGGGTCCCTAAACATACGTTCGTTTACTAACAACAAACATTTGTGTTACTAACATGTTACTTTGAATGCATGTTTATGGAACCTTTGTAGTTTCTTCAGCTGCAAAGGATAAAAATCACAATATCGTGGCTATAACGGTAGCGTAGCTGGAACAATATCGTGGTTGAAACAACTGTTTTAGCCGGAAAACAGTACCCGGGTTGGAACACTACTCTGGCTGGAATAGCACCGTGACTGGAACAAGTCAGAGCTCTTATTAAGATTGCCAAGAGGACGTCTTCTCGGAGCGTCCTGGAACAATGCTTAGACGATGAATTGTTCCAGCTTCTGCAATGAGGTTTCCAGTCTGGCTGTAGGTACAAATTCCATGTAGGAGAACATCTGGTACTGACTCTTATCCTTCAGTTTCAAGAACAATGTTTTTTTTGGAAGTGTCAGCGGTTTCAACAGAAAGACATCTTGAGCAAGGGAGTAAAAGCCCCCAGTAAAACGTTTCGCTCAAGGAAAGCTTTATCAAGTCATGATAAAGCTCTTCCTGAGAAAAACGTCGTTTTAACGTTACGTGTGATGCCCCAAAAAAGACACAACAAAAGCCTCCAGTATTCGAGCCGAGGTCACAAAAGGAGCGACCCAGTAAGCATATCTTTCCACATTAATTCACTTACACTGACATTAAAGTCACGTCCTGTTTCTCCTCCCACGTCCGTCCTTCTCGCAAATGCAAACGAAAAAAAAAACGAAATCTTCCTACACCATTTCAGTGCCACGACCACGCCCACTTTCTCATTCACAAACACGCTCATGCACGATCACTCCCACACACACACACACACATACACAATTCCCCACACTTGATTTTAGACACACCCACAGCACCCGCGTCAGATCTCCCTCATAATTATTACTCCCTCTTAATATTTCCTTTATAATATTTACCCCATGGCAAGAATTTCCATGGGGAAATTCCCATATTCCTACAAACAAGATATATATTTTAATATGGCCAAGTCTTTCCTTTTTAATACCAGAGGATAGGAAGGCGATTCAACACAAATTAGACATAGACTTGGTCATTGGAAAATTTGCTCAGTTTTGTCGTGTCAAGTTTGTCAGGCTGGATTCCTTAAGTGTTTTCTCAGAGTACATG
>NC_069408.1:45656364-45758185 GCF_026875155.1 Cherax quadricarinatus | reverse complement strand
GGAGGGGGAGAGGAGGAGAGGAAGGAAGGAAGGAGGAGGAGAAGAAGGAGAAGGAGAAGGCAGAGAGAGAGGGAGAGAGAAGAGGAAACGATACGAGGGAGCGGTGTGGGGTAGCAAATTTCAGGAGTTTATTACTTCCGTTAAGTCTTATTAACTTCAATCAAATGTATCACGAAGTGTTCTTCGTTTATTTATTTATTTTTTACTTTATTAATCACTTCCCACAGATAAACGAATATATTTTTTTTGACAACCCAACACTGGATGAATATGACGCACACCTGAGATCAACCTTCAAGAAGGCACTGAACCTGTCACTAGAGGATCAGCAATGGGATCAGGCAACCCTCTCAGTGCGACTGGGAGATGTAGGGGTGCGTAAAGCAACGCATGTTGCTTTACCTGAATTTCTGTCATCGTGTTTGGCTTCCAGTGGATTATTCAAGAAGATTGTTCCCGAACGCTTCAGAGACGTGGTAGGAGCTCAAGACCCCAGGTTTACTGAAGCAGCGATTCGGTGGGACACCCTTACAGACTCCTCCTATAAACCAGCTCCTCCCAAAGAACACAAACAGTCCCACTGGAACACACCGATCATGGAAAAAATCGCCAACACAATGCTCACCAACGCTTCAGGAAAGCACAAAGCTCGTCTCCTAGCGGTGAAGGCACCACACTCAGATTTTCTTCTAGCTGCTCCCATTTCCTCCCTGAGCACTCGATTCGACCCACAGGATATTCGGACTGGCGTTGTTCTTCTCCTAGCCGCCCCCATCCTCACCGAACATAGGCATATTTGCGGCAGGGCGACGGCTGATCAATTCGGACTTCATGGTCTCGTGTGTCACACATCAGAAGGGAAGTATGCCAGACATGAGGAGGTCAATGACATAATAAAGAGAAGCCTCGCCACAGCCCGTTGCAAAGCTCAACGGGAACCCCAAGTGCACAGGTCTGACGGAAGTCAAAAGCGTCCTGATGGAGCCACTTTCCATCCTGGAAGGATGGAAAGCAGATTGCCTGGGACTACACCTGTGCCGCCACACTGACAGACACCTACTTGACATACTCCGTAGATGAAGGGGGGTGGAGCTGCCAGCCACAGGGGAACCCAGAAGATCAGCAAATATGAAGACCTTCCCCCTTGCTATAACTTCATTCCAATAGGGTCTGAGACCCTTGGAGCATGGGGCAAGTGTGCTCTAAAGTTCCTTAAAGAGCTGGGTGAAAAACTCATCGTAGAAACCAAGGACCACAGGGCGACCAGCTTCCTCTTTCAGAGATTCAGTGTTGCGATCCAGAGAGGAAATGCCTGCAGCATTCTAGGCACGCGGCCCACCGCCGGGGAGCTGGACGAAATATTCGAGATGTAGCTTTGAGTTTTTATCTATATTGTTTTACTACATACTGTATTTTTGTCAATGTATTTTGTCTTTAAATAAAATATATATTAAATATAGTGGGTGGTAGGAGAAAATTTTCAAACAGCTTCAGGAAGAACCTTGAGTTTTCCCTGAAGCAAGTTTATTCTTTTCTCTGAGGATGAGGGTCCCCAGGACAGTTCCAGAGGCGGTACTTCCCTATATATGTTCCAGCGCCTCAGTGTGTCCATCCAGAGGGGAAATGCTTGCTGCATACTTGGTTCGCGTCCGGCTTCGGAGGAGCTGGAGGAAATTCATGATCTTTAATACATTGTACCATTGTATTCATGTTTATGTTTTCTGTAAATGTATTCTGTTTATTAATAAATGTTCACATAGAATATAAAATATAGGGGGTGGTAGGAGAAGAAAATATTCAAACAGCTCCGGGGAGATCCTTGAGTTTTCCCTGAGGTACGTTTATTGTCTTCTCTGAGGATGAGGGTCCCTAGTCCAGCTATAGAGGTGGTACTTCCCTATATTAAAAAACAAATATATGTACACACACACACACACACACACACACACACACACACACACACACACACACACACACACACACACACACACACACACACACACACACACACACGCACACACACACACACACACACACACACACACACACACACACACACACACACACACACACACACACACACAACCTGACGACACTGGAGGACAGGAGAGATAGGGGGGACATGATAACGACATACAAAATACTGAGAGGAATTGACAAGGTGGACAAAGACAGGATGTTCCAGAGATTGGACACAGTAACAAGGGGACACAGTTGGAAGCTGAAGACACAGATGAATCACAGGGATGTTAGGAAGTATTTCTTCAGCCACAGAGTAGTCAGTAAGAGGAATAGTTTGGGAAACGATGTAGTGGAGGCAGGATCCATACATAGCTTTAAGCAGAGGTATGATAAAGCTCACGGCTCAGGGAGAGTGACCTAGTAGCGATCAGTGAAGAGGCGGGGCCAGCAGCTCGGACTCGACCCCCGCAACCTCAACTAGGTGAGTACACACACACACACACACACGCACACACACACACACACACACACACACACACACACACACACACACACACACACACACACACACACACACACACACACACACATATATATATATATATATATATATATATATATATATATATATATATATATATATATATATATATATATATATAGGCAGAACTTGCGATCTTGGCTTAAATAGTAACGTTCATCTTGCCATATAGGACAAGTGAAAATTTGTGTATGCAATTGTAAACGTATCTAAAATATATTTAGTTTGGTTAGGCTAAATAAATTGTTCTTGTAATAATAAGGTTAGGTAAGTTTTCTAAGATTCTTTTGGTGCAAAATTATAAATTTTACATTAACATTAATGAAAAAAATATATATTTAAACGTATAAGAGAAAATATCAGAAGGGACTTAATTTTAAATGAGCTCTTGCTAATTGAACAGTTTTACATATTCGGCACGACACACACACACACACACACACATATATATATATATATATATATATATATATATATATATATATAATATATATATATATATATATATATATATATTTCTTTTAGCAAACCAGCCATATCCCACCGAGGCAGGGTGGCCCAAAAAGAAAAACGAAAGTTTCTCTTTTTAAATTTAGTAACTTATACAGGAGGAGTGTTTGTAAAGGTAGAAAGTTGAAAGTGAACATAGAAAGAGTAAGGTGATGAGGTATCAAGCGATTTAGATAAAGAAAAATTTGATATCAAATTAAGGAAGTATGGAAGAAGTGGATGTTTTCAGATATTTGAGAGTTGACATGTCGGCGGATGGATTTATGAAGGATGAGGTTAATCATATAATTGATGATGAAAAAAAGAGGAGTGGTGCGTTGAGGTATATGTGGAGACAAAAAACGTTATCTATGGAGGCAAAGAAGGGAATGTATGAAAGTATAGTAGTACCAACACTCTTATATGGATGTGAAGCTTGGGTGGTAAATGCAGCAGCGAGGAGACGGTTGGAGGCAGTGGAGATGTCCTGTCTAAGGGCAATGTGTGGTGTGAATATTATGCAGAAAATTCGGAGTGTGGAAATTAGGAGAAGGTGTGGAGTTAATAAAAGTATTAGTCAGAGGGCTGAAGAGGGTTTGTTGAGGTGGTTTGGTTATTTAGAGAGAATGGATCGAAGTAGAATGACTTGGAGAACGTATAAATCTGTAGGGGGAGGAAGGCGGGGTAGGGGTTGTCCTTGACAAGGTTGGAGGGAGGGGATAAAGGAGGTTTTTTGAGCGAGGGGTTTGGACTTCCAGCAAGCGTGCGTGAGCGTGTTAGATAGGAATGAATGGAGACAAATGGTATTTGGGATCTGACGAGCTGTTGGAGTGTGAGCAGGGTAATATTTAGTGAAAGGATTCCAGGAAATAGATTATTTTTGTATAGCCGGACTTGAGTCCTGGAAATGGGAAGTACAATGTTGCCTGCACTTTGAAGGAGAGGTTTGGGATATTGGCAGTTTGGAGGGATATGTTGTATATCTTTATATATGCTTCTAAACTGTTGTATCTGAGCGCCTCTGTAAAAACAATGATTATGTGTGAGTGAGGTGAAAGTGTTGAATAATGAAAGTATTTTCTTTTTGGGCCACCCTGCCTCGGTGGGAGACGGCCGACTTGTTGAAAAAAAGCTAAATATACATATACACACACACACACACACACGCACACACACACACACACACACACACACACACACACACACGCACACACACACACACACACACACACACATATATATATATATATATATTTTTTTATTATCACACTGGCCGATTCCCACCAAGGCAGGGTGGCCCGAAAAAGAAAAACTTTCACCATCATTCACTCCATCACTGTCTTGCCAGAAGGGTGCTTTACACTACAGTTTTTAAACTGCAACATTAACACCCCTCCTTCAGAGTGCAGGCACTGTACTTCCCATCTCTAGGACTCAAGTCCGGCCTGCCGGTTTCCCTGAACCCCTTCATAAATGTTACTTTGCTCACACTCCAACAGCACGTCAAATATTAAAAACCATTTGTCTCCATTCACTCCTATCAAACACGCTCACGCACGCCTGCTGGAAGTCCAAGCCCCTCGCACACAAAACCTCCTTTACCCCCTCCCTCCAACCTTTCCTAGGCCGACCCCTACCCAGCCTTCCTTCCACTACAGACTGATACACTCTTGAAGTCATTCTGTTTCGCTCCATTCTCTCTACATGTCCGAACCACCTCAACAACCCTTCCTCAGCCCTCTGGACAACAGTTTTGGTAATCCCGCACCTCCTCCTAACTTCCAAACTACGAATTCTCTGCATTATATTCACACCACACATTGCCCTCAGACATGACATCTCCACTGCCTCCAGCCTTCTCCTCGCTGCAACATTCATCACCCATGCTTCACACCCATATAAGAGCGTTGGTAAAACTATACTCTCATACATTCCCCTCTTTGCCTCCAAGGACAAAGTTCTTTGTCTCCACAGACTCCTAAGTGCACCACTCACTCTTTTTCCCTCACCCATTCTATGATTCACCTCATCTTCATAGACCCATCCGCTGACACGTCCACTCCCAATATCTGAATACATTCACCTCCTCCATACTCTCTCCCTCCAATCTGATATTAAAATCTTTCATCACCTAATCTTTTTGTTATCCTCATAACCTTACTCTTTCCTGTATTCACCTTTAATTTTCTTCTTTTGCACACCCTACCAAATTCATCCACAATCTCTGCAACTTCTCTTCAGAATCTCCCAAGAGCACAGTGTCATCAGCAAAGAGCAACTGTGACAACTCCCACTTTGTGTGTGATTCTTTATCTTTTAACTCCACGCCTCTTGTCAAGACCCTCGCATTTACTTCTCTTACAAACCCCCTCTATAAATATATTAAACAACCACGGTGACATCACACATCCTTGTCTAAGGCCTACTTTTACTGGGAAATAATTTCCCTCTTTCCTACATACTCTAACTTGAGCCTCACATCCTCGTAAAAACTCTTCACTGCTTTCAGTAACCTACCTCCTACACCATACACTTGCAACATCTGCCCCATTGCCCCCTATCCACCCTGTCATACGCCTTTTCCAAATCCATAAATGCCACAAAGACCTCTTTAGCCTTATCTAAATACTGTTCACTTAAAATGTTTCACTGTAAACACCTGATCCACACACCCCCTACCTTTCCTAAAGCCTCCTTGTTCATCTGCTATCCTATTCTCCGTCTTACTCTTAATTCTTTCAATAAAACTCTACCATACACTTTACCAGGTATAACTCAGCAGACATTATCCCCCTATAATTTTTGCACTCTCTTTTATCCCCTTTGCCTTTATACAAAGGAACTATGCATGGTCTCTGCCAATCCCTAGGTACCTTACCTTCTTCCATACATTTATTAAATAATTGCACCAACCACTCCAAAACTATATCCCCACCTGCTTTTTAACATTTCTGTCTTTATCCCATCAATCCGGCTGCCTTACCCCCTTTCATTTTACCTACTGCCTCACGAACTTCCCCCACACTCACAACTGGCTCTTCCTCACTCCTACAAGATGTTATTCCTCCTTGCCCTATACACGAAAACACAGCTTCCCTATCTTCAAAACATTTAAAAAATTCCTCAAATTTAAAAAAATATATATATAATTTTATATATTATATAATATATATATATATATATATATATATTTTAAATATTAATATATATTTATTATTAATATAAAATATATATATATTCAAAGTCAAGAGTCACCATATCAAGGCTTTGCTCGGCCACTATCTAAAAACGTGTAATTAGGCATGAAACCCGCAGCATCTTCATGTCAGGGTGGTGAAAATGTGGGGGGCGGTATGAAGCCGGTGAGGGGGAGACTGGGGTGAGGGTGAGGGGGGCGCGGGGTGAGGCTGAGGCGGGGAGCGGTGAGGCTGACGAGGCGCGGTGATAAAGCATCGTTTCATATAGTGAGAGACGGCATAAATCTACAGGTGGGAAGACACTCACTTATTTTTTTAGGGGACATCAATTGAGTTAAATGGGCGCCCGGGTTTTCCCATGACTAGCAATGGTGGTTGTGACACCCACAGATGGTTGTGCCCCGATGGTTTGTGGTCCCCCGATGGTGGTTATGGCACCCGCAGATGATTGCCGAGCATAACCTCTTAGAGGAAGGGCTGTCACTCTTACACTTTCCTCCGAGTATCTAGATGCACTTTGTACCTAAGAAACTGTCTGGGTGCAACTGGCTTTTAATTATGTATGGTGTATTCGGCTCCAAGTCTGCACTATCGTGAACTTTTGCAGCCTCAGTAGTTGGTAAACTTAGTCAGTTTTGTCGACTCTTATTATGTTAGGATTCAATAGATTTCGTCTCTGATTGCCTTGTATCAGTATACTGTATTTTATGAAGTGAGTCTTTAGCAAGTTGATATCCGCATAAACACACACTGTGTGTACTTGGAGTCGTGTGGTACTTGGTACTTGGGAAGCTTTTGGGATGAATTCTCAAGAGTTTTGTGTGATGAATTTTTAAGAGTCTTATATGATGAATCTTTCAGATTTAAAAATAATTATCATTTGTGGGATGACTAATTTATATTTGACATACGGGACATTCTTTCTAAATTAAATGTTACTTCAGTTACGTACACTGCAGTGTATATTAGTTCTCATGCAGAACGTGAAGAATAGAAGCAAGGAGAATAGAAGCGAGATTTTATGGGCTTTAACAGTGAGATGTTTGCGACCCTCTTGTCGTTCTTCTGGAAGCTGAGGCAAACACAGGAAACTATCGCATCAGTAGTGACTGTGGCAACTGTAATTACTGGTTGTGGCACCTGCAGATGTTGTGGCAACCTGCAGGTGTTGTGGCAACCTGCAGGAGTTGTGGCAACTTGCAGACGTGGCAACTTGCAGGTGTTGTGACAACCTGCAGGTGTTGTGGCAACCTGCAGATGTTGTGGTAACATGCAGATAGTGTGGCAACATGCAGATGTTGTGGCAACCTGCAGATGTTGTAGCAACCTGCAGATGTTGTGGCAACATGCAGATGTTGTAGCAACCTGCAGATGTGGCAATATGCAGATGTTGCGGCAACCTAGAGATGTTGTGGCAAAATGCAAATGTTGTGGCAACATGCAGACGTTGTGGCAACCTGCAGATGTTGTGGCAACCTGCAGATGTTGTAGCAACATCTTGATGTTGTGGCAACTGCAGATGTTGTGGCAACATGCAGACGTTGTGGCAACCTGCAGATGTTGTGGTAACATGCAGATGTTGTGGTAACATGCAGATGTTGTGGCAACATGCAGATGTTGTTGCAACATGCAGACGTTGTGGCAACCTGCAGATGTTGTGGCAACATACAGATGTTGTGGCAACTGCAGATGTTGTGGCAACCTGCAGATGTTGTTGTAACATGCAGATGTTGTGGTAACATGCAGATGTTGTGGCAACATGCAGATGTTGTGGCAACCTGCAGATGCAACACAGCACAACAAACTCCATATTAACAACGATATATCACCACCAGCAGCAGCTGCTACTCGAAGCTTTGATCCAGCATTGTTTACATGATTGATGGGGCCCTTGAAGCTAGCCAGTAACCACCCATTCCCTATCCCTCGATCCCCTCTCCCCGGCTCTCCGTCCCATCCCCTCTGATCCTCATTCACCACCACCACTCTCTCTTTTTTTGCCCCCATCTTCCTCCTCTCATCCATGATACTTCTCGCTAGTTGCCTCAATTGCTCTCAATCTTGCCACTTGGCCTAAAGTTGTTGAAGTACGGCAAGGAGCAGATGGTGGTAGCAGTAGTGGTGGTGATAGTGGTGGTAGGGGTGATGTGCGGGTGGTGACTTACGTCAGAAGAGGTAGGTGGTGGTGATGTTCGTCGTGGTGGGGCATGAGTGTGATGATGGCCATAGTAAGTGGCCTCGGTAAGTTTAGCTGCAGCTCTGGATGGGTTTTCGACATTTTGAAAAAAAAAAAAAAAACCCAAATTTTGGGTTCGTTTTTAAAAAATTAAAAGTAACTTATTCCTCTCTTTTTTTTATATATAAATATATATATATAATATATATATTATATATATTTATATAATATATATTTATATATAATATATAAAATTTCGTCCCGAATATTAAAACGGGTCAATTAGAAGAACCTTTTAAAATTTAAGTGTTTTCTAAAATTTTTCTTTCCCTTTTAAAGAATATTTTTTTCATTAATGTTAATGTAAAATTTTTTAATTTTGCCCCAAAAAGAATCTTAAAAAACTTCCAACCTTATTATAAAAATACAGTTTTTTTTTGCCAAACCCCCAACTAAATATTTTAAATTTTTTTTAAAGCAATTTAATACTAATGTTTGACGTAATTATTGATAAAAAATTTTTCATTTTGCCTATAGGCAAGATGACGTTGCTATTTAAGCCAAAATCGCAAATTCTGCCTATCGGCACGACATAAATATAATATATATAATATATATTATTTATATATTATATATATAATTTTATTTTATATATATTAAAATATATATATAATTGTAAGTGATACTTTTTGAAAAAGTAAGTGGCAACTGTTGTAGATGTAAGTGGCAACTCTGGGAAATGATAAGTGGCAACTGATGCGTGTAAACGAGCAAGCTTCCGGCACGTGTTGAGACGCTGTTTTTATTGACTTCTGTTGACCCCCGTCCAAATTCACTGGCTCTTTGGCAGAGAAGGAAAGTTATATCTTAAAGATGTTTTGTTTGTGGTGTGTTGTGTGGTGTGTGGTTGTGTGGTTGTTGTGTGTGGTGTGTGTTGTGTGTGTGTGTGTGGATGTTTAATCTACCTCCTGGATCTGTAAACGTCTAACACGATGTATCCTCGTCTCTTAACCCTACCATTTTTCCCACTTTCTCGCTCACTTTAAACCCCCCCCACCCCCTCCACCCATTCCCCCACTCACTTCCCCCCCACCCCTTTCCCTCACCCCCTCCCTCCACCCACTTCCCCCCCGCCCATCCCCCCACTCATTTCCTTTACCCCCTCCCTCCACCCATTTTTTTCCCCCCTCATTTTCCCCCACCCCCTTCCCTCCCCCCACTTCCCCCCACCCACTTTCCCCCCATCAGTCCCTCCACCCCTTCCCTCCCCCTCTCCTCCTTCGTTCCCCCCACCCACTTCCTACCCCCTCCCCCATCCACTTCCTTTCCCCCTACTTCCCTCCACCCACGTCCCTTCACCCACTTCCCTCCACCCACTCCCTCCACCCACTTACCTCTACCCACTCACCACTCTCGTCAATGAAGCAGTATTTCCTAATCTCTCTGCATCCTTTCGCTCTCTGGTGAGGAAAATCGTCTCTGTCCCCCTTTTGGTCAACTGCGTTATCATCTTCAAGTACGAAACCTTCCTAGTGTCTAGCATTCAAGTCTATTATCACCCGCTCTGTCAAGTAATCTGAGTAATTTTTACGTCGCAGTCATGTCTCCTCTGATAATTCTCCTTTCCAAAGTCTCTTTGTTAACTTTTTTAGGCTTTCATCAAAGCTTAATCCCCCCAGCTCGGGAATCCCGTTCCTTGCAAAACTCTGCTTATGTTCCCCCTTTCTGACATTAATTCCTGCTTTCAAGGTTTTTTAAAAATTCTTTCCATAACAAAAACAATAATAAAAAAAAAATAATAAAATAATAAAATAATAATAATAATAATAAAATAATAATAATAATAATTTTTTTTTTACAAGTAATATGCAACTTTACAGAAACCCTAGCTGACATCAAAATGAACCATAAAAAAGCCCTTGTTTTTGCAGAGAAATTTGGGACTCTTAGGTTAAATTTTTTCCTCTAATAATAATAAAAAATAAAATAATAATAATAATAAAAATAATAATTATCAAAAACAAACCTAACAGATGTCCGAGGGAGTGGACATTTCTAAAGTCAGTTCCGATCAACCGATCTGTGGTTCGACGTTGGATACGTGGGGGGAGCAGTAACAGTCTGGTTTTCAGGCCCTCACAACAGGGTTTCCCTGGTCAAAGACTAGGCCACGGGGGCGTTGACCCCCCGGGAACACCCCCCAGGTAACTCCTAGGATGTGACCCCCCACCAGTCGGCTAACCCCCAGGACCTCTTGTGCTGGTGAACAGGGAGGGCGGGGTGTCAAAGGAAACACGCCCAAAGTCCACCCGTACCGGGGAATCGAACCATCGATCCATTGTGTGAGAAAGTGTTCTATCAACTGAGCTAGGGAAATCAAAACAAACCGGGATTTGTGAGTAACGCGTTCGTGATGCTTCACGGGATGTTTTAAACAGGTAAAACCAATACTTGTCGATTCAAGTGTGAGGGAAAAGTTCAATAGATAGGATAGAGGGGGAAAATATATATTAAAATAGTTTCATTGGGGCAAATCGTTAAGAAGTCGTCTAGCTCCCGAAAAACCCGCCTTTTCCCCCCCCTCTCCTAAATTGATATTTGTTCCCGGCTACTAGTTTAAGGTGGGCAACTCACTCCCCCCTTTTCTTCCCCTCCCCGAAAGTGATAGTTTGACTGCCGGGTCTTGTTAAGGTAGGTCAGCTTTGCTCCCGCTATCCTTCCCCCCCCTTTCCCCCCCCCAAAGGGGACGTGTGGGGGTTGGTTAAACATAAATCACAGACTCAAGCTCCCCAAAACTACTTAAGTACAGCCTGCCTTGAAATTTTAGTGGATTTATTGGGTTTAAAACTTTACTTTTGACCAAAAATAAACTTAGTCCTTCAGCTTTCTCTGGTTGATGTTGTAATAATCCCACATCTTTCAATATCAGACTTCCCTGGAGAGTGATTATTTAAGCAGTGGGTAACCTGTCTATCTTTCCAGCTTGGATGTCAGAGAGGGTCACCTGGCAATCAACGAGCAGAACAGGAGAAGGACTAACGTCCAGAGACTTCTTCAGGTTGTATTGAAGTACCTGTGCATCTGTATGAAATTGCAGGACGTAACTCCACAGCATTGCAGCGGTAAAGAACCTGCTTTCCTGTCATCGGGATATTATACTCACGGCAATAATCTGTGAAGATCTAGCCAGTGGTGGTCACCAACACCTGCGACCCCCTCCCCCCATCATCAGCAACGGCTACGATTTCAACAACAGTGTCACCAACACCAGACACCCACGTTTTATATACATTTAAATTAGCGTTGAATTCAGTTGTCATTTATATTTTTCATTTTTCATTTTGTTTAATGTAGGATTAATATTTCATATTTAAGTGTTTTAATTTTATATTTTCTATATAATAAAGTGTTTATGTTTGTCTGTTATTATTTCTTTTTCTATTCACTAATTTTCCTGAGGAGGAGCCAGCCTGAGTAATACTGTCTGAAGTTGTTACAGGGCTGAGTAAGCCTTCACACATAATCGTTTCCGTCTGCCATTTCTTTATTAATGACCCAGAAGGTAGTCCTGAGGTTTCTTAACCTCGCGTTACCGATGAAGGCAATATGCCCGTTGTTATTTTTCACTCCTAATTTTTCCTTTGCTCAGTATTTGTAGTTTGCTCAGCCCAGGCTGGACATTGTCTCTGTTGTTGTTGTTGTTGTTGTTGTGTGTGGGTGTGTGTACAGATGGTACTTCACAAAAGTACTGAGCAGTAAGTGGTGACCCCACAGCAGGTGGGGACTTAAGCACCAACTGGTGACCCACGAGACAGTAGAGAAACGAGCAGGTGGGAACTAGAAGGTGGTAATCATGGTAGAAGGCGATGACCCAACATGAATGGAGAGGCATCGTGGACGCGGCTTGCTGCAGCAGAGACAATGCAGCCCTTAGATTTTCCACTAGTAAATACGCAGATAAGCTCAGTCGTACCAGACAGCTTTAATTTTCTAAGTGAACGCACTAGAAGGATTGTAATCAAAGGGCTGGTGCATGCCAGTACTCCTCGTCTCTAAATTCCGTTGTCCACACACACACACACACACACAACACACACACACACACACACACACACACACACACACACGCACGCACACAGGGACATAATGTGTGGCGCCGCATCAGTTCCTGACCCTGATTATATACCTCCTCGCTCTGAGAGTCCTCGGAGGCTTGCCAAGAAAGAGGTAAAGGAAGCCTGGGAACTAATGGGGCCGGCGTTGGGGACTCTCCCCTTCCCATCACAATCACCCCCACCACCGAAACCCTTCCCTCCCTCCCCACCCTCACCCTTGTCAGTTGTCACTCCACACAGATGTCCTCACACAAACTCTAATACTAACATTCCCACGAGTATTGAGATAAGATGTACAAACTCTGCGTGAGAATGCAGCGACGATCTTCAACAAGTCGCTCGAGACGGCGGGCAGCTGTCTGATAGCTGTGAGACAGCTCACGCACACTCCTTGTATTTATGTGGAGAGGATTACACAGGAGACACTGGCTTGTAGGCCTGAGTCACCGTTATACACAGGCAAAGTCACTGACATTAGGAAATTATCGTAGGACTGCCTGCAGGACGGGTGTTGTAGCTCCTGGACTACAACTACTACTACCACTACTGCTACTACTACTACTACTACTGCTACTACTACTGTTTTAGGTGGTTTAACATCAATGGTCATTAACCCTACCACTGCGTGAGGACTTCGAAAGGAGTAACTTCGTTAGTAAGAACCCAATATAGTTAAACAGCTGAGGGGAACCTGCTTCACGAGAGGGACGAGTGGACTGCACTGCACCTGAGGGAGCTACTTCACGAGAGGGACGAGTGGACTGCACTGCACCTGAGGGGAACCTGCTTCACGAGAGGGACGAGTGGACTGCACTGCACCTGAGGGAACTGCTTCACGAGAGGGACGAGTGGACTGCACTGCACCTGAGGGGAACCTGCTTCACGAGAGGGACGAGTGGTCTGCACTGCACCTGAGGAGAACTGCTTCACGAGAGGGACGAATAGATTGCACTGCAGAAAAACGCATGCCACTCTTTTTCTCCCCTCCTCCAGTATGTTTGCTCAGTATAGCCGTGTCTCCCCTCTCTATTACATGTTTCCCCTCTTCCCCATACTCCTCTTCCCATTCTGTCTTTGCCTTCCATAAATATGAAGGGAAAGAAAGAAATAAGAAGCTGCAATTAAAACTACTTTTGTCTCTCTCTTCTCTCTCTCTCTCTCTCTCTCTCTCTCTCTCTCTCTCTCTCTCTCATGTTTCACTTAAAATATACCACAATTTACAGAATTATTACAGCCAAATAAGAGAGAACGATGGAGAGGTTTTCCATCTTCTGCTTTTGTCACACACGGAACAATTATTATTATTATTATAATCAAGGGGGAAGCGCTAAACCCGGAGGATTATACAGCGCCTGGGGGGGATGTGGAAGACATTCAGGCTTATTTCGGGGAACTGGAACACAGATCCAATTCCCTAATCAAGAGCCCCTCACCAACATCAAGGAACCTTCCCTGAGGGGAGACACGGAACAAGAGATCGCTATAAGACATTATGTTACCGAAGATAAAGAGAATAGGAGTTAATAGCAGTTCCTTATTTCTTCCTTTCATTTCAAGGTTATCTAGGGAATATAAATGTGGTAAAGAAGAAATGGGAAGAGTAGCAGGTAAACCGAGCACAGGAGAGAAAAGAAACACGTAATAGAAAGGGAGAGAGAGAGAGAGAGAGAGAGAATGGGACGTAAACACAAGGAGAAAAAGGTAAAGTACCTTTACAGTGATGCTGGAAGTCTTTTCAATCACGCAAGAAATTGTTCAGTCAGTGCAAGAAGCGCAGGTTAAGGAGGATCCACCAGCTTTGAGAACCTAGGTAACGGGTGAAACATCGGTCACCAAGGCGAAACATTGATAAATTAGACATGTGCAACTCTTGGGTATCTTTACTAAGGAAACGTTTCGCCACACAGTGGCTGTATCAGTCCATACACAGGAGAAACTTGAACAGGAGGAGAATGAAGTAATCAGTCCCTCAACCTTGAGTCGATGTGGTCAGTCCATCAATCTTGAATAGAATACGGCATATGAGCGGAGAAGCAGCTTATATACCGTAGGCAGGAGAGGTGCAGCAGTCGTAGGTGGTGTCACATTGACCAATGTGGAAGTAGGTCGTGCCCAAGGGTTAGGCAAGCGAAGAATTCCCAAGTATTAAGATCCAAGAAGTTGCAGTGTCTGACAGGATTGTAGATGAATGGTTCACAGAACCAACACGTTGATAAATTAGACGTTGATAAATTCTTCGCTTGCCTAACCCTTGGGCACGACCTACTTCCACATTGGACAAATGTGACACACCTACAACTGCTGCACCTCTCCTACCTACGGTTTATAAGCTGTTTCTCCGCTAATATGCCGTATTCTATTCAAGATTGATGGACTGACCACATCGACTCAAGGTTGAGGGACTGATTACCTCATTCTCCTCCTGTTCTTCAAGTTTTTCCTATGTATGGACTGATGAAGAAACACTGGGGCAAAAAATTTTTTCCTTTAAATTTAAAGATACCCAAGATTTTTTTTTGCAATGTGTCAAATTTTTTATAACGTGTCGGTTTTTGTGAACCATTATCGGTCACCAAGGCGAAAAATTTAATGAAAAATTCCCATGTATCACAATTTTTTGCGGCAGACGTGACATTTAATAAGACCTCTGATATAAATTAACCCTTTCCGAAATTAGGGACGCTTCGACGGACTTTTGTCAAAAAAACTCGGAGAGGCTCCAGCGACCGAGGACCAAGTAAAGGGGGTGGGGTTTTTTGCTACAACTACACCATTAATGGTTTTTAGAAGATAAGTTTTCCTCCAAAATTTCTTTGAAAAAAAAACAACGATTTTTTTTGGAAGTAAGCCTTAAAACCTTTCCATTTAAAAACCACTTATATTTCCCTTTCGGGTTTTTCGAAAAACAACATTTTTCCCCCGAAGCACTTGTATATTTGTTTTGTATGGGAGTAAAAATAATGTAATAACCCAAAATTTTTTTATATTTAAAAAATATCTATATATATATTTAATATATTTATTTTTATTATATATATTAAAAAAAAAATTTTATAATATATTTTAAATATCAAATTCCCCTGCGAATAGGCGGGAAATTGCGATCTTGGCTTAAATAGAACGCTCTTTTTGCCATATAGGGCAAAATGGGAAAAATTTTTGGGATCAATAATTTCGGGGCCCCCAAAACATTTGAACCTAACGAAAAAAATAAAATTTCCACTGTGGTTTTTTTTTGTATTAAATTTTTTGTTTAAACCCAAAAATAAAATTAATTTAAATTTGTTTGGGGTTTGGCCCAAAATAAATTTTCGCTTGTTATAAAAAGGTTTTGGAAGGGTTTTTTAAGTTCCTTTTGGTGCAAAATTTTAAATAATTATTTTTCATTTTAAAATTAATGAAAAAAAAAATATCTTTAAACGTATAAGAGAAAAAAATTTTGGGAAAGGGGTTAAAAATTTTTTAAAAAGATTCTTGCTAATTTTTTCAGTTTTACATATTCGGAACGAAATTTTATTTATTTTAAATATAATATATAATTTTTTTTTATATATATAAATTTTTTATATATATAATTTTATATATATTTATATATAATTTATATATATATAATGTTTTCGTTTTCAAAAAATTTTTGGGGAGAGGTATGGGGTAGCAATTTGGGTGGAAAAATGTTAGTATAAACTCTTGGAGGAGATTTAAAATGATTTATGGTCCCCCGAGTCAAAAAAATACATAAATACGACTCCTCTTTATTACTCTGGAGCAATAAAACCACTTCCAGGCATCATGAGCGACCAGTTCACGTCTGGAAAGCAGCGGTGGCGCTCCAGCACGTCAAGTCTGGTTGTAACGTAGCTTCTGCCAGGGCATCCGCGTTAGTATTTTAATGTTTGTAACTTATGCAATAGTTAATGTCTTTTTTAATATTTGTTACATTAAAATTTCTTATGTAGCAAAATTATTGTTAAGTTATCTCTAATAATATAGGTAATATAATAGAGAGAAGTCAGCAAAACCATTACCATGAAAAATAAAAAATGGGATTTAAGAAGGCACGTTTTTTTTTTCTTATACAATTGGTGCTATCTACATTCCACAAAAAAATACATGCATGCCTCAGGCTGTGTGTACACAGGAACTGTACTCACGAAACTGGATGAATACTGTGTCAACAGAAGTGTTCCAGTATGACGCAACTCCGCGTAACTCTACGGACGTAACGTGCCATGTTTCACAATGAAATTCATTATTTTTGTTCATACAGGTGAGATATTGCATTATTGTCGCTGTAGTGCAGTGCAATATAGTACAATACAGTACAATACAGTACAATGCAGTACAATACAGTACAATACAGTACAATACAGTACAGTACTGTATAGAAGAAGACGTGTTCTTAGATTTGAGATGATAGATTTCCTACACATAGCAACTTCTCTTTAATAATAATAATAATAATAATAATAATAATAATAATAATAATAATAATAATATTAATAATAATGATAATAATAATAATAATAATAATATAATAAAATAATAATAATAATAATAACAACAACAACAATAAAAGTTAAAGCAAAGTACAGTATTAAATAATAACAAAAAAAAAAAAATAAATAAAAGCCAAGGAAACACTAGTTGCTGAACAATCTCGTACTGGGACAACGTTTCGCGATACAGGTCTACCCAGGGCAAAACATCGTCCTATCAAAGCCTTGTCTTACACCAAGAGTCTTCTATCCTTTGCACAACCTCCTGTACACCATTTGGATCCGCAGCAATAAAAAATAATAATGGAAAGCAATAAGGGCTGATCCGAGGAAGAGGACGAGTAGTTCCAGCTCCTGGGATCACGAGCCCTACCATCAAAGACCCCCCCTATGAAGGAAGGACCCCTCTGGGGGGTTATAATCACATAATACCATCAAAGACCTTCGTGTCAGAAAGACTTCCTCAAGACCTTAAAGTCTTCACTTTACGGCGTTTCGCTCACAGTAGCGGCTTTATCTGATGATTGATAAAGCCTACCACTGTGGGTAAAATGTAGTAACATAAGCATCCATTCTGGGCGAGATGTTGCATAATAAATCCCCAATTACAATGAAAAATTTCTCAATAAAGCCCCCCCTTTGAGCGAAACGTCATAAAATAGAATATGATGAGTGAAATGTTGCATCTTAAAGCCCCACTGTGGGTGAAAGGTCGCTCAGTAAGGCACCATCATGTGTGAAGCATCGCACATTAAATCCACGACTCTGGGCGAAACGTCGTATAATAAAGCACAGCAGTAAATGAATTAAAAAAAATCCCACTATGGGTGGAAATGAAAACAATGTGGGTGAAACGTCCTATAAAGCAGCTCAGACGTGGTTAAAACGTCGCGTTGAGTGGCTCTTATACTGCACATAAGCGCTTATATATAATTATAATATATTATATATAATTATTTATAAATATTATATTATATATAATTATTGGTTTTGTGTTTTGAGTGTGTGTTGTTGGGTGCTCCCCGGCAAAAATTTTGTTAAGGGCCAAATAGGAGATAATTGATTTGTGAATTTTTTGCTGTGCCCTAGCCCTTATCTGGGTGACTTACAGTTTCTCTCGGTCCATTTCGCCTTCTGCAAAAACTTTCACTGCCCCCTGATTGCTGTATTATGCGTGCTTTAGGCTGTCTTTTTAATTGTGTATCTCTCTTTTCTCTCCTCTCTCTCTCCTTTTTAATCTCTCCTCTCTCTCCCCTCTCTCTCTCTTCTCTCTCTCTCTACTTCTCTCTCTTTCTCTCTCTCAGACATAAAAAAAGGCCTGAGAAAAAACGGGATTCACTGTTTTAGGATAAAAGGCATCATGTAGATGTGATAGCGGTTGGGTCAATGGGGGCAGATATACAGGTTTTGAGGGTGCGGGGGTTCAAGATTTTAATACAAGAAGCATGCCAGGACCGTGAGGTTGAAAATTTCAGGGCTTTTTAAAGAGACAACACGCCAGGGCCCCAATAAACCCCAAGAGGTACAACCCGGGTTTAGGTTCGCCAAAATTTTTTTTTATTGTATTAAGGGTTGGATATTTTGTATTTTTCGGGGGATTCCCTTTCCAGGTTTTTGTGTTTTTGTATATATATAATAATTATATATATATAATATATTTTTTATATTATAAATTAATATATATATATATTATATATATTATTATTAATATATCAGTATTTTCTTTATCATTTCTATCTGTTATCAAACCCTTTTAAGGGGGCTCCCCCCCCCCTCTTCCAGCTGCACACTTGGTCGCCACCCCCTGCAGCAGCTGCTGCACAAACACAGGACAGAGACCGCTGTTCCTGGCTGCACAAGGCCGGGGCCCCTGGGAGCCTTGTCTCGAACATTATAGAAAAAATAATGTTCATTATACTGCAGTGTAATCTGGCCATCATTCTCACCGAGGCTACCCCTTGCATGAGGGAGCGATACACTGTGGGAATAACACACCGTGTACGTCATAATTCATATGTTTTCACCCAGCCTTGTTTTCATATGAATTATGAACAGAAGCCATAATACTGGCCGTGTTTGTTGCGTTATAAATGGGATTTCAGGTTGGAAATATACGATAAACAATACGGCATTTTTACTACGCTCTGTAAGCTGGAATTACGTTACTAAAATATATTTTTTAAATAGAGCGTAAGTATGGCAGGAAAATAAGCTTTAGTAGAAACAGTGATATACATAGCCATGCTTTGAAATCGTGACGTCAGGGGGAAAAAATCCGTAAAGTAAACTTTAAATAGCTCGACTTGCTGGCTGGGTAAACTACCCGGCGTTTACCTGTCCTCTCACGATAATTAGTCGTAAGAAAAGAAGGAACAAAGTATATAAATATTGCTGCCTTAAGACCCTTCGTTTGCTGGTTCTCAAGACGTAGAATTATTATTATTATTATTATTATTATTATTATTATTATTATTAGTAGTAGTAGTAGTAGTAGTAGTAGTAGTAGTAGTAGTATTGTTAGCATTATTACTATTATTGTTGTTATTATTATTATTATTATTATTATTATTATTGCTAATAGTAGTAGTAGTAGTAGTAGTATTTATTGTTATTAATATTATAATTATTACAAATTTCATTACAATTGTTCCACACAAGGTCTAGGAAATGGGAGGTAATTTTGTTTGATAAGAGGAAGGGTAGGTCTAATTCCTGGCATCAAGAGCTCTTCTTCAGCACCGAGCCACACCTCTTAAAAGAGGACACGAGGACTGACAAATGATAATACACTGTGATAATACACTGTGAGGAAATATGCTTTATTTGGAGAAGAGGATAATCAGAGGGGATAGGGTCACGACGTACACGATGCTCAAGGGTATAGACGTAGCAGCGTCGCGCTGGATGCGCCATAGATGGAACGTAAATAATTAGGAGACATTAGCATGAATTTGTGCAGTACAGGGAGTAAGAAAAGGAAGTAAAATAGAAAAAAACCAAGATCTGAAGACTCTGAAAAAACCCATATATTAAATAAAACCTAAAGATTAAATATTGAGGCTGTATTTCCAATATACTGAAGAAATATTTGTGCTGAGTCGTACAACGTACTCGTCCCCTGACGGCGCGTCTCCGACGTGAAGCGGCATTTCCATTCGCTGATAAAAACTGCAAGGCGCTACTCTCTGAAATATTCTTCATCTCTTGCTGCATGTAAGGAAGGAGTCCAGCCCAGGGGTAATCTTGCACGACAGCTTGAGAAATTGTATCGTGGCTAGGGGCGAGGAGGAATTCAAAATCCAACGCAGCACGTACAGCGACCTCCCTCTTAATAGTATTACACGTATGGAAGCTTGGCTTCAATATCCGTGTATTCATACACGTGTACACATGTTTGGCTTCAGTGTGGGGTAGCTTCATGGACATTTACATACATCTGACATCAAAAACGGAATATTTTAACATATTTTTGACCGTTTCGAGAAACTGCAAATGCAATCTTGTAGGAAAAAAATTAAGATTTATACGTTATTGTGTATTTGCATACTGAGGTACCTAGGTACGTATGAAACACTGTTTGATGACGCTCCTTGCGACCTCTCCGGTATCGTCAACCAAAGGCAGTCAGCGAAGCTGCGCTCAGCAAGCCAACTCTTCCCTTAAACCTGACGCCACACTGCCTCTGTCTTCCTCCGAAGTGTTTCTCCCACGAGAATGTCCATGTATGTATATTTCTGTTAAATATGTATATAGCATAATATTCACAATTATCTGGCTGGTGTTTTAGCTTAATAAAGCTTGTTACAGCTTTAATAAATTCGCATTTGTCTGGTGTCTTGTCTTGCTTGGTAAAGTTTTCTGAAGCTTAAGTAAATTCTCAATTCCCTGGCTGGTGTCTACGTTCAATAAAGCTTGCTAAAGCTTTCTGAAGCTTAAGTAAATTCTCAATTCCCTGGCTGGTGTCTACGTTCAATAAAGCTTGCTAAAGCTTTAATAAATTTTCAGTTCTCTGAGTGGTGTCTTCTTTTAATAAAGCTTGCTAGCTCGGTTGGTAGCACACTCAGCTCACACACTGAGGTTTGGGGTTCGATCCCAGGTATAGGTGGAAACAATGTGGCGTGTTTCCTCAAGACACCTGCCGCCCCTGTTCACCTAGCAGTAAATACGTACCTGGCTGTTACCAGACTGGTGTGGGTCGCATTCTGTGGACAAAATTAACCTAAGTTGCCCGAAATGCTATGCTTAACCAGGAATTTTCTATATAGTATATCACTGATATCAGCTATGGTCTGTATACGTTTTATCGCGTACTCGAAAACACTATTATTATTATTATTATTATTAGAAGCATCAGGGAAGAGAGAGGTGAAGGTTTATAAACTAAAAGAGGAGGCAGTTAGGGTAAGATATAAACAGCTATTGGAGGATAGATGGGCTAATGAGAGCATAGGCAATGGGGTCGAAGAGGTATGGGGTAGGTTTAAAAATGTAGTGTTAGAGTGTTCAGCAGAAGTTTGTGGTTACAGGAAAGTGGGTGCAGGAGGGAAGAGGAGCGATTGGTGGAATGATGATGTAAAGAGAGTAGTAAGGGAGAAAAAGTTAGCATATGAGAAGTTTTTACAAAGTAGAAGTGATGCAAGGAGGGAAGAGTATATGGAGAAAAAGAGAGAAGTTAAGAGAGTCGTGAAGCAATGTAAAAAGAGAGCAAATGAGAGAGTGGGTGAGATGTTATCAAACAAATTTTGTTGAAAATAAGAAAAAGTTTTGGAGTGAGATTAACAAGTTAAGAAAGCCTAGAGAACAAATGGATTTGTCAGTTAAAAATAGGAGAGGAGAGTTATTAAATGGAGAGTTAGAGGTATTGGGAAGATGGAAGGAATATTTTGAGGAATTGTTAAATGTTGATGAAGATAGGGAAGCTGTGATTTCGTGTATAGGGCAAGGAGGAATAACATCTTGTAGGAGTGAGGAAGAGCCAGTTGTGAGTGTGGGGAAGTTCGTGAGGCAGTAGGTAAAATGAAAGGGGGTAAGGCAGCCGGGATTGATGGGATAAAGATAGAAATGTTAAAAGCAGGTGGGGATATAGTTTTGGAGTGGTTGGTGCAATTATTTAATAAATGTATGGAAGAGGTAAGGTACCTAGGGATTGGCAGAGAGCATGCATAGTTCCTTTGTATAAAGGCAAAGGGGATAAAAGAGAGTGCAAAAATTATAGGGGGATAAGTCTGTTGAGTGTACCTGGTAAAGTGTATGGTAGAGTTATAATTGAAAGAATTAAGAGTAAGACGGAGAATAGGATAGCAGATGAACAAGGAGGCTTTAGAAAGGTAGGGGGTGTGTGGACCAGGTGTTTACAGTGAAACATATAAGTGAACGTATTTAGATAAGGCTAAAGAGGTCTTTGTGGCATTTATGGATTTGGAAAAGGCGTATGACAGGGTGGATAGGGGGCAATGTGGCAGATGTTGCAAGTGTATGGTGTAGGAGGTAGGTTACTGAAAGCAGTGAAGAGTTTTTACGAGGATAGTGAGGCTCAAGTTAGAGTATGTAGGAAAGAGGGAAATTTTTTCCCAGTAAAAGTAGGCCTTAGACAAGGATGTGTGATGTCACCGTGGTTGTTTAATATATTTATAGATGGGGTTGTAAGAGAAGTAAATGCGAGGGTCTTGGCAAGAGGCGTGGAGTTAAAAGATAAAGAATCACACACAAAGTGGGAGTTGTCACAGCTGCTCTTTGCTGATGACACTGTGCTCTTGGGAGATTCTGAAGAGAAGTTGCAGAGATTGGTGGATGAATTTGGTAGGGTGTGCAAAAGAAGAAAATTAAAGGTGAATACAGGAAAGAGTAAGGTTATGAGGATAAACAAAAAGATTAGGTGATGAAAGATTGAATATCAGATTGGAGGGAGAGAGTATGGAGGAGGTGAACGTATTCAGATATTTGGGAGTGGACGTGTCAGCGGATGGGTCTATGAAAGATGAGGTGAATCATAGAAATTGATGAGGGAAAAAGAGTGAGTGGTGCACTTAGGAGTCTGTGGAGACAAAGAACTTTGTCCTTGGAGGCAAAGAGGGGAATGTATGAGAGTATAGTTTTACCAACGCTCTTATATGGGTTGTGAAGCTGTGGTGATGAATGTTTGCAGCGAGGAGAAGGCTGGAGGCAGTGGAGATGTCATGTCTGAGAGCAATGTGTGGTGTGAATATAATGCAGAGAATTCGTAGTTTGGAAGTTAGGAGGAGGTGCGGGATTACCAAAACTGTTGTCCAGAGGGCTGAGGAAGGGTTGTTGAGGTGGTTCGGACATGTAGAGAGAATGGAGCGAAACAGAATGACTTCAAGAGTATATCAGTCTGTAGTGGAAGGAAGGCGGGGTAGGGGTCGGCCTAGGAAGGGTTGGAGGGAGGGGGTAAAGGAGGTTTTGTGTGCGAGGGGCTTGGACTTCCAGCAGGCATGCGTGAGCGTGTTTGATAGGAGTGAATGGAGACAAATGGTTTTTAATACTTGACGTGCTGTTGGAGTGTGAGCAAAGTAACATTTATGAAGGGATTCAGGGAAACCGGCAGGCCGGACTTGAGTCCTGGAGATGGGAAGTACAGTGCCTGCACTCTGAAGGAGGGGTGTTAATGTTGCAGTTTAAAAACTGTAGTGTAAAGCACCCTTCTGGCAAGACAGTGATGGAGTGAATGATGGTGAAAGTTTTTCTTTTTCGGGCCACCCTGCCTTGGTGGGAATCGGCCGGTGTGATAATAAAAAAATAATAATAAATAATTATTATTACCGAAATTTTTGTCCCAGTAAAAGATTTTATTCTGCAAAATTCGTGCAATACGCTATATGGATCCAACCTGGCTGGAAAGGTTCGTAAATAATTCCCAATTTACACACAAAATTGTTGATGGCGCTTCCTCCTCTCCTCCATTATTAATTAATAGATTCCGAGACTCTTCACGTGGGGTCTCAAGGGATCGAAATTTTACCAGTACTCTCCGCTCCAAAATCTGGGTCAGCCATGAATAAGCTCGTTAGGAGGTAATTACACTCTCTTGGTGCTTATAATTACTCCTTAAGCTCACTTCGGAAAACAAATCAAAAAATGTCAAAGTCGAAATATGTACCTCCAGTTGGAAAAACATAGCTTACCGACGTTTCGAACCATTCAGAAGGCGTTATCAAGTAGCGAAATGTTTTATGCCCCCTCCTCTATGGAGAGGAGACGAGTTTGAGCTTTAATCTATGTTGCTCGAGGGGAAAATGGGTAGTTCGCGTGTAGATACAGTCTACAATGCATGTAGATGCAGTCTACAACGCTTGTAGATGCAGTCTACAACGCTTGTGGATGCAGTCTACAGTGTCTGCCTCACGACTCACTTCTCAAAAGTAAGGATTATTTTGTAAATCCTGAGTTAAATTTCAATTTAACTTCGCTGTCACCTGGGAATTACATGTCTGAACTCTCACGATAACTTAACACGTACATGACAAGAAAATACACTAGTATTTTTAATTATATTTTTAGAACATTAGCATTTGGAACACTAGCATTTAGAACACTAACATTTAGAACACTAGCATTTAGAATACTAGCATTTAGAACACAAGCATATAGAACACTAGCGTTCAGAACACTAGCATTTAGAACACTAACATTTAGGACACTAGCATTTAGAACACAAGCATATAGAACACTAGCGTATAGAACACTAGCATTTAGAACACTAGCATTTAGAATACTAGTATTTAGAACACTAGCATATAGAACACTAACATTTATGACGTTTAACATAGAAATATTGAACGGAAAATATGCAAAAGTGTTGTTTAGACAGTGTGTGTGTGTGTGTGTGTGTGTGTGTGTGTGTGTGTGTGTGTGTGTGTGTGTGTGTATGTGTACTCACCTAGTTGTACTCACCTAGTTGAGGTTGCAGGGGTCGAGTCCTAGCTCCTGGCCCCGCCTCTTCATTGGTCGCTACTAGGTCACTCCCTCTGAACCATGAGCTTTATCGTACCTCTGCTTAAAGCTATGTATGGATCCTGCCTCCACTACATCGCTTCCCAAACTATTCCACTTACTGACTACTCTGTGGCTGAAGAAATACTTCGTAACATCCCTGTGATTCATCTGTGTCTTCAACTTCCAACTGTGTCCCCTTGTTACTGTGTCCAATCTCTGGAACACCCTGTCTTTGTCCACCTTGTCAATTCCTCTCAGTATTTTGTATGTCGTTATCATGTCCCCCCTATCTCTCCTGTCCTGTGTGTGTGTGCGTGTGTGTGTGTCTCTCTCTCTCTGACCCTCCTTACACCTTGTTGGCCTCGCTAGCGGCACCCTACCAACCTGCAAGTTCGACCCTGTGTCTGACACTCACTATACTACCGTCAGGAGAGATCGCCGATGGTTTCCCACCGTCCGTCAGTAAATTCAAGAAAGTGAAAAATTCTTGCAGGGCACTTTTGTCGCAATGAGCGTGCCAGAGGACTTATTGAATTCCAAAAATGCAGATTGCAAAATATGATTATATATATATATATATATATATAATATATATATATATATATATTATATATATATATATATATATATATATATATTCCTAGTGACAAAAATTAAGTGAAAAATTTCCCAGATTTTTTTCTACAAAATTAAAGCATTTGATATTTAAATTCTGATATTTAAATTCTGTACAGACGAATAAAATATCCGAATTTAAAGTGCTGGACAAACTGGTAAATATGACTCGGAATTGTATACCTCTGTTATATTCACAATCCCGGTTATCGTTGTCGTAAGATTACATAAAAAATTACAAACTCTCGTATATCAGAAAACGTCTCAAATTACTCTGGAACATCAAGTGTGAAAACTGACCAACATCAATCGCTGATATGTTTTAAATTATCACTTCTAGCCTCCCCCATCATCAATTCACTCAATTTAGAATGAGTAAATTACCTTGGATGCTGGGGAGATAAAATCTGCTAAAGGGCAGTAATTAGTTTACCTCAGATATGTCCATAGTGAAATTATCTAACATATTTACGTTTTTTGATAATAATATCTCGTGTAAAACGAAATTATTTGCTCTCAGAGACTCTCATTAAATAAAAAAGTATTTAATTCATTTTGCAAGTTAATTAGTGGGCACGTAGCGTTCAAAGCTATTTTTTTTCTCTCTCCCCCCCCCCACCAAAAATAAAATTCAGGATTATTTAAAAACACAACAGAAAATTGTCACGCATTAAATATTAGTTTCGGAAAAAATTCAGGTTAATGAAAAATAGTATTTATGGTGTAAAAAAAAAAGGCGTGGGTTTTTTCCCCTCGTGTTCACGATCCCGAAGCGTCGATTCGACTCAGATTAGAATCAGTCCTGTTCCACTCAGTCATGACTTACTCAAGATCCATGCAGTCATGAATCAGTCCCGTTGTACTCAGTCATGACTCACTCAAACTCTATCCAGTCATGAATCAGTCACGGTCCGCTCAGTCGTTCTAGAAAGAAATATAGATTATACAATTTTTATATAAACTCTGGTTCACTGCTAACTGGAAGTTCTGATACAGTTGCTGTGGTAACGCCAAGAGTCCTTAGAATACAGTTCTTTCTTCCCCTCCATCATTTTAGCAGGTTGTTTTAAGTTTGCAAAGCTCGTGTCTAGCTGGGTCTTAGAAGACTGGATTGTCATCACTCATACAGCTGCAGTGGGTAGTTCGTTCCATTCTTCTTAAGTTCAGTTAACAAAAAAAAAATTAACATACGTTTGTGTTGTGTCTCTTGTCTCGAAGTTTCACTTCACTATTTCGACCTTGGTGTGTCCTAAGGCCAAAACTGAACGGCGTAATTAAGATCTATTATTGCAAATGTGTTATAGAGAGTTAAATCTGTTTCTGGTGTTTTATATACGAATTTCTAACAACAAAACGTAGCATTCGGTTAACAGTGCTGTTAGGTATGCTGTTAGCTATGCTGTTAGTTATGCTAATCGCAGATAAACACTGGTGCTTATGATATCGTTACTTGTTATTACTCCAAGGTTCAGTTTTTTACTGTTCTCTTGTTATAATAATTTATTGCCAGATAATTTGCACTCATGTGTGAGATTTTTATACGCAGAATGCATCACTTTGCACTTGTCAGCATTGAAAGTCATCCACGTGTGTGTCCACAGCGCCAACCTACTCAGATCACTCCGAACATCCATACACTCTGCCGTGGATGCTACAATTTCCCCCTTTCCTCCCAGATTTTGGATCCTCGGCTAATTTTGCTATCGTAGAAATTAGCCCTATCTAAAGATCGATGAGTTATCCAGAGCAATACACAAATAACCAGCACATAGGAGAGAGAGAGAGAGGAGCTTATGACTTCCTACAAGTAGGACCGAATCGTCATCATTTTAAGCTTTTCTCTCTCCTATGTACGGGTTAATTGTGTAATGTTCCACTGATGGAACATAATTTCAATTCTGTATTCCCTATGGAACTGTAATATCCACGACTGGGAGTCCATTACCTGTAATCTCAGTGTTTTTATGCGGGAACGAGGAGTTACGGAGCAAATGAGTCGATACTCAGGAATGATTAATGAAGGTGTTCCTAGACAGGGTCACCTTCTGGGAACACCTCCTGCAAGCCAATGATAAATTACCTCCACCGGAAATCTGTCTGCATTGTGGAATCACGAGAAAGAGATTACCAGGAGGTTAAAAATAGTATTATTTTCTTTCGTCCTTATGAGGTCTTCAGATTTCGCAGGAGATATATATATATATATATATATATAAAATATATATATATATATATATATATATATATATATATATATATATATATATATATAATATATATATATATATATATATATATATAATACCCAGGAATTAATACAAGAGACGTTGATGTAAATTAGGGATTTTATTGTAGAGACGTTTCACCCACCAGTTAGGTGGGTTGGTAGCTAGTTGGAGCTGCTAGTGGTCGATGATAAGACTCATGGTGGGCGAAACATTACCTTCATATGTTTTATACAAAGTCTCCATGAAAGAGCCTTGGAATGATGATCGTGTTCACTTGAAGATCAGACTGACACGATGCATCACCGGAAATGTGGGTCGACTCGCTTTGCCAGAGCATACACAAAGATGTGCAGAAGTATGCACGAAAGTAAACCAGAGATATACATGAAGGTAACGCAGAGGTATACACGAAGGTAACGCAGAGGTATACAAGAAAGTAACGCAGAGGTATACACGAAGGTAACGCAGAGATATACATGAAGGTAACGCAGAGGTATACACGAAGGTAACGCAGAGGTATACGCATAAGTAACGCAGAGGTGTTTCTTCCTCTTACCCACTCCTACTTCCCTCATCCTTCTTCTACTTCCCTTCCCTCTTCCTCCTCCTCCTCCTCCTCTACAAGTTCCCCCCTCAACAGCTCCTCCTCCCCGTGTCATTCTCCCACAACGCTCATGAATACAGATGCTTCTCAGAATTATTGAATTTTTCCCTGGGAAGCAAAGCCTTCCACAGTGTGTGGGTAACATTTAACGACCTCCGCAGGTCCATGACCTCCGTAGGTCCACGACCTTCCGTAAGTCCACCACCTTCCGTAAGTCCACCACCTTCCGTAAGTCCACGACCTCCGTAGATCCAGGACCTTCCGTAAGTCAACGACCTTCCGTAAGTCCATGACCTCCGTAAGTCTATGGCCCATGTAACTCCACGACTCACGTAAGTCCATGACCTTCCGTGAGTCATTGACCTCCGTAAGTTCATGACCCACGCAAGTCCACGACTCACGTAAGTCCACGACCTCCAGAAGTCCACGACCTTCGTAGATCCACGACCTCTGCAAGACCCCCCGACCTCCCTAAGTCCACGACCTTCATTTATCTACCTCTATCATCACTCGGCGTCCTTTGTACATGAAAGAAAAAAAAACACTCAGTAAATAGGTCCTAATTTGGGCTATAATGAAAAGCGTAACGCGATATTAAACACTTTGCCTCAAATTTATAAGTTGCCATTAATGTCAATTATGTCATCTTTTTTTTCTTGCTTTTTTTCCGTTCTGTTATTGAGATATATTGTTGGTGCTTAAATTAATTTTAATGTCGAAAAATCGGGTCTGGACACAGTGTATGTGTGTGTGTGTTCAATGAGCAGGATGTTCTACGATACGGTGTTTGTTCATATTGTGTGTTCAACGAGGAGGGTGTAGATACGGTGTTTGTTCATAGTGTGTGTGTGTGTGTGTGTGTGTGTGTTCAACGAACAGGGTGTAGATGCGGTGTTCAGTGGACGTTTAAAACGCGGGGTGGTGTACGGTTCTGTCCATTCCTAGCGAAAGAAGAACTTGTCATGTCAGAGAGTTTCAACGGTGCTGACTGATGGGTGTGGAAAAGCTGTGTCGTTTTGACAACGAATTTTGATTTAACGAAACAGCCCAAATTTAAACAAACCTTTTACCCACGGAAAAGGGGTAGAACCACATCAGAGGTCTCAAAACTCCAGACCGTAGCGTTTAGCCACTGGACACGCTAGCCACAGTGGCTAACGGGGAGGGTTTCTGGAGTTTTGAAATCTCTGAGCGCGGGTTTCTATGCCCGCCCGTGGTATGGTTTGTTTGCAATGTGTCATTACGATTTCGTGAGTTCATGGCACAGAGTTATAAACGACTATTCAACCAAAACTTTTACGTTCGATATTAATTTTTTAATCGAAATATTTACGTGATTTTTCAGTTAGAGCAGAAAATCAACACAAGCCTTTTAGGATATGCACGGATATTCAAGATAGTATAATTGGGGTTTGAGTCGATCTACTACTCGAGGGTCATCAAGGACTGCATGTCCGGTGTGTATACAATGAGAAAAACTTGCACCTCTAGTTAGGTTGGTTAGGGTAGTTAGGTTAGGTAAGGTTAGGTTAGGTTAGGTTGGGTTAAGGTTAGGTAGGTTAGGTTAAGGTTAGGTAAGGGTTTAAAGGTTAGGTTAGGTAAGTTAGGTTAGGTTAGGTTAGGTTGGTTAGGTTAGGTTAGAAAGGTTGGGTTTTAGGTTAGGTAGGTTAGGTTATGTTATGTTAGGTTAGGTTAGGTTAGGTTAGGTTAGGTAAGGTTAGGTTAGGTTAGGTTAGGTTAGGTTAGGTTAGGTTAGGTAAGGTTAGGTTAGGTTAGGTAAGGTTAGGTTAGGTTGGGGTTTGGGTTAGGTTAGGTTGGGTTAGGTTAGGTTAAGGTTAGGTTAGGTTAGGTTAGGTTAGGTGGTTAGGTAAGGTTAGGTTAGTTAGGTTAGATTAGGTTAGGTAAGGTTAGGTTAGGTAAGTTGGGTTTAAGGTTAGGTTAGGTTAGTTGGGTTTAAGGTTAGGTTAGGTTTAGGTTAGGTTAGGTTAGTTGGGTAGGTTAGGTAGGTTGGGTTTTGGGTTTTAGGTTAGGTTAGGTTAGGTAAGGTTAGGTTAGGTTAGGTTAGGTTAGGTTAGGTAAGGTTAGGTTAGGTTAGGTTAGGTTAGGTTAGGTTAGGTAAGATTTGTCAGGAAACAGAAGTGTTTCCTGACGCGGGTCTTAGTCATACGATGACCTGCCGCTGGAGTTTTTGGTCATGTGATCGAGGCCTTCCACTGGCTTACCCCTCCACCTTTTTAAAATTATAGTTATTATTATAATCACTTCGCTGTTTATTACACCTCTCGGTGTATATATCCAGTACATTCAAGAACCAGGTAATATAATATTTAAAAATATCCTCGTTTTATTTATATCCTTTCCAGAAAATCTTCGTAAACTAGTCAAAACAAGGGACATAAGGCCCAAAATATTTATGACAAAATTACCCTAATCTCTTATCAGTGTCGTCCTGCTGGGTAATTAGTGGAGCGCCATTCCAGTTTATTAATTAAACAGTGGTGAGAACCACTATGTATCAGGCAGGTGTTGTTAAGATTGTGTGAAACAAAGCACAGAACGGGTTGGGTTTGAACCCGTGGTTTGCTTCTAGTCGTGTTATTACGATTTCATGAGTTAAGATTGTGTGTTCTGCTGGCATATTGGTGTTCTGAAATTCGTTCATGTACGTCCATGATTGTCCCGCCTGCGTTACTGGTGCCACTGCAGTTACAAGGATTAGCGTATATCCTCGCAGTGGTTATGTTGGTGGTGCTTCCTCGTCTATCTCATACCAGCGCAAACCCACAGGAGCTTGTGCAAGAAAGGTATATAATACCGACAATATGAAAGTTCAGACACATGTGCAACATCTGGATATCTTTATTGTAGACGTTTCGCCATCCAGTGGCTTTATCAATACAGATTCTAGGACATAATAGGAAGACAGTAGAACTATATACAAAAGATGATGTAATCAGTCCCTCAGCCTTGTGAACACTAACTCCAAGGCTGAGGGACTGATTACCTCATATTTTGTATATAGTTCTACTGTCTTCCTATTATGTCCTAGAATCTGTATTGATAAAGCCACTGGATGGCGAAACGTCTACAATAAAGATATCCAGATATAGCACATGTGTCTTAACTTCCACAGGAGATTATAGACAGACACATGGGTGACTAGATCATACTAGAGATCATGCAAGGCAACGAATAAGATGCATATGCAGTACCTGGGTAACTTTCTTTTGAATACAAGAGATATTCACCTGATGCTAATGTGTCTCATTCTGTCTTATTCATCAGCTTGTGAGTAAATCACGATTATTGGGAGGGGAGAAGGTAAACCATGCAGGGTGTACTCCTGAGGCAATATTAGATGGGCAGAACCTTCAAATATTAGGAAAAGAGTAGGACCTAAGAGTAAGCAGCCTGCCGAACATATCACCAGAGTTGCACTTGTAAATCTTCCAAGGAATATGCGAAGGTAGCAGCTCTGATAGCCGCATTCGGGGACTTTAAGAATCCTTCAGAAAGCTATACACGACGAATGAAAGGTCCCATAACGCTGTATGCAGCCATTACCTGACCAAGCGTTTACCGAGACCTAGGAAAGGTCTAAAGGTTTGCACCAAGACATTCTTCAGAGCTGAGAAACATGTACTCTGAGAAAACACTTAAGGAATCCAGCCTGACAAACTTGACACGACAAAACTGAGCAAATTTTCCAATGACCAAGTCTATGTCTAATTTGTGTTGAATCGCCTTCCTATCCTCTGGTATTAAAAAGGAAAGACTTGGCCATATTAAAATATATATCTTGTTTGTAGGAATATGGGAATTTCCCCATGGAAATTCTTGCCATGGGGTAAATATTATAAAGGAAATATTAAGAGGGAGTAATAATTATGAGGGAGTCTGACCGGGTGTGTGGGTGTGTCTAAAATAAAAGTGGGGGGATTTGTGTATGTGTTGTGTGTGTGTGTGGGGGAGTGATCGTGCAGGGAGCGTGTTTGTGAATGAGAAAGTGGGCGTGGTCGTGGCACTGAAATGGTGTGGAAGATTTCGTTTTTTTTTTCTTTGCATTTGCGAGAAGGACGGACGTGGGAGGAGAAACAGACGTGACTTTAATGTCAGTGTAAGTGAATTAATGTCGGAAGAAAAGCTTACTGGGTCGCTCCTTTTGTGACCTCGGCTCGAATACTGGGGGGTTTTGTTGTGTCTTTTTTGGGCATCACACGAAAACTTTTTAAAACGACGTTTTTCTCAGGAAGAGCTTTATCATGACTTGATAAAGCTTTCCTTGAGCGAAACTTTTTTACTGGGGGCTTTTACTCCCTTGCTCAAGATGTCTTTCTGTTAAAACCCGCTGACACTTCCAAGAAAAACATTGTTCTTGAAACTAAAGGGTAAGAGTCAGTACCAGATGTTCTCCCTACATGGAATTTGTACCTCAGCCAGACTGGAAGCCTCATTGCAGAAGCTGGAACAATTCATCGTCTAAGCATTTTTCCAGGACGCTCCGAGAAGACGTCCTCTTGGCAATCTTAATAAGAGCTCTGACTTGTCACGGTGCTATTCCAGCCAGAGTAGTGTTCCAACCCGGGTACTGTTTTCCGGCTAAAACAGTTGTTTCAACCACGATATTGTTCCAGCTACGCTTTCCGTTTAGCCACGATATTGTGATTTTTATCCTTTTCAGCTGAAGAAACTACAAAGGTTCCATAAACATGCATTCAAAGTAACATGTTAGTAACACAAATGTTTGTTGTTAGTAAACGAAGTTGTTTAGGGACCCAGAGCAGTCGTTAGTGGCAGAAGCGTTGTGTAAAGGAAATATAGATTTTAATCAATGTTAGGGAAAAACTCATTTGGGTCTATAGTATATTAAAATGATTTTTAGAGATACGCTAAAATAGCAAGGAAATATTATTCAACAAGCGGTTCTATTTATATGAGAAAACCATACCACGGGCGGGGATAGAACCCGCGATCAGAGTGTAGAAAAAATACCTAGTTGGACGAATCTTATTGTGGCTAGCTGACCAGTGGTAACGTGACGGTCTGGAGTTTTGAGACTCTCTGATATGGGTTCTATCCCCGCCCGTGTATGGTTTGTTTGCAATCGTGTCATTTCGATTTCGTGGAATCATACTGAGATATTTATCTAAACAGCTGGGATATTTTAATAGTTTTTAAAGCTTATCGGGCTATACGAGCGTCATTAAAACTGAATATCGCCTGTACACTCCCGGACAAACCCCACACAAAACACACACACACACACACACACACACACCTCGGTGCACATAACCTTGTCTAACACAATTCGTTATTGAAAAAATACATCTAACAGCTTTTAAACTTTATGGCTGCCTAAGTTCAACCTAAGTTCAACGCAGTTTTTTTTATGAAAAAGATTTTTTTTTTAAATTGCTCATAACGATTTAAATTAGCATTAAATTAATATTAAATTTAGAGTAAGATTGAGCTTAATCTAAAACAAATCGATATATAAAAGGGCCAACTGGTCATTTCCTCGGGGGTCTATAAAATTTTTACGGCGCTAGGTAAGAACACTGGGCAAAAATATGCAAATTTGTGAATTTTTTCTTCCTCGTGAGAATAATGACTTGTGTATGTGATAAGTGAAAGATATCTTTGCTCCTTTTAGCTGTGTTTGGAGGCTTCGTTGATAAAGTCAGTCTTAGCTGTGTTTTAGCTGTTATAGCCAGGGGTGTCCTAGCTGTAAGTGAATATTGCCAGTCTTAGCTGTGTTTTAGCTGTTATAGCCAGGAGTGTCCTAGCTGTAAGTGAATATTGCCAGTCTTAGCTGTGTTTTAGCTGTTTTAGCCAGGAGTGTCCTAGCTGTAAGTGAATATTGCCAGTCTTAGCTGTGTTTTGGTGGTCTAAGTCGGCTTCTGGCTACTGTCAGCCTCGTTATTTCTCCTCACATTTGTATATAATTACAAAAGAAACACACACTCTCTTCCTGCTCCAAGGCAGAAGAGAGTGGATCAAGCGATAACTACGAGGCGGGGCCAGGAGTTTTTTAACTCGACCCTTGCAACCACAAACAGGTAAGTACACACACGCACACACAAAACACACACACACACAAAACACACACACACACACACACACAACACACACACACACACACACCACAAACCACACAACAACACCCCAAAACACCATCGAGGGGTGATAGTAGGTCAGAGGGGGAAACAGGAAACAAGAGTAAAAGAGAGGGAGTAACCAGAGCGTTGTTTCTCCAACAACGAGGACGTTTGTTACTCCCCCAAAAGAGAACGTTGTTACTCCACCAACAGAAAAGTTGTGCAAGAAAGGTTAAAATGTTTCACGTCCTTATCCACTGACGCCTATATAACCCCCAGTCTCCTTGCCTTTGCTCCAGATTCTCCTCCACAACGATGGTTGGAACACTAACTCCAAGGCTGAGGGACCCGATTATCTCATCTTTTATATTTTAGTTCAAATGTCTTCTAATTATGTCCTAGAATCTGTATTGATAAAGCCACTGGATGGCGAAACGTCTACAATAAAGACATCCGATGTTTGCATATGTGTCTAACTTTCAAAAGAGAACGTTGTTACTCCACCAACGAGAACGTTGTCACTCCACCAACGAGGACGAGGTCGACCCACCATCTTCAGTGTTGTTCATTCTTGCTTCTAATTAGTGTGCTACTCTTAAGCTACCCTCGGGGCTTGTCTAGTCCTTGCTGACGGAAGCCTGGTTGTTGCTGGGACTGGACAAGTAGTTACTAGAAATGGTCTAGAGGCTGCTGCTGGGATGAGCATAGTCGCTCCTGGGAGAGTAGTAGCTGCTGTTGCTGTCATAATCGCTGCTGAGGCCGGGATAGTCTCTGCTGAGGGCTTGGATAGTCACTGCTGGAGCTGGAACAGTCACTGCTGGGTCTGGAATAGTCGCTGCTGGGTCTGGAATAGTCGCTGCTGGGACTGGGATAGTCTCTTCTGAAGGCTGGGATAGTCGCTGCTGGAGCTGAAATAGTCGTTGCTGAAGCCGGGATAGTGTCTTCTGAAGGCTGGAATAGTCGCTGCTGGATCTGGAATAGTCGCTGCTTGGTCTGGAATAGTCGCTGCTTGGTCTGGAATAGTCGCCGCTTGGTTTGGAATAGTCGCTGCTTGGGGCTGGGATAGTCACTGGGATAGTCATTTTTCATTTACAATTACACAAACTGGGTTAATAAAGTCCCGAAATATATAGAGTACACTGAATAACAGAGGAAATTTAAAAGGAAAGTAGCTGTCGGTGATTACGTGGATTCACGAAATGCATTAAGGCAACGTACCACGTTGGTGATTATGTGGAATATCGACAAAATCACCGTACTGGGAATAAACTATACCGGATCAAAGACTGGCTTACAGACGAGAAACAGCGATTAGTTTCAAAGGGCGAAACGTGTGACTGGGAGAAATGTGACGAGTGGAATCCCTCCAGGGTCAGTCCTGAGCCCAGTCTTGATTTTAACATATACATCAACGATTTAAACTTCGAAGTAACATCCCAAAAATTTACAAGTCTGTAGGCTATACAAGATTGGGAGTTGCGAAGAATCTTGACCAACAGTCAGAGTATCCAGAGAGATCCAGTCTATTACAGTGGTCGGAAGAGTAAGTAAAGCTTTAGTGTATTTAGTTACGAGTATACATAAGTACAATTACTTAAATTTAGGTGGCTAGAATTATCATACACAGTAACATATGTGTAAATATCTCAGAATAACTCAAGAGACCCCATTGTGGGTCCTTGTAATGTCTCATTATGATACAGTAGAAAGCTGTAAGATACAGTCTGGGATGAATTCCACTGCGAATGAGGGCAAGATAATGCAAATCTGGATATAGTTATGTAGAATGTGAGCATAAATATGGCTAACACTCTTGCAGACAGCAAAGGAAGATAACACACATGAATACTAACGACGACTTGCTGTAGACAAGGCCAATAATAATGATAATAATAATAATAATAATAATAATAATAATAATAATAATAATAATAATAATAATAATAATAATAATAAAAATAATCTTTGTTTATACAAGTACATGATATAAAGTATACAAACCATAATTGACATTAGTGACATATTATATAGAAAGCCCCTGGTTAGGCAGAACATTTCTGGCAAATTAGGTTAATTTTGTCTCCCAGGATGCGACCCACGCCAGTCAGCTAACACCCAGGCACCAACTTACTTCTAGGTGAACAGGGACAGCAGGTGTCTTAAGGAAAGACGCCCCCAGTGTTGCCACCTGTACTGGGGATCGAACCACCGACCTTAGTGTGTGAAACTACAGGACAGATGCTTGGTTTCCTAGCAAGTCCTTTCGTGTGTGATTGCCCGTGCGTGAGCTTGCATGCTCGTCGCTTCGTGAGTATGCGTGTGTGTGTGTGTGTGTGTTTGTCGTGTGCAAAACTCATTAAGTAGGTCGCAGGTGTAAATCCCTGGTGTGAATCCCACCCGCTGGTACTGTCCTTGGTCACTGACAACCAATTTCCCGAGCGCCCGCCTGGAGGAATTTAATTACTTGATTCTGATTCACAGCGGTGTAATGGGCCCAGCGATTTACAGCAGCGGTACCTCAGGGAGTAAGCTGGTCCCCTGGCCACACGGTGAACTCCCAAACAACACTGGCAATACCCAGTCTTTGTTGGGTTTAACTTGCTGATTGTGTTTCGACAACAGCTGAAGAGTAAATACGTGTGTGTGTCTGTGTGTATGCTCTCCTAGTAGTGTTTGTTGACAACACACACACACACATACGTGAGACGCCTCTGTGTATGTACAGTTAAAGATTAATTCTGGAATGCGCAGGTACCAAATCTGTCAATTTTATTGAAGACTCTGGCTTACGTAGGGAGGAAAATTTCCCAGGTTTTATTAAAGAAACTGATATATTACCTCCCATGTGATAGTCAGTGATTCATGGGTTCCAGGTCTTCAGCACTGGTGCTGAGCCGCATCAGAAACTCCAGCAACATGTACCGTTGCTTTTGTATACACTGAGGTAGAGGGAAGAAATGATTGGTTGTGGCTTCTAGGTTACGAGGATGCTTCTCTCAGGTCACACATTGACATAAACACATCTTGGCCATAAATGGTAGTATACAGTACCGCCAAGATGAAAATTAAGACGCATGTGCAACATCTGGGTATCTTTATTGTAGACGTTTCGCCATCCAGTGGCTTTATCAAAACAGATTCAAGGATATGAATGGAAGACAGTAGAACTATATACAAAAGATGGGGTAATCAGTCCCTCAGCCTTGGAGTTAGTGTGAAGAGCACCGTAGTCGTGAAGATTCGCAGAATCTTCACTGGATGGCGAAACGTCTACAATAAAGATGCCACATGTTGCACATGTATCTTAATTTTCATGAACACATCTTGTTCATTCTGCCAAAAAGGCTCGCTGAGCAGCAAGCCTTTTTGGCAGCACTTAAAGCAGTTGAATAGTCATTTCGCCGACTAATGATGAAAAGACACATCCAGCAGGGGAGAGGACCTTCTCTTGTACAACGTTACGTCAACGTGTCTTTAACACTCAGAGTAATTGATGAAGCGAGTGTAACATCGTATAAAAAATCAATGAACTACCCAAAACTCGGATCAGTTGATAAGATTTCTTTAAAGCCTGAGTTTGCCTGAGTCTCCCCGAGTCTCCGACATCACTCAGGCTGATGGAACAGCGTTCTTCTATGCATCCTGCTAACTGGAATATCAAACAGACGAGACAGGAAACGTCCCAACATAACACTGGGATGTTTGAGGGAGTTACCGCTGAGCCGGTGCAGCGGTCGAGTGGGATTTACCGAATAAAACTCGGCGTTTTTGTTTTTGGCTGTTGTTGCGTTTTATCGTGGATATTCCACTCGTTCAAGTATGTCTTTTAGTAAAGCAATAATGTAAGGTGCTCTGGGAGCGAAAGCGATTAGTAGACAGTATCTTCAGTGCGACAGCGAAGTGGAAAAAAATTTATCTGGGGAAGTGTTACCTGGGGAAGTGTTACCTGGGGAAGTGTTACCTCAGCATGTGCTACCTGAGCATGTGCTACCTGAGCAAGTGCTACCTGAGCAAGTGCTACCTGAGCATGTGCTACCTGAGCAAGTGCTACCTGAGCAAGTGCTATCTGAGCAAGTGCTACCTGTGCAAGTGCTACCTGAGTATGTGCTACCTGAGCAAGTGCTACCTGAGCAAGTGCTACCTGAGCATGTGCTACCTGAGCAAGTGCTACCTGAGCAAGTGCTACCTGAGCATGTTCTACCTGAGCAAATGCTACCTGAGCAAGTGCTACCTGAGCAAGTGCTACCTGAGCAAGTGCTACCTGAGCATGTTCTACCTGAGCAAATGCTACCTGAGCAAGTGCTACCTGAGCAAGTGCTACCTGAGCAAGTGCTACCTGAGCAAGTGCTGCTACCTGAGCATGTGCTACCTGAGCAAATGCTACCTGAGCAAGTGCTACCTGAGCAAGTGCTGCTACCTGAGCATGTGCTACTTGAGCAAGTGCTACCTGAGCAAGTGCTACCTGAGCATGTGCTACCTGAGCAAGTGCTACCTGAGCATGTGCTACCTGAGCAAGTGCTACCTGAGCATGTGCTACCTGAGCAAGTGCTACCTGAGCAAGTGCTACCTGAGCATGTGCTACCTGAGCAAGTGCTACCTGTGCAGGTGCTACCTGAGTATGTGCTACCTGAGCAAGTGCTACCTGAGCAAGTGTTACCTGAGCATGTGCTACCTGAGCAAGTGCTACCTGAGCATGTGCTACCTGAGCAAGTGCTATCTGAGCAAATGCTACCTGAGCATGTGCTACATGAGCAAGTGCTACCTGAGCAAGTGCTACCTGAGCAAGTGCTACCTGAGCAAGTGCTACCTGAGCAAGTGCTACCTGATCAAGTGCTACCTGAGCAAGTGCTACCTGATCAAGTGCTACCTGAGCAAGTGCTACCTGAGCAAGTGCTACCTGAGCAAGTGCTACCTGAGCAAGTGCTACCTGAGTATGTGCTACCTGAGCATGTGCTACCTGAGCAAGTGCTACCTGAGCAAGTGCTACCTGAACATGTGCTACCTGAGCAAGTGCTACCTGAGCAAGTGCTACCTGAGCAAATGCTACCTGATCAAGTGCTACCTGAGCAAGTGCTACCTGAGCAAGTGCTACCTGAGCAAGTGCTACCTGAGCAAGTGCTACCTGAGCAAGTGTTACCTGAGCAAGTGCTACCTGAGCAAGTGCTACCTGAGCAAGTGCTACCTGAGCAAGTGCTACCTGAGCAAGTGCTACCTGAGCAAATGCTACCTGAGCATGTGCTACCTGGGCAAGTGCTACCTGAGCAAGTGCTACCTGAGCAAGTGCTACCTGAGCAAGTGCTACCTGATCAAGTGCTACCTGAGCAAGTGCTACCTGAGCAAGTGCTACCTGAGCAAGTGCTACCTGAGCAAGTGCTACCTGAGCAAGTGCTACCTGAGCAAGTGCTACCTGTGCAAGTGCTACCTGAGTATGTGCTACCTGAGCAAGTGCTACCTGAGCAAGTGTTACCTGAGCATGTGCTACCTGAGTAAGTGCTACCTGAGCATGTGCTACCTGAGCAAGTGCTACCTGAGCATGTGCTACATGAGCAAGTGCTACCTAGGCAAGTGCTACCTGAGCATGTGCTACCTGAGCAAGTGCTACCTGAGCATGTGCTACCTGAGCATGTGCTACCTGAGCAAGTGCTACCTGAGCAAGTGCTACCTGAGCATGTGCTACCTGAGCAAGTGCTACCTGAGCAAGTGCTACCTGAGCAAGTGCTATCTGAGCAAGTGCTACCTGATCAAGTGCTCCCTGATCAAGTGCTCCTGAGCAAGTGCTACCTGAGCAAGTGCTACATGAGCAAGTGCTACCTGAGCAAGTGCTACCTGAGCAAGTGCTACCTGAGCAAGTGCTACCTGAGCAAGTGCTACCTGAGCAAGTGCTACCTGATCAAGTGCTACCTGATCAAGTGCTACCTGATCAAGTGCTACCTGAGCAAGTGCTACCTGAGCAAGTGCTACCTGAGTATGTGCTACCTGAGCAAGTGCTACCTGAGCATGTGCTACCTGAGCAAGTGCTACCTGAGCATGTGCTATCTGAGCAAGTGCTACCTGAGCAAGTGCTACCTGAGCATGTACTACCTGAGCAAGTGCTACCTGAGCATGTGCTACCTGAGCATGTGCTACCTGAGCTTGTGCTACCTGAGCAAGTGTTTACCTGAGCATGTGCTACCTGAACAAGTGCTACCTGAGTATGTGCTACCTGAGCAAGTGCTACCTGAGCAAGTGCTACCTGAGCAAGTGCTACCAGAGCAAGTGCTACCTGAGCAAGTGCTACCTGAGCAAATGCTACCTGAGCAAGTGCTACCTGAGCAAGTGCTACCTGAGCAAGTGCTACTGAGCAAGTGCTACTGAGCATGTGCTACCTGAGCATGTGCTACCTGAGCATGTGCTACCTGAGCATGTGCTACCTGAGCATGTGCTACCTGAGCATGTGCTACCTGAGCATGTGCTACCTGAGCAAGTGCTACCTGAGCATGTGCTACCTGAGCAAGTGTACTGAGCATGTGCTACCTGAGCATGTGCTACCTGAACAAGTGCTACCTGAGTATGTGCTACCTGAGCAAGTGCTACCTGAGCAAATGCTACCTGAGCAAGTGCTACCTGAGCAAGTGCTACCTGAGCAAGTGCTACCTGAGCAAGTGCTACCTGAGCATGTGCTACCTGAGCATGTGCTACCTGAGCAAGTGCTACCTGAGCATGTGCTACCTGAGCAAGTGCTACCTGAGCAAGTGCTACCTGAGCATGTGCTACCTGAGCATGTGCTACCTGAACAAGTGCTACCTGAGCATGTGCTACCTGAGCAAGTGCTACCTGAGCAAATGCTACCTGAGCAAGTGCTACCTGAGCATGTGCTACCTGAGCAAGTGCTACCTGTGCAGGTGCTACCTGAGTATGTGCTACCTGAGCAAGTGCTACCTGAGCAAGTGTTACCTGAGCATGTGCTACCTGAGCAAGTGCTACCTGAGCATGTGCTACCTGAGCAAGTGCTATCTGAGCAAATGCTACCTGAGCATGTGCTACATGAGCAAGTGCTACCTGAGCAAGTGCTACCTGAGCAAGTGCTACCTGAGCAAGTGCTACCTGAGCAAGTGCTACCTGATCAAGTGCTACCTGAGCAAGTGCTACCTGATCAAGTGCTACCTGAGCAAGTGCTACCTGAGCAAGTGCTACCTGAGCAAGTGCTACCTGAGCAAGTGCTACCTGAGCATGTGCTACCTGAGCATGTGCTACCTGAGCAAGTGCTACCTGAGCAAGTGCTACCTGAGCAAGTGCTACCTGAGCAAGTGCTACCTGAGCAAGTGCTACCTGAGTATGTGCTACCTGAGCATGTGCTACCTGAGCAAGTGCTACCTGAACATGTGCTACCTGAGCAAGTGCTACCTGAGCAAGTGCTACCTGAGCAATGCTACCTGATCAAGTGCTACCTGAGCAAGTGCTACCTGAGCAAGTGCTACCTGGAGCAAGTGCTACTGAGCAAGTGCTACCTGAGCAAGTGTTACCTGAGCAAGTGCTACCTGAGCAAGTGCTACCTGAGCAAGTGCTACCTGAGCAAGTGCTACCTGAGCAAGTGCTACCTGAGCAAATGCTACCTGAGCATGTGCTACCTGGGCAAGTGCTACCTGAGCAAGTGCTACCTGAGCAAGTGCTACCTGAGCAAGTGCTACCTGATCAAGTGCTACCTGAGCAAGTGCTACCTGAGCAAGTGCTACCTGAGCAAGTGCTACCTGAGCAAGTGCTACCTGAGCAAGTGCTACCTGTGCAAGTGCTACCTGAGTATGTGCTACCTGAGCAAGTGCTACCTGAGCAAGTGTTACCTGAGCATGTGCTACCTGAGTAAGTGCTACCTGAGCATGTGCTACCTGAGCAAGTGCTACCTGAGCATGTGCTACATGAGCAAGTGCTACCTGAGCAAGTGCTACCTGAGCATGTGCTACCTGAGCAAGTGCTACCTGAGCATGTGCTACCTGAGCATGTGCTACCTGAGCAAGTGCTACCTGAGCAAGTGCTACCTGAGCATGTGCTACCTGAGCAAGTGCTACCTGAGCAAGTGCTACCTGAGCAAGTGCTATCTGAGCAAGTGCTACCTGATCAAGTGCTACCTGATCAAGTGCTACCTGAGCAAGTGCTACCTGAGCAAGTGCTACCTGAGCAAGTGCTACCTGAGCAAGTGCTACCTGAGCAAGTGCTACCTGAGCAAGTGCTACCTGAGCAAGTGCTACCTGAGCAAGTGCTACCTGATCAAGTGCTACCTGATCAAGTGCTACCTGATCAAGTGCTACCTGAGCAAGTGCTACCTGAGCAAGTGCTACCTGAGTATGTGCTACCTGAGCAAGTGCTACCTGAGCATGTGCTACCTGAGCAAGTGCTACCTGAGCATGTGCTATCTGAGCAAGTGCTACCTGAGCAAGTGCTACCTGAGCATGTACTACCTGAGCAAGTGCTACCTGAGCATGTGCTACCTGAGCATGTGCTACCTGAGCTTGTGCTACCTGAGCAAGTGCTACCTGAGCATGTGCTACCTGAACAAGTGCTACCTGAGTATGTGCTACCTGAGCAAGTGCTACCTGAGCAAGTGCTACCTGAGCAAGTGCTACCAGAGCAAGTGCTACCTGAGCAAGTGCTACCTGAGCAAATGCTACCTGAGCAAGTGCTACCTGAGCAAGTGCTACCTGAGCAAGTGCTACCTGAGCAAGTGCTACCTGAGCATGTGCTACCTGAGCATGTGCTACCTGAGCATGTGCTACCTGAGCATGTGCTACCTGAGCATGTGCTACCTGAGCAAGTGTTTACCTGAGCAAGTGCTACCTGAGCATGTGCTACCTGAGCAAGTGCTACCTGAGCATGTGCTACCTGAGCATGTGCTACCTGAACAAGTGCTACCTGAGTATGTGCTACCTGAGCAAGTGCTACCTGAGCAAATGCTACCTGAGCAAGTGCTACTGAGCAAGTGCTCCCCTGAGCAAGTGCTACCTGAGCAAGTGCTACCTGAGCATGTGCTACCTGAGCATGTGCTACCTGAGCAAGTGCTACCTGAGCATGTGCTACCTGAGCAAGTGCTACCTGAGCAAGTGCTACCTGAGCATGTGCTACCTGAGCATGTGCTACCTGAACAAGTGCTACCTGAGCATGTGCTACCTGAGCAAGTGCTACCTGAGCAAATGCTACCTGAGCAAGTGCTACCTGAGCAAGTGCTACCTGAGCATGTGCTACCTGAGCATGTGCTACCTGAGCATGTGCTACCTGAGCAAGTGCTACCTGAGCATGTGCTACCTGAGCATGTGCTACCTGAATAAGTGCTACCTGAGTATGTGCTACCTGAGCAAGTGCTACCTGAGCAAATGCTACCTGAGCAAGTGCTACCTGAGCAAGTGCTACCTGAGCAAGTGCTACCTGAGCAAGTGCTACCTGAGCAAATGCTACCTGAGCATGTGCTACCTGAGCATTTGCTACCTGAGCAAGTGCTACCTGAGCATGTGCTACCTGAGCATGTGCTACCTGAACAAGTGCTACCTGAGCATGTGCTATCTGAGCAAGTGCTACCTGAGCAAATGCTACCTGAGCAAGTGCTACCTGAGCAAGTGCTACCTGAGCAAGTGCTACCTGAGCAAGTGCTACCTGAGCATGTGCTACCTGAGCATGTGCTACCTGAGCAAGTGCTACCTGAGCATGTGCTACCTGAGCAAGTGCTACCTGAGCAAGTGCTACCTGAGCATGTGCTACCTGAGCATGTGCTACCTGAACAAGTGCTACCTGAGCATGTGCTACCTGAGCAAGTGCTACCTGAGCAAATGCTACCTGAGCAAATGCTACCTGAGCAAGTGCTACCTGAGCAAGTGCTACCTGAGCAAGTGCTACCTGAGCAAGTGCTACCTGAGCAAGTGCTACCTGAGCTAGCAGCAAATACCAACCTTACCACATAAGTTCGTGATTGTTAGTTTGTGAAGCCGGTTTAACCTAACCTAACAAATATTCGCAAACGGTGACATATAGAAAGAACCTCGCGATTGACGACCTTTCTTAGCAACACACACAGCAAACAACAGAACGACCTACAAAGCTGTGGTTACTATTTTGTTTCAGCAGTGGAATTTATTCCTGCCCTGCAATGAGGTTTATTCTCTTCATCTAGACTGGGGATTCTCGACGTTTTCTGCATTAACCCCCTCGGCTTGATGTATTTCTCCATTTACCCCCTTCCATACAAAATAAATTATTTAGATTTTGCACATAAATAGCACACAAATATTTACCCCTTGCCATGTAATTTTTACCCCCAGGGGGTAAATTTACCCCTGGTTGAGAATCACTGATCTAGACTATGTCTATACAGAGACCTCTCTCTCTCTTACCCTGACAATGCATTCTTCACCACGCCACCACCAGGAAGTGTTAGAAGTCAAGGAACGCACTAAATTCCTCCGATGTTTATCCCGAATCTAATACATTTTATTATCAGATTTTACCTCCCTTGGCAATAGTTCAACCATTCCCAACCAGTGAAAACCTCTCACTTACAACAGTTATCCATGTTTCAGTTACCGTACGTAGGATGGGGCTGTCTAGTCAAGCCTGTACAATAAACGATGTATAGGCTGACTGCACTTCTCAATTTCATTTTGACACCAGAGATATATATATGAAAGTCACTCGTTTGTTAAGCTATACAAATCCTAACAAAGTCAGCTCTGGCATACGGATATTGTGTCCAAATTAAATAATCTGTTTTTTTTGGTTAATGAATTATGAATTAATTCATTGTTACGATTGTATTTACAGGATTAAAATGGGTTTATCCTACAGCAAAGCCCACAACTCGTGTAAGACCAGCTGCCACCCACAACAGTCAGCTAACACGTGGGTATCTGTTGACTGCTGCCAGGTAAACAGGAAGCAACAGGGGTAAAGAAAAATGCCTCACGTCTATTCCCCAGGATTGAACCCGGGTACTTGAATTGTCACCCCCAAGATGTTTGTATACTACCTGTACAACTATAAAGGCATCAGTGTGTGTGTGTGTGTGTGTGTGTGTGTGTGTGTGTGTGTGTGTGTGTGTGTGTGTGTGCTCACCTAATTGTGGTTACAGGGGTCGAGACTAAAGGTGTTCGTCATTTGGACTTAAAACGAAGCAGAGTCTGGGTTGATCTTCATGTAGACGCTCGGACTACAATTTCAGTCCTGGATTTCGCTTTCTCTGGTCAACCAGGTAAGTGCCCACCCAGGAAAGAAATCATACTGAAGAAAACTAAAGTTCTGAAGAACATCCCCAATTCACCGACATTCGCTGCAATAACCAAACCACAAACCGCTGGCCCCAACTCTTCACTGAGTGCTACTAAGTCCTTTCTCTCCCTGCTCCATGAGCTTTATCATACCTCATCTTAAAGCTATGTATGGTTCCTGCCTCCACTACCTCACCTGCTAGGTTTTTCCACTTCCTGGCTACTCTATGACTGAAGAAATACTTCCTAACATCCCTTTGACTCATCTGGGTCTTCAACTTCCAATTGTGACCCCTTGTTTCTGTGTCTCCTCTGTATGTGTGTGTGTGTGTGTGTGTGTGTGTGTGTGTGTGTGTGTGTGTGTGTGTGTGTGTGTGTGTGCTGGTACTTGTGCAGTTGTACAGGTGGCAGCACAGTGCGGGGAAAGAATAAATTCAATATTTTTTTAATAAAAATGATATCTCAAAGGCACTGCGGACTTCTCTGGAGACTTCGTCTACATCACGACCCTCGTTACACGAGACTGCTGAAATAACACAACAACCTCAGCTTTCTAGTTTCTTTGTTAGAGCCAAATTTACTCCAGAGGGATAATAACGCTTTTGTTTAGCACTTTACGTAGGTTGAGAGTAGAAGGCTGCTGTCAGGCCGCTGTAATTTATTCTCAATTTTCCGTTTACGGTAAAAAATTGAAAGTATTTCTACCAGTCGGAAATTACTCACAGCTGGGGGTCGTGTATGTGTGTGTGTGTGTGTGTGTGTGTGTGTGTGTGTGTGTGTGTGTGTGTGTGTGTGTGTGTGTGTGTGTGTGTGTGTGTGTGTGTGTGTATTCAGCTAATTTTGGTTCCAGTGGTCCAATACATGCCTCATTCTGTAACCTCCTACCTCATCAATCCTGCCATACCTATTCCTAAAACTAAGTATGAAATCCACTTCCACCACTTCTTGTCTGGAGCATTTCCATATTTTGATCACACTGAGTTTGAGAAATATTTCTCGTCTTTTTTTTTTGGCGTTCCATCTTATATTTCCATCTCTGTCTCATGTCTCTCATTCTCTCTTTTCGAAGTCATGTGATGAGAGATTCAAGGTAGCATAAGGGACTAAGGCTGACATTAGAGACTGAGGCTGACATTAGGGACTAAGGCTGACATTAGAGACTGAGGCTGCCATTAGGGACTGAGGCTGACATTAAGGACTGAGGCTGACATTAGGGACTGAGGCTGACATTAGGGACTACTGAGGCTGACATTAGGGACTGAGGCTGACATTAAGGACTGAGGCTGACATTAGGGACTGAGGCTGACATTAGAGACTGAGGCCGACATTAAGGACTGAGGCTGACATTAGGGACTGAGGCCGACATTAGGGACTGAGGCTGACATTAGGGACTGAGGCCGACATTAGGGACTGAGGCTGACATTAAGGACTGAGGCTGACATTAGGGACTAAGGCTGACATTAAGGACTGAGGCTGACATTAGGGACTGAGGCTGACATTAGGGACTGAGGCTGACATTAAGGACTGAGGCTGACATTAGGGACTGAGGCTGACATTAGGGACTGAGACTGACATTAAGGACTGAGGCTGACATTAGGGACTGAGGCTGACATTAATGACTGAGGCTGACATTAGGGACTGAGGCTGACATTATGGACTGAGGCTGACATTAGGGACTGAGGCTGACATTAGGGACTGAGGCTGACATTAAGGACTGAGGCTGACATTAGGGACTGAGGCTGACATTAAGGACTGAGGCTGACATTAGGGACTGAGGCTGACATTAGGGACTGAGGCTGACATTAGGGACTGAGGCTGACATTAAGGACTGAGGCTGACATTAGGAACTGAGGCTGACATTAAGGACTGAGGCTGACATTAGGGACTGAGGCTGACATTAAGGACTGAGGCTAACATTAGGGAATGAGGCTGACATTAGGAACTGAGGCTGACATTAAGGACTGAGGCTGACATTAAGGACTGAGGCTGACATTAGGGAATGAGGCTGACATTAGGGACTGAGGCTGACATTAAGGACTGAGGCTAACATTAGGGACTGAGGCTGACATTAGGGAATGAGGCTGACATTAGGGACTGAGGCTGACATTAGGGACTGAGGCTGACATTAGGGACTGAGGCTGACATTAAGGACTGAGGCTGACATTAGGGAATGAGGCTGACATTAGGGACTGAGGCTGACATTAAGGACTGAGGCTAACATTAGGGACTGAGGCTGACATTAAGGACTGAGGCTGACATTAAGGACTGAGGCTGACATTAGGGAATGAGGCTGACATTAGGGACTGAGGCTGACATTAAGGACTGAGGCTAACATTAGGGACTGAGGCTGACATTAGGGACTGAGGCTGACATTAGGGACTGAGGCTGACATTAGGGACTGAGACTGACATTAGGGAATGAAGCTGATATTTGGGACTGAGGACAGCATGTGGCAACTTCTCTCCCACTCTAACATCCATAACATGCATTTCGAGTTCAAGAATTTAATTCGCTACTCATGAATTGCAATTCTAGCTTCAGTAATTTTTGGCTAAGCAATTACTAACCCAAATTTAATTTCCGAGGGCATTATTTTATTCGGGTTCCGGACGGTGGTGGTGGTGTACGCGACGTGTATATTCTGTGTGTAGGAGAGGCTAGTAACACCACATTGATGGCCTAATTAAGTGTAATATTGTCTAAAATACTTTCATAAGCTACTTCCCCTTACTTTCTACTATCACTACTGCTTCTACTACTACCACTACAACTACCACTACTAGCATTATCAACTACCTCTTCTTCTTTCCCCCCCCCCTACTCTTTCTCTCCCTTCCTTGTTCTCTTCGCTTATATATACTTGCTCACTTACTCTCTTCTGTGTGACCTGTAACTGGAACGGACCGAAACGTCGTCATATGGTTCTCTCACTCCTTTGTGCGGTTGTGTATTGTTCCAGTAACGGTACTGTGTTTGTTTTATTCTTTATTCCTAGAGAATCTCTAGTAAATATCATTTCACAACTGACGTAGAAATTCTGTACCACTTTGCGTGATGTGCGTGTATACATACACTGAAAATTATTTCAGTGTATGTCTCAGTAGTAGTAACCAGTTACCAGTAACCAGTGTACCAGTAGATGACTCACTACCAACCGTCTCTGCCTGAGTCACTGTCTGTATTCATATTGTGCTGACCACAGCAGTATTCAAAGACCCCCTCACATATGGGTACTGTGGGCGGCCAGTCAGTTATACGAGAGTGAGCAAGGAGATAGGCAGGCTGTTGGGCGCTCCCCACATTATCTGTAATTATACGTATTTCCAGCCTACGTGAGTATTACTTTACCCTATCCACGTGTTCGAACTCCCACATGATATATGGATACACACTTTAGCTTGTATACATTCACAATTTATACATTTGTTTTGCTTGGAGGCACAAAGAACCACTGTCCACAGAGTCCGTCAATCACTCAGAACTATGTTGGAGTCGTAATCCACAACATCAACTAATTGGCTGGTGCGGCAGTATCAGGTCTCTAGACGATAATAATAATAACAACATGCTGGCCGTTCTCTCTGAGTTAGCACAGTGGGACGCGACACAGTGAGCTCCTTGAGTATTATACCAGCTTGTTAGTGGTTCCTTACAGCCCTGTGTACTCCATTCATGTGTTGAATTTTGCGAAGCACTCTGGCATCTCGCATTTTTTTGCAGGTTGCTTTCTTGGGTGTGTGTATGTGTGTGTTTGTGTGTGTGTGTGTGTGTGTGTTTTAAATGGTAGTGATGTGACGACCTCATTGATTTAGATGTGATGTAGATTATGCTGCTCTGACTGTTGTGGCCGCCTTATTGTAGATGTTGTGACGACCTTCGTCGATCCTGTCTTCAAGACTGTGATGCTATTTATCTTATTACTTTGTTGATGCTGTTGAGATGACCTGTGTCTTGATATGATGGCTGCCAATACATATCTGCATAAGCAATAAGATCACAGTAAACAGGTGATATCACAACAGGCAAAACAACTACTGTGAAAAAAACAGTGAACTTCCAAGTCCTTTCGTGATTTCTTACATCACACTATCATAACAGTTCCTTGATAATGTAAGTAATCACGAAAGCGCTTAGAAGTTTTAATGTTTTTTCACAGTGGTTGTTTTGTGTATATATATGTAAGCGAAGTATGGCACCTATACACATCCCACTAATTAATTTACAGAATAGGCTTATTAACGTGCTATCAAAGACACTAGGAGGAGGCAGTGTGAAGCGATATAATCAATGTCTAAATTATCTTCATTAATTTCCTCTAACGGTATTGTTGAAAAATGTATAAAATACCGGAAAGCTGAAAATTAAGACGCATGTTAAATACAAAGGGAACAGTAGTAATTAAATAAAGATGGTGTAATCAGTCTATCAATCTTGAAGGAAAAGTATTTGAGGGGGTCAGTCCCTCAGCCTGTAGAAGAGTTCAGCTCCATGGAGTTGAACATTATACAAACCTTCAGGGACGAGGACATTCTCACAGGACTCTTTCTAAAATGGACTGAGTGCTTGCTTGTAGTCTTTGGGCCATGGCACGAGTCACACAACGACCAACTGGTCTCTATGAGTGTCTGAGTTAGGCAGAACCAAGGGTGACAGAGTCGATCAGAACTATGGGTGACAGAGTCAATCAGAACCATGGGTGACAGAGTCGATCAGAACTATGGGTGACTGAGACAATCAGAACCATGGGTGACCGAGTCAATCAGAACCATGGGTGACAGAGTCAATCAGAACCATGGGTGACTGAGTCAATCAGAACCATGGGTGACCGAGTCAATCAGAACCATGGGTGACTGAGTCAATCAGAACCATGGGTGACAGAGTCGATCAGAACCATGGGTGACTGAGTCAATCAGAACCATGGGTGACTGAGTCAATCAGAACCATGGGTGACTGAGTCAATCAGAACCATGGGGTGACCGAGTCAATCAGAACCATGGGTGACTGAGTCAATCAGAACCATGGGTGACCGAGTCAATCAGAACCATGAGTGACCGAGTCAATCAGAACCATGGGTGACTGACATAACATGACCTGGTTTATGACCCGACCTAACGTGACCTGGTTTATGACCTGACCTAACGTGACCTGATTTATTACCTGACCTAACGTAACCTGGTTTATGACCTGACTTAACATGACCTGGTTTATGACCCGACCTAACGTGACCTGATTTATTACCTGACCTAACGTGACCTGGTTTATAACCTGACCTGTTGATAAATTAGACATATATGCAACTCTTGGGTATCTTTATTGAGGAAACGTTTCGCCACACAGTGGCTTCATCAGTCCACACACAGGAGAAGCTTGAAGAATAGGAGGAGAATGAGGTAATCAGTCCCTCAACCTTGAGTCGATGTGGTCAGTCCATCAATCAACGTGTCGGTTCTGTGAACCATTCATCTACAATGACCTGACCTAACATGACCTGATCGGTTCTACCATTTCTGTTAATGTCTTGCGTAATTATTCAGGAAACAGCGACATAAAAACAACGATTTAAAAAAAATGATGAAAATCGTAACCCACATCACAAAATCACTAAACTGAGTTACTGGACAAAATTAAGTTCGTTCAAGTCAGCAAATTCTGACGCTCTTAAACCTTTAATTAATGAAGAGATACCAGTTCTGAAGCTTTAGTGGAGAGTTTGTCTGGGCTCTTGATTCCTCCTTAACAAGAAATCTTTGACCCCTGTTTCGGGAGGAATTTTTTGACCTCTCTTTGGGGAGAAATCTTTGACCTCTCTTTGGGGAGAAATCTTTGATCTCTCTTTGGGGAGGAATCTTTGATCTCTCTTTGGGGAGAAATCTTTGACCTCTCTTTGGGGAGAAATCTTTGATCTCTCTTTGGGGAGGAATCTTTGACCTCTCTTTGGGGAGAAATCTTTGATCTCTCTTTGGGGAGAAATCTTTGACCTCTCTTTGGGGAGAAATCTTTGATCTCTCTTTGGGGAGGGAATCTTTGACCTCTCTTTGGGGAGAAATCTTTGACCTCTCTTTGGGGAGAAATCTTTGACCTCTCTTTGGGGAGAAATCTTTGATCTCTCTTTGGGGAGGAATCTTTGATCTCTCTTTGGGGAGAAATCTTTGATCTCTCTTTGGGAGAAATCTTTGACCTCTCTTTGGGGAGAAATCTTTGATCTCTCTTTGGGGAGGAATCTTTGACCTCTCTTTGGGGAGAAATCTTTGATCTCTCTTTGGGGAGGAATCTTTGACCTCTCTTTGGGGAGAAATCTTTGATCTCTCTTTGGGGAGAAATCTTTGATCTTCTTTGGGGAGAAATCTTTGACCTCTCTTTGGGGAGGAATCTTTGACCTCTCTTTGGGGAAGAAATCTTTGACCTCTCTTTGGGGAGAAATTTTTGACCTCTCTTTGGGGAGAAATCTTTGACCTCTCTTTGGGGAGAAATCTTTGACCTCTCCTGGGGAGAAATCTTTGACCTCTCTTTGGGGAGAATCTTTGACCTCTCCTTGGGAGAAATCTTTGACTCTCTTTTGGGGAGAAATCTTTCACCTCTCCTTGGGGGAAATCTTGACCTCTCCTTTGGGGAGAAATCTTTGACCTCTCCTTGGGAGAAATCTTCGACCTCTCCTTGGGGAGGAAAATCTTTGAACCTCTCCTTGGGGAGAAATCTTTGACCCTCTCCTTGGGGAGAAATCTTTGACCTCTCCTTGGGGAGAAATCTTTGACCTCTCCTTGGGGAGAAAATCTTTGACCTCTCTTTGGGGAGAAATCTTTGACCTCTCCTTGGGGAGAAATCTTTGACCTCTCCTTGGGGAGAAATCTTTGACCTCTCTTTGGGGAGAAATCTTTGACCTCTCTTTGGGAGAAATCTTTGACCTCTCTTTGGGGAGAAATCTTTGACCTCTCCTTGGGGAGAAATCTTTTTTTGGTAATCCATTCAGCTGATAACCTGTTCATACGTTATCGTTATGATATCTATGTTTGATAACAATTGCGGTCATTGCCCGGAGCTATGTATACACAGACAGTTCGAACCCCGTCATGTGATAGAGGTGTGTGTGTGTACTCACCAATATGTGGCTGCAGGGGTCGATTCACAGCTCCTGGCATCGCCTCTTCGCTAGTCGCTACTAAGTCCACTCTCTCCCTGCTCAAAGAGCCTTGTCATACCTCATCATAAAGCCATGTATGGATCCTGCCTCCACAACTTCACTCTTCAGAGTGTTCCACTTCCTGACAACTCTAGCCCTGGCAACGTTAATTTCTGCACGTGTAAGGATGCTCTAGCTCCCGGACTCACTCCAATTGAGGATTTAACATACGATAAAACAGTATCTGTTTTAACACAATCCATTTGCGCAAAATCCTTTTATGTTAAAAGGCTTTAAAGCCCCCATTGCCTTTTTCTGTAGCCATATTTTTAAATCTCTGAAGCCTTTAAGATTTCGCAGACCTTTTTTCGGAGCGTTAAAATTTTTTAACCTTCACCAACCTTTCAATTTTCCTTAGAGTTTTCTGTTAAAAGGCCTTAACTTCTCGTAACTTTTCCCCTTAAAAGGCTTTTAGCCTCGGGAACATAAATGTTCCCAATGGTATTTACAGAACTTAATGTATATAAATAGGCTTAGTAATCTATCATTCAGTTTTGTCAATAAATGTTTATTCCTGCATAAAATGTGCATGGGATAATTTTAATGGTTTAAACCCTGAACTATATAAATTTCATAAATAAATTTCAATATGTCCATCGTTAGTAACGCAAAATTGCTGTTAAATAATCAGCGAAACGAAGCGGATTAACGAATCTGGATTTACGAGCACAGCGATTTTAGGTCGTCAGATTTCGAGGGCATCTTCATGCACTGTACAGGCGTCATGCTGACGGTAGCTGTCAGCATGACTGACGCCTGTACACGACAACGCAACGTGTCATCAGAGCGGAACGTCGTCCCGAAAAATGCGTGTTTGGCTTGTGATGTCTCCAGTACACAGCAACGCTGGGTGAATGTCCGTTCGTGACCCCTGAGAGCCAGGGACCGACCCCTCCCCGTAGCCTCTCGTTAATATACACCAGTTTTCCCTGAGTTCATCCAGTATCAGCAACGAAAAACGAAATTCATGAGTTTCCCCGACTATCATCGTTTTCTATAAAAAATATTTCTGATATTTTTTCCACCGCTGTGATTTTTTTGGGGGGAGGAGAGCGATGATATACGTTTTATTTCTCTTTCTGGTCGCCTGTGAGTGTGAGTCGTCTGGCTGGGCTGCCACCAGTCTGTAATCGAGAATTTCTTTCCCTTTGCACTGGCGTGAACTGATTAATGTGACTGTAATGTAACTGGGAGACGAGAAAGGAAAGAGCTGGGTGGACTGTATAGTCCTAGGCCGTCAGAAGGACTTCGAAGTGATTCCTCGAAGAGTCCTAGACTGTGTCAGAAGTCCTTTAACGTGGTCCCTAGTAGGAGGGTCCTAGACTGTGTCAGAAGTCCCTTATCATGGTTCCTTGTAGGAGGGTCCTAGACTGTGTCAGAAGTCCCTTAACGTGGCTCTGCTTAGGAGAGTCGATCAAAAACATTATGGCTGGTCGAAGAGCACCTCCCGATTAGGGCAAGGAGGATCGAGTTTCCACCATCCCTTGCACTGAATGACTAACATGGATTTAACTACGACGTTTCACTCCCTCTTGGACTATTGTGACTTGACAAAAGTCCAAGATGGATCGAAACATCACAAGTGCCGATTTTTGGTAAATTTAAAAAAAAAGGGGGGGGAATATTTTTCATTGTCCAATTACATGACTAGACACACCATCCGTCACTATCCTTCCCCGTCCTTCACTATCCTACCCTCTAGGTCCACAGTGGTTCCCAAACTGGGGGTAATGGTAGAGTAATGGTAGAGTAATGCTCTCTCTAGAGTCTAGAGAGAGCATTACTCTACCATTACTCCCAGTTTGGGAACCACTGGTCTAGAGGAAGAATGGTAGAGTAATGCTCTCTCTAGACTCTACAGAGAGCATTACTCTACCATTACCTACCATTACTCTACCATTACCCCCAGTTTGGGAACCACTGCCGGGCTAGGAGGATAGGATAGTGAAGCTACCCCCTCTCCTTCCTCATATCAAACAAGATTACCCGCCATCCCCCTCAAGGCCTTTTAGGACTCTCTACAGATTTATCAATTTCTCTAAAATACAGATAATCCTATATAAATTAACTGTCCCAAAATATCTCGATTTTTTTCCACTATCAGTGCATTCTAAGACAGTAAACATCACTAATGGTTACCACAGTCTCTTCTTGTCATTATTGACCTCTAGTAATTTCTATCCAATAAATTATCCAGTCGGAATATGTTCAGTTATTTGGAACGATTGAATATAATTATGCAAAATTTAGAACCTGTTATCTGTTGCTTGTAAAAGCATAGAAATTATTGGGGATAGTTGATGAGAGGTTAAGATTTTTCTTGTGTTTGTGTGTGTGTGTGTGTGTGTGTGTGTGTGTGTGTGTGGGGTGTGTGTTGTGTGTGTGTGTGTGTGTGTGTGTGTGTGTGTGTGTGTGTGGGGTGTGTGTGTTTGTGTTTTGTGTGTGTGTGTGTGTGTGTGGTGTGTGTGTGTGTGTGTGTGTGTGTGTTGTGGTGTGTGTGTGTGTGTGTGTGTTGTGTGTGTGTTTTGTGTGTGTGTGTGTGTTGTGTGTGTGGTGTGTGTGTGTTGTATGTGTGTGTGTGTGTGTTGTGTGTGTGTGTGTGTGTGTGTGTGTGTGTGTGTGTGTGTGTTGTGTGTTTTGTGTTGTGTGTGTGTGTGTGTGTGTGTGTGTGTGTGTGTGTGTGTGAGTTGTGTGTGTGTGTTGTGTGTGTGTGTTGTGTTGTGTGTGTGTGTTTTGTGTGTGTGTGTGTGTGTGTGTGTGTGTGTGTGTAGTCACCTATTTGTACTCACCTATTTGTGGTTGCAGGGGTCGAGTCCTAGCTCCTGGCCCCGCCTCTTCACCGGTTGCTACTAGGTCCTCTCTCTCCCCGCTCCACGAGCTTTATCATACCTCGTCTTAAAACTATGTATGGTTCCTGCCTCCACTACATCATTTTCTAGGCTATTCCACTGCCTGACAACTCTATGACTGAAGAAATACTTCCTAATATCTCTCTGACTCATCTGTGTCTTCAACTTCCAATTGTGACCTCTTGTTTCTGTGTCCCCTCCCTGGAACATCCTGTCTTTGTCCACCTTGTCTATTCCGCGCAGTATTTTATATGTCGTTATCATGTCTCCCCTGACCCTCCTGTCCTCTAGTGTCGTCAGGCCGATTTCCCTTAACCTTTTTTCATAAGACATTCCCCTTAGCTCTGGAACTAACCTTGTCGCAAACCTTTACACTTTCTCTAGTTTCTTGACGTGGTTTATCAAGTGCGGGTTCCAAACAGGTGCTGCATACTCCAGTATGGGCCTGACGTACACGGTGTACAGTGTCTTGGACGATTCCTTACTAAGGTATCAGAACGCTGTTCTCAGGTTTGCCAGGCGCCCATAAGCTACAGCAGTTATATGGTTGATGTGTGCCTCCGGAGACATGCTCGGTGTTATACTCACCCCAAGATCTTTCTCCTTGAGCGAGGTTTGCAGTCTTTGGCCACCTAGCCTATACTCTGTCTGCGGTGTTCTTTGCCCTTCCCCTATCTTCATGACTTTGCATTTGGCGGGATTAAATTCGAGAAGCCAGTTGCTGGACCAGGTGTCCAGTCTGTCCAGGTCTCTTTGAAGTCCTGCCCGGTCCTCATCTGATTTAATTCTCCTCACTAACTTCACATCGTTTGCGAACAGGGACACTTCTGAGTCTAACTCTTCCATCATGTCGTGTGTGTGTGTGTGTGTGTGTGTGTGTGTGTGTACTCACCTAGTTGTACTCACCTAGTTGAGGTTGCGGGGGTCGAGTCCGAGCTCCTGGCCCCGCCTCTTCACTGATCGCTACTAGGTCACTCTCCCTGAGCCGTGAGCTTTATCATACCTCTGCTTAAAGCTATGTATGGATCCTGCCTCCACTACATCGCTTCCCAAACTATTCCACTTACTGACTACTCTGTGGCTGAAGAAATACTTCCTAACATCCCTGTGATTCATCTGTGTCTTCAGCTTCTAACTGTGTCCCCTTGTTACTGTGTCCAATCTCTGGAACATCCTGTCTTTGTCCACCTTGTCAATTTCTCTCAGTATTTTGTATGTCGTTATCATGTCCCCCCTATCTCTCCTGGCCTCCAGTGTCGTCAGGTTGATTTCCCTTAACCTCTCCTCGTAGGACATACCTCTTAGCTCTGGGGACTAGTCTTGTTGCAAACCTTTGCACTTTCTCTAGTTTCTTCACGTGCTTGGCTAGGTGTGGGTTCCAAACTGGTGCCGCATACTCCAATATGGGCCTAACGTACACGGTGTACAGGGTCCTGAATGATTCCTTATTAAGATGTCGGAATGCTGTTCTGAGGTTTGCCAGGCGCCCATATGCTGCAGCAGTTATTTGGTTGATGTGCGCTTCAGGAGATGTGCCTGGTGTTATACTCACCCCAAGATCTTTTTCCTTGAGTGAGGTTTGTAGTCTCTGGCCCCCTAGACTGTACTCCGTCTGCTGTCTTCTTTGCCCTTCCCCAATCTTCATAACTTTGCACTTGGTGGGATTGAACTCCAGGAGCCAAATTGCTAGACCAGGTCTGCAGCCTGTCCAGATCCCTTTGTAGTTCTGCCTGGTCTTCGATCGAGTTAATTCTTCTCATCAACTTCACGTCATCTGGAAACAGGGACACCTCAGAGTCTATTCCTTCCGTCATGTCGTTCACAAATACCAGAAACAGCACTGGTCCTAGGACTGACCCCTGCGGGACCCCGCTGGTCACAGGTGCCCACTCTGACACCTCGCCACGTACCATGACTCGCTGCTGTCTTCCTGACAAGTATTCCCTGATCCATTGTAGTGCCTTCCCTGTTATCCCTGCTTGGTCCTCCAGTTTTTGCACCAATCTCTTGTGTGGAACTGTGTCAAACGCCTTCTTACAGTCCAAGAAAATGCAATCCACCCACCCCTCTCTCTCTTGTCTTACTGCTGTCACCATGTCATAGAACTCCAGTAGGTTTGTGACACAGGTTTTTCCCGTCCCTGAAACCATGTTGGCTGCTGTTGATGAGATCGTTCCTTTCTAGGTGTTCCACCACTCTTCTCCTGATAATCTTCTCCATGATTTTGCATACTATACATGTCAGTGACACTGGTCTGTAGTTTAATGCTTCATGTCTGTCTCCTTTTTTAAAGATTGGGACTACATTTGCTGTCTTCCATTCCTCAGGCAATCTCCCTGTTTCGATAGATGTATTGAATATTGTTGTTAGGGTACACATAGCACCTCTGCTCCCTCTCTCAATACCCATGGGGAGATGTTATCTGGCCCCATTGCCTTTGAGGTATCTAGCTCACTCAGAACCTCTTCACTTCTTCCTCGTGGTGTGCACTGTGTCCAGCACTTGGTGGTGTGCCCCACCCTCCGTCTTTCTGGAGTCCCTTCTGTCTCCTCTGTGAACACTTCTTTGAATCTCTTGTTGAGTTCTTCACATACTTCACGGTCATTTCTTGTTGACTCTCCTCCTTCCTTCCTTAGCCTGATTACCTGGTCCTTGACTGTTGTTTCCCTCCTGATGTGGCTGTACAACAGTTTTGGGTTAGATTTGGCTTTCGCTGCTATGTCATTTTCATATTGTCTTTGGGCCTCCCTTCTTATCTGTGCATATTCGTTTCTGGCTCTACGACTGGTCTCCTTATTCTCCTGGGTCCTTTGCCTTCTATATTTCTTCCATTCCCTAGCACACTTGGTTTTTGCCTCCCTGCACCTTTGGGTAAACCATGGGCTCATCCTGGCTCTTTCAAATTTTTGCTGTTACCCTTGGGTACAAACCTCTCCTCAGCCTCCTTGCATTTTGTTGCTACATATTCCATCATCTCATTAACTGGTTTCCCTGCCAGTTCTCTGTCCCCCTGAACCCCGTTCAGGTAGTTCCTCATTCCTGTGTTTGTCGCCTTTCTTGTAGTTTGGCTTCATTCGTCCTGGCCTTCCCGCTTCTCCCTCCACTTGTAGCTCTACTGTGTTTCGAAGCTTAAAACCACATGGTCACTGGCCCCAAGGGGTCTTTCGTATGTGATGTCCTCGATATCTGCACTACTCAAGGTGAATACTAAGTCCAGCCTTGCTGGTTCATCCTCTCCTCTCTCTCTTGTAGTGTCCCTTACGTGTTGGCCATGAAGTTTTCCAGTACCACCTCCATCATCTTAGCCCTCCATGTATCTTGGCCCCCATGTGGGTCCAAGTTCTCCCAATCGATCTCCTTGTGGTTAAAGTCACCCATGATCAGGAGCTTTGCCCTGCATGCATGAGCTCTTCTGGCCACTCTAGCCAGTGTATCAACCATCGCTCTATTGCTCTCGTCGTACTCTTGCCTTGGCCTCCTGCTGTTCTGTGGTGGGTTATACATCACTGCTATTACCACCTTGGGACCTCCAGAGTGAAGTGTTCCCGCTATGTAATCACTTTCTTCTCCGCTGTCTCCTCTCTCCAGCTCATCAAAATTCCAGCGATTTTTGATCAGCAACGCCACTCCTCCACCCCCCCTGTTCCCTCGTCTTTCCTCAGGATTTGGTATCCGTTGGAAAGATGGCATCTGTTATCATACCTGTAAGCTTGGTTTCTGTGAGAGCTATGATGTCCGGTGATGCTTCTTTGACTCTTTCATGCCACTCCTCCCACTTATTTGTTATTCCATCAACGTTTGTGTACCATACCTTCAGTTTCCTTTCCAACACTGTGGTTTGGGGGGCCTGTGAGGGTGGGAGACCTGGTGGCATTACTGTGGGATTCTATAGCTCGGTGTTGGGTGGAGGCTGTGGGTATGGATTGTAGTGTGTGTTTGGGATGGTGTGATAGGTTGTATGGTTCTGAGAATAGTTGTGTGTGTGCTTGCCCTTGCTGTTCTGTTCTGCTCTGACTGACCTCTGCTGGTTCCATCCTTGTCTCTTTTCCTAGCTCCTTTCGCTTTTTTTGTCCTCTCCCTCAGCTGCTGTCGTTCTGATTTTGTTCTGTCTCTGTCTAGGAACACCCTCTTGTACTCTTCCGAGTATTTCAATCGTGGTTTCTCTTGGAGGATCCTGTTCTGCACTGTTTCCATCCTGAGAATCAGCTTGATTGGTCGGTTTCTCCCCTTCGAGTACCCCCCTATTCTCTGAAAATTTACAATCTCGTCCATCTCTTCACCTATTTCCGTGATGATTTTCTCAATCTCCTTTCTTTCTTCCTGCTGCCTTTCAGTGTGTTGTCCTTTCCTCTCTCTCCTGAAGCCCATGGATAAAACACTGATTTTGCCCTTTCTTCCTCCCATTGCCTCACCCTTTGTGACTCTGGATCCTGCCTGTATGTGGTCAGTTTCTCCCTTGTGTGTGTGTGTGTGTGTGCGTGTATGTGTGGAGTGTGCATTTGCTGCCTCTGTGTCGTGCTGACAAGATCCCAGGGTAGAGGCATTTCCTGCCTCTGTGTCGTGCTGACAATACCCCAAGGCAGAGGCGTTTCCTGCCTCTGCGTCGTGCTGGCAAGACCCCAGGGTAGAAGCATTTCCTACCTTTGTATCGTGCTGACACTACCCCAGTGTAGAAGCATTTCCTACCTTTGTATCGTGCTGACAAGATCCCAGGGTAGAGGCATTTGCTGCTTCTATGTTCTTCCTGAAATTTGCAGACGGGTCACGACAATTAAATCTCACAGAACACACCTTATAAATAATCCTTAGAATAATAATCAGAGACAAAGCTACGCGATGAGAAACGTTTCCTTCATTACAGCCAAGGAGAGGATATACATCTATACACACTTGTATGTCTCTCAGTGTATATACTTTAATCCCTAAATCAAAATCTCTGTTTTAGGGATTCAAGTATTCTTGACTGGTGGTGAACAGGCGACGTGAAATCTTAACAGGATCATCGTGTAGCCAGTAAGCTTGAAACCCACTTTCAACAGGCAAATTAACCAATGACGAGGCATGTTTAACGAAGAGGTATGTTTAACGAAGAGATATGTTTAACGAAGAGGTATGATCGGGCAGGGGGAATGCTCAACAAAGAAGAATAGCGGAGCGAATCGCTCAACGAAAGCATATGTACAGCGAAGGTGAGTGTTCAACAAATGCGAATGTTCAACGAAGACGAATACAACTCAGCAAAGCGTAACACTCAACGAAGAAGCATCATCAACGAAGGGTAATGCTAAACGAAGACGAAGAATCAACGAAGGAGAAGGATCAACGAAGATGAATCAACGATAAATGCCCAGCGAAGAAGATGGCTCAACGAAGTCACCTTCAACGTTAGAAGAATGACTCAACGAAGTCACCTTCAACGTTAGAAGAATGGCTCAACGAACTCACCTTCAACGTTAGAAGAATGACTCAACAAAGTCACCTTCAACGTTAGAAGAATGGCTCAACGAAGTCACCTTCAACGTTAGAAGAATGGCTCAACGAAGTCACCTTCAACGTTAGAAGAATGACTCAACAAAGTCACCTTCAACGTTAGAAGAATGACTCAACGAACTCACCTTCAACGTTAGAAGAATGACTCAACAAAGTCACCTTCAACGTTAGAAGAATGGCTCAACGAAGTCACCTTCAACGTTAGAAGAATGGCTCAACGAAGTCACCTTCAACGTTAGAAGAATGACTCAACAAAGTCACCTTCAACGTTAGAAGAATGGCTCAACGAACTCACCTTCAACGTCAGAAAAATGACTCAACGAAGAAGATATCGTCTCATTTCCGTGATGACTGTGATGACTGGTGACTCAGTCATCACAGGCGACAAACCACAAAGGAATGATATTCCTTCCCCTTGTAAAAATATCTCCCCTCAGGAGAGATGAATGAGGAGAAGAAGGAGGAGAAGAAGAGAGAGACAGAGACAGAGACAGAGACAGACAGAAAAAAAATCAATACAAAGAAAACGGGAAGTGAGAAACAACCTGGCTAGGGGGGGATTTTTTTCCCTTTTCTTCCTCCTCGTTGAGGAGACTTTATGTCTGATTGTAACCCTTTCCCCTCGAGTGACTAAGGGGTTAGGAAATGGGTAAGGCAGGATTAATAGGGGGGGGTGTAGGAGGAAAAATGGAAGGTAGGAGGGGAGAGGTAGAGGGGAGACTGAAGTTTTTTTTGGGGGGAATTAATAATTTGACTTTGTTGACTGACGTTGTTGCTGACTGACGTTGTTGTTGACTGACGTTGTAACTGACTGACGTTGTTGTTGACTGACGTTGTTGCTGACTGACGTTGTAACTGACTGACGTTGTTGTTGACTGACGTTGTTGCTGACTGACGTTGTTGTTGACTGACGTTGTTGCTGACTGACGTTGTTGTTGACTGATGTTGTTGTTGACTGACGTTTCTGAGTGACGTTCTTGACTGACGTTTCTTACTGACGGTCTTGACTGACGTTCTTGACTGACATTCATGACTAACATTCTTGACTGACATTTACTGGCTGTGAGTGACGTGTGTTGACTGACATTTGTTGGTTTTGACAGACGGCGAAACACAAACGTGTTCAACACCTGGGTTCCTGTTTTGAAGACGTTTCGCCCATCAGTGAGAGATAAGGTAGTCAGTCCCTCAGCACTGCAGAATTATTCACAGAAAACAGTGTAATATACGGTAAATAACAGAAAGGCACAATACAATTCTTGTACTACTACTACTACTACTACTACTACCTCCACCTCTTCCTGCCTATATATAGCCGTCCTGCTCCACCTCTGTTAGTGTGACTTTGTCAATGGTCCAAGTCGGACCGAAACGTCGTCATAAGCTTCTCTCTTTTATGTGCGGGTTATTTGTGTAATATAGGGTAATCAGTCCCTCAGTCTTGAAGATGATCGGCGCCTGAGTTTTGAGGAATCTGAACACATATAGATACCACAAAGCCGAGGTTAACATTTTAAGAAGAGCGAGGCTGTGGTCGGGTGTAAATCATGTTACGTCCGTAATATACACACACGTACATCTCTGTCATAGCAATATTTGTGGTATGTTGACGTAGGTTCGTAAGATACAAGTATTTCTCTGTCTTAATAATATATGTAGTACCCTAAGGTACCCTAAGGTACGTCCGTAACAAACGAGGCATCAGATCAACCTCTTTTTCTTTACGATCCGGGTATATCCAGTACAGGAATAAACATATTGACATGGGAGTGTTTGCTATGCATTCCAACCCTCTGGCAAATACCTTCAGTCACAGCGGCTGCTCTCCCCGATCCCTCTTTGTTGATGCTCCTCCAGCTGGAGTCTTTACCCAGCTTCATATTTCAGGGGTTATAGATTATTCCCCCATCATGAGATAATGTAGTACAGGCTCCATTAGAGCTCTACACAGGATGTCCATCACTAAAATTGCTTTCAACTAGCGTTGAGGCAGAGTTTTCTGGCTCCTAGTAGAGCTTTTACCGTGGAGATGAATGAGACTACTTGGGATAAGGACCATTATGCTTAGCAAGCCTTGAGTCAAGTTTTGTTAAGGTCAGTCTTGAGCAATGTGTTGTTGCGCATTACATTGTCCCACTTACCATACATGAGACAAAAATAGTCCAAATAGCATTGTTAATGCAACTATTGCTAGTGTCAAGAGATGTAGATTCTTCCCAGAGAATAAGGAATTATTTAAAGGTGATACAGTGCCTGTGTTGGAGAGATGAGTACTTTGATGTCGAGGAAAAGGTCACTAATTCGTGAAACCGAGGCTGTCTTATTTTTCCTATCCTTAAATCTTATTACCTCCCATTTCTCAGGCAGTATATATGACATTTACGTATTTAACATAACTGCAGGATAAATGTCTATTCACAGTCAAGGTGAGAGAAATGGTGCGCGACCAAGAAGCAAAAACAGAAAAGAGACGGTTTAAAAACACAGAGGGAGAAGATTGTTTTAAAAAACCAGAGAGGATACGATCAGTTAAAGCAGAAGCGGTTAACCATACTCGCAGTCCAAAACCTGACGACCCCCCAACAAAATTGGGCCAAAATAGAAGCGAATTATCTTACTGACAACCCCGGCGAAGAAAAATATCTTCACACCCCCAACAGAAGTGAGATACCCCACTCATGGCCCCAAAACAGAAAAAAGATTTCTCACAGTCCCAAAGAAGAAAATCCCAAACCTCGGGGCCGAACAAAAGTCGATACCCACTCAACTCCAACAGAAGTAAACTCCAACTCACACCCCCCAAAAAGTAAGGTCCCCATACTCACCCCCCAACAAAAGTAAGGTACCCCCCACACCCCCAACAGAAGTAAGCATCCACCCAGCCCCAACAAGGCGAAACCCCTGTCTCAAGCCTAACAGTAAAAGTTCCCAAGTCACAACCTTTTTAGCGTAAAATTATACGCACCACAGCCCCCACAGAAGGAGTTGCTCCCATAGGTACCCGGAACAGAAGCAAGTACCAACCCTTTTCCCTTACCCCTCCCGTCCCCCCGTTTGGACAGGTCCCCTACTTTGGTATTCCAAATTTTTTTCCAAACGGTCCCCCCATTTACCGGGTGTCCACTGCTGGACCGCCCAAATTTTCCTGACCGAATGACGTTCCTTCAGTAACTCTGTAAAAAGTCCCCAGATGAATTGGCACAAAATTTATGAAATTTTTTTCTTCCCCCTGACCCCCCACTTCTTTTTCATTCTTTTTCCAGTTTTTTCACCCGCAGGGTTAAAATTTGGATCCTTTACACATCTTTTCATTTTTGCCTTATCTTCTAAATATTCATGCGTCTTTTTTATCCCTATTTTAAACCGGTATTCATTCACCAGCTGAAATCACCCCATTTATTCTCCTTACTAAACCACCCGACTTATTCGCCCCCTTCACTTGCATTCAAACATCGTCGTGGTGTTTCAATCATCTGCATGCATGCAACGGGCATTTCCAACCCCTAGAGTAAGTGAGTCACGTGTTTTGAGTCATCCACCTTGTCAGTCACCTAGCACATGTTGCTTCTCACTGTGTGGACGGTGGTCGGTGCGTCAGGATCCCCCCGCAGGCGCTTAAAGTTGATCAAATCGCTTTTTTTTTTAGGTTGGCCGGAGTCTGTTCAAGGCTTGGAGTTGAATGATGGAAAAAATATTGGCTGAGTGCTGCTCAAGTTTTGGGGTTTTTTCGAAGGTTTCAGTCTGCTTGAGAGTCTGTGTAAAGTGCCTTAAAATGAATCCCGGGAACATGTTACTGGGGGCAGTTGGGGGAAAAGGAGTGGACAGGGGTTTTAAACCCTTGTAGTTTATCCTTTTTTTTCGAACGTTTCGTGAATAGAATTTAAAAATCTTGTTCATACCCTCGTCTTTCGACCTTGATCTCTTGAGGTCACGAAAAGAGGATGCGATTCTTTGCTCGTTCGGAGGCAGAATTCCCCCATCGAGTTTTTTAAGTATTTTTCAAGTGCTAGAGGCTTAAAGCACAAAAAGTAATATCTTAAAAACATCAGTTTAAAAAAGTTCCGTTACGACCGCCTTACTTAGCTACCTCCAAATTAAATATAAAGATTTGTGTCATCTGTTTTGAAATAGAGTCTTGATATTAAAATTTAGGTAAAATTTGTTTTTAAAATTTTGAATATGCTTCTTATCCCAAGAATGGAGTCGTTTGCCTTTCTAAGCAAAATTATTCCCACCTTCTCATCTAAAGCCCTCATGGAAAACAAATGCGGCATGTCAACACAGTATTCTCGTCAGTCCACGCATGTGGTCCAAAAACCCCTCAATGGGTTCCCAAAGCTGGAAAAGATTTTAAAATTTCCTCACAAATGAGCTTGATAATCGAGTTTGAGGATAATATAGAGAAAGTCATATTAATCAGCCACTTGAAGCGTAATTAAAAATATCAGCTTTTTCCCCTGGGCACATCAGAGTAACTCCCTGCTATTAGAATTTAATGCTGCGTCAGTATCAACTAGAAACAACAGCCATCAACTGTCTCTTGCAACAGAACCTGACCACTTCACCTGAATCCACTGCATGATAAGCCAGTGGAAGGCCTCGGTCAGATGAACGAAAGCTCCAGCTGTAGGTCTTATGACTAAGATCCGCGTCAGGAAACACTTGTCCTGTTTCCGGATAAATGTTACCTAACCTAACTGTATGAGTAACAGTACTCAGACAAGAAATATTGTGCTCACTCAGGCACTCTGGTAGAGTTGATGGGGCTCTGGGGACGTAGGAACTCGGAGATAGTGATAGATGGGGCTCTTGCAAGTTGATGTCTAATGTCTGGCGAGGAAAAACTACTGAGGAGAATAGAGGAAGGATGCGTGGTTGCTTAAATGTGGTTGAAGAAATATGGGAGAACGATGGGATGGATTTTTGTGTGAGTGTTTGTGTGGGAGTGATGAAGATGATGTCGTTATTTGAGGTGTTAGTGATGGAGATGGTGGGGAAGTGGTTTGTGGTGGTGACAGTGGAAGTTGGTGGGGGACAGTGGTAGTGGTGGTGACAGTGGTAGTGGTAGTGACAGTGATAGGGGTGGTGACAGTGGAAATGGTGGTGACGTGGGTGGTGGTACAGGGGTAGTGGGGTGACAGTGGTAGCAGTAGTAGTGACGGTGAGTTGGTAGTGGTAGTGAAGTGGTATTTGGGTAGCGGGGGTGGTGGTTTAAAATGAGGGTGGTAGTGTGACTGGGGGTGATGAAGGGGTGGGGGTGATGACAGTGGTGGTGTGACAGGGGTGGTGGTGATCAGTGGCGGTGGTGGCAGTGGGGGTTTGGTGATGACATAGATAATTGTGATGCGTTTTTCAGAAACCTGACAACCTCACTCACCCCGTGACCTTCCCCCCAACCTCACTCACACCAGTGCCCTTTTCCCACCAACCTCACTAAACCCGTGCTTCCCCCCAACCTCACCAACAGTGCCTTCCCCCCCCACCACACCAGTGACCTTTCCCCCCAAACCTCACTAACCCCAGTGCCCTTCCCCACCAACCCACTCACCCCCAGTGACCTCCCCACCAACCTCATCTACCGTGACCTTCCCCCCAAACCCACTCACCCCGTGACCTTCCCCACCAACCTCACTCAACCGTGCCCTTCACACAGAACATTTCATGTTCCCCAAAAAACAAAAGTAACTCAAAATTCTCGAAAACGGGGCTATATCGAAACAGGGGTCCCGCCTGCCTATATCGGGGTCTCTGGAAAGTAGAGTGAGCGCCCCCCATCAATATTTAAGATTATTCGCGCCCTCGCCTTGCGGGGACCCATCCTTGGATGACCCAAGGAGTCATCCCCGTAATTTGGTCACTGAGTAGTGTTCCTTATTTTTTCCCGTTCACTGGTGAGAAGAGGGGGGGGGAGGGCCAATTGATATTTTGATCAGTGAATGGATCCTCATCTGATGCCCAACTCCTGGGGAGACATCAATTTACTCCAGCTTGCTGGAAGAACCCTTTTTGAAGCTTCCCCTCCGGGGCCTTTGAAGGGAAATTTTTGACATTTTTCTCATTTTCCCTACTAAAAGTCTCTCAGCTCAGACAGATAGTTTTTTAAAACACTAGGTTGTACTATTTTTTTGGGGATGGAATAGCCGGAACAAACAGCTTTTATTCCATGATTTTAAAATTTCTTACTGAAAAAAGTAGGCAGCGGGTGCATCCCATTTTTTGCTAATTACAAAAAATATTAAAAATCGGACAGCTTTTCCTCTTCCTGACTAACAAACACACACACACACACACACACACACACACACACACACACACAAAACCACACCCACACACACACCACCACACACGCGCACACACACACACACACCACCCCACACACACACCACACACCAAACACACAAAAACACCACGAGGAGGGGTTAAAGGAAAATCAACCTGCGCACTGGGGGGGAGAGATGGGGGGGGACATGATCGACATACAAAAACTGAGGGGGAATTGACAAGGTGGAAAAAGAAGGATGTTCCAAAGAGATTGGACACAGTAACAAGGGACACAGTTGGAAGCTGAAGACACAGATGAATCACGGGATGTTAAAAAGTTTTCTTCAGCCACAGAGTATCAGTAAGGGGAAAAATTTTTGGGAAGCGATGTGTGGAGGCGGGACCCCTACATAGCTTTAAGCAAGGTATGATAAAGCCACGGCCAGGGAGAGTGACCTATAGCGATCGTGAAGAGGGGGGGGCCAGGAGCTGGGATCGCCCCCCCGAAAATAACTGGTGGTACAATGGGTGGTCCCAACCACACTCTTGAAAGAACAGTGTCTGGCTGCTATCACCGAACGGGGGATCGAGCCCCCCCCATCTAAATGATCCAACGGGTTTGAAATCCACATTAAAAAAAAAATTTATTCCCCCTTTAGGACCCAAAAAATTTTTTTTTATCGTCACTATTCCCCTCAAAGTCGTCATTTTTTTTGTCTAGAGTATCAGTTTTACCCAGGATAAGGGCGTCTTTATCTCCGGCGCCATAATAATGGGTTTTTTTACATTCTTGATTATTTTCACCCTTCATTTATCTACTTTGAAACTTCCTGGGACGTTTTAGGATCCGTTGCAGCAATTGATAACAAATGGCGATTAGCTGTACGGAGGTTAATAGTGACTAGTGACTGGGGGAAAACCATTACCTGGGGTTTACCAGAGGATCAGTCTTTCAACTGGGTTTTCAACAAATCTTTTCTGACATAATAAAGAAACCAATATTTCCCAAACAATGGGTCCCCCATTTCACTAGAAATTTGTGGGTAAAAAACCCAAACAATGGGTCGCCTTTTTCACTAAAATTTTTTATGGGTAATAACCCCAAAAAATGGGTCACCCTTTTCACAAAAAATTTTGTGGGAAAATAACACCAAACAAGGGGGTCAGCCCATTTCACTAGAAATTTTATGGGTAATAACACCAAACAATGGGTCAGCCCATTTCACTAGAAATTTTATGGGTAATAACACCAAACAATGGGTCAGCCCATTTCACTAGAAATTTTGTGGGTAATAACACCAAACAATGGGTCAGCCCTTTCCTAAAATTTTAGGGGTTAACCCCAAAACAATGGTCACCCCATTTACTAGAAATTTTGTGGGTAAAACACCAACAAGGGTTTCCCCATTTCACTAAAATTTTTTATGGGTAATAACACCAAACAATGGGTCAGCCCATTTTCACTAAAAAATTTTGGGGGAAATAAACACCAAAAAGGGTCACCCCATTTCACTAAAATTTTAGGGTAAAAACCCAAAAAATGGGTCACCCATTTCACTAGAAATTTTTGGGGAATAACACCAAACAAGGGGTCGCCCATTTCACTAAAAAATTTTGGGGTAAAAACCCCAAAACAATGGGTCAGCCCTTTCACTAGAAATTTTATGGGTAATAACACCAAACAATGGGTCAGCCCATTTCACTAGAAATTTTGTGGGTAATAACACCAAACAATGGGTCAGCCCATTTCACAAAAATTTTTATGGGAAAAAACACCAAACAAGGGGCAGCCATTTCACTAAAAAATTTTGGGGGTAAAACACCAAAAAGGGGTCAGCCCTTTTTTTACTTAAAATTTTTATGGGGTAATAACCCAAAAATGATCAGCCCATTTCACTAAAAATTTTGTGGGAAAATAAACCAACAATGGGTCCCCATTTCACTAGAAAATTTTTTATGGGTATTAACCCAAACAATGGGCAGCCCATTTCATAGAAATTTTTTGGGGAATAACCCCAAACAATGGGTCGGCCCATTTCACTAGAAATTTTATGGGTAATAACACCAAACAATGGGTCAGCCCATTTCACTAGAAATTTTGTGGGTAAAACACCAAAAAAAGGGGTCAGCCCATTTCATAGAAATTTTATGGGTAATAACACCAAACAATGGGTCAGCCCATTTCACTAGAAATTTTGTGGGTAATAACACCAAACAATGGGTCAGCCCATTTCACTAGAAATTTTATGGGTAATAACACCAAACAATGGGTCCCCCTTTTTCACTAAAATTTTGTGGGTAATAACACCAAACAATGGGTACCCCATTCCTAGAAATTTAGGGTAATAACCCAAAAATGGGTCAGCCCATTCACTAAAAATTTTGTGGTAATAACACCAAACAAGGGGTCGCCCTTTTTCACTAAAAATTTTTGGGTAAAAAACAAAAAAATGGCACCCCCTTTCACAAAAATTTGTGGGTAATAACACCAAACAATGGGTCAGCCCATTTCACTAGAAATTTTATGGGTAATAACACCAAACAATGGGTCAGCCCATTTCACTAGAAATTTTGTGGGTAATAACACCAAACAATGGGTCAGCCCATTTCACTAGAAATTTTATGGAAATAACACCAAACAAGGGTCAGCCCTTTTTCATAAAAATTTTGGGGTAATAACCCCAAAAACATGGGTCACCCCATTTCACTAGAAATTTATGGGTAATAACACCAAACAAGGGGTCAGCCCATTTCATGAAATTTCATGGTAATAATCCATTTCAACGACTACTGCTCTCGATCGTTGTATTAAATAACGAGAAAAATATGTCGATGTGCTTTATTAAATAAACATTACATATTACGAGTTTTATGCAGAACAGAAACGTTTTTAAAATCCACTCTGTGGAATTTTTTGCTGTTTGTGATGTTAAGTGTGTTAAACACATTTAAGTGTGATGTTAAATGTGATTTTGCGGATTAATTTAATTTTAACACGGTGTTTAGTGCTTCGTGAAACAGGGAAACTTGGAACGTTTACGAAGGAAAATCATGGGTTATTTACAGATTAGGGGGGTTTGAAATTGTGTTTATGTAGTTCTGTGGGACCGTGGGGCGTGGGAGTCTACCGCTGGGCGTGGTAGCGTTTCCCCCTGGGCGTGGTTAGGATCGCTGGAACGTAGTACCTGTACCGCGGGGGGTGGGAGAGGGTACCCCTGGTGCGTGGAGAGTCGAACCCCTGGGGGGGGTGTCGTCCCGCTGGAGCGTGGAGTCGTCCCGCTTAACTTTTGGGGAAGTTACCTTTGGAAGGGGGGGGTAGGTCGCATCGCTGGAGCGTGGTAGAGTCGTCCCGCTGAAGCGTGGGGAGGTCCACTGGAGCGTGGACTCGACCCCTGAGGTGGTTTGAGTCGTGCCCCTGGAGGTGGTAGTGTTTTCGTGGAGCGTCGTAGAGTCATACCTCTGGAGCGTGGTACTTTTACCGCTGGTGCGTGGTAGGCGTACCCCTGGTGGGGGGTAGTCGTACCGCTGGTGCGTGGTAGAGTCGTCCCCTGGAACGGGCGTCGTGCGCTGGTGCGTGGGAGTCTACCCCTGGGGCTGGTTAGAGTTGTACCGCTGGGCGTGGTTGTACCCCTGGAGTATGGTAGCGTAAAAGCTGGTGCGTGGTGAGTCGTACCGCTGGAGCGTGGTAGAGTCATACTCTGGGGCGTGGTACCGTACCGGGTGCGTGGTAGAGTCGTACCCCCCGGGGTGCGGTAGTCGTACGCTGGTGCGTGGTTTGCGTACCGTGGGGCGTGGTAGTGTATCGCTGGAGGTGAAGTCGTATCGCTGAAGCCCTGGTAGTCATACCACTGGAGCGTGATGTCGACCGAAGGGCGTGGGATAGTATACCGCTGGGGCGTGATAGTCGTACCCCTGAAGTGTGGGGAGTCGTACCCTGGAGCGTGGGTTTAGTCGTCCGCTGGAGCGTGGAGTCGTACGCTGGAGAGTGGAGTCGTACCCCTGAAGCATGGTAGTCATACCACTGGAGGTGATAGTGACCGCTGGACGGGGAGCGTACCATGGGAAAGTGGGTTTATCGCACCCCTGGAGCGTGGTAAACGTACCGCTGGGCATGGTAGTGTACCGGGAGAGTGGTAGTGTACCGCTGGAGCGTGGTATTCGTACCGTGGGCGTGGTAGTCGTACCGCTGGAGCGTGGTAGTCGTACCACTGGAAAAGTGGTTGGTCGCACAGTTTAAGCGTGGTAGTCGTACCGTGGGCTGGTATGTACCGCTGGAGAGTGGTTTCGTACCGCTGGGGGTGGATCGACCCCCTGGAACGTGGTTTTAGTCGCACAGTTAAGCGTGGTAAACGTACCCCTGGAGCGTGGTTTGGTACCCCGTAGCTGGTGTGTACCGTGGAGCAGGTAGTCATACCCCTGGAGAGTGGTAGTCTTTCCGCTGGAGGGGGGTCGTACCGCTGGAGGTGGTGGTACCGCTGGAGCTGGGAGTCGTACGTGGAGAGTGGTATCGTACCGCTGGAGCTGGTAGTCTACCCCGGAAAGTGGTTTGGGCGCACATTTAAGCGTGGGGGAATCGTACCCCGGGGGCGGGTAGCGTACCCCGTGGTGGTTGTCGCCGCGGAGATGGTAGTCATCCCCTGGGGCGTGTAGTCGTACGCTGGAGGTGGTAGTCTACCGCTGGAGCGTGGTAGTCGTACCCCGGGGGGTGGGAAAGTACCGCTGGGGCGTGGGAGTCGTACCGCGGAGGTGGTAGTCGTACCGCTGGGGTGGTACGACCGAGGAGCGTTGTAGTCTACCCCTGGACGTGGGGCGTACCGTGGAGGGGGTGGTAGTCGTACCGCTGAGCGTGGTAGTCATTTCGCTGGCGTGGTAGTCGTCCGCTGGAGCGGGTAGCCTACCCTGGGGCGGGTAGCATCCCCTGGAGCGTTATGTACCGCTGGAGCGTTGTAGCGTACCGGGAGGTGGTATCGTCCGCGGAGCGGATGTGTACCCCTGGAGCGTGGTAGTCGTCCGCTGGAGCGTTGTAGTGTACCCCCGGAGCGTTGTAGTCGTACCCCCTGGAGCGTGGTAGTCTACCGGGGGTTTTGGTATTCGTACCCCTGGAGCGGGATGTACCCCTGGGCGTGGTAGTCATACCCCGGGGGGGGGTAGTCTACCGCTGGGGGGTGGTGTCATACCCCTGGAGCGTGGTAGTCGTCCGCTGGAGCGTGGTAGTCGTACCCCCTGGGGCGTGGTAGTCGACCGTGGGGCGTGGAGTCGTACCCCTGGAGCGTGGGGTCGTACCGCTGGGCGTGGTAGTCGTACCGTGGGCGTGGTAGTCATAAAGCTGGGGCGTGGTAGTCTACCGCTGGACGTGGTAGTCATTTCCGCTGGAGCGTGGTAGATCCGCGGAGCGTGGTTGTCGCACGTGGGCTGGGAGTCGTACCGCTGTAGCGTGGACGTACCCCTGGAGCAGGTAGTCGTACCGCTGGAGCGTGGTAGCGACCGCTGGGCGGGTAGGTACCGCTGGGCGTGGTATGTACCGGGGTTGGTATTTGTACCGCTGGAGTGTGGGATTGTACCGTTGGAGCGGGTTGTGTCCGCTGGAGGTGGTATTTGTACCGCTGGAGGGGTGGTAGGGACCGCTGGGGTGGTAGTCGTACCGCTGGAGCGTGGTAGCATACCGCTGGAGGTGGTATCGTACCGTGGAGCGTGGTATCATACCGCTGGGGGCGTGGTAGTCTACCCTGGAGCGTGGGGGGTCGTACCGCTGGACGTGGGAGTCATCCGCTGGGCGTGGTAGTCTACCGTGGGCACAAAGTCCCAGCCTGGGGGAAATTCCGTACTCTCCGTCTCCCCCCAAGCCGGAGGTATCATTTACTCCCCCGTGGCTTTTTGCATTATGTATTGTTGGTTGGCCCTATTTACATAATATGTATATAATGTCAATATTTTAAGCATATTGTTTAAACATTCTCTCGCTCTTTCCGTCTCCCCCTGTCTCTCTCTCTCTAAACTCTTCAAACACCTAAATTCCCCCAGGTCCAACACGACAGTTATTGAAGCCATCTGTTCTGACAGCCAAATTCCTTCCTTAAGTGAATATATATTTTTATATACTATTATTTTATATATATATAATTATATAATATATATATAATATAATAATATATATATATATATATATGTCGTGCCCCAATACAGAACTTTCCCCCCCTCTTGGCTTAAATAGCAAAGATCTTGCCCCTATAGGGCAAATGAAAATTTGTGTATGCAATAATTTCGCCAAAATCATTCTGAACCTAACGAAAAAAATATATTTGATTGTGTTTCTTTAGTACTAAATTATTGTTAACGTATTTAAAATATATTTAGTTGGGTTAGGCTAAAATAAATTGTTCTTGTTATAATAAGGTTAGGTAAGTTTTCTAAGATTCTTTTGGTGCAAAATTAAAAATTTTTACATTAACATTAATGGAAAAAATATATATTTAAACGCATAAAAGAAAATTTCAGAAAGGACTTAATTTTAAATGAGTTCTTGCTAATTGACCAGTTTTACATATTCGGCACGACATATATATATATATATATATATATATTATATATATATATATATATATATATATATATATATATATATACGTATATATATATATATATATATATATATATATATATATATATATATATATATATATATATATATATATATATATATATATACGTATATATGAACATTTAGAAATAAACAGAATACATTTACAGAAAACACAAACATGAATACAATGGTACAAAGTATTAAAGATCATGAATTTCCTCCAGCTCCTCCGAAGCCGGACGCGAACCAAGTATGCCACAAACATTTCCCCTCTGGATGGCCACGCTGAGGCGCTGGAACATGAAAGTGGCTGCCCTTGGTTCCCTGGTGGTGTCGATGAGTCTGGAACCCAATTCTTTAAGGAAACGTGTAGCATTTTTTCCCCATGATCCCAAGGTCTCTGATCCCACTGGACAAATTGATACTGTTGGCTTATGTCCCTGTACTTGCTGATCTTGTACTCCTCCCTGTGGTCAGCAGCTCCTCCCTGTCGCCCAACACTGTTATGGATGCAGGTGTCAGCCAGTGTGGACACACAGGTATAGTCCCATGCTAAGAGCTTGCCATTCTTCTAAGGATAGATGGTGATTCCGTCGGGGCGGTTTGCTAGGTTGTGGGTATTGTTGGCTGCTAGTGATCGGGGCTCCCTCTCGGCTGGGCATCCAGCTGTAGCAAGGGTTCTCTTTATGATGTCGTTGACCTCATTGTGTCTTGCATGCCAGCCCATGGTTTTGGAACAGTTAAGACCATGTGGACCGTATTGGTCTGCTTGCGCTTCGCTGCAAATACACGTATATTCTGTGTGAACTGGGGCAGCAAGACGCAGAGCCACTGCAATGCGGAGGGTCTTAGGGTCGAGTCGCGTTCCCATTGCCAATATGGGAATTGTTTGGAGGAAATCCCCGGAGTGAGGTGCGCTCAAAGCCTGGAGACGGGCAGTCTCCCTATCTGACGTAGCAGCCCTGAGCATGTTGACAAGCACCTTTTCAGCGATTGGGCCATCCCAGCTTGACTGTTTACGAGCCAGTGCTGCACTAGGGTTTGGTGCTGGAGCAGCAAGAGTCTCCCATTTGGTGATGGCACTGGCATAGCTAGGGTCCTGTATTCCTGCTGAGTCACTGAGGTTATCCGGAAGAATTTGTCTTATCAACTCGTTTGATGCTATGGAAGAGGATAGGAAAGCTGGTAGAGCAATCTGGGAGGATCTGCGTACTCCCAGCCCCCCAAGCCTGACCGGAAGTGAGGCTTGCAACCACTGTCCATCTTCAAGGGAAAGATTCAATACACTCTCTAGCATGGTCTTAAGGAGTCATATTCCTTGAGTTTTGGACTGCTGAAGGCTGGGGAGCATCTTAGAAAGTATGTAAGTTTTGGGATTGACAGGCACCTGGTGAGTAGACAGAAGGCATCATGTGTGTCAATGTCTTTCATCCTGCTTTCCATCTTCCGGAGGTCTGAGACTTTTTTTTCTAGGATCAGATCGATGGCATTGGACCCAAGAGGAGCACCAAGAAGAGTGTTATTGGCTGGATCAATGGCTCGTGCTCCTGGTAAAACGGCACTAATATTCTGGATCATCTGTCGATTAGTAGAAACTATTTCACATTTGGTGGGGTTTAAAGAGAGGCCCAGGCTTTCTCCCATGTCTTTAATTTTACTGATGTCCTCTAGGAGAGATTCTGTTGTACCAGCCAGGGTACCGTCGTCCAGGAACCAGATACTGAGATCGCTGGAGAGTGCTTCTGTGACTTCCTTGATGACCAAGCAGAATAGAAAGGGGGCAAGAGGGTCCCCCTGTTGCACGCCCTCACAAGAGTCAATTTCATGGTCCCCAAACAATAGTTTGGAAGTCACACTATAACACGATTCTATGAAGGGATAAAGGGAAGGTAAGTTTCTATAAACTGCTTGAAGAGCAGCATCCCTTCTGACTGAGTTGAAAGCGTTGGCAAAGTCCAATTTGACAAAGGCTTTTTCATCGGACATGTTTTTGATATATATTCGTGCTGCGTGGGCAGCTGCTTCACAGCCCTGTTGAACGCCGAAACCGAGCTGAGTTGGTTTCAGCATTGCAGCATCCTCTTGACTCACCCTTCTTACTGCAGCCTTGGCGACTAGGCGCCGAAGGGTGTTGCCCACTGCAATGGGCCTGATTCCGCCATCCTTTTTCCGGAGGGCACACAATGAGGCACCAAAGAAAAGGGGTCTGATGGCCTCTTGGACACTGCCAGCCAGGCACAGGTTGGAAAATTTGGTGAGTTCAGACAGCAGCCTCTCTGAAACCTCACCAAGTGCTGGATTGAGTATTTGTTTTAAGTGTTGAGGCCTTAAACCGGTGAAACCTCCTGCTGAGCCCTGTGGAAATGACATAGCAGCTTTATACACATCAGCATCCTGTAAGGTTAGATGATCTCCGCCTGCTGCAATAAATATATATATATTAATATATATATTATATAATATATATATAATATAATATATAAATATATATATAATATTATATATTCGTGCGAAATGTAAAATGGTCATTAGAAGAACTATTTAAAATTAGTCCTTTTGAAAATTTCTTCTATTAAGAAGATAATTTTTTATTTTTTGAGAAAATATATTTGCCACCAAAAGAATTTAGAAAAATACATAATATTAAAAAGACAGTTTATTTTATAACCCACCAAAATTTAATTTAGAGGTTTCGGGGGTAAAATACTAAAAAAAACAATGAAAAAATTTTTTTCTTAGTTAAAATGTTTTGGAAATAAACACAACACTTTTAATGGAAGATACGTTGTATTAACCCAAATCAACTGGCCTTTTCGACCAATTTCACCATTATTATATATTAAAGTAATTTATTTTTCTTTATATAATAACATATTATATATAAAATAATATCATTCGGAATTACCAAAGTTAAAAGGGAATAAAAAAAATAACTTTTCTGTTTAAACACACTGGATAAGATACGATAATCCCACCAAACAGGGGCATATTTAAAAATCACGCATCAAGGGTAATCCATTTAAATACCCCATTAAAATAACCACCACTAAACCAATAAACCATACTACCACTTAAAACCCAATAACCTTTTTTACACACATCACCCACCTAAAACCATCAACCAACTTTAATTTTAAAACTTTAATCCAATACAACCCCATTTTTAACATACCACCACCACTACCACCTTTACCCCACCCACCTACTACCACCATCACCACCACCACTACTACCATCACCACCACCACTACCACCATCACACCACACTACCCCCATCACCACCACCAATACCACCATACCACCACCACTCCCACCATCACCACCACCACTACCACCATCACCCCCACCACACTACCAACACCACACCACCCCACAAACCCACCATCACCACCACACTACCACCATCACCACCACCACTACACCACCCCAACCACCACTACCACCATCACCACCACCATACCTACCATCACCACACCAACTACTAACCACCACACCACCACCATACTTACCACCAAACACCACCAAACCCCACTACACCACTCACCACCACCACTAACCAACCATCACCACCACCACTACTACCATCACCACCACCACTACCACCATCACCCCCACCACTACTACCATCACCACCCCCACTACCACCATCACCACCACTACTACCACCATCACCACCCCCACTCCCTACCATCACCACCACACTACCACCATCACCACCACCACTACTACCATCACCACCCCCAAACTACCCCCAAAATCACCCCACCAATACCACCATCACCACCCACTACTAACCATCACCACCCTACTACCACCATCCCCACCACCACTACTACCATCACCACCACCACTACCACCACCACCACCACTCTACCATCACCCCCCACTCCACCTCACCCCCCAATCCAATACCACCACCACTACCACCATCACCACCACTACTACCACCATCACCACCACCACTACTACCATCACCACCACCACTACCTCCCCAATCACCACCACCCCCACTTACCACCATCACCACCACCAATCCCAACCATCACCCCACCACTACTACCCCATCACCACCACCACTACCCATCACCCACCACCACTCCCACCATCACCACCACTACTACCACCATCACCACCCCATTTACCACCATCACCACCACCACTACTACCATCACCACCACCACTACCACCACCCAACCACTCACCACAACACAACCACCCCCACCACTCCCACCATAAACCCACCACTACTACCAACCACCACCACTACACCTCAACCACCCATTCCCACCACCACCACTACCCCCCATCCCCACCACCAATCCACCTCCCCCCCACTACCCTCACCACCCCCACTACCCCCATCACCACCACCACTCAACACCCCCCACCCCAAACCACCCCCACCACAACCATCACCACCCCCACTACCCCCCTCACCACCACCACCACCACCACCACCCACCAACCACCTCCCCCCACTACCATCACCACCACCACAAACACCATCACCACCACCACTCTACCCCATCACCCCTACCACCATACCACCACACACCACACCCACCCCCAAACCACCATCACCACCACCACTACCACCATCACCACCACCACTCCCCACCATCACCACCACCACTACCACCCATCACCACCACCACTACCACCACATCCACCAACCACCACAACCCCCAAATCCACCACACCACCACCACCACCACCACTAAACTCATACACCTGATAAAAACATTACATTTTTAACCTAGATAGAAGTAGTCTGTTTTAAATCTAGATAGGAGTAGATAGTTCTCAACCAATATCCTCGAAGTAAACTTCGAAACCTTCTGCTACCTTTTTTCCAATATCTCTTCGTAGCATCTTGTTGAGACGTTTCGTTTATCTGGAATTGATAAAGTCCTTGGTGATCGAAGCGTTTTTCACAGTAAAATGCCATAAACCCCACGATGTAGCTCACTGGCAATCTTTAAATATTAAATTATTAAAAAATTGATATACTGTCTTCCGTGACCCCTGAAAACCGACAGACAAGCTGATGTCCCCAGACATGGCATAAATAAATAAGCGAAGCTCTTGCTGATAGGTCAACTGCCTGGGATGACTCTGGCTAATGAGATCCCAATTGAGCTCTGTGAAGCCTGTGGCTGACGCGACTCCGCCAGACCTCAGAACTAACCAACCGAGGAGCCAAGAAAGCAAGAGGGAGCAGGCGTCGGAGGAACCAGGGAGCCAGCAAGCAATTCCAATCTAACGGAAAATTTGTGTGTAAATTGGTACCACCCCAAGATGGCTTCAATTTCTAAACAGAAACTTCAAAATTTACTAAAAGTGTGGGAAAACCCCCACAATGTAGATAACTGGTTCAGAGAACTGTCGGTTCTCTGAACCAGTCCATCAGTCCCATCAGGCTTGATAGACTGATCACATCGTCTCCACGCTGAGAGATTGATTTCCTCACATTCTTTCTGATTTTTCATTCTTCTCTGTATTGAACTGAGGAAGCCACTGGTTGGCGAAGCGTTTTCACAGTTAAAATATCTAAGTGGTTGACTGACACGCAGGCACCAGTTTACTGCTAGGGGAATCGAACCCGGAACCTTTCGGTTGAGAGATGAACTCTTCGACAAGTGAGCTAAAAGTACTTGATTGAACTATACTGAATACTTCACGTGCAGAACATCGCCCCTAGTGACGTATAAATAAATAAATTACACCCAGTCTGTTGTCGTTTCCAGTTTAAGGATTGATTATCCCAGGAATCAAAGGTGAAATAAAACTGAACAAAGGAGTGCCTTGGATGAAGAGCCCAGCACAAGCATTAAGGAACCTTGAAGGAGGCTGGGAAGGAGCAGAGATGCTGGTTGACGTGACGGACCATCAAGACTCTGGCCGCTGTCGGCAAAATTTCTGAAGGCAATCGATGGGAAGTGCATCCTCTTGTACCATCAGTGCCAGAGGGAAGCTTTAGAGTAGAGAGTGTAGTCTCTCTCTCTCTCTCTCTCTCTCTCTCTCTCTCTCTCTCTCTCTCTCTCTCTCTCTCTCTCTCTCTCTCTCTCTCTCTCTCTCCCCCTCTTCCCTCTCTCTCCTCTTCTTCTCTTTCTCTCAAAACATTTCTTCTATGGACATTGATTCTAAGACCAATACAGTATTTGTAAGAGCAAAAACAAGACCTACTAACTGGGCTATGAAGCAGTGAACACAAGACCTGCTAACTGGGCTATGAAGCAGTGAACACAAGACCTGCTAACTGGGCTATGAAGCAGTGAACACAAGAATTGCTAACTGGGCTATGAAGCATGAACACAAGAACCCGCTAACTGGGCCTATGAAGCATTGAACACAAGAGTTGCTAACTGGGCTATGAAGCAGTGAACACAAGAATTGCTAACTGGGCTATGAAGCAGTGAACACAAGACCTGCTAACTGGGCTATGAAGCAGTGAACACAAGACCTGCTAACTGGGCTATGAAGCAGTGAACACAAGAATGCTAACTGGGCTATGAAGCAGTGAACAAAGACCGCTAACTGGCTATGAAGCAGTGAACACAAGAATTGCTAACTGGGCTATGAAGCAGTGAACACAAGACCTGCTAACTGGGCTATGAAGCAGTGAACACAAGAGTTGCTAACTGGGCTATGAAGCAGTGAACACAAGAATTGCTAACTGGGCTATGAAGCAGTGAACACAAGAATTGCTAACTGGGCTATGAAGCAGTGAACACAAGACCTGCTAACGGGCTATGAAGCAGTGAACCCCAAGAATTGCTAACCTGGGCTATGAAGCAGTGAACACAAGACCTGCTAACTGGGCTATGAAGCAGTGAACACAAGACCTGCTAACTGGGCTATGAAGCAGTGAACACAAGAATTGCTAACTGGGCTATGAAGCAGTGAACACAAGACCTGCTAACTGGGCTATGAAGCAGTGAACACAAGACCTGCTAACTGGGCTATGAAGCAGTGAACACAAGACCTGCTAACTGGGCTATGAAGCAGTGCACACAAGACCTGCTAACTGCGCTCAAAACACAGTTCTGGTAAAGTTCTGTAAAGCCCAAGGCTGTTGAAACAGTACTGTTGGGTTTAGTGTTGCAGGACTCTACTAGGGGGCACTCTACTGTAGAGCTCTGTATGACAGACACTATACAGGGGGGCTCTGTACAGCAGAACCTAGTTTGTGGGCCCAATAAGACAGGATTGTGTACTACAGGATCCAGTAATGGGGAGGTGGGGGGAAGTACTGTGTGGCCACGTTCACTAGGTTCCAGTATTGAGTGGCCCAGTACTATTGGGCCCCTTATTATGGTGTCCAGTATCGAGGAGCCCCTGCCAGACCTCAGCTCGAAGATCATCAAACACAGTTTCTGCTGTCTTAATGACTGGAGGACAATCACTGGTGGTTGTGAGACAGTGTTAATTGGTTGGATTTGGGAGATCGGGATATCCAATCAGGAGGAAGAGAGGGGATAGTCGCAAAGAATTCCCAGATTATTCCCCAGATAATTCCCAGATTATTCCCGGGATTAGAGCTGGACAATGACGGGATTATAAAGGATCCAGTAATCGTTTACTGGCGTTTTCAGCCATTTTCATGATTTTACTAAAATAAGTTAGTGTTTTTTTGAAGAAGAATCGTTTTTTTTTTTTTTTTTTTGGTAATTGATTTTCATATGTGTGTGTGTGGTGTGTGTGTGTGTGTGTGTGTGTGTGTGTGTGTGTGTGTGTGTGTGTGTGTGGTGTGTGTGTGTGTGTTGTGTGTGTGTCTTATGTGTGTGTGCGTGTGTGTGCGTGTGTGTGTGGTGTGTGGTGTGTGTGTGTGTGTGTGTGTGTGTGTGTGTGTGTGTGTGTGTGTGTGTGTGTTTGTGTGTGTGTGCTTTATGTGTGTGTGCGTGTGTGTGCGTGTGTGTGTGTGTGTGTGTGTGTGTGTGTGTGTGTGTGTGTGTGTGTGTGTGTGTGGTGTGCGTGTGTGTGTGTGTGTGTGTGTGCGTGTGTGTGTGTGTGTGTGTGTGTGTGTGTGGGTTTGGGTTTTGGTGTGTGTGTGTGTGTGTGTGTGTGTGTGTGTGTGTGTGTGTGTGTGTGTGTACTCACCTAGTTGTACTCACCTAGTTGAGGTTGCGGGGGTCGAGTCCGAGCCCCTGGCCCCCGCCTCTTCACTGGTCGCTACTAGGTCACTCTCCCTGAGCCGTGAGCTTTATCATACCTCTGCTTAAAGCTATGTATGGATCCTGCCTCCACTACATCGCTTCCCAAACTATTCCACTTACTGACTACTCTGTGGCTGAAGAAATACTTCCTAACATCCCTGTGATTCATCTGTGTCTTCAGCTTCCAACTGTGTCCCCTTGTTACTGTGTCCAATCTCTGGAGCATCCTGTCTTTGTCCACCTTGTCAATTCCTCTCAGTATTTTGTATGTCGTTATCATGTCCCCCCTATCTCTCCTGTCCTCCAGTGTCGTCAGGTTGATTTCCCTTAACATCTCCTCGTAGGACATACCTCTTAGCTCTGGGACTAGTTGCAAACCTTTGCACTTTCTCTAGTTTCTTCACGTGCTTGGCTAGGTGTGTGTGTGTGTGTGTGTGTGTGTGTGTGTGTGTGTGTGTGTGTGTGTGTGTGTGTGTGTGAGTGTGTGTGTGTGTGTGTGTGTGTGTTTGTGTGTGTTTGTGTTTGGGTTTGGGTTTGTGTGTGTGTGTGTGTGTGTGTGTTTGGGTTTAGGTTTGTGTGTGTGTGTGTGTGTGTGTGTGTGTGTGTGTGTGTGTGTGTGTGCGTACGTGTGTGTGCGTGTGTGTGTGTGTGTGTGTGTGTGTGTGTGTGTGTGTGTGTGTGGTGTGTGTGTGTGTGTGTGTGTTGTGTGTGTGTGTGTGTGTGTGTGTGTGTGTGTTTGTGTGTGTGTGTGTATGTGTGTGATGATGATCCTGGCACTGTTGGCCTCATCACGTCTCCGGTTTTATCAGGGTGGTGGGTCGTGCCTGCCAGAGGCTCCCTGGCTGGCTGTTTCCTGTGGGACTCTACAAGCAAAACTCGCGCTGGGAGGGATTGCTCTGTGCACACAGTTTTGCAAGCCTGACTTCCGCCTCACACACACACACACACACACACACACACACACACACACACACACACACACACACACACACACACACACACACACACACACACACACAAGGCAACTGAACAATCCAAACCAACCATCACACACCGATCCCTCTGTTCCCACCCCCCGCACCACAGTTACAGTATTAGAACAGAAGTTGAAGGTTTGGTACACAAATGCGGATGGATTAACGAATAAACATGAGGAATGGCAAGAAAGAATCAATGAGAAGTCCCCAGACATCATAGCAGTTCCAGAAACAAAACTCACGGAGACAATAACAAATGCAATCTTCCCACCAGGATACCCGATCATGAGGAAAGATAGAAGGGGCAGAGGGGGAGGAGGGGTTGCTCTGCTCGTAAAAAACAGATGGAAATTCGAGAAAATGGGAGGCATAGACGAGACGGGAGAAAGAGACTACATAGTAGGTACACTTCAGTCTGGGGAACACAAGGTGGTCATTGCAGTGATGTATAATCCACCACAGAACTGCAGGAGGCCAAGAGAGGAATATGAAGAGAGCAACAGAGCAATGGTGGACACACTTGCTGAGGTGGCAAGAAGAGCTCACTCCAGCAGAGCAAAGTTGCTGGTTATGGGGGATTTCAACCACAGGGAGATTGACTGGGAAAACCTGGAGCCACATGGGGGTCCCGAAACATGGAGAGCCAAGATGTTGGACGTGGTGCGGAAAAACCTCATGCACCAACATGTTATGGACACTACCAGAGTCGAGGGAGGGCGGATAAACCAGCAAGATTGGACCTTGTGTTCACCCTGGGCAGTTCAGACATTGAGGACATCACGTATGAGAGTCCCCTAGGAGAGTCCCCTAGGAGCTAGCGACCACGTGGTTCTGTGCTTTGAATACATAGTAGAGTTGCAAGTGGAGAGAGTAACAGGAGTTGAATGGAAAAGCCTGACATAAAAGAGGGGACAAACATAGGGTTGAGGAACTTCCTGCAAAGGTTCCGTGGGACAGAGAACTGGCAGGAAAGCCAGTAAATGAAATGATGGAATATGTAACAACAAAATGCAAGGAGGCAGTGGAAAGGTTTATTCCCAAGGGCAACAGAAACAATGGGAAGACCAGAACGAGCTCCTGGTTTACCCGACGGTGTAAGGAGGCAAAAACAAAGGTCAATAGAGAATGGAAAAAGTACAGAAGGCAGAGAACACAAGAAAAAGGGAGATCAGTCGCAGAGCCAGGAAAACGAGTATGCACAGGTAAGAAGGGAGGCCCAGCGACAGTATGAAAATGACTTTGCACCGAAAATCAAGACTGACCCGAAACTGTTGTATAGCCACATCAAGAGGAAGACAACAGTCAAAGACCAGGTGATCAATTGAGGACAGAAGGTGGAGAAACTCACAAGAAATTTGATCAGGAGGTATGTGAGGAGCTGAACAGGAGATTTAAGGAAGTTTTTAACAGTAGAGCAGGGGGGGCCCTGTGGGAAGACAGCACAGAAGGGAACATAAAAAGGGGAATACGAACAAGTGTTGGATGACACACGAACAACCGAGGAGGAGGTGCAGAAGCTGCTAATGACCTTGATACCTCAAAGGCGATGGGATCGGACAACAATCTCCCATGGGTCCTTAGAGAAGGAGCAGAATGCTGTGGTGCCCCTAACCACAATCTTAAAACACACCCTTGAAACTGGGCAACCTACCCTGAGAAATGGAAGACAGCAAATGTAGTCCCCATATTTAAGAAAGGAAACAGAAATGAGGCACTAAACTTCAGACCTGTGTCTCTGACATGTATTGTGTGCAAAGTCATAGAGAAGATTATCAGGAGGAGAGTGGTGGAACACCTGGAACGGAACAAGATTATAAATGAAAACCAGCATGGGTTTATGGAAGGGCAAAAACCTGTGCCACAAACCTCCTGGAGTTTTATTACAAGGTAACAGAAGTAAAACACGAGAGAGAGGGGTGGGTTGATTGTGTTTTCCTAGACCGCAGGAAGGCCTTTGACACAGTTCCCCACAAGAAATTAGTGCAGAAGCTGGAGGATCAGGCGCATATAACAGGGAGGGCACTGCAATGAATCAGGGAATACCTCACAGGGAGGCAGCAACGAGTCATTTGGGATGTGAAGAGGTATCACGTGGGCGCCTGTGACGAGCGGGGTCCCACAGGGGTCTTCTAGGACCAGTGCTATTTCTGATATATGCGAACGACATGATGGAAGGAATAGACTCTGAAGTGTCCCTATTCCCAGATGATGTGAAGTTGATGAGAAGAATTAAATCGGATTTAGGATGAGGCAGGACTGCAAAGAGACCTGGACAGGCTGGACATGTGGTCCAAAAACTGGCTTCTGGAATTCAATCCTGCCAAATGCAAAGTCATGAAGATTGGGGAGGGGCAAAGAAGACAGCAGACAGAGTATTTAAACTAGGTGGACAAAGACTACAGACCTCACTCAGGGAGAAAGACCTTGGGTGACCATAAATCGAGCACGTCACCGGAGGCACACATCAACCAAATAACTGCTGCAGCATACGGCGCCTGGCAAACCTGAGAATAGCGTTCGATACCTTTAAAAAGGAATCGTTCAAGACACTGTACACTGTGTATGTTAGGCCCATACTGGGGGTATGCAGCACCAGTCTGGAACCCACACCTGGTCAAGCACGTCAAGAAGTTAGAGAAAGTACAGAGGTTTGCAACAAGGCTAGTCCCAGAGCTCAAGGGAATGTCGTACGAGGAAAGGTTGAGGGAAATCGGACTGACGACACTGGAGGACAGAAGGGTCAGGGGAGACATGATAACGACATACAAGATACTGCGGGGAATAGGCAAGGTGGACAGAGATAGGATGTTCCAGAGAGGGGACACAGAAACAAGGGGTCACAATTTGAAGCTGAAGACTCAGACGAGTCACAGGGACGTTAGGAAGTATTTCTTCAGTCATAGAGTTGTCAGGAAGTGGAATAGCCTAGCAAGTGAAGTAGTGGAGGCAGAAACCATACATAGTTTTAAGAAGAGGTATGGCAAAGCTCAGGAAGCAGAGAGGGAGAGGACCTAGTAGCGATCATTGAAAAGGCGGGGCCAGGAGCTGAGTCTCGACCCCTGCAACCACAATTAGGTGAGTACAATTAGGTGAGTACACACACACACACTCACAGACACAGCTATGACTCGACCCCTGCAACCACAAATAGGTGAGTACACACAAACGGGCAAAACAAGCCAGGTATCTATCGAAAAGTGCCTTTGACAACCAATAACTAACTACTAGACATTCCGGGAGATAATTAGGCCACCAGGTGGCTAATTGAACCTTCAGCCATTTTACAATTCATTACAGTAAACGTGTAAAAAAAATAAAAAAAAATTATGAAATAAGTCTAAAGTGCATTTATCAAGCAGAAATCTGACTCAGGTAATATATTTGAATCTGGGTATATAACACAGATTTTACTAATGTTTACGATATTTTGACTTGCCGAGGGGCCATTAAGGCTGACTGTCACATGCACACTAATTAAGTATACTTAATATTTATATATGTGTGTACAGTGAATGTACATATAAGTTAGAATAGTGTAATCTAACCTTCAAATAATAGTTAATTGATGTGGAGGTGAAGAACGTTCAGAAATTGACGTACTGCAATGTGTATGCAAAGTAATCTGAGGGTTGCTTGCTGTTAAAGGAGGAGCAGTTAAATACACATATAACTCGCACCTAAGAGAAGATTATGACGTCGTTTCGGTCTGACTCGGACCATCTACAAGTCATACTAACACACGAAGGTTAGGGAGCCAGTATATATAGTAGAGTAGGACTGGGACGGGACAACGAGAGGAAGGCTGAGGTGGAGAAGTAGTGGCAGAGGTAATGCTGGTAGTGGAAGTAGTAGTAGTAGTAGTGGTAGTGGTAGTAGTAGTAGTAGTGATAGTAGTAGTGGTAGTAGTGGTAGTAGTGCTAGCAGTAGTAGTGGTAGTAGTAGTAGAGGTAGTAGTAGTAGTGCTAGCAGTAGTAGTGGTAGTAGTGGTAGTAGTAGTAGTAGTGCTAGCAGTAGTTGTGGTAGTAGTGGTAGTGGTAGTAGTGGTAGTAGTAGTAGTAGTAGTGCTAGCAGTAGTAGTGGTAGTAGTGGTAGTAGTGATAGTAGTAGTAGTAGTAGTAGTAGTAGTAGTAGTGCTAGCAGTAGTAGTGGTATTAGTAATAGTAGTAGTAGTGGTAGTAATAATAGTGGTGGTAGTAGTAGTGGTAGTAGTAGTAGCGGTGGTAGTACTAGTAGTAGTTGTAGTAGTGGTAGTGGTAGCAGTGGTAGTGGTAGTAGTAGTGGTAGTAGTAATAGTGGTAGTAGTAGTAGTGGTAGTAGTAGTGGTGGTGGTAGTAGTGGTAGTGGTAGTAGTGGTAGTAGTAGTAGTAGTAGTAGTAGTAGTAGTAGTAGTAGTAGTAGTAGTAGTAGTAGTAGTAGTAGTAGTAGTAGTAGTAGTAGTAGTAGTAATAGAAGGGAAACAATACCACCAGTGATCTTCACAGTGGAAGACGCAGACAACACCTTACCTGGAGGTTACCTGGAGGTTATTCCGGGATCAACGCCCCCGCGGCCCGGTCCATGACCAGGCCTCCCGATGGATCAGGACCAGATCAACTAGGCTGTTACTGCTGGCCGCACGCAGTCCAACGTACGAGCCACAGCCCGGCTGATCTGGCACTGACTTTAGGTATCTGTCCAGCTCTCTCTTGAAGGCAGCCAGGGGCTTATTGGCAATTCCCCTAATGCTTGATGGGAGGCTGTTGAACAGTTTTGGGCCCCGGACACTTATGGTGTTTTCCCTTAGTGTACCAATGGCGCCCCTACTTTTTATTGGGGGCATTTTGCATCGCCTGTCCAGTCTTTTACTTTCGTAGGGAGTGATTTATGTGTGCAGATTTGGGACAATTCCTTCCAAGCGTTCCAAGCGTTCCCAGTAGTTAAGGTGCTTGACAGAACTTATACGTGCAGTAAAGGATCTCTGTACACTCTCTAGATCTGCGATTTCACCTGCTTTGAATGGAGATGTTAATGTACAGCAGTATTCCAGCCTAGAGAGAACAAGTGATTTGAAAAGGATCATCATGGGCTTGGCATCTCTCGTTTTGAACGTTCTCATTATCCATCCTATCATTTTCTTTGCACGTGCGATCGTGGCACTGTTGTGATCCTTGAAAGTGAGATCCTCAGACATTACTACTCCCAGGACCCTTACAATATTTTTCCGCTCTATTGTATGGCCGGAGTCAGTAGTATAAATCTGTTCTAGTTATTATCTCCTCCAGTTTTCCATAACGGAGTAGTTGGAACTTGTCCTCATTGAACATCATATTGTTCACCGTTGCCCACTGGAAAACTTTGTTTATATCTTCTTGGAGGTTAACCGCGTCCTCAGCAGATGACAGCCTCATGCAGATCCTAGTATCATCCGCAAAGGATGATACGGTGCTGTGGTGTATATCTCTGTCTATGTCTGATATGAGGATAAGGAATAAGATGGGGGCGAGTACTGTGCCTTGTGAACAGAGCTCTTCACTATGGCAGCCTCCGATTTATCTCTGTTGACCACTACTCTTTGTGTTCGATTTGTTAAGAAGTTGAAGATCCATCTCCCCACTTTCCCAGTTATTCCTTTAGCACGTATTTTTATGGGCTATTACGCCATGATCGCATTTGTCAAATGCTTTTGCAAAGTCTGTGTATATTACATCTGCATTCTGATTTTCTTCCAGTGCATCCAAGGCCATGTCATAGTGATCCAGTAGTTGTGAGAGGCAGGAGCGACCTGCCCTGAACCCATGTTGCCCCTGGATTGTGCAGATTTTGGAATCCAGATGATTTGCAATCCTGCTTCTTAGCACTCTTTCAAAGATTTTTATGATGTGGGACGTCAGAGCTATTGTCTATAGTTTTTAGCTAATGCTTTGCTGCCACCTTTATGGAGTGGGGCTATATCCGTTGTTTTAAGTGACTGTGGAATTTCACCCATGTCAAAGCTCCTCCTCCATAGTGTACTTAGGCACGCGAGAGGGGTTTCTTGCAGTTCTTAATGAAAACAGAGTTCCACGAGTCTGGCCCGGGCTGAGTGCATAGGCATGTTGTCAATGGCTTTTTCGAAATCTATCGGAGTTAGGGTAATGTCGGAAATCTGGCATACATTTATGGAGTTTTGAGGCTCATTCATGAAGAAATCATTTGGGTCGTCGATCCTCAGACCGATTAGTGGTTCAATAAACACAGAGTCGTACTGGGTTTTTCAATATTTCACTCATTTCCTTGTTGTCATCTGTGTAAGTCCCATCCTGTCTGAGTAAGGGCCCGATACTAGATGTGGTATTTGCCTTGTTTTTGGCATATGAAAAGAAATATTTTGAATTTCTTTCAATTTCACTAATAGCTTTAAGCTCCTCCTGCCTCTCCTGGTTCCTGTAAGAGTCATTTAGCTTAAGTTCGATAGTTTCCACTTCCCTGGTCAGCGCCTCCTTTAGTGTATCAGATATTCTAGCACTCCTGAGGAGCTCAGTGACTCTTCGTCGTCTTCTGTAGAGGGAGCGTTTTTTTTCTCTCCAGTTTACTCCTGCTCTTCTTCTTTCTTAGGGGAATATGCCTAGAACATGCTTCGGCTACCAGGAAGTTGATCCTTTCAAGGCACTGGTTTGGATCCATGTCATTTAAGACATCTTCCCAACATGTTTCGTTTAGGACATGGTTTACCTGGTCCCAGTTGATGTTCTTGTTGTTGAAGTTGTATTTTGTGAAGACACCTTCACAGGTACATGCATTTTGCTGATCAGGACCCCTATGCATGTACGTCTGGACTTCGATTAGATTGTGATCGGAATTAGTTGTTTTTGATATTCTTATGTCTCTTATCAGGTCCTCATTATTTGTGAAGATAAGGTCAAGTGTGTTTTCTAGTCTTGTTGGTTCCACTATCTGCTGGCTTAAGGTGTGTTTTTCGCAGAGGCTTAGTAGCTCATGTGTGTGTGACCTTTCAGCGGCGCTACCTCCGGGGATTGTTTCAGCTATAACATTATTTGCTACATTCTTCCATTTTGTATGCCTTAGGTTGAAATCACCAAGCAGTAAGATGTTTGGGGATGGAGCTGGAAGGTTTTCCAAACAGTAATCAATTTTCAGTAGCTGTTCCTTGAACTGTTGTGAGGTTGCATCTGGTGGCTTGTATACAACCACAATGACTAGGTTTTGGTTCTCGATCTTTATTGATAGAACTTCAACTATCTCATTTGTGGTGTTCAGCAACTCCGTGCAGATAAGGGACTCTTTGACATACAGGCCAACCCCCCCTTGTTGCCTGTTTTTTCTGTCGCATCTAAAAAGGTTGTAACCACTTATCCATATTTCACTGTCAAAGTGATCTTTTGTCTGAGTCTCTGTGAAGGCTGCAAACATTACATTAGACTCCACTAGAAGTCCACTGATAAAAGGTATTTTGTTGTTGGTGGATGGCTTAAGGCCCTGTATATTAGCAAATATGAACGAGGTTGTATTCTGTGTTTGTTGGGGGATTTTGTTATTGGCATCAGTAGTTGTAATTCTGGAGGGCCATGGGTGGCCACTGGCTGCGCCTCCAGTCCAACAAGGCTCCAAGGTGGTGGACTATTTTTGTTATTTCCTTCCATTTTCTTTTTTCGTTTCCTGCCACTAAAAAATCACCTGGAGTTGGGTTGTCGTAGCTATATTTGTTTGTCTTGGGGGGTTGTGCCTCCTGGCCCCTTTTTAGATGGTATGCAGGGCACTCGTTTTGTAACACTGCTTCTGGAGGACCGAGGAGTGGCACATTTTTGGGTGAAAGAAAGTACAGGAAGAAGAACGACACACTCCTTTAGACAGGAGGTCGCTACATTTTTGGGGATGCTCAAAGTTGCATGTCCCCTTTTTTTCCCTGTTATTCCATGTTTACAGATGCCCCAAGCATAATATTTGCACAAATTCACATTTGGTTGAGAATTGTTGGGAGGTGTGTTGTCAATTTCTGCAGGTTCTGGGACTGCACTATAATCCTCAGTAACCAAGCCAGGGCCACCCCGTCCTGGATTCCATCTAATTTCACGTTGAACACATATTTACCATCAGCCACTCCGTCATGAGCAGCGAAGATTGAAAACACTGGGAGGCGTATGTCTCACAGTATACATACACTGCGTATGTCTCACAGTATACATACACTGCGTATGTCTCACAGTATACATACACTGCGTATGTCTCACAGTATTAAAATTTCAAATGCGTACGCTCACAGTAAAACATACACTGCGTATGTCTCAGAGTTTTACATACCTGCGTATGTCTCACAGTATACATACACTGCATATGTCTCACAGTATACATACACTGCGTATGTCTCAGAGTATACATACACTGCGTATGTCTCACAGTATACATACACTGGGTAATGTCTCACAGTTTTACATACACTGCGTATGTCTCACAGTATACATACACTGCTATGTCTCACAGTATACATACACTGCGTATGTCTCACAGTATACCCTACATGCGTATGTCTCACAGTATACATACACTGCGTATGTCTCACAGTATACTACACTGCATATGTCTCACAGTTTTACATACACTGCGTATGTCTCACAGTATACATACACTGCGTAAAGTCTCAAAAGTATACATACACTGCGTATGTCTCACATTATACATACACTGCGTATGTCTCACAGCATACATACACTGCGTATGTCTCACAGTATACATACACTGCGTATGTCTCACAGTATACATACACTGCGTATGTCTCACATTATACATACACTGCGTATGTCTCACAGCATACATACACTGCGTATGTCTCACAGTATACATACACTGCGTATGTCTCACAGTATACATACACTACGTATATCTCACAGTATACATACACTGCGTATGTCTCACAGTATACATACACTGCGTATGTCTCACAGCATACACTGCGTATGTCTCACAGTATACACTGCGTATGTCTCACAGTATACATACATTGCGTATGTCTCACAGTATACATACACTGCGTATGTCTCACAGTATACATACACTGCGTATGTCTCAGAGTATAAAATACACTGCGTATGTCTCACAGTATACATACACTGCGTATGTCTCACAGTATACATACACTGCGTATGTCTCACAGTATACATACACTGCGTATGTCTCACAGTATACATACACTGCGTATGCCTCACAGTATACATACACTGCGTATGTCTCACAGTATACACTGCGTATGTCTCACAGTATACATACACTGCGTATGTCTCACAGTATACATGCACTGCGTATGTCTCACAGTGTACATACACTGTGTATGTCTCACAGTATACATACACTGCGTATGTCTCACAGTATACATACACTGCGTATGTCTCACAGTATATATATACTGCGTATGTCTCACAGCATACACTGCTTATGTCTCACAGTATACATACACTGCGTATGTCTCACAGTATACATACACTGCGTATGTCTCACAGTATACATACACTGCGTATGTCTCACAGTATACATACACTGCGTATGTCTCACAGCATACATACACTGCGTATGTCTCACAGCATACATACACTGCGTATGTCTCACAGTATGCATACACTGCGTATGTCTCACAGTATGCATACACTGCGTATGTCTCACAGCATACATGCACTGCATATGTCTCACAGTATGCATACACTGCGTATGTCTCACAGTATACATACACTGCGCATGTCTCACAGTATGCATACACTGCGTATGTCTCACAGTATACATACACGCGTATGTCTCATAGTATCATACACTGCGTAAAGTCTCACAGTATGCATACACTGCGTATGTCTCACAGTATACAACACTGCATATTTTCTCACAGTATGCATGCACTGCTTATGTCTCACAGTATACATACACTGCGTATGTCTCACAGTATGCATACACTGCGTATGTCTCACAGTATGCATACACTGCGTATGTCTCACAGTATACATACACTGCGTATGTCTCACAGTATGCATACACTGCGTATGTCTCACAGTATGCATACACTGCGTATGTCTCACAGTATACATACACTGCATATGTCTCACAGTATACATACACTGCGTATGTCCACAGATACATACACTGCGTATGTCTCACATATACATACACGCGTATGTCAAGTATACATACACTGCGTATGTCTACAGTATGGCATACACTGCGTATGTCTCACGTATAAAACACTGCTATGCTCACAGTATACATACACTGCGTATGTCTCACAGTATAAATACACTGCGTATGTCTCACAGATCAACATGCTATGTCTCACAGTATAATACACTTGGCGTATGTCTCACAGTATCATAACTGGTATGTCCACAGTATACAAACACTGCGTATGCTCACAGTTTTACATACATCGAGTTTACTCATCCCCATCCAAGGGACTGAGTATCCATGACTGGTGGTTTAAAAGTTACATGTAGCCATATGACCGTATTGCTCTTAAAGAACTTCAAACCCAATTTTAACCGAACAACAGAAAAAAAATCGGCCCCGGGAAAAATCCACACAAACAAAAACAATAGACAATTTAAAAAAAATCGAAAGATAATTTGAATCCCTAATGAGACAATAATCACCACTTAAACATACTCCCAAACCCACTTAATTGCAGTTCCGCACTAGTATAATTTATTAAACAAAATTTTCAAATGTCTGTCTCGAGGGGGGTGAAGCAATTATTCCACACCTGGAAAATTTAAACGCTTCCCGCGAGTACCCAGTTTACCCGCTTTTTTTTAAGAAGGTCCAAGATTCTGGGCTCCCCCTTTATTTTGATACCAGGTAAACAGGAATCAAATACCAGGGCAGTGTCAGAGCTACCGATAGATATCGGTTAAATACCAGATTGATATCAAGAAGTTAACTGGTGGCCTGGTGGTTAACGCTCTCGCTTCACACGGTGAGGGCCTGGGTTCGATTCCCAGCCAGAGTAGAAACATTGGACGTGTTTCTTTCAACCTGTTGTCTATGTTCCCCATCAGTAAAATAAGGAGGCCTGGTCACAGACCGGGCCGCGGGGGCGTTGACCCCCGGAACTCTCTCCAGGTATCTCCAGGTATCAGTCCTCATCTCACGGATGGAGGGTCCGGGATCGATCCCCGAGCACGGGTGTGGGTGGGTGTGAGTCAGACCTGACTAGCTTGTGTTAGATGCCGTGCTCCTCCCTTAATTGATGTGTCTGACCTCAATAGGACAAGGCTTAAGCAGGTGGGAGGATTGGACCTGCCTCGCATGGGCCAGTAGGCCTGTTGCAGTGTTCCTTCTTTCTTATGTTCTTATGTTAGGAATGCGTCCTTACACCTGCTATCCCCCTTCACCTAGCAGTAAGTAGGTACCTGGGTGTTAGTCGACTGCTGCGAGTGGCATCCTGGGATAAAAAGGATGGTGATCTTAGATAGGGCTAAGCTCTGTAATGAGCTGAGGTAAGATAACAGCTCTTGGCCTGTAAATCTGAAGGACGTAAATAACATTACGGCCAAATGAGCCGCGAACACTCACCTCGCAGTTCAGACGAGCTGAGAAAAAATACTCCCAGGGTAATCTGAAGGAAAAATGGGGGTCGTGGGTGAGATATAGGGAGGTGGGGAGAGTATGAGGATGATGGTGGCGGTAGGGGGTGGGGGCTTGGATAATATGAGGGGGGTGGCTGATTCTGTGGGGTTCGTGAGGGAGGGAAAGAATTTGGTGAGGGTGGTACTGTTTCGGTGGGGTGGTACTGTGGTGGGGGGGTGGTACTTGGGTTGGGTTTTGGGTGGGGTGGTACTGTGGTGGTGGGGTGGTACTGTGGTGGTGGGGTGGTACTGTGGTGGTGGGGTGGTACTGTGGTGGTGGAGTGGTACTGTGGTGGTGGGGTGGTACTGTGGTGGTGGAGGGGTGGTGGGTGGTACTCTGGTGGTGGGGTGGCACTGGGGTGATGGGGGGGTACTGGGGGGGGAGTGGTACTGTGGGGTGGGGGTGGAACTTGGTGATGGGGGTGGATGGGTGGTGGGGTGGTATGGGGGTGGTGGGGGGGGGTCTCGGGTGGTGGAGTGGAAATGTGGGGTTTGAGGGGTATTTGTGGGGTGGGTGGTACTGGTGGTGGGGGTGGCACGTGGTTTTTGGGGTGTACTGTGATGGGGGGGTTGGCACGTGGTTGTGGATGGAAATGTGGGGTGGGGGGCCCGTGGGGTGGGGTGGCACTGTGTGAGGGAAAATTTTATGTGTGGGGGAATGGACTTGGGGTGGTGGGGTGGAACGTATTGGTGGGGGGTACGTGGTGGTGGGGGGGGTACTGTGGTGGGGGGGTGACTGGGGGGTGGAGTGGAAAAATTGGGTGATGGGGTGTACTGTGGGGTGGAGGGGTACGTGGTGGTGGAGTGGTACTGGGTGGTGGAGTGGACGTGTGGGGGGGTTGGGGATGGTACTGTTTTGGTGGGGGGGCACTGGGTGGGGGGGTTATGTGGGGGTGGGGTGGTAGTGGTGGTGGAGGGGACTGTGGTTATGGAGGGGTATGGGGGGGTGGAGGGGTACTTGGGGGGGTTGAGTGGTACTGGTGGTGGGGGGTACTGTAGTGGTGGGGTTACTGGGGGGGTGGGTGGTACTGGGTGGTGGGGTGGCAGGGGTGGTGGGTGGTAATGTGGTGGTGGGGGGCACTGGGGGTTGGGGGGGTGGCATGTGGTGATGGAGGGTTTTTTTAAACTGGGGGTGGTGGAGTGGACTGTGGGTGGTGGGGGGGAACTGGGTGGTGGGGGGTGGTACTGTGGTGTGGGTGGTACTGTGGTGGGGGGGGTGGTACATGTGGTGGTGGTACTGTGGTGATGGAGGGGATGTGGGGGTGGGGGGGGTCTGGGTGGGGGGGGTGGTACTTTTGGTGGTGGAGTGGTACTGTGGTGATGGGGGTGGTACGTGGTGGTGGGTGGTACTGTGGGGTGGGGTGGTACGGGTTTGGGGGTGGTATTTGGGGGGGGGGGTCTGTGGGGGGGTTGGAAACTTTTGGTGGTGGGGGGGTACTCTGTGGTGGAGTGGTACGTGGTGGTTGGGGGTACGTGGTGGTGGGGTGGTACTGTGGTGGGGGGGGGCACGTGGTGTTGGGGGGGGTACTGTTGGGGGGGTGGAAAACTTTTTTGGTGGGGGTGGAAATTTGGTTGGGGGGGTTTGCCACTGTGGTGGGGGGGGGTGGCACTGTGGTGGGGAGGTGGTTTTTGTGGGGGTGGAGGGGATGTTGTGGGGTGGAACTGTAGTGGTGGGGTTGTACTGGGTGGGGGGGGGGTACTGGGGTTGGTGGGGGGTACTTGGTGGTGGGGTGGTACTGGGTGATGGAGGTGATTTTGGAGTTTGTGGTGGGGGGTACTGGGGTGGAGGGGGGGGGACTTGTGGTGGGGGGGGTGGAGTGGTTGTATGGTGGGGGGGGAATGTGGTGGTGGGGTGGACTGTGTGGTGGGGGTGGTACGTGGGGTGGGTGGTACTGTGGTGATGGAAAAGGGTGGGGGGGGGGGTGGTGGAGTGGTACTGGGTGGTTGATGGAAAAGGGGGGTTTGGGGGGTACGTGGTGGGGGGGGTGGTATGTGGTGGTGGGGTGGACTGTGGGGTGGGGGGGCACTGTGGTGGGGGGGAGGTAATGTGGTGGTGGGTGGCACTGTGGTGGGTGGGGTGGCAGTGGGTTGGAGGGTACTGGGGTGGTGGGTGGTACTGGGGTTGGGGTGGAACTGTGGTGTGGGGGTACTGTGGGGGGGGGTTATGTGTTTTGGGGGGGTAAACGGTGGGGGAGTTTGTATTGGGGTGTGGAGGTGGATTTGTGGGGTGGGGTGGTAGTGGGGTGGGTTAGTACCTTGGTGGGGGTTTACTGGGTGAAGGGGGGGACGTGGTGAGGAGGGGAATGTTGGGGGTGGGGGTTACTGTGGTGGTTTGGGGGGGAATGTTTTTGGAGGGGTTAGGTGGTGGGGGGTTTTATACTGTGGGTGGTGGGGGGTACTGTGGGTGGGGTGGCACGTGGTGGTGGGGTGGTACGGGTTTGGTGGTACTGTGGGGTGGGTGGTACGTGGTGGTGGGGTGGGGGGTTTGTACTGTGGTTGGAGGTGACTTGGTGTGGGTTGGTACTGTTGTTTGGAGGTGGTTTTGGTTAAATTTCAATTCTTTTAAAAATTTTTAAGCAGGAGGAACAGGGGCCAGGGAGGGAATAGCGGAATTTACTGGGAAAAAGGAAAACAGAAAAAGGGAGGAAAAGAACAAGAATATGAAAATAGGAGAGTGTGAAGCTTTGGAAGAACCCCAAGAATTTTTATCAAACAAAAAAGGGAACATGGCATGTACTATATTAACCAATGGGATCAAAAACGAGCTTTCCCCCTTTCATATACCATGAAAACAAAAAGGTGTGTGTGCTGTGAGATTTCAGTGGGGATGGAAATTTGCCATATTTTTTTGTATGGAAGTTTTAAAATTTATCGCCCCAGCATAACTAATTACTACACTTGGGAATTGCCATCTCTCAGGTAGTCTATCACACGAGGAATGGAGAGTTATTCTCTGGTAGATCTTAGTAGTGAGGGCTAGGGGTGGGTGGGTGGGTATTATGTACCATCTGCTCCTAACCATCTGGATTTCAGTTAACTACAGCCAATAGACCCAGCCTCTAAGTCCTAGAAGATTTTCTAACCTGACATGACCTCCCCTAGGATTGAATTCCGGTGCTGATATATCTGCAGTCTCACTCCTATGGTGAAAAGACTGAGGGACTAATCACCTTAAAACTACTTCAAGGTTTAGGACTGACTGATTACCTCTTCTCTACCTCTCCCCTGTTTCTGTTGTCTACGATATTTAACCCACCTCTGTTTTCGACTGAAGAAGCCTGCTGAGGAACGAGTTATCACACTGACACAGTTGTTAAGATGCTCTTAATGAGGTACACGGCTAGTCATCACTTAATTAAAACCCTCGTCAGGTCGTGTTAATCTAAATAGGTCGTTTAATCTAAATAAATTAATACTACCCCCCATCACCCCGTGACCTTAACTGCCCTGGCCTGAAAAAGTTAGCCTTACCCGACTGACCTAATCCGGATGACCTTAACCAGGTGACCTATGGGGTGAAGGTCAGTTCAACTGGTGGCTGGTTAATGAGAGTGATGGAGGGCTGTAATGGCTCAGTTATGTCGTCCGCTCCCCAGTAATACAGACAGCAACAACAAGTATTCTCCCCAACTGGATCATTTATCACCCAAGATTATCATTTTCCCAGATAATTGCCGATGGAATAATCACGGGGCATAATTTGGCTTCATTACTTCCCCTGGGAACGAGGGATAACATCCCCAGGTTCTAATGATGCTGAAGGATGCTGATATAGTATAAAAATCTGGAACAACAGACGAACCCACATTGAAGAACCGAACACATGTTCTTTAAAAAACAGACTTCGTCAGCGTCTTATGATTAATTTCAGTCTTTTTTTTCTTCTCATACTGTTTGAGTATAACTTTTAATTATATATTCCCTGAAACACAAGTTAGTGAACCATCAATCTTAAAACCAGAGAGCTTTCAGTATTACGAATAATTTTACCCCATAGTCACAGGGGTTTTCCCTTCCTATCAACCGGGTTACCTCCACCATCCGAATTTTCCCACCCCCACACGTGGTTCCCTCCCCCACACCGAAGTTCCCACCCCCACACGGGGTTTCCCCTCCACCACCAACAAAAACTGGGGGATAAAGGGCGGAGAATGGCCCAGCGTCCTCAAAAACAGAAAATTTGTGAAGCGGCGCGAGGATTAAAAAAAGTATTTTTTGGGCCCACGAAGCAGTAGAAAAGAACCTCCGTCTACGATACACAACATAAACTTCTGGAGAGGCAGTCAGCCTAGGGACCGCATATATATTTTAATATATATATATATAATATATATATATATATATAATATATAATTAAATAATATATATATATATATATATAAAAATATATTTTATATATATATATGTCGTGCCAAATTGAAAAACTGGTCAATTGCAAGAACTCATTAAAATTAATCCTTTCTAAAATTTTCTCTTATAGTTCAGAGTATTTTTTTCATAATGTTAATGTAAAAAAATTTAATTTTGCACCTAAAAAATCAAGAAAACTTCCTAACCTTATTTAACAAGAACAATTATTTTAGCCTAACCCAACAAAAAATATTTTAAATTTTTTTCAAAATTTAATACTAAACAAAATAGTGAAAATATTTTTTTTATTAGGTTCAGAAGATTTTGGCGACTTTTTGCATACAAAATTTTCACTTTCCTATATGGGCAAGATGAGCGTTGCTATTTAAGCCAAGACCGCAAGTTCTGTCATTCGGCAGACATTATTATATATATATATATTTAATAATATTTATATATAATATATATAATAATTATATATTATATAATTATATATATATATATATATATATATATTTATATATAGTATATATATATATTTTTTTTTTTTTATTATCACACCAGCCGATTCCCACCAAGGGAGGGTGGCCGAAAAAGAAAAACTTTCACCATCATTCACCCCTCCTGTCTTGCCCAAAGGGTGCTTTACACTACATTTTTTAAAATGCAACATTAACCCCCCCCTCCTTCAGAGTGCAGGCACTGTACTTCCCATCTCCAGGACTCAAGTCCGGCCTGCCGGTTTCCCTGAATCCCTTCATAAATGTTACTTTGCTCACACTCCAACAGCACGTCAAGTTTTAAAAACCATTTGTCTCCATTCACTCCTATCAAAACACGCTCACGCATGCCTGCTGGAAGTCCAAGCCCCTCCACACAAAACCTCCTTTACCCCTCCCCCCAAAACCCTTCAGGCCGAACCCCTACCCGCCTTCCTTCCACTACAGACTGATACACTCTTGAAGTCATTTGTTTCGCTCCATTCTTCTACATGTCCGAACCACCTCAACAAACCTTCCTCAGCCCTCTGGACAACAGTTTTGGTAATCCCGCACCTCCTCCTAACTTCCAAATACGAATTCTCTGCATTATATTCACACCACACATTGCCCTCAGACATGACATCTCCACTCCCTCCAGCCTTCTCCTCGCTGCAACATTTATCACCCCCCGCTTCACACCCATATAAGAGCGTTGGTAAAACTATCTCTCATACATTCCCCTCTTTGCCTCCAAGGACAAAGTTCTTTGTCTCCACAGACTCCTAAGTGCACCACTCACTCTTTTTCCCTCATCCCAATTCTATGATTCACCTCATCTTTCATTTGACCCATCCGCTGACACGTCCACTCCCAAAAAATCTGAATAGTTCGAGTTGATATATATATATTATATATATATATATATATATATTATATATATATAAATATATATATATATATATATATATATAATTATATTATATATATATATTATATATATATATACGATGGAAAGCAGGATGAAAGACATTGACACACATGATAGCTTCTACCTACTCACCAGGTGCCTGTCAATCCCAAAACTTGCCTACTTTCTGAGATGCTCCCCAGCCTTCAGCAGTCCAAAACTAAAGGAATATGACTCTCTCCTAAAGACCATGCTAGAGAGTGTATTGAATCTTTTCCTTGAAGATGGACGGTGGTTGCAAGCCTCACTTCCGGTCAGGCTTGGAGGGCTGAAAGTACACAGATCCTCCCAGATTGCTCTACCAGCTTTCCTATCCTCTTCCATAGCATCAAACGAGTTGATAAGACAAATTCTTCCTGATAACCTCAGTGACTCAGCAGGAATACAAGACCCTAGCTATGCCAGTGCCATCACTGAATGGGAGACTTGCTGCTCTAGCACCAAGCCCTAGTGCAGCACTGGCTCACAAACAGTCAAGCTAAGATGGCCCAATCGCTGAAAAGGTGCTTGCCAACATGCTCAGGGCTGCAACATCAGATAGAGAGACTGCCCGTCTCCAGGCTGTGAGCGCACATCACTCCGGGGACTTCCTCCAAACAGTTCCTATATCGGCAATGGGAACGCAACTCGACCCTAAGACCCTTCGTATTGCAGTGGTTCTGCGCCTTGCTGCCCCAATTCACACTGAATATACGTGTATTTGCGGCGAAGCGCAAGCAGACCAATACGGTCTACGTGGTCTTAACTGTTCCAAAACTAAGGGCTGCCGGGCAAGACACAGTGAGGTCAACGACATCATAAAGAGAACCCTTGCTACAGCTAGATGCCCAGCCGAGAGGGAGTCCCGATCACTAGCAGCCAACAATACCCACAACCCAGCAAACCGCCCCGACGGAATCACCATCTATCCTTGGAAGAATGGCAAGCTCTTAGCATGGGACTATACCTGTGTGTCCACACTGGCTGACACCTGCATCCATAACAGTGTTGGGCGACAGGGAGGAGCTGCTGACCACAGGGAGGAAGGAGTACATGATCAACAAGTACAGGGACATAAGCCAATGGTATCAATTTGTCCAGTGGGATCAGAGACCTTGGGATCATGGGGAAAAAATGCCACACGTTTCCTTAAAGAATTGGGTTTCAGACTCATCGACACCACCAGGGACCCAAGGGCAACAACTTTCATGTTCCAGCGCCTCAGCGTGGCAATCCAAAGGGGAAATGCTTGTGGCATACTTGGTTCGCGTCCGGCTTCGG
>NC_069408.1:45626821-45650864 GCF_026875155.1 Cherax quadricarinatus | reverse complement strand
CCATCACCACCCACTCTACCATCACCACCCCCCTACCACCATCCACACCACACCCATCCCACCACTACTACCACCTCACCACCACTACTACCACCATCACACCACCACTACTACCATCCACCACCACCACTACCACCATCACCACCACCACTACTAACCATCACCACCACCACTACCACCATCACCACCACCAATACCACCATCACCACCACCACTACTACCATCACCACCACTACTACCACCATCACCACCACCACTACTACCATCACCACCACCACTACCACCATCACCACCACCACTACTACCATCACCACCACCACTACCACCATCACCACCACCACTACCACCATCACCACCACCACTACCACCATCACCACCACCACTACTACCATCACCACCACCACTACCACCATCACCACCACCCACTACTACCATCACCACCACCACTACCACCATCACCACCACCACACCACCATCACCACCACCACTACCACCATCACCACCACCACTACCACCATCACCACCACCACTACCACCATCACCACCACCACTACCACCATCACCACCACCACTACCACCATCACCACCACCACTACCACCATCACCACCACCACTACCACCATCACCACCACCACCACCACCACCACTGACTCATACACCTAGATAAATACATTACATTTCTTAACCTAGATAGAAGTAGTCTGTTTTCAATCTAGATAGGAGTAGATAGTTCTCAACCAATATCCTCGAAGTGAACTTCGAAACCTTCTGCTACCTTTTTTTCCAATATCTGCTTCGTAGCATCTTGTTGAGACGTTTCGTTTATCTGGAATTGATAAAGTCCTTGGTGATCGAAGCGTTTTCACAGTAAAATGCCATAAACCCCACGATGTAGCTCACTGGCATGCTTGTATATATTATATATATTAAAATATTGATATACTGTCTTCCGTGACCCGCTGAAAACTGACAGACAAGCTGATGTCCCCACGACATGGCATAAATAAATAAGCGAAGACTCTTGCTGATAGGTCACTGCCTGGGATGACTCTGGCTAATGAGATCCCTAATTGAGCTCTGTGAAGCCTGTGGCTGACGCGACTCCGCCAGACCTCAGAACTAACCAACCGAGGAGCCAAGAAAAGCAAGAGGGAGCAGGCGTCGGAGGAACCAGGGAGCCAGCAAGCAATTCCAATCTGAACGGAAAATTTGTGTGTAAATTGGTACCACCCCAAGATGGCTTCAATTTCTAAACAGAAACTTCAAAATTTACTAAAAAGTGTGAAATCTCCACAATGTAGATAACTGGTTCAGAGAACCTGTCGGTTCTCTGAACCAGTCCATCAGTCCATCAGGCTTGATAGACTGATCACATCGTCTCCACGCTGAGAGATTGATTTCCTCACATTCTTTCTGATTTTTCATTCTTCTCTGTATTGAACTGAGGAAGCCACTGGTTGGCGAAGCGTTTTCACAGTTAAAATATCTAAGTGGTTGACTGACACGCAGGCACCAGTTTACTGCTAGGGGAATCGAACCCGGAACCTTTCGGTTGAGAGATGAACTCTTCGACAAGTGAGCTAAAAGTACTTGATTGAACTATACTGAATACTTCACGTGCAGAACATCGCCCCTAGTGACTTATAAATAAATAAGTTACACCCAGTCTGTTGTCGTTTCCAGTTTAAGGTTTGTTTATCCAGGAAAAAAGGTAAAAAAACGCAAAGGAGTCCCCTTGGTAAAGGGGCCCGCACAAGCTTTAAAGGAAACCCTTAAGGAGGCTGGGAAGGACAAGAGGGGTTGACGTGAGGACCATCAAGACTCGGCCGCTGTCGGAAAAAAATTTTTTAAAAGGGAAATCGATGGAAGTGCTCCTCTTGCCCCATCGTGCCAGGGGAAGCTTTAGAGTAGGATTAGTCTCTCTCTCTCTCCCCCTTCTCTTCCCCTCTCTCTCCTTTTCCCCCTTCTCTCCTTCCCCCCTTCTCTCTCCTCCTCTCTTCTCTTCTCTTCTCTTTCCTTTCTCTTTTTCCTAAAAACATTTTCTATGGACATAAACAAAACCCAATACAGTATTTTGAAAGACAAAAACAAGACCTACTAACGGGGCAAAGAAGCATTTAAAACAAACCTGCTAATGGGCTATGAAGCATGAACACAAACCTGCAACTGGGCTATGAAGAGGAAACAAAATTTAAAATGGGCTATAAGCAGTGAACAAAGCCCTGCTAACTGGGTATAAAGCGTGAACAAAGAGTTGCTAACTGGCTATGAGCAGTGAACACAAAAAATTGCTAACTGGGCATGAAGCAGTAAACACAAACCTCAAGGGGCATAAGCAGTAAACACAAGCCCTGCTAACGGGGCTAGAAGCAGGAACAAAAGAATTGCTAACTGGGCTATAAAAGCAGTGAACACAAGACCTCTAACGGGGTATGAAGCAGTGAACACGAATTGCAAGGGTATGAAGCAGTAACACAACCCCTCTAACGGGGCTAAAAGCAGTGAACACAAGAGTTGCTAACGGGGCATGAAGCAGTAAACACAAAAATTGTAACGGGGCTATAAGCAGTGAACACAAAAATTTTGCTAACGGGCTATGAAGCGGAACACAAAACCTGCTAACTGGGTTTGAAGCAGTGAACACAAAATTGCTAACGGGGGCTATAAAGCATTGAAAACAAGCCGCAAGGGGCTATGAACAGTAAACAAAGACCTGCTAACGGGGCTTAAAGCGTAAAACCAAGAATGCTAACGGGCTATGAACAGTGAAACAAAAGACCTGCTAACGGGCTATAACGGGAACCCAAAAGACCTGCAAAGGGGGCAATGAAGCTGAACACAAGCCCGCTAACTGGGCTATGAAGCAGTGCACACAAGCCCTGCTAACTGCGTCAAAACACAGTTCTGGTAAACTGAAAAAACCCCAAAGGGCTTTTTTAAAACATACTTTTTGGGTTTAGTTTGCAACCTACAGGGGGCCTCTACTGTAGAGTTTCTGTAGACAGACACTAACGGGGGGGCTCTGTACAGCAGAACCTAGTTTGGGGGCCCCCAAAAAGACGGGAATGTGTACTACAGGACCCAGTAATGGGGGGGGGGGGAAGTACTGTTGGCCACTTCACTGGGTTCCCCAGTATTGAGTGGCCCAGTACTATTGGGGCCCCCTTTTTAGGGGCCCCTACAGAGCCCCTGCCAGCCCTCAGTCGAAGATCATCAAACACAGTTTCTGCTGTCTTAATGACGGGGGACAATCCGGTGGTTGTGAGCAGTGTTAAGGGTTGGATTTGGAGATGGGAATCCAATCAGGAGGAAGAGGGGGGGATATCGCAAAAAATTTCCCAGATTTTTCCCCAAAAATTTCCCAGATTATTCCCGGGATTAGACTGGACAATGAGGGGATTAAAAAGGATCAGTAATCTTTTACTGGCTTTTTTCACCATTTCATGATTTTACTAAAAAATTAGTTTTTTTTTTAAGAAAAAAAACGTTTTTTTTTTTTTTTTTTTTGGTAATTGATTTTCAAATTGGTGTGGTGTTGTGTGTGTGTGTGTGGTGTGTTTTTGTGTGTTGTGTTGTGTGTGTGTTGTGTGTGTGGGTGTGTTTTTTTGGTGTGTGTGTTTGTGTTGTGCGTGTGTGTGCTGTGTGTGTGTGTGGTGTGTGTGTGTGTGTGTGTTGTGTTGTGTGTGGGTGTTTGTGTGTTTGTTTGTGTGTGTGTGCTTATGTGTTTGGTGTGTGTGCGTGTTGTGTGTGTGTGTGTGTGTGTGTGTGTGTGTTGTGTGTGGGTTTTGTGTGCTGTGGTTGTGTGTGTGTTTTTGGTGCGTGTTTGTGTGTGTGTGTGGTGTGTGGGGGTTTTTTGGGTTTGTTTTGGGGTGTGTGTGTGTTGTGTGTGGGTGTGGTGTGTGTGTTGTGTGTATCCCCCTAGTTGTACTCACCTAGTTGGGTGCGGGGGTCGATCCGAGCTCCTGGCCCCCCCTCTTAAACTGCGCCTGGGGTCACCCCCTGAGCCCGTGAGTTTTAATCACCTCTCTTAAAGTATGTAGGATCCTGCCCCCACTACATCGTTCCCAAACTTCCACTTACTGACTACCGTGCGAAGAAATACTTCCTAACACCCGTGTTCATCTTGTTTTCATTTTCCAAAACTTGCCCCCTTGTTACGTGTCCAATCTTGAGCATCCTGTCTTTGTCCCCCTTGTCAATTCCCTCTCTTTTTTGTATGCGTTAAATGTCCCCCCTATTCTCCTGCCCTCCATTTTTCGCGGGTTTTGATTTCCCTTAACATTCCTGTAGGAAAACCTCTTGCTTTCTGGGAAATTGGGAAACCTTTGCACTTTCTCATTTTTTTCACGTGCTTGCTAGGTGTGTGTGTGTGTGTGTTTGTGTGTGTGTTGTGTGTGTGGTGTGTGGTGTGTGTGGTGTGGTGTGTGTGTGTGTGTGTGTTTGTGTGTTTTTGTGTTGGGTTTGGGTTTGTGGTGTGTGTGGTGTGGTTTTGGGTTTAGGTTTGTGGTGTGGGTTTTGGTTGTGTTGTGTGGTGTGTGGGGTTGTGCGTAGTGTGTGTGCGTGGTGTGTGTTGGTTGGTTGTGTGTGTGTTTGTGTGTGTGTGTGTGGTTGTGTGGTGTGTGCTGTGTGGTGTGGTTTGTGTGTGTGTGTGTTTGTGTGTGTGTGTGTATGTGTGTGAGATGACCGGGGCATGTTGGCCTCATCACGTCTCCGTTTTACCAGGGTGGTGGGTCGTGCCTGCCAGAGGCCCTCCCTGGCGGGCCCTGTTTCCTGTGGGACTTTTTAAAAACAAAACCCCCCCCCCCCCCCCGGGAGGATTGCCTGTGACAAGTTTTTGCAAGCCTTACTTTCCGCCCCAACACACAAAAACACACACACACAACACACCCACACACCACACAAAACCCACAAAACAACAAAACCCCAAAACAAAAAACCCCCAACGGGGAACTGCAACCAAAAAAAAAAATTTTTTAGCAACAGACAGTAAAACAGAATTTGAAGGGGTAACCAAATGCGGAGGATTAAACCCCAAAAAATGAGGAGGGGAAAAAAACTGAGGGGGTCCCCAAAAAAGGGTTTTTGCAAAATAGGAGCCTTGCAAAACCCTTCCACCAATGTAGGAAAATAAAGGGGAAGGGGGGGGGGGTTCCTCAAAAAAAGATGGTTAAAAAATGGGGCAAACGAGAAAGAAAAGCTAAAGAGTCCTTTAGGGGGGGAACCAAAAGGTGGTTTCTGTGTTTCCCCCAAAAACCCAAAGAAGAGGGAATTGAAGAGAGAACAGAGAATGGGGAAATTGCTGATAAAAAAAAAGGACAAATTTGGGGTAATGGAAATTTCCCCGGGGAGTTTGGGAAAAAGGAAGGGGGGCAAAAGGAACCCAAATTTTGGGGGATGGTGGAAAAAAATATGCACCAAATGAAAAAACCCAGGGGGAAAAAAAAAAACCCAAGGGCCCCCCCCAGAAAAAAGGGGAAAAACCCAGAAGACCCCCGGGGGTCCCGGACGGAAGGGCCAAACAAAGGGGTTTCAATGGAGAAGTAAAAGTTAAAAAAAAAACCCCGAAAAAAAAGGGGGCAAATGGGGGGGAGGAACCCCCCAAAGGTTTCCAAGGGCCGGGAAAACCAGTATGTTTTGGGAAAATGAACCAAAAAAAGCGGACAGGGGGGGGTTTTTTTTCCCCCAACCCGGGAAAACCAGAACGACCCGGCCCCTTGAAAAGGGGGCAAAAAATAAAAAGGGGAAAAAAAAGACAAAGCAAAGACCAAAAAGGGGGAAATCAGAGACCCAGGAAGGTTTAAAAAGGGAAACCCACAAGAAAAATGTTTCCCGAAAAAGATGAAAAATTTTTAAGGGAATAAAGGAAGAACAGTAAGCCGGGGAAAGGGGGGGGAAAAAAAAAAAAATTGGGGGGGGGGGGGGGGGGGGGGGGGGGGGGGGGGGGGCCCCGAAGGGAACAAAAAAGGGAATTTTCGAACAAGTTTTGGAGAACACAACAACCGAGGGGGAGGTGCAAAAAGCGCTAATGCCTTTGATACCACAAAGGCGGGGGATCGGACAACATTCCCCCCCAGGGGTCCCTTAGAAAAGGGAGCAATATCTGTTGCCCCTAACCACAATCTCAACAACCCTTAAAGGGGGGCCCACCCTGAAAATGGAAGCCCAAAATGTTCCCCTTTTTTAAGAAAGGAAACAGAAATGAGGCACAAACTTCAGACCTGTGTCTCTGACATGTATTGGTGCAAAGTCATAGAGAAGATTATCAGGGGAGAGTGGTGGAACACCGGGGAACGGAACAAGATTAAAAATGAAAACCAGCATGGGTTCCGGGGAAGGCAAATCCGTGCCACAAATCCTGGAGTTTTATACGGGGTAACAGAAGTAAAACCCGAGAAGAGGGGGGGGGTTGATTGCGTTTTCCTAGACCGCAGGAAGGCCTTTGACACATTTCCCCACAAAAAAATTAAAGTGAGAACTGGAGTCGGCGATTAACAGGGAGGGCACTGCAAAAGAAACAGGGGTACCTCACAGGGAGGCAGCAACGAGCATTATGTGAAGAGGTTCACGGGGCGCCGGACGAGGGGGTCCCACAGGGGTCTTCAGGGCCCGTTCATTTTTGAATAGCGAACGACAGATGGGAAGGAAAAGCTCTGAAGTGTCCCCCCATTTCCCCAAAGATTGAATTGATGGAAGAATTAAAACGGATGAGGATGAGGCAGGACTGCAAAGAACCTGGACAGGGTGGACTGGGTCCAAAACTGGGTTCTGGAATTCAAACCTGCCCAAAAGCAAAGTCATGAAGATTGGGGGGGCAAAGAAGACAGCAACAGAGTATAAGCAGTGGGCAAAACTAAGACCCCACCAGGGAAAGACCCTTTGGGGGCCTAACATCGGCAGTCACCCGGGGGACACATCCCAAAAAAATGCGCACATACGGCGCCTGGCAAACCCGAAATACGTTCCCCAACCTTAAAAAGGGAACGTTCAAGACACTGTACACGTGTATGTTAGGCCCAAATGGGGGTATCAGCACCATCTGGACCCAACCGGGCAAGCACGTCAAGAAGTTAGAAAAGTCAGAGGTTTGCAAAAAAGGCTAGCCCCAAACCCAAGGGGAATGTCGACGAGGGAAAAGGTTTTAGGGGAAACGGACTGACACACTGGAGGACAGAAGGTCAGGGGGGACATGATAAAGACATACAAATACTGCGGGGGAAAACAAGGTGGCCAAGAAGGATGTTCCAGGAGGGGACACAGAAAAAAAGGGGCACAAAATTTTAAGTGAGATCGACGAGTCCGGGACGTTTTGGAAGTTTTCTCAGTCATAGAGTTGTCAGGAATGGAATAGCCAGCAAATGAAGTAGGAGGGGAGAAACCATACATGTTTTAAAAAAGGGGATGGCAAAGCTCAGGAAGCAGAGAGGAGAGGCCAGTTGCGATCATTGAAAAGGCGGGGCCCGGAGCTGAGTTTTTCCCCCCCGCAACCACAATTAGGTGAGTCAATTAGGTGAGTACACAACACACACTCCAGAACACTATGACTCGACCCCGCAACCCCAAATAGTGAGTACAACAAACGGGCAAAAAAAAGCCCGGGATCTATCGAAAAAATGCCTTTGAAAAACCAATAACAAATCCCAACATTCCGGGAGATAATTAGGCCACCGGTGGCTAATGAAAACCCTTTTCCCCTTTTTAAAATTCATTACATAAAAAGTTAAAAAAAATAAAAAAAAATATGAAATAATCTAAAGTGATTATCAAGCAAAACTGACCAGGAATTATTTGAATCTGGGATATAACACAGATTTTTTTAATGTTTAGATATTTTTGACTTGCCCAGGGGCCCTTAAGGCGACGTCCCATGCACACTATTAAGTATACTTTAAAATTTTAAAATATTTTTGTACAGTGAATTTAAAAAAGTTAGAAAAAGTGTAATCAACCCCCAAAAAATAGTTTTTAAATTTATGTTAGGTGAAGAACGTTCAAAATTGACGTACTGCAATGTGTAGCAAAGTAATCTGAGGTTTTTGCGTTAAAGGAGGGCAGTTTAAAAACACATAAAATCGCACCTAAGAAAGATTTTTACGTCGTTTTTGGCTGACTCGGGCCCTCTACAAGTCATATAACCACGAAGGTTAGGGAGCCAGTATATATAGTGAGTAGGGGGGGAGGGACAACGAAGAAGGCTGAGGGGGGAAGTAGTGGGAGGAATGTGGTAGTGGAAGAGTAGTATAGTAGTGGTAGTGGGGTATATAATTTTGTGATAGGTAGTGGGTGTGGTAGTAGGTAGCAGTGTATGGGAGTAGTATAAGGTAGTGTAGTAGTGCTAGCAAGATGGTAGTAGTGGAGAGTAAGTATGCTAGCATAGTTGTTTAGTAGTGGTAGTGGTATATTTTGGGATAGTATGTAGTATGTAGCTATAGTGGTGTATGGTAGTATGATAGTAAAAATTAGTAGTAGTAGTGTAGTATATGCTACAGTTGGGTATTAGTAATAGTAGTGATGGTTTGAATAATAGTGGTGGGTAGTAGGAGTAATAGTAGCGGGGTGTACAGTTGTTGTAGTAGTGGTATGGAGCAGTGTGTGGGAGTAGTGTGGTGTAGTAATGTGGTATATAGTAGTGGTAGTGTAGTTGGGGGGTGGTAGTATGGGTGGAGTATGGATAGTAGTGTATGTAGTAGTAGATAGTAGTAGTAGTAGAGAGAAGTATAGTAGTATAGTGTATGTAGTAGTAGTAGTATATAAAAGAAGGGAAAAATACCACCAGTGATTTCACAGTGAAGACCGCAAAACCTTACCGGAGGTTCCCCCAGGTTATTCCGGGGTCAACGCCCCCGCGGCCCGGGCCAGACCCGGCCTCCCGATGGGTCAGGACCCGATCAACTAGGCTGTTTCTGCTGGGCCCCACGCGTCCAAGTACGACCACAGCCCGGGGATCTGGCCCGACTTTAGAGTCCCGCTTTTCCCCTTTAAGGCAGCCAGGGGCTTTTTTGGCAATTCCCCTAATCTTGATGGGAGGTGTTGAACAGTTTTGGGCCCCGGCACTGATGGGGTTTTTTCCTTAGTGTACCAATGGCCCCCACTTTTTTTTTGGGGGGATTTTGCTCGCCTGTCCAGTCTTTTTCTTTCGTGGGGTGATTTTTTTGTGCAATTTGGGACAATTCCTTCCAAGGTTCCCCCGTTTCCCCGTATTAAGGTGCTTTACAAAATTTTAAAAGTGCAGTAAAGGGCTCTTAAAACTCTCTAGATCTGCGATTTTACCTGCTTTTTAAAGGAATGTTTTAAGTACAGCAGTATTCCAGCCTAGAGAAAAACAAGTGATTTGAAAAGGACATCATGGGTTGGATCCTCGTTTTAAAAGTTTCATATATCCTATCCCTTTTTTTGCACGGCGATCGTGGCACTGTTTGATCCCTTTAAAATGAGACCCCAGAAATTACTACCCCCAGGACCCTTACAAATTTTTTTGTCTATTGATGGCCGGGGTCAGATATACTCTGTTCAGTTATTACTCCTCCCTTTTCCATAACGGGTATTGGAACTTGTCCTCTTGAAAATCATAAGTTTTACCGTTTCCCCGGAAAACTTTGGTTTTTTATCTTCTTGGGGTTAACCGCGTCCTCACGATGACAGCCCCATGCAGACCCATATCACCGCAAAAAAGGGGAAAGGTGCTGGGTGTATACTCTGCTATGTCTGATATGAGATAAGGAATAAGTTGGGGGGGAGTCTGTGCCTTGTGGAAAAGAGCTCTTCCTATTGGGGACCTCCGATTTTTCTCTGTTTTCCCCTACTCTTTGTGTTCGATTTGTTAAGAAATTGAAGATCCATTCCCCACTTTCCCAGTTATTTTCCCTTTGCACGTATTTATGGGGTTTTACCCAATCCATTTGTCAAATGCTTTTTTAAAGTTGGTATTACATTGCATCTGATTTTTTTCCAGTGCATCCAAAGGGATTCATAGTGATCCAATTTGAAGGCGGAGCGACCTCCCCGAACCCATTTGCCCTGGGTTTTGCAGATTTTGGGAACCAGATGATTTCAATCCGCTTCTTTGCACTCTTTCAAAGATTTTTATATGTGGGACGTCGAGTTTGGTCTATATTTTTTTGCTATGCTTTTTCTGCCACCCTTTATGGAGTGGGGCTTATCCCTTGTTTTAAGTGCTGTGGAATTTCACCCAGCAAAGTCCTTCCCTGTGTACTTAGGGCACGGAGAGGGGTTTCTTGCATTCTTAAGAAAAAGAGTTCCCCGGGGCCCGGGCTGAGGCATAGGCATTTTGTCAATGGCTTTTTTGAAATCTACGGAGTTTGGGGAATTCGGAAATCTGGGAAATTTATGGGGTTTTTAGCTCTTCATGAAGAAATCATTTGGGGCGTCGATCCTCAGACCGATTATGGGTTTAAAAAAAAAGAGTCTACTGGGATTTCAATTTCATCTTTCCCCCTTTTGTCATTGTGAAAATCCCATCCCGTCGGTAAGGGCCCGATACAATGTGGGGGTTTGCCCTTTTTTTTGGATAGAAAAGAAATATTTTGAATTTCTTTCAATTCATAATACTTTAAGTCCTCCTGCCCTCCCCGGTTTCCTGTAAGAGTCATTTAGCTTAAGTTCGATAGTTTCCCTTTCCCCGGTCAGCCTCCTTTATGTATCAGAATTTCAGCCTCCTGAAGGAGCTCAGTGGCTCTTTGTGTCTTTGTAGGGGAGCGTCTTTTTTTTCTCCCGTTTCCTGCTCTTCTTTTTTCTTAGGGAATTCCTAGAACTCTTCGGCTACCAGGGGGTTGATCCTTTCAAAAGGGACGGTTTTGGGTCCATGTCATTTAAGCATCTTCCCCAAAATGTTTTCGTTAGGACTGGTTTACCCCGGCCCAGTTGAGTTCTTGTTGTTAAGTTGTATTTTTTGAAGACACCTTCCAAAAGGTACATGCATTTTTCTGTCAGGACCCTATGCATTACGTCTGGCTTCGATTAAATGTGATCGGAATTATTGTTTTTTTTATTCTTTTTTCTTATCGGTCCCCCATTATTTGTGAAATAAGGTCAAGTGTGTTTTTTTTGTCTTGTTGGTTTCCCCTACTGCTGGGTTAAAAATGTGTTTTTTTTGCAGGGGGCTTTAAATCATGTGTGTGTGACCTTTCAGCGGCGCAAACCCCCGGGGGTTGTTCAGCTATAACATTATTTGCTACATTTTCCTTTTGTATGCCCTTTGGTTGAAATCACCCAAACAGTAAGATTTTGGGGAAGGAGCTGGAAGGTTTCCAAAAAATAATCAATTTTAGTAGTGTTCCTTGAATGTTGTAGGTTGCATCTGGTGGCTTGAACAACCCAAAGACTAGGTTTTTTTTCTCGTTTTTTTATTGATAAACTTCAACTATCTATTTTTGGGGGTTCAGAACCGTGCGAAAAGGGACTCTTTGAATACAGGCCAAACCCCCCCTTTTTTCCCTTTTTTTTTTTTCCCTCTAAAAAGGTTTTAACCACTTATCCATATTTCACTGTCAAAGTGACTTTTGTCTGAGTCTCTGTGAAGGCCAAAAAATTACTAGACTCCCCTAGAATCCATGATAAAAGGGATTTTGTTTTGGGGGATGGGTTAAGCCCTGTATTTTAGCAAATATAACGAGGTTGTATTCTGTGTTTTTGGGGGATTTGTTATTGGCTCAAGTTGTAATTCGGAGGGCCATGGGTGCCACTGGTGCGCCCCATCCCAAAAAGGCCCAAGGTGGGGGCTATTTTTTTTATTTCCTTTCCCTTTTTTTTCGTTTTTGCCACTAAAAAATCACCCGGGTTTTTGGGTTTTCTAGCACTATTGTTTGTCTTTTGGGGGCGTGCCCCCTGGTCCCTTTTAGATGGTTGCAGGGACTCGATGTTGTAACACTGCTTTTGGGGACCCAGGGGGGGCACATTTTTGGGTGAAAGAAAGTCAGGGAAAAAGAAGCACCTCCCTTTTGACAGGGGGGTCGCTACATTTTTGGGGATGCTCAAAGTTGCATTCCCTTTTTTCCCTGTTATTTCCCTGTTTCAGATGCCCCCAAACAAATATTTGCACAAATTCACATTGGTTGAGAATTGTTGGGGGGTGTGTTGTCAATTTTGCGGCTGGACTGCATATAATCCCAGTAACCCAAACCCGGGCCCCCCCCTCCCGATTCCATTAATTTCACGTTAACACATATTTTACCCTCAGCCCTCCGTCAGAGCACGAAGATTTAAAAAAACAGGGGGCGTATGTTCCAGTATCATACATGGTATGTCTAAAGTATAATACACGGGTTTGTTCCATTTACATACACTGGTATTTTCACAGTATAATCCCTGGTATTTCCCGATACTTACATGCTAGTCTAAGTTACAACATGCGTATGTCTACGTATACTTTACACTTTGTTCACGTATCTACACTGGTTGTTAAAATATAATACATGCGTATGTCTACGATACTCCTGCGTATGTTCACAGTATACATACATGGTATGTCTAAGAATTCATCCTGCGTTGTCTCAAGAAATACATGCGTATGTTAAAGTTACAACACTGGTATGTTACAGATACATACACTGCGTATGTTCACGTAAATCATCATATTCTCACAGTTTAATACACTGCGTATGTCTACGTAACATACATGGTATGTTCACAGCATACACTGCGTAGTCTCCTTTTAAAAACACTCGTATGTCTCACAGTTCATCCCATGCGTATGTCCCAGTTTCATCAGGTAGTCTCACAGTTACAAAACCTTGCGTATGTTCAATAAAATTTTACACTGCGTATGTTCACAGATACATCCCACTGCGTATGTCTCACAGTATACATACACTGCGTAGTTCACAGATACATACACTCTTTATTCTCACGTATAATACACTGCGTATGCCTCACAGTATACATACACTGCGTATGTCTCACAGATAACATGCGTATGTCTCACAGTATACCCCTGCGTATGTCTCACAGTATACATCATGCGTATGTCTCACAGTTACATACACTGTGTATGTCTCACAGTATACTTTCACTGCGTATGTCTCAAGTATACATACACTGCGTATGTCTCACAGTAATATAACTGCGTATGTCTCACAGATACACTGGTTATGTCTAACAGTATACATACACTGCGTATGTTCACAGTATACAACACTGCGTATGCCTCACAGTATACATACACTGCGTATGTTCACAGTATAAAACTGCGTATGTCTCACAGATACATACACTGCGTATGTCTCACAGATACATGCACTGCGTATGTCTCACAGTTCTTTACACTGGTATGTCTCACAGTATCAAACACTGCGTATGTCTCACCAGATACACACTGCTATGTCTCACAGTATATATATGCGTATGTCTCACAGATAACACTGCTATGTCTCACAGTATCATACACTGCGTATGTCTCACAGTATACTTTACACTGCGTATGTCTCAAGTTACATACACTGCTTTATGTCTACAGTATCAAAACACTGCGTATGTTCCAGATACATACACTGCATATGTCTCACAGATCATCACTGGTATGTCTCACAGTATCATACACTGCGTATGTCTCACAGTTTGCATACACTGCGTATGTCTCACAGTACATCACTGCTATGTCTCACAGAAACTACACTGCGTATGTCTCACGTTTTCATACACTGCGTATGTCTCCAGTATGCATACACTGCGTATGTCTCACAGTATCATACACTGCTTTTGTCTCACAGTATACATACACTGCGTATGTCTCACAGTATACATACACTGCGTATGTCTCACAGTATACATACACTGCGTATGTCTCACAGTATACATACACTGCGTATGTCTCACAGTATACATACACTGCGTATGTCTCACAGTATACATACACTGCGTATGTCTCACAGTATACAAAACACTGCGTATGTCTCACAGTATACATACATGCGTATTTTCTCACAGTATACATACACTGCGTATGTCTCACAGTATACATACACTGCGTATGTCTCACAGTATACATACACTGCGTATGTCTCACAGTATACATACACTGCGTATGTCTCACAGTATACATACAATGCGAGTTTACTTCAGTCCCCATCCTAGGGACTGAAGTATCCATGACTGGTGGTTAACAGGTTACATGTAGCCATAATGACCGTATTGCTCTTAAAAGACTTCAAACCCAATTAACCGAACAACAGAAAAAAAAATCGCGAGCAAAAATCCATCACAAACAAAAACAATAGACAATTTAAAAAAATATCGAAAGATAATTCGAATCCCTAAATGCAAGACAATAATCACCACTTAAACATACCTCCAATCCCACTTTAATTGCAGTTCCGCACTAGTATAATTTATTCAGACAAATTATCACTGTCTGTCTCGAGAGGGAGGTGAATGCAAATTATTCCACACCTGGAAATAATTAATGCGCTCCCGCGAGTACCCAGTTTACCAGCTTTGTTTAAGAAGGTCCAAGATTCTGGTCTCCCTTGATTCTGATACCAGGTAACACAGGAATCAAATACCAGACAGATGTCAGTCAGCTACCCGATAGATATCGGTTAAATACCAGATTGATATCAAGAAGTTAACTGGTGGCCTGGTGGTTAACGCTCTCGCTTCACACGGTGAGGGCCTGGGTTCGATTCCCAGCCAGAGTAGAAACATTGGACGTGTTTCTTTCAACCTGTTGTCTATGTTCCCCATCAGTAAAATAAGGAGGCCTGGTCACAGACCGGGCCGCGGGGGCGTTGACCCCCGGAACTCTCTCCAGGTATCTCCAGGTATCAGTCCTCATCTCACGGATGGAGGGTCCGGGATCGATCCCCGAGCACGGGTGTGGGTGGGTGTGAGTTAGACCTGACTAGCTTGTGTTAGATGCCGTGCTCCTCCCTTAAGTGATGTGTCTGACCTCAATAGGACAAGGCTTAAGCAGGTGGGAGGATTGGACCTGCCTCGCATGGGCCAGTAGGCCTGTTGCAGTGTTCCTTCTTTCTTATGTTCTTATGTTAGGAATGCGTCCTTACACCTGCTATCCCCCTTCACCTAGCAGTAAGTAGGTACCTGGGTGTTAGTCGACTGCTGCGAGTGGCATCCTGGGATAAAAAAGGATGGTGTATCTTAGATAGGGCTAAGCTCTGAAATGAGCTGAGGTAAGATAACAGCTCTTGGCCTGTAAATCTGAAGGACGTAAATAACATTACGGCCAAATGAGCCGCGAACACTCACCTCGCAGTTCAGACGAGCTGAGAACATACTCCCAGGGTAATCTGAAGGAAAAATGGGGGTCGTGGGTGAGATATAGGGAGGTGGGGAGGAGTATGAGGATGATGGTGGCGGTAGGGGATGGGGGCTTGCGGATATATGAGGGGGGGTGGCTGATTCTGTGGGGGTCGTGGAGGGAGGGAAAGATTTGGTGAGGGTGGTACTGTTTCTGGTGGGGTGGTACTGTGGTGGTGGGGGGTGGGGGGGTACTGGGGGGGTGGTGGGGGGTGGTACTGTGGTGGTGGGGTGGTACTGTGGTGGTGGGGTGGTACTGTGGTGGTGGGGTGGTACTTGTGGTGGTGGGGGGGGTACTTGTGGTGGGGGGGGTGGTACTGGGGGGTGGGGGGGGGTGGTGCTGTTGGGGGAGGTGGTACTGTGGTGGTGGGTGTGGTACTGTGGTGGTGGAGTGGCTGTGGGGGGGGGTGGAATTGGGGGTGGGTGGTTGTGGGGGTGGGGTGGTAGTGGTGGGGGGGTTGGTACTGTGGTGGTGGGGTGGTACGTGGTGGTGGGGTGGTTATGTTATGGGGGGTTTGGGACTGTGGTTGGGGGGGGGGGTATTTGGGGTTGGGGGACATGGCTGAGTTCGTCACGGCCTCGCTAAGCTGGAGATTCGTTCTGTTAAAAACTTGCATTTGTGGTCAACAGAGGTGCCTGTGCTAACTTCCGATGGTGTAGAAATATACCTAGTTGGATGAATTTTTTGTGGCTAGATGGTCTAGTGGTAGCGCGGGCGGGCTGGAGTTTTTTGAGACTCTATGGACCGCGGGTTCAATCCGGCGCCGGGGGTTATGTTTATTTGCAATCGTGGTCATTACGTTTCTTAAGTCATGTGACGGCAGTGAAGGGACTGAGCTAGAGTTCGTCACGGCCACGTGCTGGAGATTAGTCTGTAAAAACTTGCATTTGTGGTCACAGAGGTGGCTGTGCTAACTTTCTATGGGTAGAATATACCTAGTTGGATGAATAATTCTTATTGTGGTTGCTGCGTCTAGTGGCTAGCGAAGGACGGGCTGGAGTTTAGAGACTCTATGACGCGGGTTCAATCCCGGCCGGGGGTTATGGTTTATTTGCAATCGTGTCATTACGATTTCTTAAGTCATGTTGACGGCAGTGAAGGGACTTGAGCTAGAGTTCGTCACGGCACCGCTAGATGGAGGAAATTCGTCTGTAAAAACTTGCATTTGTGATCACAGAGGTGGCCTGTTGTACTTTCTATGGTGTAGAAAATTATACTAGTTGGATGAATCTTATTGTTGGCTAGCTGGCTAGTGGCTAGCGCGACGGGCTGGAGTTGTTTTGAGACTCTTGACCGCGGGTTCAATCCCGGCGGGGGTTATGGTTTATTTGCATCGTGTCATTACGATTTCTTAGTCTGGGATGGCGATCGTCTACAATAAAGATACCCAGATGTTGCACATGTGTCTTAATCTCACAATATTACATTATTGCATAACAGGTATCTTTATTTTTTGGTTGTGAATAAAAATTCATGATGTGATAAAAAATCAATTGGAATTTATTGTAAAAGCTCAAATTGTAATCCTAATGAAACAGAGGAAAATGTTAGTTTAGTTCCAGGAATGTATGCCTGTTTATTCTGGAGCCTATTTAGAAACAGGGCTTGGGGGCTGGTGGTTAACGCTCTGCTTCTCACGGTTTGAGGGCTGGGTTCGATTCCAGCCAGAGTAGAAACATTGGACGTGTTTCTTTCCACCTGTTGTCTATGGTCCCCATCAGTAAAATGGGTACCTGGGTGTGTAGTCGACTGGGGGGGTCGCATCTGGGCATGACCTAAGGAGGATGTTCACAGACGCGGCCGCGGGGGCGTTGACCCCGGAACTTCTCTCAGATAAACTCTCAGATCTCCAGATTTTGAACTTTGTATTAAATTGGGGCCAATTACCAATTGCCTATCGCTTTATTGGGTTAGTTTAAACAGTTGATCTTGGTGATTTCTTGTGCTCAATCGATAAAATCAAGAAGAATACTAAGAAATGGCTAAGAATTTGTTCGACTGGGATAATATATTTGGCTAAAATGGGAGGTCAAAGTCGGCCAAAATCGCTAGTGTATGCGTAAAATCGCTGACGCAATCAAATTCGAGGTGAGAGCATAATTTTGTCAATTTTACATCAAAATTTCTTACTTTTTGTTCTATTACCTTCAGAAAAAAGATTTCTCTACCATTCCCCTCTCCTGTATAATTACACTGCCTTGGTGAGTACAGCCAGTTTGTGAAGAGAAAAAAAATTAAGACAGCAACCGCCAGGGAGGTTACTACCGTCCTTGCCAAGTGAGCGCATTAACGAAAGCCTGTAAATTGTTTACATGATGGTGAGATTGCTGGTGTCCATTTTTTCGTCTCATAAACATGCAAGGTTTCGGCCAGTCTCTTGCTACTTCCACCCACACCAGTCAACTACACATACATGTAAAGCTTATATATATAACACCCTTGGGTTTCTTCCACCTTCCACCAGACTATGTTCCGTTTACTCCCCCCTCTCCATGGGGAAGTGGTACAGAACTCCTCCTCGCAAGCCAGCGTGTCGTAAGTGGCTGGCGACTCTAAATGCCAGGAGCAAGGGGCCAGCAAACCCCCTCTCCTGCATTAAATCCTACATCCAAAAAAAGAGAAAACTTTGCCTTTCTCGGGCCACCCTGCCCCGGGGGACACGGCGGTTTGATTGAAAAAAAAAAAAATAACCTGCCTAATTTTAGTAGTGTGTAATCATTAGTATCGTACAGTAGAATGCTCATGCTTGTAGTGGCTTTCTATGTACTTAACATACTTTAGTACATGTAAACTACACACTGCATACTACACACGAAATATAATTTTGATTTGATTTGATTCGAAGGTTAATTTAAGCCACGAGATTATAAAAAATAAAGTTTTCTTTTCAAAAAAAAGTCAGGTAACCTACTCAAGAGCGGGTTATACTCTAGTTTAAACAGTATTTGTACGTTCTCGTAATGTCTTCGAAACGTATATTAATTAATTTATTTATTTATTTATTTATAAACAGCATCACCCAGACATTGAAAAGCGACCTCCCAAGGCCAGTTCCACTCCCTCCTATTTAAATGCACTGTCCCTATATTGATTTTTTTTTCATTTAATCTAACCTTCGCATGAGTTCCTACACGTACGTCACTCACAGCAGATACATTAACCTTTATCCCAAGACTAGTAGAGGTCATTTTACTGTCATTTTATGTAAGCTCTGGTTTAGCATTTTGAGGTTAAAAAAAACTTAATCTTTTGAATGTTATGATCTTGTGAATAATAAGTGTTATTGTTCCAGCCGTAATGCTTTGTGTTTGTGTTATTTTTGTAAAAATAAGTAGCTTTGTGGTAATATATATATATATATATATATGGGTGGGTGGGGTACTGAGGTGTGTGGAGGTGGAAGTGGAGGGTGGGGTGGTACTGTTGGTGGTGGGGTGGACTGTGGTGGTGGGGGGTTAATGTGGTGGTGGGGTGGCACTGTGGTGGTGGGGTGGCACTGTGGTGATGGAGGTGGTACTGTGGTGGTGGAGTGGTTACTGTGGGGTGGGGTGGACTTGTGGTGGTGGGTGGTACTGTTTTTTTGGGTGGTGGGGTGGGGTGGTTACTGTGGTGGTGTGGTGGTACATGGTTGGTGGAGTTGTACTGTGGTGATGGAGGGTTGGTACTGTGGTGGTGAGGGTGGTATGTGGTGGTGTGGTAGTACTCTGGTGGTGGAGTGTATGTGGTGATGGAGGTGGTATGTGGTGATGGGGTTGGTACTGCGGTGGTGGGGTTGGTACTGTGGTGGTTGGGTGGTACTGTGGTTGTGAGGTAGGGTACTGTGGTGGTGGGTTTATACTGTGGTGGTGGAGGGTGGACTGTGGTTGGGAGGTGGCACTGTGGTGGTGGCGGTGGTACTGTGGTTGTGAGGTGGTACTGTGGTAGGTGGGGGTGGTACTGTTGGTTGGTGGGGTGGTTGGGGTTGTATGTGGTGGTGGAGGTGGTGGAAACTTGGTGCGTGGGTTGGTACTGTTTGTGTTGGAGGTGCGTATTGTGGTGGTGGGAGATGTATCGAAGTGGTAACTGAAATTTAGAATGTGGGTGAGCAGGTAGGATACAGCGGCCAGGGAGAGGAGAGTAGCAGGGAATTACGTCGGAAAAACTGGAACAGAGAATGAGGAGGAAAAGATTACAAGAATAGTGAAAATATGGAGAGTGACTGAAGCTGTTGGAAGAACCCTCACAGATATTCTTTCATCAAACAAAAATTGGATACATGAGCAGTGTACATGATAGTTACGCATAGGGATCACAAACTGGTTCCCAGTCATATACCTGACACAAGATGGTGGTGTGTGCTGTGAGATCAGCTGGGTGATGAGAAATATTGCCTATTTCATTAGATGGAAGATTTTAAGGTATAGTTCCAGCATAATGGAATTACTATCACTTGGGGAATTGCCCATCTTAGGATAGTCTATCACACGAGGAATGAGAGAGTTATTCATGGTAGATCTTAGTAGTGAGGGCTGGGGTGGGTGGTGTGGTATTAAGTACCATCTGCTCTAACCATCTGGATTTAGTTAACTACAGCAATAGACAGCCTCTAAGTCCAAGAAGGTTTTTTATAACTGGACATGACCTCCCCTAGGATTGAATTCCGGTGCTGATCTATCGGCAAGTCTCACTCATATGGTGAAAAGATGAGGGATAATCACCTTAAAACTACTTCAAGGTTTTGGAACTGATGATTACCTCCCTTCTTAACTCTCCCTGTTTCTGTTGTCTTACGATATTTAACCCCACTCTGTTGCGACAAGAAAGAAGCTGAAGAGGACGAGTTATCACAACGACAAGTTGTTTAAGATGCTCTTAATGAGGTAACGTAGTCATCACTTCAATTAAAACCTCGTCAGGTTGTTAATCTAAATAGTGTTTAATCGAAATAATTAATACTACCATTCACCCCTTGCCTTACTGCCCTGGCCTGAAAAAGTTAGCTTACCCGGACTGACCTAATCCGGATGACCTTAACAGGTGACTAGGGTTGAAGGTCAGTTCAACTGGGTGGCAGGTTAATGAGGTGATGGAGGGCTGTAATGGCTCAGTTCTGTCCGTTCCGCTTCCCTGTAATACAGACAGCAACAACAAGTAATTCTCCCAACTGGATCATTATCCCACGATTTATCATTTTCCCATCTAATAGCGCTGGAATAATCACGGGGCATAATTTGGTTCATGACTTCCCTGGGAAACGGGGTACATCCCCAGGTTAATGAAGTGAAGGATGCTGGATATAGTATAAAAATCTGAGAAAACAGACGAACCAACATTGAGACCAACCGAACACATGTTCTTTTAAAAAAGACTTCGTAGCGTCTTATGATTAATTTCAGTCTTATTTTTCTTCTATTACTGTTTTGGTATAACTTTTAATTATATATTCCCTTGAAAACAGTTGAGAAAACATAATCTTAAACAGAGAGCTTTCAGTATTACGAATAATTTTACCCCATGAGCCACACGGGTTTTCCCTTCTCTCAACCGTGGTTTACCTCCACACTACACGAAGTTCCCACAAACCATGGTTCTCCACCCTACGCGAAGTTCCCACCACCCACACGTGGTTCCCTCCACCACAACCAAAAATGGGAGGCATAAAGGGACCGGAGGAATGGGCCCAGCGTCATCATCCAACATGTTAAATTGTTGGTGAAGCGGGCGAGGATTGGATTATTAAAAGAAATTATGTTGGCCACGAAGCAGCTAGAGAAAGAACCTCACGTCTACGATACACAACCTAAACTTCTGGAGGGCAGTCATGCCTAGGAGACCGCATATATTATATAAATATATATATATAATATTATATATATATATATTTATATATATATATATTTATCTTATATATATATTATATATATTATTATATATTATATATATAAATATGTCGTGCGCATATGTAAACTGGTCACTTAGCAAAGAAACTCATTTAAAAATTAAGTCCTTTCTAAAATTTTCTCTTCTACGTTCAGAGATATCTTTTTTCATTACTGTTAATGTAAAAAAATTTAATTTTGCACCTAAAGAATCTAAGCATACCTAACCTTATTAATACCAAGAACAATTTATTTTAGCCTAACCTAACTAAAGTATTTTAGATTGTTTACCAATATTTACTATAAACAAACATAGTGAAATATATTTTTTTTTCATTAGGTTCAGAATGATTTTGCGAACTTTATTGCATTAGCAAATTTTCCCATGTCCTATATGGCAAGATTGAGCGTTGCTATATAGCAAGCCCGCAAGTTCTGTCTATGGCACGACATATATATATTATAAATAATATATATATATATAATATATATTATATATATATATCTATTATATATATATATATATATATTATATATATATATATATATATCTATATATATTTATATATATGTTATATTTATATATATTTTTTTTTTTTTTTATCACACCAGCCGATTCCCACCAAGGCAGGGTGGCCGAAAAGAAAACTTTTCACCATCATTCACACCATCACTTGTCTTGCCAGAAGGGTGCTTTACACACAGATTTTCTAATTGGAACATTAACACCCTCCTTCAGAGTGAGGCATGTACTTCCCATCTCCAGGACTCAAGTCGGCCTGCCGGTTTCCCTGAATCCTTCATAAAAATGTTTCCTTGGTCAACTCACAGACGTCAAGTATTTAACACCATTTGTCTCATTCACTCCTATCAAACACGCTCACGCAGGCTGCTGGAAGTCCAAGCCCTCGCACACAAAAACCTCCTTACCCCTCCTCCAACTTCTAGGCCGACCCCCTACCCCGGCCTTCTTCCATCAGACTGATACATCTTGAAGTCATTTTCTGTTACGCTCCCTTCTCTCTCATGTCCGAAACCCTCAACAACCTTCCTCAGCCTTGGACAACAGTTTTGGTTATCCCGCACTCTCTACTTCCAACTACGAATTCTCTGCATTATATTTCACCACACATTGCCTAGAATGAATCTCCACTGCCTCATCTTCTCCTGCGCAACATTCATCACCCTGCTTCACACCATATAAGAGCGTTGGTGAAAACTATACTTCATACATTTCCCCTCTATGCCTCAAGGACAAGTTCTTTTGTTCACAGACTTAAGTGCACCACTCACTCTTTTTCCCTCATCAAATTTATGATTTCACCTATCTTTCATAGACCCATCCGTGACACGTCACTCCCAAATATCTGAATTACGTTCGAGTTGATTATATTATATATATATATTATATTTATCAATATATATTTTATTATATTTTAGTATATATCTATATATATATATAGATATATATATATATATATTATTACGATGGAAGCAGGATGAAAGACCATTGACACACCATGATAGCTTTACCTACTCAAGAGGTTGCTTGTCAATCCCAAACTTGCTTACTTTTGAGATGCTCCCCATCCTTCAGCAGTCAAAAACTAAAGGCATATGATTCTCTAAAGACATGTTAGAGGTGTATTGAATCTTTTCCTTGAAGATGGACGGTGGTTGCAAGCCTCCCTTCCGGTCAGGCTTGGAGGGTGAAAGTACACAGATCTCCCAGATTGCTTCTCTACCAGCTTTCCTCTCCTCTTCCATAGCATCAAACGAGTTGAAAGACAAATTCTTCTGTTAACTCAGTGACTCTGCAGGAATACAGGACTAGCTATGCCAGTGCCATCACTGAATGGGAGACTTGCTGCTCTAGCACCAAGCCCTAGTGCAGCACTGGCTCACAAACAGTCAAGCTAAGATGGCCCAATCGTGAAAAAGGTGCTTGCAATGCTCAGGGTTGCAACATCAGCTAGATGAGGACTGCCGTCTCCAGGCTGTGAGCGCACTTCACTCCGGGGCTTCCTCCAAACAGTCCTATATCGGCAATGGGAACGCAACCGACCCTAAGACTTCGTATTGCAGTTGGTTCTGCGCCTTGCTGCCCCAATTCACACTGAATATACGTGTATTTGCGGCTAAGCGCAAAGCAGGACTATTTACGGTTACGTTGTGGGTCTTCTTAACTGTTCCAAACTAAAGGGCTGCCGGGCAAAGACACAGTGAGGTCAACGACATCATAAGAGAACACTTTGCTACAGCTAGATGTTTATCCCCGCGAGAGGGAGTCACGATTTTTTTTTTCAACTTATAAAGGTACAGCCAAAATACCCAAACAGCAAACCGCCGACGGCATCACCATCTCTCCTTGGAAGAATGGCAGCTCTTAGCATGGGATATTACCTGTGTGTCCACACTTGGCTGGACACCTGCATCCATAACAGTGTTGGGCGACAGGGAGGAGCTGCTGACCAAAGGGAGAAGGAGTACATGATCAACAAGAAGGAGACATAAGCCACTGGTTCAATTTGTCCAGGGGATCAGAGACCTTGGGATCATGGGGAAAAAATGCCACCGTTTCCTTAAAGAATTGGGTTCAGAATATCGACACCAAGGGACCAAGGGCAACAACGGCAACAACTTTCTTGTCCAGCGCCTCAGCGTGGCAATCCAAAGGGGAAATGTTGGGGATACTTGGTTCGCGTCCGGCTTGGAGGAGCTGGAGGAAATTCATGATCTTTAATACATTGTACCATTGTATTCAGTTTGTGTTTCTATAAATGTATTTGTTTATTTCTAAATGTTCATATAAACGTTATATATATATATATATATATATATATATATATATATATTATATATATTTATATTTATATATATGTATATATATATATATTTATATTTATATATTATATTT
>NC_069408.1:45609321-45624321 GCF_026875155.1 Cherax quadricarinatus | reverse complement strand
TAGTAATCTATTATGAGGGCAGTTGTAGTGTTGTAGGTATAAAGTTAGTAGTAGTTGTAGTAGTAGTTAGTAGTAGTAGTAGTAGTAGTAGTAGTAGTTGTAGTACGTGTAGTAGTAGTAGTAGTAGTCGCACTTGCTACTGTCCCGAGAGCAGGTAGAAGAGCATGTCCCGAGGGATAGGTGGGGAAAGTACTCGAAGGGGGGTTATCAGCAGGCGTCAGTTCCTTACCGTGGGCGAACATTATGTCACGAAACATATATTTCTTCCCATAAAGTTGAAGGGTCATATCGATAAACAATCCTCCACATGCATTTACCCTTTGCTAATTACATCAATAAAGTATCATTATCTCACGGCCGAGATATTACTCCTTTAAAATATCCGGAAGTTAGAGATAACTCAGGAACAATAATTTCTTAAAACTGGTTTGTTTTCGCCGGCTGGTGATGGGGTAAATTGAGTTTCAATCCCCATCGACTACACTTGGGTCATTAAATCACTGTTTACTACAAATAACAAAGGGTGATGTTTCCCCGTTTTACAAGCTTGAGCATTTCCACTGAGGCATAAGCTTGTTTTCGAGGTGTGGAATGTAGCCAGTTTTCTGTGGCACTGCCCGAGAGAAATCGTCTGCCATCGTGGATCAGAGGAGGAATTTAAAGAATCAATCTTTATCTCCAGGCGGCTTGTCTTCCGTCTTATAACGGACCTCCGCAGCCACACTTTTTCTCTGCTATTTGCTTATTGTTCAGTAATTTGTTGTGTTGTGAAGGAAAAAAACGGCATTGCACTCTTGATGTATATATAAAAATAATAATAATAATAATAATAATAATAATGACTTAAGAAATGTAATGGACTCGATGCAAATAAACCTACCCCGGCGGGATTAACGCGGTCATAGAGTTCAAACTCAGCCGTCGCGTAGCACTAGACCAGCTAGCCTGGTCTTGGCTAGCGCGACGGGCTGGAGTTTTGAGACTTATGACCGCGGGTTCTATCCCGGCCGGGGGTATGGTTTAATAATAATACTAATATAATAATCTTTATTTCTCACAAGTAAGTGATACAATTATACAGACCCATAGCTGAATCAGTGAATACTAGGTAGAAAATCTTGGTATTGCAGAGTAATTTGGGGTAAGCTTTAGGTTAATGTTTGTCCCAGGATGCGAACCCCAACCAGTCGGTAAACCCAGTGTCCTCTGACTACTAGGTGAAACAGGACAGCAGGTGTGTTATGGAAAAACGCTTCAGTGTTTCCTTAGTGAGTGCCGCTACGAACCGAGCTTGGGTGACAAAATTAGATATACGCAGTGGTGGTTACCTCATTCAATAGAGACTCAACGTGGGAACGCAGTTCGCGTGATATTAGGGGGGGGGATTTCGTACGAAAGTTATGGAAGGTATGTGATTTACTTCCTTCCCTCTATCGGAAGCGAAGACCTATGGGTTTAACGTTTCCCGTGACGATGTTAATAACGTTATTCTAGGCACGGGCACTCGTAGTGCATTTGAGGGCAGGTTAAACCGGGGCGTCATTCGGGCTAGAGAGAGTAGAGGAGAGCAGAGAGTGAGAGGGAGAGAGATGTGAAGAGGAGAGGGAGAGAGAGGAGAGAGAGGGGGAGAGATGGTCGAGAGGAGGAAGAGAGGGAGGAGGAGAGAGAGAGAGGAGAGGAGTGGAGATGGAGAGGAGAGAGAGATTGATAATAATCAAAGTGAAGATTCGTAACTTTAGGATTTTGGAAGATGAGCAATGAGAGGACAGGCACTCAGTAGGACACTGGCCTAGCCATGTCTTCTAAGGTCAGCAGAAACTGGTAGTGCATGTTAGGGTTATTCGCGGGTTGGCACTGGTTAGCAGGGGCTTATTAGGGTTGGCACGTGCTTGAAAGGTTGTTGATGGTTGGCCGCGTTTTGAAGAGGTGGGCAGGGTTCAGCAAGCTTGTGAAGGTAGGAGTGGTGAGCAGGGTTTGCCTGGTGTTGGGCAGGGCTTGCGTGTCGACAAGTTTGTTCGTGCGTCTGATCCTCATTACTTGAAGCCGAAGGACGCGAACCCATATACCTCTACCAGGATGTGTGTGTGTGTTTGTGTGTGTTGTAAACATTTATGTTCTACTATATGGAATTGTAAGAGTGGTTCAGTCCTGGCATAGTCTCTTTCGCTGGCCGCTATTGGGTTCACTCTTTTGCTTCAAGTGCTAATCGCCACTCTTTTAAGCTAATTATGTGTGTGGGGTGTAGTGTGTGTGTGTGTGGGTGTGTGTGTGTGTTCCGGCTACAGGAAGTCAAAAAATTGTCTTTAATTTTCTGGTTGTTCTGTGTATTTTTTGTGTGTGGGGAAAATTTAGTGGGTGGGGGAGTGATGAGGGAGTTTGATGCAAGGGAAGAGGAGGACAGTTCCAATCCTAGGGATTACGAGCTAGGCGTCAAGGCATCTTTGAGGGATGTATCCTCGTTACTTGTTGATTAATTATTTGTTCTGTTTGCAGAATAGGGTTACATAAGAAGGTATTTGTTCTGGAAAAATGGAGCGTAACCTTCTTTTCCTTGGATTAATCTCACAGCCAGTGACCAGCAGGCCAGCAGCCAGCCAGCCGCCAGCCAGCTCCTTACTGTGTCAAGGGCATTTGGGAGGACCAAAGCATTACATTGCATGTTTGCTTTGGTGAGGATAAATCTTATTAATGCGAGAAACGAGGTCGACACCGTCTAAAGGTTCACCCAGACCAAGGTTGGTGTACTCTGGTCATGATCATACAGACAAGTCTGGTGTATTGGTCATGAAACAACCGACAACGGTCTGGAGTACTCTGGTCATGATCAACCAGGGATCTTGTAGTGAATGGTAGGGAAGGACACGTTGATAAAATTAGACACTGTGAAACTCTTTGGGTATCTTTATTGAGGAAACGTTTCGCACAAGTGGTTCATCAGTCATTACAAAGGAGAACGAGAAGAAAGGAGGGAGAAATGATGTATCGTCCCTCACCTTGAGTCGATGTGGTCAGTCATCAATCTTGAATAGAATACAGCTATGTGCAGAGAAAGTAGTTATATACCGTAGGCAGGAGCGGTGCAGCCGTGTAGGTGTGTATCAATTTGTCCAATGTGGTAGTAGGGTGTGCCCAAGGGTTATGCAAGCGCAGAATTCCCAGTTAAGACAAGAAGTTGCAGTGTCTGACAGGATTGAAGATGGAATGTTTAAAGAACCGACACGAGAGTTTACATGTGTATTAATTTATTCAAACGAGGTCTTGTTGGAGTTCTAGGTAGAAATATATATAAAATATATATTTATCTATATATATATATATAAATATATCTATATATATATATATTTATACTACTACATACATAAATAAATATAATATAAATAATTTATATTTTTATATATTATATATATATATATATATACATAATATATTTATTTTTTTTTTTTATATCACACGGCCGATTTCACCAGCAGGTGGCGCCGAAAAAGAAAAACTACACCATCATTCACACCTCATGTTTGCCAGAAGGGGTGCTTTACACTACAGTTTTTAAACTGCAACATTTAACCACCCTATTCAGAGTGAGGATGATATTCATCTCAGGACTCAAGTCCGGCCTGCGGTTTTCCTGAATCCTTCAAAAATGTTTACTTTGCTCACACTCCAACAGAGTCAGTATTAAAAAACCATGTGTTCTCATTATTATAAAACACGCTCAGCATGCCGCTGGAAGTCCAAGCCCTGCACACAAAACTCCTTTACCCCCTCCCTCCAACCTTCTAGGCCGAACCCCTACCCGCCTTCTTCCCACTAAGATGCTCACTCTTGAAGTCATTGTTTCGCTCATTCTCTTTCATGTCGAACCCTAAACAACCTTCCTCAGCCCTCTGGACAACAGTTTAGGTATCCCGCAACCTCCTCTAACTTCCAAATACGATTTTGATTTATTCACCACCCCCCACAACATTGCCCTCTGGGCATGAATCCCACTGGCCTCCTCCTTTCCTCGCAGCAAATTCATCAATATATATATCATTATATATATATATATATATATATATATTACCTGGAGTCTTACCTGGAGAGAGTTCGGGGTCCATTGCCCCCGCGGCCCCGGTCTGTGACAGGCTTGGTGGATCAGAGTCTGATCAACCAGGCTGTTTGCTTGATGACGAAACAAGTACGAGTCTAATGTGGTCAGGCTGGTGGGTCTATATACTTTCACGAATGGTGGTGTATATTTTACAAATATTAAATTTGGTACGAAAATGGTATATATACCGACAAGATGAAATTAAGACACATGTGCAACATTGGGTATCTTTATTGTAGACGTTTGCCATCGATGGCTTTATCATACAATTCTAGGACATAACTTTGAAGCAGTAGAATATGTACAGAAGTGAGGTAATCAGTCCTCAACATAGGAGTGGTGCGAAGAGCCTATCAGGGAGGACTACTTCACTGGTGGAATCCGCCTACCAGTGAATTGCCCTCGTCTGTAATTGCGTTATATATAGCGAGGTCTTTCTTCTGCTTCGAATTCACAAGGACAATGGTGCTTTGCACTACTCCTATGTTGAGGGGATGATTACTACATATTCTGTACATCGTTTACTGTTTCAAGTTATGTCCTGGAATTTGTATTTAATAAAGCCACTGGGATGGCGAAACATACCCCGGCCGGATTGAACCCGCGGTCTAGAGTCTCAAAAACTCCAGCCCGTTCTCGCTAGCCACTAGACCAGCTAGCCCCACTAAGATTATCAACTGGTATATTTCTACACATAGGAAAGATAGCAAGGCAATCTGTGACCACAAATGCATGTTTTTACAGACGAATTCAGTAGGTGGCGTGACGAACTCTAGCTCAAAGTCCCTTCACTGCCGTCAAATGACTTAAGAATTCGTAATGACACGATTGCAATAAACATACCCCGGCCGGGATTGACCCGCGGTCATAGAGTTCCAAAACTCCAGCCGTACGCGCTAGCACTAGACCAGCTAGCACAATAAGATTATCAACTAGGTATATTAAACATTGGAAAGTTAGCACAGGCACCTCTGTGACCACAATGCAAGTTTTTACAGACGAATCTCCAGCTAGCGTGGCCGTGCGAACTCTAGCTCAAGTCCTTCACTGCCGTCAATGACTTAAGAAATTCGTAATGACAACGATTGCAAATACACATACCCGGACGGGTAATGAACCGCGGTCATAGAGTCTTCAAAATCCAGCCGTCGCGCTAGCACTAGACCAGCTAGCCACGAATAAGATTCATCCAACTAGGTATATTCTACACATTAGGAAAAGTTGACACGGCACCTCTGTGACACAAATGCAAGTTTTTACTGACGAATCTCCAGCTAGGTGACGTGACGAAACTTTAGCTCAAGTCTTCATGCGTCAACATGACTTAAGAAATCGTTATGGACACGATTGAAATAAAACCATACACCCGGCCGGGATTGAACCGCGGTCATTGGAGTCTCAAACTCCAAGCCGTCCGCTACACTAGACAGCTGCTACAATAGATTCCATCCAAAATTAGGTATATTTTACACCATAGGAAAGTTAGCACAGGCACCTCTGTGACCACAAAATGCAAGTTTTTACAGACGAATCTCCAGCTAGCGATGGCCGTGACGAACTCGGCAGTGAAGGGACATGGCTGAGTTCGTCACGGCCTCGCTAAGCTGGAGATTCGTTCTGTTAAAAACTTGCATTTGTGGTCAACAGAGGTGCCTGTGCTAACTTCCGATGGTGTAGAAATATACCTAGTTGGATGAATTTTTTGTGGCTAGATGGTCTAGTGGTAGCGCGGGCGGGCTGGAGTTTTTTGAGACTCTATGGACCGCGGGTTCAATCCGGCGCCGGGGGTTATGTTTATTTGCAATCGTGGTCATTACGTTTCTTAAGTCATGTGACGGCAGTGAAGGGACTGAGCTAGAGTTCGTCACGGCCACGTGCTGGAGATTAGTCTGTAAAAACTTGCATTTGTGGTCACAGAGGTGGCTGTGCTAACTTTCTATGGGTAGAATATACCTAGTTGGATGAATAATTCTTATTGTGGTTGCTGCGTCTAGTGGCTAGCGAAGGACGGGCTGGAGTTTAGAGACTCTATGACGCGGGTTCAATCCCGGCCGGGGGTTATGGTTTATTTGCAATCGTGTCATTACGATTTCTTAAGTCATGTTGACGGCAGTGAAGGGACTTGAGCTAGAGTTCGTCACGGCACCGCTAGATGGAGGAAATTCGTCTGTAAAAACTTGCATTTGTGATCACAGAGGTGGCCTGTTGTACTTTCTATGGTGTAGAAAATTATACTAGTTGGATGAATCTTATTGTTGGCTAGCTGGCTAGTGGCTAGCGCGACGGGCTGGAGTTGTTTTGAGACTCTTGACCGCGGGTTCAATCCCGGCGGGGGTTATGGTTTATTTGCATCGTGTCATTACGATTTCTTAGTCTGGGATGGCGATCGTCTACAATAAAGATACCCAGATGTTGCACATGTGTCTTAATCTCACAATATTACATTATTGCATAACAGGTATCTTTATTTTTTGGTTGTGAATAAAAATTCATGATGTGATAAAAAATCAATTGGAATTTATTGTAAAAGCTCAAATTGTAATCCTAATGAAACAGAGGAAAATGTTAGTTTAGTTCCAGGAATGTATGCCTGTTTATTCTGGAGCCTATTTAGAAACAGGGCTTGGGGGCTGGTGGTTAACGCTCTGCTTCTCACGGTTTGAGGGCTGGGTTCGATTCCAGCCAGAGTAGAAACATTGGACGTGTTTCTTTCCACCTGTTGTCTATGGTCCCCATCAGTAAAATGGGTACCTGGGTGTGTAGTCGACTGGGGGGGTCGCATCTGGGCATGACCTAAGGAGGATGTTCACAGACGCGGCCGCGGGGGCGTTGACCCCGGAACTTCTCTCAGATAAACTCTCAGATCTCCAGATTTTGAACTTTGTATTAAATTGGGGCCAATTACCAATTGCCTATCGCTTTATTGGGTTAGTTTAAACAGTTGATCTTGGTGATTTCTTGTGCTCAATCGATAAAATCAAGAAGAATACTAAGAAATGGCTAAGAATTTGTTCGACTGGGATAATATATTTGGCTAAAATGGGAGGTCAAAGTCGGCCAAAATCGCTAGTGTATGCGTAAAATCGCTGACGCAATCAAATTCGAGGTGAGAGCATAATTTTGTCAATTTTACATCAAAATTTCTTACTTTTTGTTCTATTACCTTCAGAAAAAAGATTTCTCTACCATTCCCCTCTCCTGTATAATTACACTGCCTTGGTGAGTACAGCCAGTTTGTGAAGAGAAAAAAAATTAAGACAGCAACCGCCAGGGAGGTTACTACCGTCCTTGCCAAGTGAGCGCATTAACGAAAGCCTGTAAATTGTTTACATGATGGTGAGATTGCTGGTGTCCATTTTTTCGTCTCATAAACATGCAAGGTTTCGGCCAGTCTCTTGCTACTTCCACCCACACCAGTCAACTACACATACATGTAAAGCTTATATATATAACACCCTTGGGTTTCTTCCACCTTCCACCAGACTATGTTCCGTTTACTCCCCCCTCTCCATGGGGAAGTGGTACAGAACTCCTCCTCGCAAGCCAGCGTGTCGTAAGTGGCTGGCGACTCTAAATGCCAGGAGCAAGGGGCCAGCAAACCCCCTCTCCTGCATTAAATCCTACATCCAAAAAAAGAGAAAACTTTGCCTTTCTCGGGCCACCCTGCCCCGGGGGACACGGCGGTTTGATTGAAAAAAAAAAAAATAACCTGCCTAATTTTAGTAGTGTGTAATCATTAGTATCGTACAGTAGAATGCTCATGCTTGCTAGTGGCTTTCTTTGTACTTAACAATACTTTATTACATGTAAACTACACACTGCATACTACACACGAAATATAATTTTGATTTGATTTGATTCGAAGGTTAATTTAAGCCACGAGATTATAAAAAATAAATTTTTCTTTCTCAAAAAAAAGTCAAGGTCAACCTACTCAAGACGCCGGGTTATACTCTAGTTTAAACAGTATTTGTACGTTCTCGTAATGTCTTCGAAACGTATATTAATTAATTTATTTATTTATTTATTTATAAACAGCATCACCCAGACACTGAAAGCGACTCCCCAAGGCCAGTTCCACTCCCTCCTATTTAAATGCACTGTCCCTATATTGATTTTTTTTTCATTTAATCTAACCTTCGCATGAGTTCCTACACGTACGTCACTCACAGCAGATACATTAACCTTTATCCCAAGACTAGTAGAGTCATTTTACTGTCATATATGTAAGCTCAGGTTTAGCATTTTGAGGTTAAAAAAAACTTAATCTTTTGAATGTTATGATCTTGTGAATAATAAGTGTTATTGTTCCAGCCGTAATGCTTTGTGTTTGTGTTATTTTTGTAAAAATAAGTAGCTTTGTGGTAATAATATTTAAAATAAAATTATATTATATAAAATGGGGGGAAAAAAGTAAATTGTAAAATTTTACCCCTTAATTACAGGGGTTTTTGGAATAGCGCAAATGTGTTTTTTTAAACGAAAATCATGTTTTGTTTTAACTAAATATTTTTTTTTAAACACTAAAAATTTTTTGGTTGGCTAAATAAATCGCTGTTTTTGTTGAAAAGTCAAATTCTTTTTGGTAAAAAAATATTTTTTTTACATAACAAAAAGGGGGACTTTTCACTAAAGGTTTTTTTAAAGAAAAAAAAATTTTTTGGGTTTTAAAATAAACCCGTTGTTTTGTGTTGAAATAGGCCTTTGTTTTTTGTTTTTGATTTGGTTATTTTTTGGGAAAGAGAAAAAGGGGTGAAAGAGAACAAAGTGGGTTGAAAGAGAAAAGGGGGGAAAGAATAAACAGCGGGGACATAGAGTTAAACGGTTTTTTTGGTTTAATAGAGTAAATCGCTTTTGGTGGGGGGAATAGACTAAATTAGGGGTTTTGTTTACATAACATAATCAGCTGTTTTGTGTTGACTCGACGTAAAACTCAGTGTTTTGTGTTGACATACGACGTAAACATCAGCTTTTTTGTGTTGACTACGACGTCAACACAGCTGTTTTTGTTGAATACGACGTCAACTCAGGTTTTATATACATACCAAGGACGGTCAACGTGAAGGGGGTTAACAGTTCAACGGGTGAACGGAGGTTAAACGATGTGACACTCTAATTAATGTCTCTTGGAAAGATAAAATCTGATTATCAAAAAAAACATAAAGAAAAATTACCCTTAGTCATGGTAGAAGTATTAAAAATTACTTGGTCCCCTTTCCCTATTAATAGGAATTTATTGGCATACATTCGTACTGTAACATACATGCCACCTTATACATAATACAGAATGTATAGATGCTAAAGATGCTGGAAATATTAGTAATTAACAATTTTGTTTTTAAAAAAGTTTTTCTTATATGCGGATTTTAATATTTTTTACATCTCGGGGCTATTATATCTCACAATAGACTGGAAATTACGTTGCACTTATCAATATAACTCTTGTAAAAAAATGACTTGCCATGCAGACTCTTACGATAGAAACCATACCACGGGCGGGGATAGAACCCGCGAGCAGAGAGTCCTCGCCCGTGGTATGGTTTGTTTCCAACCGTGTCATTACGATTTCGTGAGTCTTACGATAGGCTTCAACGTGCACTATCACCTGCAGACAGTCCCTTTCTGCGACCTCTGATACCGTCACAAGTATCGCTGACAGTTAGGGTGAAGATGGCCATCTTTGTGAAACACCGCAGAATAGCCAAATTTCGTGAAGGTTGCTCCGTAAAGCATAACTCTGGTAAACTGTAGCATCTTTCAAAAAACAAACTGCAGAGAATAAATTCTCAAGCACAAGTCAGAAATCTATGTGAGTTTTTTTCCCAACGATGGACCCCAGAGGTCGAGACCTCTTGGCGAGACCACGCTGGAACGTGACCATCGGCGTAAGTGTTTATGCGGAAGAACGTCTCATAGCGTAGCACTGTGAAGGCTGCCGAACTGCACTGGAAGTCAAAATACAGTGTTAAATTGCCTTGCAAACCTCTAAAATAAGACAAGCGAGAGAAATACAAAGACAGCGGAGGAGAATGAAGAATATTTGGCACTTTCATTTTCATGCGACTGTTAAAAATTTGCCTTCTATATTTAAGATAAATATGGTTAAAAGTATTTACCAGAATAAGATAGAATGTTTATAGGCTGTGATTTGTCATCCGTTTGTTCAGTTAGTTTTAAAAAAAGATAATTTTGATTCTGTTCCAGGAACTGGAGACTCATCTTGAAGACGCTGATTGGCCCATCTTGAAGACGATGATGGACCCGTCTTGAAGACGCTGATGACTCATCTGGAAGACGCTGATGACTCATCTGGAAGACGCTGATAAACTGTTGGATACAAATAAAGAAACAAGCCTCTGTGACAGGAAATCATCTGCTTTCCACACTGACAACAATACACCACCAGTAGAGATCTGTTAAACTATCAGTAATGGTCATCGAGGGATCGTTTTCTCCGAATTGCCAGTAAGTCTGTGTTCCAGGATCTCTCCTGACCCCTGGTGTCCTTGACACTGCAGTCATCACCCATTAACAGTAATTCAAACGACAATACTCTCATGAACTTCACAGATCAAATTCTACCATCACAAGACACACCGGCAACAAGGAAATACCACCTCTGTTATTTCTCAGAAGTCTTATTCATTCTCGGAATACTAATATTGGGGAAGAGAATGAAGCGATACTGACAAGATACGGGGAAAAGAAACATTTACATAATTACTTTTATTTAAGGAAACTCGTGGGTTCACGAGTTTCCCTAAATAAGAATTTAGAATTGTAAATATGTTTTTTTCGCTCCGTATTGTAGATTCAAACACTACATAACAGGATCAGTATGCAATATGTTTTACTAAGGGGATTCAGATACTTCATTATTGGAGTTGATGGGATAAGAGTATAAACTTTAGAATCAATAAAGAGATCCAGCTACCAGAACATATGATAAAAGAAAGCGTTAGAGCAGCGCTCACTGTGGCTCAGAGTATATAGATCCTGGCCCTGGAAATCGTCGGTTCCATAGACGGGTTCACCACTTCAAATGAAATCAGAGAAATTGGCAGATCCAATGACAACATCGAACCTTGACACTCCCTGACTCTTGAAATCGGGCATTTACGTCAGGAAGAGTGCCTCATAAAAAAAATTAGGCTCGGGACCATCTGGGCTGGCATCTGACTTGGCACCTCTGAAATATAGGCAGACTGGCATTTCTCCACCACTTAGCTCTAGGTCATAAAGAGGATAAATGCTCTAACATCAACAAATAAATACATCTGCCTTGGAACTGCAAGTCAAGATTTTGGGAAGCAAGAGGTTAGGCGGTGGCAGCTTTTCTGCATATTTTTATTCGTCTGAATTTTACCGATCTCAACACTCCACGCGGCTCCTTAAAGAGTAAATTCACGTATAAACGCACCTTGTGGAATGTTTAGATTGTTTCGGTCTATACTGGACCATTATCAAGGTGATGGGGGGTGAAAAAGAAACACGTGGGCCACAAGTGGAAGTTGGAAACACTGATGAGTCGCAGGGATGTTAGGAAATAATTCTTTAGCCTTTAGAGTGGCCAGGAAGGGACACAACCTAGAAGGCGACGTTTCGGTCCACGACGGACCGAAACGTCAACTAAAGTTTCCACTCAAACACAATGAAAACAATGGGGCTTTTAAACAGGGTTAATTTCCATGTCCGACCTCCTGCCTTTACTAGTGCTACCAGGATCCATGTATATATACTGTATATAAATATATATATATACCCTCGTGCACCATAATGCTCTCCCCTGCAAGTCGTATACCATCGACGATGCAGTATAACTGCCTTATACGACCTAGGGTACACAGCTGCTAGCTGCACCCTACGGCCTGCTCAATAGTCCAGCCTTAGGTTTACAAGGGGTCAAGATTTATGACCTAATTGATCCAGCACATTAAGGTGAAACTCCCCACTAGCCTCTGTAAAAGGAAGGCATTTGATGACGTCTCATGGCCTACCTCCCCCTCACCTCTTTTGTAAACCATCAGCGTTCCAGGATCTTACTTTTACCATTATTCCCACCTTCCCCATCCCTCTATCTTACGTTCTTACCTTCAGACGCATTATCTGAGCGTGGGTACTCATGTTTTCCTTTCTTATTCCTCTCCCCATGTCCTTCAGTTTTTCCTTTTCGGATTCTTCTTTCTGTCTCGTTATGTGACGGAACTCTTCTGTTTCGGGCCTCTACCCTTCCCTCACTGTTATAACAAGAGCAGTTTCTTCCGCTTGATGGTCTTTTGTCTTCTTTTGGCGTGAAGTGGTTACCATCATCATCCCCTCTCAGATTCTTTCTCATCCTCTGGAGGAGTGCTGGTGGCTCCGGCTGGTGCTGCCGGCGTAGAGGAGGTTATCTTCATTCCCTCTCTGACTCTTATTTACTCATTGGAGCAGTACTGGTGGCTCCTGCTAGTGTGAAGATTATCTTCATCTCGTTCTCAGAGTCCTGAGTGGTGCTGGTGGCTCCTGCTAGTATGAAGATTATCTTCATCTCGTTCTCAGAGTCTTGAGAGGTGCTGGTGGCTCCTGCTAGAGTGAAGATTATCTTCATCTCGTTCTCAGTGTCCTGATTGGTGCTGGTGGCTCCTGCTAGAGTGAAGATTATCTTCATCTAGTTCTCAGTGTCCTGAGTGGTGCTGGTGGCTCCTGCTAGTGTGAAGATTATCTTCATCTCGTTCTCAGAGTCCTCATCCTCTGGAGAGGAGTTGATCGGTCCTGCTCCTGTGGATGTTATCTGCACTCTTTCTCGCCTTATCTTCTGAAGGAGTGTTGGTGGCACCTTCCGTCAGCGTGAGGGAAGTTATCTTACCTTCTGTCCCTCTTACAGATTCCTCCTCATCCTCAAAGGTCTCTGATTATCCCTTCCTTGATATAAACTCTGTATCAAGGAAGAGGTGATCGAGGATCCAGGGGTTCCATGTTCTATATTATACAGGATGGAGCCCTGGTTCCTTATTTTTTTCGATCTCCGCTTCTGGAAGTGTGAAAATTAAAACTTATTTGTTTAAACCTCTTTAAAATTATATAAAAAATAAATGCAAGGTAATACTAAATACAATACTTATAATAAAAATTCTTGTGTGTGTTACAAAAACGCATTTTGAGGAACAAAAAGGCATAACACCGTGACTGGAACAATACACGAATGGTACATGACTGGTATACAATACCGACAAGATGAAAATTAGATAAATTATATTTTGTATATAGTTCTTACCTTCCAGTTATGTCCTTGAATTTGTACTGATAAAAACCACTGGATGGCGAAACGTCTACTACAAAGATACCCGTTTGTCTAATATTCAATATATAAATAACCTGCACGTAGGAGAGACGAGGTTACAACGACGTTTCGGTCCAACTTCGACCATTTACAAAGTCACACTAACACAAAAAAATTCTTCGACATCTAGCCAATGTTTATGTGGGTTTTACCTCCTTCATGATATATATATTTTTTTTCATACCAGTTATTGAAACTGTGTATTGCTTCTACCACGTCCTCAGATAGCTCATTCCATTTATTTACCACCACGAGACTCAGACCGAAAAAAAGTTATTCCTAACATTCCTGTGTTTTCAGCTTCCATCTTTGATTTCTCGCCTTTATATGACTCATTTAAAAAAAATGTCCCTATTTGTTCCGTCAAAGCCTCTGAGTATCTGTATGTCGTGATTATGCCTTCTCTAGTCCCTCTTCTAAAGTAGTCAGGTTCAGTGCGTTTAGTCTCGGCCAATAACGCAGCACTGGGACTAGTTTTGTTGCAAACCTTTGACCTTTTCTAGTTTTGTGCATGCTTGATTAAGTGGAGGCTGTGTGGTGTGTGTACTCGCCTAGTTGTATTTACCTAGTTGTGTTTGCATGGATCGATCCATAGCTCCTGGCCCCACCTGTTCACTGGCCGCTACTGGGTCACTCTTCCCTCTCCATGAGCATTATCATACCTCTTCTTAAAGCTGTGAATGGATCCTGCCTCAACTACATCACTTCCCAAACTATTCCACTTCCTGACAACTCTGTGACTGAAGAAATACTTCCTAACATCCCTGTGATTCATCTGAGTCTTCAACTTCCAACTGTGTCCCCTTGTTATTGTGTCCATTTTTCTGGAACATCTGTCTTTTGTCCAAACCCTTTTCAATTCCTCTCAGTATTTTGTATGTCGTTATCATGTCCCCCCTATCTCTCCTGTCCTCCAGTGTATGTTGTGTGTGTACTCACCTGTTTGTGGTTGCAGGGGTTGATATATAGCTCCCGGCCCCGCCTCTCTACTGATCGCTACTAGGTTCTCTCTCTCCCTGCTCCATGAGATTTATCATACCTCGTCTTAATACTATGTATGGTTCCTGCCTCCGATACGTCACTTGCCAGACTATACTTCTTTTGCTCACCTAGTTGTGGTTGCGGGGGTCGAGTCAAAGCTCCTGTGTGAATGTATGTGTGTGTACTCACCTAGTTGAGGTTGCGGGGGTCGAGTCCGAGCTCCTGGCCCCGTGTGTATGTGTTTTGTGTGTGTGTGTGTGTGTGTGTGTGTGTGTGTGTGTGTGTGTGTGTGTGTGTGTGCGCGTGTGCGTATGCATGTGCATATGCAAGCGTGTTAGGGTCGCATGTGTGTATATCTGTAGTTTGCAAAAAAAAAAAAAAAAAACACAGACACACAGACTAAAACACGTACAAAATACAGTAAGCTGAGACACAGGGATCGAAATAAGATAAAACGAAAAAAAAAAAAATAGATACGTAGCCCTCAAAAAAAAAAAAAAGATACGTAGCCCTCCAACAACCAAAAAAAAAAAATAGAAAAAAAACTCTAGAACTTCAAACACATTTTTATTTCTGTTATAAACTTTAAATAAACAATGGGAACAATTTT
>NC_069408.1:45599615-45608821 GCF_026875155.1 Cherax quadricarinatus | reverse complement strand
ATTGCCAACCAGCACGGTTTCAGAAGAAACCTTTTCACAAACCTACTAGAGTTTTATGATAAGGTGACAGAAGTAAGACAAGAGAGAGAGGGGTGGATCGACTGCATTTTTTGGACCGCAAGAAGGCCTTCGACACAGTTCCTCACAAGAGGTTACTGCAAAAGCTAGAGGATCAGGCACACATAACAGGAAAGGCACTGCAATGGGTCAGAGAATACCTGACAGGGAGGCAACAACGAGTCATGGCACGGGACGAGGTGTCAATGTGGGCGCCTGTGACAAGCGGGGTTCCACAGGGGTCAGTCCTAGGACCTGTGCTGTTCTTGGTATATGTGAACGACATAACGGAAGGATAGACTCAGAAGTGTCCTTGTTTGTAGATGATGTGAAGTTAATGAGAAGAATCAAATCGGATGAGGATCAGGCAGGACTACAAAGAGACCTGGACAGGCTACAAGTCCTGGTCCAGTAACTGGCTCCTTGAGTTTAACCCTGCCAAATGCAAAGTCATGAAGATTGGGGAAGGGCAAAGAAGAACCGCAGACACAATATAGTTTAGATGGCCAAAGACTGCAAACTTCACTCAAGGAAAAAGATCTGGGGTGGAGTAATAACACCGAGCATATCTCCTGAGGCGCACATCAATCAGATAACTGCTGCAGCATACGGGCGCCTGGCAAACCTACGGATAGCGTTTCCGATACCTCAGTAAGGATTCGTTCAAGACTGTATACCATTTACGTCAGGCCCATACTGGAGTATGCAGCACCAGTTTGGAATCCACACCTAGTCAAGCACGTCAAGAAATTAGAGAAGGTGCAAAGGTTTGCAACAAGAGTAGTCCCAGAGCTACGGGGATTGTCCTACGAAGAAAGGTTGAGGGAAATCGGCCTGACGACACTGGAGGACAGGAGGGTCAGGGGAGACATGATAACGACATATAAAATACTGCGCAGAATAGACAAGGTGGACAAAGACGGGATGTTCCAGACACAAGAGGTCACAATTGGAAGTTGAGGACTCAGATGAATCAAAGGGATGTTAGAAAGTATTTCTTCAGTCATAGAGTGGTCAGGCCGTGGAATGGCCTAGAAAGTGAAGTAGTGGAGGCGGGAACCATACATAGTTTTAAGACGAGGTATGATAAAGCTCATGGGGCAGGAAGAGAGAGGACCTAGTAGCAATCAGTGAAGAGGCAGGGCCAGGAGCTATGAATCGACCCTTGCAACCACAAATAGGTGAGTACAAATAGGTCAGTACACACACACACACACACACACACACACACACACGTACGATAAGGCTCATTGAGCAGGGAGAGAGTGGACCTAGTAGCGACCAGCAAAGAGGCGGCGTCAGGAGCTGTGAATCGACCCCTACAGCCACAAAGAGGTGAGTACACACACACACATCACACACACCCAAAAACTCATGTTGCCACGGTGTTTTTTGCGTAAACAGAGCACTGTAACGCGTCATAAAATGATTAGATTGATCAGGGCAGCAAGACTGAGGTGAGTGGAAAAAATCTGAGAGCTGAGTGATGGGCTGTCAGTCCAACGGCGAGTCAGAACTGACAGTCAGTTCTCGCCCATGAAAACTTCTGGACAAACAAATGCTCCAACAAAAACAGCAGTCAAAACACACGTTATCACAACGAGTTGTTCTCACAAGGCCTTTTTTTTTTGGTTGCTGAGAGTTTAACAAAAACCTGATACAGTATATAAAGTCTCAGTAACGTGACTAAACAATACACAAATAACACCACTAGGAGAGGAGGAGCTGACCACGACGTTTTCGGTCCGACTGACCATTGACCCGTTACACACACGACATTTCGCCCCTTCTCATCCTCCCCCGGAAGGCCGCTTGGGGGGGGGATGAGAACATAAATGATAATAAAAGGCTTCGATAAAGCAGAGTCAACAAAAGTCTTATTAATGGCCTTTTTGCCCTACAGGAGAAAGTGTGGTTGTCGGGCCAAGGGAATCTTGATCCTAGGAATTGGAGCTACTCCTCCATTCCCGGAAAACTTGAGACCCTTTACCTCAGCTTTTATTAAATTTACGGGTTAAGAGTTTCCATTGATTATAATATAATAATAAAATAATGAATAATAATAATAATAATAATGCAGTAATAGTAATATTAATAATAATAATAATAATAATAGAATAATAATAAAATAATAATAATAATAATAATAAAATAATAATAATAATAATAATAATATTAATAATAATAATAATAATAATAATAATAATAATAATAATAATAATAATAATAATAATAGCAATAATAATAATAATAATAATAATAAATAATAATAATAATAATAATAATAATAATAATAATAGCATAAAATAATACATAGTAATAAAAATAATAGTAATAATATTTATAAAATAATAATAATAATATAATAATATTAGCAAATAATAATAAATTTAATAATAATAATATATAATAATAATAAAATAATAAAATAATAGCATAATAATAATAATAATAATAATAATAATAGCAATAATAATAATAATATATAATAATAATAATAATATAATAATAATAATAATAATAATAATAATAATAATAAATGCAATAATAATAATAATAAAAAAATTTAAAATAATAATAATAATATAGCTATATAATAATAATAATAATATAATAATAATAATAATAATAATAATAATAATAATAAATAAAAATAATATAATAAATATAATACTATAATAATAAAAATAATAAAAATAATATAATAATAATAAAAATAAAAATATTAAATAATAATAATAATGAGACTTGAAGTGCTAAGACGATAAGAGAAATGCAAAGTGAAATGAGGACAGACAGGTAACAGCAAGAAAGCAAACAGAAGGAGACAGATGGCATCATCACCTACAAGTGGATGCAACACATACGAACTGTGTACAAAACTCCCACTAAATATTTTTCGTATGTATAATTTTCATAAATCTGAATACTAATGTTGTCAAACAATATCATTAACTGTGTTTTCACAAATATAAACAATACACATATCCCCCCCCCCTCTCCCCTTCCTCCGAAAAAAAAACCCGCTTAAATACAACAGTCGCGTGTTATATCGTTTATATACATTATCAATATCTCAGTGCACTAGACACAAACAATTAGACAACGCATATATATGAATATGATTATATATATATATAAATATATATATATATATATATATATAAAAATAAATATATATATAATAGATATATGTAATATATATATACACTTTATATCATTAATCCAATACAAAGGGAAAATATTTACAAAACTTCCCCAGAAAAGATCTTCAATAATAAAACATGCATATACACACATATATACACACATATATACCTGATGCCACCCAACAATCATAAACCATAGATAAAAACAAGAATACACAGAATGTCCACTGTCCTCCTAAGAAAATAGGGAACATGCAAAACTTTATAACAATCAGGAGAAAAGAAAATCGAAGTAAAAAAGGATCCAGAAAGGGATCCAGAAAGGGATCCAGAAAGGGATCCTGAAAGGGATCCAGAAAGGGATCCAGAAAGGGATCTAGAAAGGGATCCTGAAAGGGGATCCAGAAAGGGATCCAAAAGGGATCCAGAAAGGGATCCAAAAAAGGGATCCAGAAAGGGATCCAGAAAAGGGATCCAGAAAGGGATCCAGAAAGGGATCCAAAAAAGGGATCCGAAAGGGATCCAGAAAGGGATCCAGAAAGGGATCCAGAAAGGGATCCAGAAAGGGATCCAGAAAGGGATCCAGAAAAGGATCCAGAAAGGGATCCAGAAAGGGATCCAAAAAGGGATTCAGAAAGGGATCCTGAAAGGGATCCAGAAAGGGATCCAGAAAGGGATCCAGAAAGGGATCCAGAAAGGGATCCAGAAAGGGATCCAGAAAGGGATCCAGAAAGGGGTCCAAAAAGGGATCCAAAAAGGGATCCAGAAAGGGATCCAGAAAGGGGTCCAAAAAGGGATCCAAAAAGGGATCCAGAAAGGGATCCAGAAAGGGATCCAGAAAGGGATCCAGAAAGGGATCCAGAAAGGGATCCAAAAAGGGATCCAAAAAGGGATCCAGAAAGGGATTCAGAAAAGGATCCAGAAAGGGATCCAGAAAGGGATCCAAAAAGGGATCCAAAAAGGGATCCAGAAAGGGATCCAGAAAGGGATCCAGAAAAGGATCCAGAAAGAGATAAGGGATCCAGAAAGGGATCCAAAAAGGGATCCAGAAAGGGATCCAGAAAGGGATTCAGAAAGGGATCAGAAAGGGATCTAGAACGGGATCCAAAAAGGGATCCAGAAAGGGTTCCAAAGGGATCTAAAAAAGGGTTCCAGAAAGGGATCCAGAAAGGGATCCAGAAAGGGATCCAAAAAGGGATCCAGAAAGGGATCCAGAAAGGGATTCAGAAAGGGATCCAGAAAGGGATCCAGAAAGGGATCCAGAAAAGGATCCAGAAAGGAATCCAGAAAGGGGTTCCAGAAAGGGATCCAAAAAAGGGTTCCAGAAAGGGATCCAGAAAGGGATCCAAAAAGGGGGTCCAGAAAGGGATTCACAAAAGGGGATCCAGAAAAGGATCCAAAAGAATCCAGAAAGGGTTCCAGAAAGGGATCCAAAAGGGTTCCAGAAAGGGATCCAGAAAGGGATCCAGAAAGGGATCCAGAAAGGGGTCCAGAAAGGGATCCAGAAAGGGATCCAGAAACACGGAAGTAATTGTGGTCGCCGGAGGACAGAAAAAAGGAACAAGAAGACTAGGGATGTATATGAAAAGGCAGAAAGAGGTGCACAATGGTAACTGGAATGTATATCGCGCAGTTAAGGGCTAAAAAGGAAAATAATAAAGTACTCTGCAGATACGTACAATGAAAAGGGATTAGTGGTCACGGAAAATGACAGAGTTGAGCAGACAGAGAATTGAAGAAAACAACAGGATAGATGGAGGAGAGGTTGAGAGCGTTCACTCGAGCAGGAAGAGGCGCTTGAGCTACTGAAAAAAAGGAACAGTTGAGGGGAACAGAGACACACGAAAGGAAAGACAGATTCAGGAGAGGAAGAACAGGTAAAGGGAAAAGGGAATAAAAATAACACCGTACCATAGATGGAACACCTCATAAACTTAGGGCGACGTTTCGATCCTACCTGGACCACTAAGATACATACAGAGGAATATAAAAAATAACTAGTTTAAGGCCTCTCTAACTGTAGGCAGTGATTCCTCGGTAGATATGCAATGTTTCAGGGGATCAGTGTGCATTATACTGCTTTCCTGTCTCTCAGAATTTTCCACACAGTCAACCTATTGCAAATCTTGCAACATTGCACAGCTCCTGAGGAAGCGTTGGTAACATGGCAACAGTGCGAAAGGCAAACATAATATATATATATATATATATATATATAATATATATATATATATATATATATATATATATAATATATATATATATGTATATATATATATATATATATAATATATATATAATATATATATATATAAGAAATTATTGCGTTTGCTTTATATAAAAATTGATTCATTTATAATTATTAAATTTGGGAAGAATTAATATATATTAAACAAATTTTGGGCAAAAAAAACTTATTTCACGATCCAATACTATTACTTCAAGTTTAGTGTTGTTGTGGTTGGCGGTGAGGTGTAGTCTCGTCCTATACTTTTCTCATTAACCTTTTATTTTTATAGGTCCTTGATGATGTGAGAAGTCACGAAAGCGCTTGGAATATAAATAATATTAATGGGAGTATAGAGAGTTGAAAGCTCGATCCACCGTTATTAGAAAATCATGATATAGTAAGGGATGAGAGGATAAGAAAAAAGTGATAGAAATTTGAGAGGGGTAGAGAGAGTGAGAGGGGGGAGCAAGAATGTGGGATAAAGGAAAGAAAGAGAGTGGAAGGAGGAGAGGAGAGAGGAAATATGAGATTGGGATGTAAAGGAATATGAAGAACAGAGAGACAGAAAGAGAGAGCTAGACAGTGAGAAAGAGAGGGTCGAAAAGTAAGAAAGTGAGAGAGAAAGAGAGGAGTAGAGAGAGAAGAGAGAGAGAGAGAGAAGAGAGAGAGAGAGAGAGAGAGAGAGAGAGTCAGAGTGAAAGAAAAAGGTTATAGCAGAAGTCTATGAGAGAAAGACGGAGTCGATGCATGACTAACGAGAGAGAGAGCATCGTAAGAACCTCTCCAGGGAGCAAATTGTCTTGTTAATGTCGGGGTGGAGCAGCCTGGGAACAGCTGTGTGGGAGAACTTTACGTACCTAGGGCTAGAGCTCCTTCGTTCCAGTGTCAGAGCTTTCCGTACCCAGAGCTAGAGCTTCATTTCTCATGTGTTAGAGTCTTGGTACCCACTGGTGGGGTTTCTTTGAGAAAGATGTTATGGAGCTCTTGGTTTCCCCTTTTGTGTTAGAGCTCCTTTGATCGCTTCTTTAATGGTGGAGCTCGTTGCTTGCTTCTTCAGTGTTAGAGCTCCTGTGTTCTCTTTAGTGTTAGTACTCTCTGTGCGCCCCTTCAGCGTTAGAGCTCCCCCTGTGCTCCTTCAGTGTTAGAGCTCCCTGAGTGCTCCTTTAGTGTCAGAGCTCCTTGTGTGTTTACTGAAGCAAACAGGCAACTAATAACAGCCCGATTAGTCCCGTGGCAAGAATAGCGAACGTTGGGTCGAGCCTGCACTACAATTTGGTCTAAGTGACACACACGCTCTGCAAAGAAACACTATAGATACGAGGTATAACATCTTTAAGAAGAGAGAGACAAGACGTACCACAAAGCTACAGAAGCTGGTGAAATGAGACAATAGAGGGGCCACAGCTGGTGCTAATAGTAAATAAATCATCCTAATTGTAAGCGCCGTGGCTGGGTGGTGACAGCGTTAGGCCTGCTGTATGCCAGGACCCCGTTCGAGTCTTCTGTCCATTCTTCTGTACGATATACTCGTGTATTGAGGTAAAGCATTTATTAAGATGCTTAAAAAGGAGATATGCTGCCTGTTCACTATCCATTCAGTGTACCATGTAGTAATAATCGTGAGCAGTGTAGCCACGTAGCGAGTAAACTCCAGCATGTAACAACAAATAAGTCTCAATTGACTCACTTTAGGTACACGGCTGGAAATGAATCGTTTGTCGTTATCACACAGCTAAAAGCAACCTTAGAGGCCTGAAATTACGAAGCATAATGTGAACAGAGACTAACTTCATGTTCGGTAGGGAGGGAAATTTCAAGCTGTCCAAGACGACGTACAATATAAGACCCGAAAAGCTGAATGCAGATGTCGCACTGTGGAAACTGATGTAGGAAAGAGGCAATTTTGGTGCAATTTTTGTTTTGGTGGCGACGTTTTCGCTCTGTGTAGAGCTGTATCAAGTCATGCTTCACTATAAGTAGAGCTTTGTCATGTTTCACTCTTTGTAGACCTTAATCGACTCATGACGTGACAAACATAATGAAAGCTTCTCTCACAAAGAGTATCTTCCCATCGCAAGAGCTAAAAACCGAGCTCATTACGTTCATCAGGTTCGCACGTTCATCACGTTCGCACGTTCATCAGGTTCGCACGTTCATCACGTTCGCACGTTCATCAGGTTCGGTCGTTTAAAGTGACAAGGTGGATGAACAACACATGACCTGAAACAAAGGGTAGGACTGAGCATCAAGCCGTTGCTGTTGTTGTGTTTAAGGGCTACCAGACGGCTCTATGTCCGTAAAATACGGAAAGCTCGTAAGGAATTTCGGGAAAAAGCGGGAGGTTTGTCCCAGTTTCTACAGTCTCTGATTATGGATTCATCAGCAGCAAGTGTGTGTCTTGTGGTCGAGCGTCCATAAAGTTGGTGTCTAACGGTCGCTCTGGCTTAAATGGTTAAACCTGTCCGTAGCGAGGTTGGTGTTAGCTAACTAGATGTTGGGAAACCTCGCGGAAATCCTGGAGTAGTTGTGACAGAGGGCGCTACAACGATGTCAGCAGCGCGATATCACACCAACTCAAAACAGGAAGGAATTGGAAGTATATTTTTTTGAAGGGCTCATTCTGCTTAAAAACACAAGCTAAATTCTTCTTCTTCTTCTCTTCTTCTTCTTATTATTATTATTGTTAATTATTATTTATTATTATTATTATTATTATTATTATTATTATTATTACTCTCAACGGGAAGCGCTGAAACGCGTAATTTGGGGCAATCAGTGGCTCGGAGGCAAGCAAGCTTTGACAAGTGTTCCATTACGGATAGTAGCTACGACAACTTCATGCTTTCCTTACTTTGTCGAGGCTAGACAGCTATTCTCGGGCAAGGATTGAGCCTCCACTATTCATGGCCTTCATGCCCAGACGGGTTTTGGCGCTTGATGAAATACGATATACTTATCAACCCAAAGACACTGGTACACGCTTAGTATCTCAAGTCAAACCCAAGATTTAAAAAGAATTTTTGTATTTATGTACTGGCAAGCTTATTACAGAACAAATCATGCACACAGTGGAAAATAACGTATGATACGATCACAGTATTGTATAATATTGTATAATACAATTACAACAATACAAAATAATGTTTAATACAATCACAGTAAAATAAAATAATGTATAATACAATCACAGCAATACAAAAAATGTATAATACAATCATAAGAATACAAAATAATGTACACTGCAATCACATCATTGCAAATTAATGTATAATACAATCACAATATTGCGAATTAATGTATAATACAATAACAGCATTGCAAAGTAATGTATAATACACTCACAGCAATTCAATGGAAAACAGTGATCGATTACATCACCATCAACTTATCTGAACCCAAATGTATGCTTTGTGTTTTCTCTTTTTAGCGAAGAAATTGGAGAAGGAGGATGAGGAAGATAAGGAGGAGATGGAGGAGGAGGAGAAGGAGGAGGAGCATTATGTCTCCCAAGAGATCTCGTTACCGAGGTGAGTTCTGGTCTGGCCTGAGTATTAGCGTTGGTGTGGGTGGCAGTGGTGAGTGAAGCAAGGGATGTCTGGAGGGGTCCACCTTGTGCCTGAGCTTAGGTCTGACTACACACGCTATTTGAGACTTTATTTACACTGTAGAGAGACGGTTGAACTTGCTAGGGGTCGTACAGCACCTGGGGAATAAGAGGAAATCAGGTTTAACCAAGCGCAAAGCTGTGTGTTGGAGATTGGTATGTAAAC
>NC_069408.1:45584615-45589615 GCF_026875155.1 Cherax quadricarinatus | reverse complement strand
TGGCTCTCCTAGCACCTCGTACACAGCACCTGGCTCTCCTAGCACCTCGTACACAGCACCTGGCTCTCCTAGCACCTCGTACACAGCATCTGGCTCTCCTAGCACCTCGTACACAGCACCTGGCTCTCCTAGCACCTCGTACACAGCAGCTGGCTCTTCTAACACCTCGTACACAGCACTTGGCTCTCCTAGCACCTCGTACACAGCAGCTGGCTCTCCTAGCACCTCGTACACAGCCCCTGGCTCTCCTAGCACCTCGTACACAGCACCTGGCTCTCCTAGCACCTAGTACACAGCACATGGCTCTCCTAGCACCTCGTACACAGCAGCTGGCTCTTCTAACACCTCGTACACAGCACTTGGCTCTCCTAGCACCTCGTACACAGCAGCTGGCTCTCCTAGCACCTCGTACACAGCACCTGGCTCTCCTAGCACCTCGTACACAGCCCCTGGCTCTTCTAGCACCTCGTACACAGCCCCTGGCTCTCCTAGCACCTCGTACACAGCACATGGCTCTCCTAGCACCTCGTACACAGCAGCTGGCTTTCTAACACCTCGTACACAGCACCTGGCTCTCCTAGCCCTCGTACACAGCAGCTGGCTCTCCTAGCACCTCGTACACAGCACCTGGCTCTCCTAGCACCTCGTACACAGCACCTGGCTCTCCTAGCACCTCGTACACAGCACCTGGCTCTCCTAGCACTTCGTACACAGCACCTGGCTCTCCTAGCACCTCGTACACAGCACCTGGCTCTCCTAGCACCTCGTACACAGCACCTGGCTCTCCTAGCACCTCGTACACAGCACCTGGCTCTCCTAGCACCTCGTACACAGCAGCATGGCTCTTCTAACACCTCGTACACAGCACCTGGCTCTCCTAGCACCTCGTACACAGCACCTGGCTCTCCTAGCACCTCGTACACAGCAGCTGGCTCTTCTAACACCTCGTACACAGCACCTGGCTCTCCTAGCACCTCGTACACAGCAGCTGGCTCTCCTAGCATCTCGTACACAGCACCTGGCTCTCCTAGCACCTCGTACACAGCACCTGGCTCTCCTAGCACCTCGTACACATCACCTGGCTCTCCTAGCACCTCGTACACAGCACCTGGCTCTCCTAGCACCTCGTACAACAGCACCTGGCTCTCCTACACCTCGTACACAGCAGCTGGCTTTTCTAACACCTCGTACACAGCACCTGGCTCTCCTAGCACCTCGTACACAGCACCTGACTCTCCTAGCACCTCGTACACAGCAGCTGGCTCTTCTAACACCTCGTACACAGCACCTGGCTCTCCTAGCACCTGTACACAGCAGCTGGCTCTCCTAGCATCTCGTACACAGCACCTGGCTCTCCTAGCACCTCGTACACAGCACCTGGCTCTCCTAGCACCTCGTACACAGCAGCTGGCTCTCCTAGATCTCGTACACAGCACTGGCTCTCCTAGCACATCGTACACAGCCCCTGGCTCTCCTAGCACCTCGTACACAGCAGCTGGCTCTCCTAGCACCTCGTACATAGCACCTGGCTCTCCTAGCACCTCGTACACAGCACCTGGCTCTCCTAGCACCTCGTACACAGCAGCTGGCTCTTCTAACACCTCGTACACAGCACCTGGCTCTCCTAGCACCTCGTACACAGCAGCTGGCTCTCCTAGCACCTCGTACACAGCACCTGGCTCTCCTAGCACCTCGTACACAGCAGCTGGCTCTCCTAGCACCTCGTACACAGCACCTGGCTCTCCTAGCACCTCGTACACAGCAGCTGGGCTCTCCTAGCACCTCGTACACAGCAGCTGGCTCTCCTAGCACCTCGTACACAGCACCTGGCTCTCCTATGCACTCGTACACAGCACCTGCTCTCCTAGCACCTCGTACACAGCACCTGGCTCTCCTAGCACCTCGTACACAGCACCTGGCTCTCCTAGCACCTCGTACACAGCACCTGGCTCTCCTAGCACCTCGTACACAGCACCTGGCTCTCCTAGCACCTTATAAAACATATAATGATGGATAAGTTCTCGATATTTTCCAGACATTTCGGTCTCCTATATATATGAAGATAGATTGATAGATACGTAGATAGGTATTTTTTTTTTTCCAAATAAAAATTCAATCCGTAAAAAAAAACACACCATCAATTGTAAAAAAAAAAAAAAAGCCGAGTTCAATGCAAGACGAACAAACAACAGTAACAATGGAAATAACGAAAACAATTGAAAAAAATAAAAGTATTTTTTTTTTTTTGGGTTCGTGTTAATTGGCATGATGGTCATTTGGACACTAACTATAATAACAAAAACTGATGCTAATTTTCTTTTTTTTTGAGGGGGGGAGAGAGGGGAGGAGAGGGGGGAGGGGTTTATGTGAGGGCAGACAAGCATTTCTTTCACTGGGTTCCATCAGTACTCGGGAATTTGTTTCATTGTGCTTCGTTAGTACTCAGTGATTTCTTTCATTGTGTTCTTGTGTTGCATCAGTACTCAAGGATTTCTTTCATTGTGTTGCATCAGTACTCAAGGATTTCTTTCACTGTGTTGCATCAGTACTCAAGGGTTTCTTTCATTGTGTTGCATCAGTACTCAAGGGTTTCTTTCACTGTGTTGCATCAGTACTCAAGGATTTCTTTCATTGTGTTGCATCAGTACTCAAGGATTTCTTTCATTGTGTTGCATCAGTACTCAAGGGTTTCTTTCACTGTGTTGCATCAGTACTCAAGGATTTCTTTCATTGTGTTGCATCAGTACTCAAGGATTTCTTTCATGTGTTGCATCAGTACTCAAGGATTTCTTTCATTGTGTTGCATCGGTACTCAAGGGTTTCTTTCACTGTGTTGCATCAGTACTCAAGGATTTCTTTCATTGTGTTGCATCAGTACTCAAGGATTTCTTTCACTGTGTTGCATCAGTACTCAAGGGTTTCTTTCATTGTGTTGCATCAGTACTCAAGGATTTCTTTCACTGTGTTGCATCAGTACTCAAGGATTTCTTTCATTGTGTTGCATCAGTACTCAAGGATTTCTTCATTGTGTTGCATCAGTACTCAAGGATTTCTTTCATTGTGTTGCATCAGTACTCAAGGTTTCTTTCATTGTGTTGCATCAGTACTCAAGGATTTCTTTCATTGTGTTGCATCAGTACTCAAGGATTTCTTTCATTGTGTTGCATCAGTACTCAAGGGTTCTTTCATTGTGTTGCATCAGTACTCAAGGATTTCTTTCATTGTGTTGCATCAGTACTCAAGGATTTCTTTCATTGTGTTGCATCAGTACTCAAGGATTTCTTTCATTGTGTTTGCATCAGTACTCAAGGGTTTCTTTCATTGTGTTGCATCAGTACTCAAGGATTTCTTTCATTGTGTTGCATCAGTACTCAAGGATTTCTTTCATTGTGTTGCATCAGTACTCAAGGGTTTCTTTCATTGTGTTGCATCAGTACTCAAGGGTTTCTTTCATTGTGTTGCATCAGTACTCAAGGGTTTCTTTCACTGTGTTGCATCAGTACTCAAGGATTTCTTTCATTGTGTTGCATCAGTACTCAAGGATTTCTTTCATTGTGTTGCATCAGTACTCAAGGGTTTCTTTCATTGTGTTGCATCAGTACTCAAGGGTTTCTTTCATTGTGTTGCATCAGTACTCAAGGATTTCTTTCATTGTGTTGCATCAGTACTCAAGGGTTTCTTTCATTGGTGTTGCATCAGTACTCAAGGGTTTCTTTCATTGTGTTGCATCAGTACTCAAGGGTTTCTTTCATTGTGTTGCATCAGTACTCAAGGATTTCTTTCAATTCCTAGCACCTTGATCACAGCAGCTGGCTCTCCTAGCACCTTGATCACAGCAGCTGGCTCTCCTAGCACCTTGATCACAGCAGCTGGCTCTCCTAGCACCTTGATCACAGCAGCTGGCTCTCCTAGCACCTTGATCACAGCAGCTGGCACTCCTAGCACCTTGGACACAGCAGCTGGCTTTCCTAGCGCCTTGGACACAGCAGCTGGCTCTCCTATCACCTTGATCACAGCAGCTGGCACTCCTAGCACCTTGGACACAGCAGCTGGCTTTCCTAGCGCCATGGACACAGCAGCTGGCTCTTCTAGCACCTTGGACACAGCAGCTGGCTCTACTAGCACCTTGAACACAGCAGTTGGCTCCAGTGTTGAGGGATGTGGAGTTGCTCCAGTGTTGAGGGATGTTCAGTCACTCCAGTATTGAGGGATGTGGAGTTGCTCCAGTGATGAGGGATGTTTAGTCACTCCAGTGTTGAGGGATGTGGAGTTGCTCCAGTGTTGAGGATGAGGAGTTACACCAGTGTTGAGGATGTGGAGTTACTCCAGTGTTGAAGGATGCGGAATTGCTCCAGTGTTGAGGGATGTTCAGTCACTCCAGTATTTAGGGATGTGGAGTTGCTCCAGTGTTGAGGGATGCGGAGTTGCTCCAGTGTTGAGGGATGTTCAGTCACTCCAGTATTGAGGGATGTTGAGTTGCTCCAGTGTTGAGGGATGCGGAGTTGCTCCAGTGATGAGGGATGTTTAATCACTCCAGTGTTGAGGGATGTGGAGTTGCTCCAGTGTTGAGGATGAGGAGTTACACCAGTGTTGAGGATGTGGAGTTACTCCAGTGTTGAGGGATGCGGAATTGCTCCAGTGTTGAGGGATGTTCAGTCACTCCAGTATTGAGGGATGTGGAGTTGCTCCAGTGTTGAGGGATGCGGAGTTGCTCCAGTGATGAGGGATGTTTAGTCACTCCAGTGTTGAGGGATGTGGAGTTGCTCCAGTGTTGCGGATGAGGAGTTACACCAGTGTTGAGGGATGTGGAGTTACTCCAGTGTTGAGGGATGCGGAGTTGCTCCAGTGTTAAAGGGTGTTTAGTCACTTCAGTGTTGAGGGATGTGGAGTTGCTCCGGTGTTGAGGAAGTGGAGTTACTCCAGTGTTGAGGGATGTGGAGTTGCTCCAGTGTTGTTTGATGGGGAGTTTCTCCAGTGCTGAGGGTGGGAGTTTTCTCCAT
>NC_069408.1:45526776-45579276 GCF_026875155.1 Cherax quadricarinatus | reverse complement strand
CAATTGGAAGTTGAAGACTCAGATGAGTCAAAGGGATGTTAGGAAGTATTTCTTCAATCATTGAGTTGTCAGGCAGTGGAATAGCCTAGAAAGGGACGTAGTGGAGGCGGGAATCATACATGGTTTTAAGACGAGGTTTGATAAAGCTCGTGGAGCAGGGAGAGAGAGGACCCAGTAGCAACCAGTGAAGAGGCGGGGTCAGGAGCTAAGACTCGACCCCTGCAACCACAAATAGGTGAGTACAAATAGGTGCGTACACACACACACACACACACACACACATACACCCCCCCTCCCACACACACGCACCTGCTCATGGAGCAGGGAGAGAGAGGACCTAGTAGCAAACAGTGAAGAGGAGGGGCCACGAGCTGTGAATCGACCCCTGCAACCACAAATAGGTGAGTACACACTTTCATAACCAAACTCCGTGAATAACGTAGAGAAACGAACGGGTTTCGTAGCATAAATTCATGAAAATATTGTATACCTGGAGAGGGTTTCGGGGGGTCAACGCCCCCGCGGCCCAGTCTGAGATCAGGCCTCGTGGTGGATCAGGGTCTGATCAACCAGGCTGTTACTGTTGGCCGCTCACAACTCGACGTACGAACCATAGCCCCGCTGCTCAGGTATTGACTATAGGTGCCTGTCCAGTGCCTTTTGAAGTCAGTTGGGTCTACTGGTAATCCCCCTTATCTATGCTGGAAGGCAGTTGAACAGTCTTGGGCCCTTGACACTTATTGTGTTGTCTCTCAGAGTACCCATGGCGCCCCTGCTTTTCATTTGGGGAATGTTAAATGTAGCAAACATATATTTACAAATACAAGTTACTTACACTTCACACTATATATTCACCGAGTGTAACTCACACACTTATAATTGGAAAGATATATGCTGGCGGTTCCAGATACAGGCACTGACATCAGCCCATTACACCAGCCTATACTCAGAAGGTTAACAAGATGGAACATGCCACTACACCAGCCTACACTCTGAAGGTTAATAAGATGGAACATACCACTACACCAGCCTACACTCTGAAGGTTAATAAGATGGAACATGCCACTACACCAGCCTATACTCAGAAGGTTAACAAGATGGAACATGCCACTACACCAGCCTACACTCTGAAGGTTAATAAGATGGAACATACCACTATAGCCTATACTCTGAAGGTTAATAAGATGGAACATGCCACTACACCAGCCTACACTCTGAAGGTTAATAAGATGGAACATGCCACTACACCAGCCTACACTCTGAAGGTTAATAAGATGGAACATGCCACTACACCAGCCTATACTCAGAAGGTTAACAAGATGGAACATGCCACTACACCAGCCTACACTCTGAAGGTTAATAAGATGGAACATGCCACTACACCAGCCTACACTCTGAAGGTTAATAAGATGGAACATGCCACTACACCAGCCTACACTCTGAAGGTTAATAAGATGGAACATACCACTACACCAGCCTACACTCTGAAGGTTAATAAGATGGAACATACCACTACACCAGCCTACACTCTGAAGGTTAATAAGATGGAACATACCACTACACCAGCCTACACTCTGAAGGTTAATAAGATGGAACATACCACTACACCAGCCTACACTCTGAAGGTTAATAAGATGGAACATACCACTACACCAGCCTACACTCTGAAGGTTAATAAGATGGAACATGCCACTACACCAGCCTACACTCTGAAGGTTAATAAGATGGAACATACAACTACACCAGCCTACACTCTGAAGGTTAATAAGATGGAACATGCCACTACACCAGCCTACACTCTGAAGGTTAATAAGATGGAACATATCACTACACCAGCCTACACTCTGAAGGTTAATAAGATGGAACATACCACTACACCAGCCTACACTCTGAAGGTTAATAAGATGGAACATACCACTACACCAGCCTACACTCTGAAGGTTAATAAGATGGAACATACCACTACACCAGCCTACACTCTGAATGTTAATAAGATGGAACATACCACTACACCAGCCTACACTCTGAAGGTTAATAAGATGGAACATGCCACTACACCAGCCTACACTCTGAAGGTTAATAAGGTGGAACATACAACTACACCAGCCTACACTCTGAAGGTTAATAAGATGGAACATGCCACTACACCAGCCTACACTCTGAAGGTTAATAAGATGGAACATACCACTACACCAGCCTACACTCTGAAGGTTAATAAGATGGAACATACCACTACACCAGCCTACACTCTGAAGGTTAATAAGATGGAACATACCACTACACCAGCCTACACTCTGAAGGTTAATAAGATGGAACATACCACTACACCAGCCTACACTCTGAAGGTTAATAAAGATGGAACATACCACTACACCAGCCTACACTCTGAAGGTTAATAAGATGGAATATACCACTACACCAGCCTACACTCTGAAAGGGTTAATAAGATGGAACATACCACTACACCAGCCTACACTCTGAAGGTTAATAAGATGGAACATACCACTACACCAGCCTACACTCTGAAGGTTAATAAGATGGAACATACCACTACACCAGCCTACACTCTGAAGGTTAATAAGATGGAACATACCACTACACCAGCCTACACTCTGAAGGTTAATAAGATGGAATATACCACTACACCAGCCTACACTCTGAAGGTTAATAAGATGGAACATACCACTACACCAACCTACACTCTGAAGGTTAACAAGATGGAACATACCACTATACCTGCTTACATTCTGAGGATTAATAGCATGAAGGATACACTCACATATAACTCTGTTAAATTTCATCTCGCTCAACTTGCTCCAGTAAATTGCCTCCTGTCATTCGCGACGCAGACTCTTGTTTAATTGGTATGTGCAAGATGTAATTTAGTGAACACGAACATTCGTTATAGAACTCTTGAAGTATATATATATATATATATATATATATATATATATATTATATATATATATATATATATATATATATATATATATATATATATATATATATTCACGTATTCTATTTGTTTTTCTAACTCAAAATTAAATTAGATTAGATTAGGATTAGATTAAACAATATGCCTTTTAATGAAATTTTAGAGGCGTAAATACAAAAAAATTGCAGTTGTAAATAGAGGTATTTCACAGGTTAGATGATTAATGAGGTTAAAAACTTACTGACTGCACTTGGGTCATTAAGGCCTCAGGTGACCTGTACACCAACAGTGAAGCATACATTAATTTTGAAGGTTAAAAATTAATCTCTCCTTGCATATACACTGAGAGACAGACACCTCAAGGTGTATATACCCTGTGCACTAGGGTATATACTCTGTGTCCTTTAAGTGTAATACATTTGTGTCAAGGTTAATATACCCTGTGCTCAAGGTGTATATACCCTGTGCTCAAGGTGTATATACCCTGTGCCAAGGTGCAATTACTGTGTCCAAGGGTATATACCCTGTGCCCAAGGTGTATATACCCTGTGCTCAAGGTGTATATACCCTGTGCCAAGGTGCATATACCCTGTGTCCAAGGTGTATATACCCTGTGTCCAAGGTATATATACCCTGTGTCCAAGGTATATATACCCTGTGCTCAAGGTGTATATACCCAGTGTCCAAGGCTTATATACTCTGTGTTTAAGGTGTATACATTCTGTGTCCAAGGTATATATACCCTGTGCTCAAGGTGTATATACCCTGTGCCAAGTGCATATACCTGTGTCAAGGTGTATATACCTGTTCCAAGGTATATATACCCTGTGCTCAAGGTGTATATACCCTGTGCCAAGGTATATACCCTGTGTCCAAGGTTATATACCCTGTCCCAAGGTGTATATACCCTGTGTCAAGGTGTATATATACCCTGTGCCCAAGGTACATATACCCTGTGCCCAAGGTGTATATACCCTGTGTCCAAGGTGTATATACCCTGTGTCCAAGGTATATATACCCTGTGCCCAAGGTACATATACCCTGTGCCCAAGGTGTATATACCCTGTTCCCAAGGTGTATATACCCTGTGCCCCAGGTGTATATGATATTACAACTACTATGCTTTACATGAAGCAGAGTGTTCAGTCAGTGGTCAGAGGTAATGGTATGTGTTGTTAGAGTGTGTGTAGGGAAGTTCTGGTGTACACAGGTCTTGTCTTGAGATCTGTTATGTGAGGGTTGTAGCTGTGTAAGTCGACCCGAGTGTTGTGTTGTGTGTGTGTTGCTATCACTGTTGTGTCGCCGTTACTGCTGTGTCACCGTCACTGTTGTGTCACCGTCACTGTTGTGTCAATATCACTGTTGTGTCAATATCACTGTTGTGTCTCTATCACTGCTGTGTCATCATCACTGCTGTGTCACAGTCACTGTTGTGTCACTATCACTGCTGTGTCACAATCACTGTTGTGTCACTATCAGTGGTATGTCACCGTCACTGCTGCGTCACCGTCAATCCTGTGTCACCATCACTGCTGTGACACCATCACTCCTGTGTTACCATCACTGCTGTGTCATCATCACTACTGTGTCACCATCACTGCTGTTACCATCACTGTTGTGTCACTATCACTGCTGTCAACATCACTGCTATGTCACCGTCACTGTTGTGTCACTATCACTGCTGTGTCATCATCACTTTTGTGTCACCATCACTGCTGTGTCACTATCACTGCTGTGTCACCATCACTGCTGTGTCACTATCACTGCTGTGTCACCATCACTGCTGTTACCATCACTGTTGTGTCACTATCACTGCTGTCAACATCACTGCTATGTCACCGTCACTGTTGTGTCACTATCACTGCTGTGTCATCATCACTTTTGTGTCATCATCACTGCTGTGTCACTATCACTGCTGTGTCACCATCACTGTTGTGTCACCATCACTACTGTCACCATCACTACTGTCACCATCACTGCTGTGTCACCGTCAATCCTTTGTCACAATCACTATAAATAGAACAGGCATACAGTGGCCATTGTTTTTCATTAAAGTGGCCTAGTGGATATATCGACTGGTTAATGTTTACTAAACGGGTTTTCGCCAATATCGGGATTCGAACCCGTAAGGTAACATCACTAACGGAAGAATTTTGAAGTCACAGAACTCACACACATATTCCTTGACCCAGTCCTTGACCAGGCCTCACGTTAGATCAAGGCCTAATCAACCAGGCTGTTACTGCTGGCAGCACGTAGTCCTGCGTACGAACAACGGCCCGGCTGGTCGGGTACTGACTTCAGGTATCTGTCCAATTCCCTCTGGAAGGCAGCCAGGGATCTATTGGTAATTGCCCTTATGGGAGCCTGTTGAACAGTCTTGGGTCCCAGACACTTAAATTAAAATTTCACGACTAATGTACACAAAAGGAGAGAAAAATTATGTCTACAGCGAAGCAATTCCATATAGCAAGATCCATATATTTAAGGAGTTATATAGACAGCTTTCTATCAGTATACTGAGATGATTACAGTGGTAAACAGTTCACTACATCAATATAATAACGGTCTTTGCACAAGTATAGCGAGGTTCTTGCTCCAGTATAACGAGGTTCTTGGTCCAGTAAAGCGAGGTTCTTACATGAGGCGGACAATCAGGCTGTCTCCATTATCCGAGATTAAACTGTCACATTTTTTTCCACAAGTCAATAACTCAGTGCTGGTGGTGGTGCTAGCCAGCACCATCACCAGCACCACCACCACACTCTGGTTGGTGGTGCTCCCTGGCCACCACCAACACCACCACCACCACGCTCTGGTTAGTGGTGCTCTCTGGCCACCACCAACACTGTGGCTGCTGGTGTCTCCTTGCTACCACCAACACTGTGGCTGGTGGTGTCTCCTTGCCACCACCAACACTGTGGCTGCTGGTGTCTATTTGCCACCACCAACACTGTGGTTGGTGGTGTCTTCTTACCACCACCAACACTGTGGTTGGTGGTGTCTCCTTGCCACCACCAACACTGTGGCTGCTGGTGTCTATTTGCCACCACCAACACTGTGGTTGGTGGTGTCTTCTTGCCACCACCAACACTGTGGCTGGTGGTGTCTTCTTGCCACCACCAACACTGTGGTTGGTGGTGTCTTCTTGCCACCACCAACACTGTGGCTGGTGGTGTCTTCTTGCCACCACCAACACTGTGGTTGGTGGTGTCTTCTTGCCACCACCAACACTGTGGTTGGTGGTGTCTTCTTGCCACCACCAACACTGTGGTTGGTGGTGTCTTCTTACCACCACCTACACTGTGGTTGGTGGTGTCTTCTTACCACCACCAACACTGTGGCTGGTGGTGTCTTCTTACCACCACCAACACTGTGGCTGGTGGTGTCTTCTTGCCACCACCAACACTGTGGTTGGTGGTGTCTTCTTACCACCACCAACACTGTGGTTGGTGGTGTCTCCTTGCCACCACCAACACTGTGGTTGGTGGTGTCTTCTTACCACCACCAACACTGTGGCTGGTGGCGTCTTCTTGTCAGAAGACACAGAGAGCTCAAGAGATAAACGGTAAACATAATGTACGTACCCATTCATTATGTACGTACCCGTGCATTATGTATGTACCCGTGCATTATGTACATACCCGTGCATTATGTACCTACCCGTGCATTATGTATGTACCCGTGCATTATGTACCTACCCGTGCATTATGTATGTACCCGTGCATTATGTACCTACCCGTGCATTATGTATGTACCCGTGCATTATGTACCTACCCGTGCATTATGTACCTACCCGTGCATTATGTACGCACCCGTGCATTATGTACATACCCGTGCATTATGTATGTACCCGTGCATTATGTACCTACCCGTGCATTATGTATGTACCCGTGCATTATGTATGTACCCGTGCATTATGTACCTACCCGTGCATTATGTATGTACCCGTGCATTATGTACCTACCCGTGCATTATGTATGTACCTGTACATTATATATGTACCCGTGCATTATGTACCTACCTGTGCATTATGTACCTACCCGTGCATTATGTACGTATGTCTTCATATTGTATTAACCCGTTAATTGCGGCTGTACATAATATATGAACATGACAAGTGATGACAATAATAATAATAATAATAATAATAATAATAATAATAATAATAATAATAATAATAATAATAATAATAAGAAGAAGAAGAAGAAGAAGAAGAAGAGGAAGAAGAAGAAGAAGGAATACCATTGTGTACTTTGAAACGCAAGATAGTGAACACAAAATGGTGCTGGAAACAAGAGTTTTTGGGGCACAAGAGTTAGTGGAACAGAAGAGCTAGTGGAACACAGTAGTGGAATACAAGAGTTAATGGAAGACAAGAGTTTGTGGAACTCAAGAGTCACTGGAAGACGAGAGTCAGTGGAAGACAAGAGTCAGTAGAGGACAAGAGCCAGTGGAAGACAAGAATCAGTGGAAGACAAGAGTCAGTGGAAGACAAGAGTCAGTAGAGGACAAGAGTCAGTGGGAGACAAGAGTCAGTAGAGGACAAGAGTCAGTGGGAGACAAGAGTCAGTGGAAGACAAGAGTCAGTGGAAGACAAGAGTCAGTAGAGGACAAGAGTCAGTGGGAGACAAGAGTCAGTAGAGGACAAGAGTCAGTGGGAGACAAGAGTCAGTAGAGGACAAGAGCCAGTGGAAGACAAGAGTCGGTGGAAGACAAAAGTCAGTAGAGGACAAGAGTCAGTTGGAGACAAGAGTCAGTAGAGGACAAGAGTCAGTGGGAGACAAGAGCCAGTAGAGGACAAGAGCCAGTGGAAGACAAGAGTCAGTGGAAGACAAGAGTTAGTAGAGGACAAGAGTCAGTGGAAGACAAGAGTCAGTAGAGGACAAGAGTCAGTTGGAGACAAGAGTCAGTAGAGGACAAGAGTCAGTGGGAGACAAGAGCCAGTAGAGGACAAGAGCCAGTGGAAGACAAGAGTCAGTGGAAGACAAGAGTTAGTAGAGGACAAGAGTCAGTGGAAGACAAGAGTCAGTAGAGGACAAGAGTCAGTGGAAGACAAGAGTCAGTAGAGGACAAGAGTCAGTTGGAGACAAGAGTCAGTAGAGGAGTTAGTTTAATATGTTTATTATGCACCCCATACCCATCCTGTGGGCGGTAGTCAAAAGATTACAGAGGTACATAATGGGTCCAGGGACTGGGCCTCAATGTTTTGATAGCTGAGCAAGTTACAGAGGTAATGAATTCACAATTTACAAAGGTAATGAACTCACAATTTACAAAGGTAATGAACTCCAGGTAGGTCTAGTCACAATCATGACAAGTTACAAAGGTATTTACAGATTACAGAGGTACACAATGGGTCCAGGGACCGGGCTCCAAAGTTTTGATGGCTGAACTAGGTACAAGGTAATGAACTCACAAGTTACAAAGGTAATGAACTCACAAGTTACAAAGGTAATGAATACTGTAAGAATGGTTACTTACGTTTATACATGGCTGCAATCATGAACAAATTTTAGAGTAATGAGCAATTCACACTTCCACACCCGGTCACAACTGTAGTGAGTTATTGGTGCAAATGTTGATTGCTGAGTCTCTCTTTCTCTCTCACACACACACACACACACATACAAATTCATACACACACACACATAAACACACACACACACACACACACACACAGGACAAGAGCCAGTGGAAGACAAACTATATAAAGGTAGGCAGCGCCAAGGACGGTCCTCAGAGACTTGACAGTTCCTGGTGATGGGTGGGGAACCTCCAGCCTCTAAAACTTTCCTCGTTATGCAGGAAGAATTAATCGCAGGTGTTTCAAGATCATTGAGAGTAGTTAATCACCTTTGTTTCTTCGTTAACAGAAGTAAAAAGGGTGAAAGATTGACTACCTAGGCAAGGACGGCATTTAAGATTTAGCCAGAAGGGCCTCACGTGCGCGTATAAGACAGTGCGGGTTATGGCATTCTGTTGTCAAGACGTTGTGTCTACCAGGAGGTATATAAGATATCGATCAGAATTTTGAGACTCTCTGATTGCGGTGGTATGGTTTTTTTTTAAGATGTCGTAATTCGCACTCTATCTTTCACACACTGTCATTGTGTGATTGTGAGGACTTCCACTGTGTCTTGCTTACACACAATCTCATTGTGTGATTGTGAGGGCCTCACGCATCTCATAAGCTTCCTCTAACCAGGAGGAAGAAATGTAAACACTAGATATTCCTAGAATACCCAGCAGTCCAACCCTTTAAGATTAAGTTACCGTTACCCAGCTAAAGACTTAGTTTATCTGGAGAGAGTTCCGGGGGTCAACGCCCCCGCGGCCCGGTCTGTGACCAGGCCTCCTTAGGTCAGTGTCCCAGGATGCGACCCACACCAGTCGACTAACACTCAGGTACCCATTTTACTGATGGGGAACATAGACAACAGGTGGAAAGAAACACGTCCAATGTTTCTACTCTGGCTGGGAATCGAACCCAGGCCCTCACCGTGTGAAGCGAGAGCGTTAACCACCAGGCCACCAGAGCCTCAGTCTTGAGCGGTAAGACTCCCCCCTCCCCAGAGTCCTTGTCTGCAAAGACACACCACAGACCTGATCCTGACCAGGTCTGTGGTTGTTTTAAATCCAAGGGTTTACGTGGTCTTGAATAGGAATAGAAAAGAGAAAAGAGGAAAAGCGTACGTTCAATTAATACCAGAGAAGAGGACCAGAGTCCTAAATAGAAAAAAAACTTTTTTAGGCACGCATTTTTTCCAAAAAGGCATAATATAATATATTATCACATGAGTGTAAAGAAAATGGAGAGGGGAAGGAGAGGGGAAACGAGTGAAGAAGAGGAGGATGAGGTGAAGGTAAAAGCAGAGTATGGTGTAAGATTACTAAGTGGGGAAAGAAAGATAAAAGAGAGTAAGAATGAGTTAAACAGTGGAAGAGAAGGATAACATAGCGACGTGTATTATTATTATTATTATTACTATTATTATTAATATTATTATTATTATTGCTGTTGTTGTTATCATTATTACTATTATTATTGTTGGTGCTGTTATTATTATTATTATATTATTATTATTATTATTATTATTATTATTATTATTATTATTATTGTTGTTACTATTATTATTATTATTATTATTATTATTATTATTATTATTATTATTATTATTATTGTTATTGTTATTATTATTATCATTATTATTATTGTTGGCGTTATTGTTATTATAATCGTTATTATCATTTCCGTTGTTGTTATTATTATATTCACAGAGAGCGCTAAATAAGTAAGGGAGAGGAACATTTAAGTAAAGCAACAAGGGGACTCGAAGATTATTATTATTATCCACTTAGAGGGTAGTGCCTTGATGTCGGTGAAGAGCTCTTGATCCAGGGAATCTGAGTTGCCCTCGTTTATCTCGGATCAGACCTGATTACCCTCCCCAGGCGACTGCCTGACCCCTACGGGTTGAGCAGTTCCCATGAATGTAATGGAAATAAGAGAGAGAGAGAGAGAGAGAGAGAGAGAGAGAGAGAGAGAGAGAGAGAGAGAGAGAGAGAGAGAGAGAGAGAGAGAGAGTGAGAGAGAGCCGGTTAAGAGGAATGGGTACGAGGGGAAAAAAAAAGTTAGATGTGAACGAGGTGTATCGCTGAAGCCACTCTCTGCTCCTCTCGTCTGATAAACGAGGAAATTAGGCAGAGTTTTGCACGAGTTAAGGTTCCCGCGACGCACCTGAGTCTCACTCGCCTCCTACGCTCCTCCAAGTTAGATTTAATTGCTCCTGCAATGCTGGAGAATCTTAAATTTGCATACATTTTTTATAGAAACCGAACACTTCACATCATTCGTTATTCATCTCATTATATACACACCGAATAGCATATAATTTACAATATAATTTCAATAACCACATTATTGAAGTTCTGAAATCATACTTCAGAACTTAAATAATTTTCGTATTGATTTACAATTATAAACTGTCTCACTTCCTTAACCCCTTAAATTATTAATGCGTAAGCTAATTTAGCAAATGTAAATAAAAATTAAATGCTAACTCTCCCAAAGTGTCTCTGGGACACATTAACTGTTCGTAGCAAAATTTTTGAGGGCATTGTCGAGTATTGTTGAGGCAATTTTCTCCACAATAGATTTGTCCCAGTTGGACTGTTGGGGATCTTTAAGAGGAGCTGGTAGCCTGCTTCAAGGGTCTGCGAGGAGGTCCCTCAACCTGGCTCCTTCGATCCTGAATTCCTACAGAGCTTATCAAGAGCTTTAGGGCATTCTCACTCACTAGTTCGCTGGATGCACTGCACGAAAATAGACTTGAATTCAGTGACGGCTTGCCTCTTTGCCTTGCGAACTCTTGTCTGCCCCTTTGTCTAACTCGAAGTGTTGCATGATGCCAGTAATAAGCTTCGGTGTAAAATATACAGATTTCCTAAATACTATTTCCAGGAGTTCGTCGTTCTCACTTATTTCTCGGCTGTGCAAGAAGGGTGCACACAGAAAGTAATAAGTTAGCCTGGGTAAGGTTAGACACCTTCAGAGAAGACACAGTTCATCATGGACATCCAAATCCCTTATTCTTCCATCCATCATCCATCCTCCTCCTGTAATTAAATTTTCCTCAAGGACTTTATAAATAAACTGTAGACCCAGAGGCGTTTCCAGCAGAATGATTTTACTATGGGAGGGAGTTGAGGCTTCTGGTAAGGTGGATTTAATAGCTTTCCTGACTTGGTTGATCGCGATGATTTCACATCTGGAGGGGTTGAGGACCAGTTACAACATCTCTTCCACTGATTTTTGCCTCTTGCATTACTACAAGGGGATTTTTTGTACTCCTTACAGTAAAGTCGTCTAGGAATCAGATGTTGAGTTCGCTAATAAATGCGATAACGTTGGTAGAATTACCGACAATATGTAAAGTAAATGGACACAAGTGCAACTAATGTGACATTTTATTGTGTCCTTTTACTCTAATAAATGCTCCTGTGATGTATCTTACCGCTGTGCAGAAGAGGAATGGGGTGAGTAAACCTTCCTGAGGGATCCCTTCCTCCCGCTGCCGGAGGTACTTCATGCTCGCCAAATATCGGAGTCGATTCTTTGCTGTAATGAATAGGAAGATATTAGAGAAAGGCTTTCGAAAGTCTGGCTTTACTGTATTACTGACTTTGGGTAAACTGTCCTTGGTCCGGAACTATAAATGAGATTCTTTTTTTTCAGTATCTTCTAATAACATCGTTCCCCATATAGAAATCGTAAGATCCTGTGAGAAAATAGTGCAGATAAATTATCATTTCAGTCAGAATCACGGGTTTTGAAAGCTATCGTTCGTGTCTGTAATACAGTATTAAATGGTACGCACTGTAGCTCCATCATACATCTCTGGGGTCCCCTTCATGACCTTATAGATCAATATTATCCGAGCAATGATGAGAGTATCTTGGACAGCAACTGCTCATTCTAATCCAGTCAAGGAACTTATCGACGCCAGGAAAATTCCTACGACACTTCGACACTGCTCGCTGCAGACTGCAGCTGTTCCTCGTCTTCGGAAATGCGACCGTTGTACCATTGGATGAGGGCCCCTGCTGGCTCGGCGTGATTATTCATTACAATGAGATTTTCCACCACCTTAAGCGCCGCTTGAAACCACTCCATCTTTATCCGTTCATCCGAACCTTAACTCAAGAAACTTGCAGACAACTGCAGTCGTTCCAAGAACCTAATCAAATGATTCATTACAAGGCTTACCCAAGACGAACTGAGCGGTGGAGTGACACACCTTGGATTCTTCTCTCCACTATCTTTATCGTATGTATGTGTGTTTGTATATGTATATATATATATATATATATATATATATTATATATATATATATATATATATATATATATATATATATATATATATATATATATATATTATAATGTGTAAAACTTTGGAATGGCTGCCTCGGTAATATAAAGGGCAGATTGCACATGAAAAATTTGAAAAACGGATGACTCATTTTCAAGTCAATGTAATTTGCATAATGAGTTTCAATTAAGTCATTAAACTCCGGGCAACTTGACGCACATAAATGAAAAAAAAAATAAAAACACATCCCTTAATAAAATAAGTCGCTGTTTAATTATTCATATTTTCCTTTTAAATGACATTCCAGTGAGAAAAAATAAAGTTGAATCTTTTTTTTTTTAATTTGCTTTTTAAAAAAACGAGAAATCCCATAATCCCTCGTAAACTGGATTCACTCTCTCGTTTTCACTCGCATCTGATTGTAAAACGTATTTCAGTTCCACGTACAGCTCAATTAACATAAAGAATCTGCGTATATATACGCACTTACTCGCACATCAACAGGGATCCTGGCGATAATTAATTCCCACTGTACTCATGTAAAGTCATGGATATAAACTGCTTACTGCACCAGATAATCTGACGATCACAAAATTTTACGTGAGTAGATTTCGGCAGTTCCATTAGTCATTTTTTAAATAGAGGGGGGATAAGGCACTTCGTAAATGTCAAACTTTATTTTATGCACAAACAGATCAATGTTTGTACGACTCATACGGGTTTATCGCTTGGTTGTGGTTATAGTCAGAAGAGATAAATGCTTGTGTGACTGCATTCTGAGCAGCATTTCGGAGCAAATTAATTATCTGGAATTGAATAACCGAATTTGCGGGTTAAGGATGGGTGAAGGAGGAGCTGTGAGCTCTATCTCTTGGTCCCACCTGGCCTGCAAAGGCGTACTGCCGACAGACAGGAAGAAAAGCGAGGTTGTTGTGATACTCTGAGTGTGTCACAACAACCTCGTGTATCACAACATATACACACCTGACAGTGTGTATATGTTGTGAGTAATGTCTTAGACCTGGTCACAGGCCGGGCCGCGGGGGCGCTGACCCCTCAGGTACCTTCTCCAGGTATACTCCAGGTATGAACATCCTGGTGTGATTTAGTGAGGGTGAAATATTCTCTGCTACTTAGCATTTAAAATTCCCTTCCTTTGTTTTTATTGTTGTTACTGTCGTTGTTTCTGTTGTTGTTGCTGCTGTTGTTGTTGCTGCTGTTGTTGTTGCTGCTGTTGTTGTTGTTGTTGCTGCTGTTGTTGCTGCTGTTGTTGTTGTTGCTGCTGTTGTTGTTGTTGCTGCTGCTGTTGTTGTTGCTGCTGTTGTTGTTGTTGTTGCTGCTGCTGTTGTTGCTGCTGCTGTTGTTGTTGTTGTTATTGTTGTTGCTGCTGTTGTTATTGTTGTTGTTGCTGCTGTTGTTGCTGCTGCTGTTGTTGTTGCTGCTGTTGTTGTTGTTGTTGCTGCTGCTGTTGTTGTTGCTGCTGTTGTTGTTGCTGTTATTGTTGTTGCTGATGTTGTTGTTATTGTAGTTCTTGTTGTTCTTCTTGTTATTGTTGTTGTTGTTGTTGCTGTTGTTGTCGTTGTTGCTGTTGTTGTTGCTGTTGTTGTTGCTGTTGTTACTATATTATTAGGAAATTCTAAACTCGTAAGTCATACACATTTTTAATATGATAATAATAATAATAATAATAATAATAATAATAATAATAATAATAATAATAATTAATGCACTAACGAGAAGAGACACTAAGGTAAATAGAACAACACAACGATGTACACTAAATTCTGTACACATGACGTGACAATGTACTGTTTCCCTGGTAATTAATGTCATATATTCCTACGGTGTAATGTGTGTACATGTACGTGTACGCCCCTCCGTACATGTACAACATTATGCTGACACGCACAAGGAGTCTCTCCCGGAAAATATTCGCTCTTAGAGAACGAGTCCTTAACATCGTGGTGTAGATTTTAAAAGGTGAGCTAGTAAACAAACCAGGGAACGGGTGGGGTTTGAACCCACCACTAACTCGCCATGGGTTCAAATCACATCCGTTTCCTGGTTTGTTTGCAATCCTTTTGATTCCCTTGGCGGGTTTAGGGCATTGCAACAGAGCATAAGAAAACAGAAGACTGAGGCAGCTTGGCAGTGGAATGGTTAACAGGAGGTATTAAATCGTTAACAGGACGTAGTAAATGGTTAACAGGATGTATTAAATGGTTAACAGGTAGGTAAGTAGACGTGGTTTCTTATGGAAGGTTAAAGCGAGTATCCACAGGAGTCTTTGAGAATGTTTACGAGAGAGAGAGAGAGAGAGAGAGAGAGAGAGAGAGCACTGGGAATTGCAGGCTCTACGCTGTCTCCTCAGTGGTTACCTTCATGGTAGATCTCTAAGTGTAGTTCTCAATGGAACGGAATCAGCAAGACATCCTACTGCGGCAAGTGTTCCACAAGGAAGCGTGCTGGGTCCATTGTTATGGAATGTCTACTTCAACGACCTTCATCTCATCCCAGAATCACATGCTTATGCAGACGACTGTACACTGACATTCACTTATCCAAGAGAAGAAATGCCAGCTGCACTAAGCTGCATCAATCACCAGCTGAGTGCTATATCAGCTTGGGGAAATAGATGGCAAGTAACATTTGCACCTGAGAAAACGCAAATGATGATCATCTCTAGGTACCATGATGGTAATACTGGTGCAGTAGTAAGGATGAATGGGAGGGTGTTGGCACCTGGAGAAGAAGTTGATATCCTTGGGGTGAAATTTGACTCCAAACTAACCATGAAGAACCATGTTGTAAATTTTGCAAACAAGGCAGCCAGGAAGCTTACAGCACTTCGTCGTATCTCGCATCTACTTGACAGTAGGGATTGCAAGACTCTGTACGAGGCACAAGTACGCTCACACCTTGAGTATGCTCCACTTTCTTGGTTTGCCTGCCCCCCCCCCTCTCATCTGCGACTGCTTGACAGAGTAGAGAACAGAGCGAGACGTCTCATCTCTCGCCTGGACCCATCCTGGATAGATCTGTCATTTCAGCACAGCCTTCAACATAGGAGGGATGTGGGGAGCCTTACTGTTATGTACAAGGCCAATATTGTCAAAGTACCACACTTGGATGCACTTCGAGGACAGCGTGAAACAAGCTTTTATGCCACAAGACGGGCAGAAAGCAGCAACTTCACTCTGGCTGTACCCTTCTCCAGAACATCACTCCAGCTGAGATCATATGTACCCAGGATGATTCGAGTATGGAGCACATTCGTACAGCATAATGATGTCAACGAGATAACGTCAGTTGATCAAATGAAAATGCTGGCCCACAGATGGTTCCAATTTCATCCTGTTCCCTACTTGTATGTCTCATAATAAAAATGCTTTCAAATGAGCTGATGTAGGTAACAGCTCCTAGCTTGTCAACAAAGTTAGGAATCCTTAACCTGTAAATAGCTGTCAATAAAGCTAGGGATCCTTAACCTTATCAAACCCTGTGTAAAAAAAAAAAAAGAGAGAGAGAGAAAATATATTTCTGGGACTCACTGGGGGTATTTACAAGAGACTTAATGCTGAAATATGTTGCTGGAATTATCGTTTACAAGCCTGCGTGAAGATTGCTGGTTCTTTCATAAAACACGTCTTGCTTTGAACATTCTCTTTTTATCATTTCTTTGCTAAGTTTTATTAACTCTCGCGAACATGACCTCAGCTTTCACGTCATGAGAGGCTGTCACGCAGTTTTTTTATGGTAATCGCAAATAAGTGGGCGGTATTCAACGCCCATCAAGACTGTCGGAAGAAAATAATGTCTTATGAATTTTAATCTTCCTGCGTAATGTTTTTTATTTTTATTTATTTATTTTTTTTGAAGGGATGATGGTAATATATCTTATTAGAGCCGTGACAACTTCCGCCATGAGGAAATTATGGGCGAATGTTTCTGAAGGTGGAGGAGTGGGTCACATGTTGGCACCCAGGACACCTTTCTTGACCTGGCCCAAGTTTCGTGACCTCGTGTGCTTGACCATTGCTCCACCGCCGTATTGCAATGCCTGAAATAGCTCTGACAACCTTATTGCAGGTCATGTCTGCATGGAACCTATCTTTCGCGACAATTACTCGCGTTTTCATAGCTAAATCTTTACCTACAGCGCTCCGTGGGATAAATTTTGCTCTTGTCTTTTTTCAGCCACCGTCAGTGCTTTAGAAAAATAGCAACCACGCCACTGTAACTTTTTTTTCAGGGAATTGGGGCACGCTTGGCCCATGGTTCGAACCTCGCCCATTCTTTCAGAAAGCTACAATCATATCAGTGAATTTTTCCGAGATTTTTATAATAGTTCCGGTCTATCACACGGACTGATAGTAGACAAGATTTTGGAATTAAAATTAAATACTATATACTTGACGTTCACGGCCGTCTCTTCCCGAGGTTGGGTGACCCAAAATAGAAGAAACACATTCACCATCACTCCCCCTCAACCCTGTCTTGCCAAAGGGGTGTCGATACTACAATTCTAAACTGCAAATATCCCCATTCATCCTTCAGAGTGTAGGCACCGCACCTCCACCTCCAGGACTCAAGTTCGGCTAACCAGCTAACACTGTGAACATATATGCCAAAAAAGTATAGACCTGCTGGTGCACATACCCTTGCCCATGTATACTCTATTTCAGCTTAAAACAATTTGTTACTACGTTGTTGTCAATTCCTTCCCGTCGGCTTACAGCGCCATGGCATCACACTACTTGGGATTTTTCCCCCTCCAGCCGCTGATCGACCGGATTCACCCATGAATAATTCTGACATATATCCGATATTTGCAATCCAATGAGTTATTGCTCTCTGTGAAAACCTCGCAAACCTGACCACTTGCAGGCAGCAGATTGATGGTTTTTACCACCATTGCTCACACAACCTTCTCAAGTATTGGAGTTCGGCTCTCCGTTCCTTCGCTGATAATTCACGGTCTTAAATAACCACTTGGCATATATGGTCATTTTTTCCTCTTTTTCAACTGGCATTCTACGTTCCAAAGCAGCTTTTTCATAGCCTCTCCGGGTTGTGATCGTGATATATCTCAGACATATCTTTAATATATTGGTCTATTTATTTTGAAGCAGATCTAGGCCGGCATTGATCTCTCTTTCGTTCAGTGATCCAAGTGGATTTAGCATTTCTTTATAAATATGATAATAAGATTATTTTACACAGTAATATATCTGTTAAATCATTCCCGGTCTGAAATCAGGCCTCAGTAAAGATAGGTTGAGTGTAAGTGGAAGTTGGGAAGATTTACCTGCAATCTTGGCTCTTACATGTTCACGAGGCAGAAAGAAAAGGGCCAGCTTCCGTGTGGGTAGCTGCCATCCTGGAGGGTAGCACCTCCCTGGATGGCAGCTGTCTTCCAGCCCGATGTCTACGTTCATTCCTCTCGTAATGTTAAATTCTAATGGGTAGCTACCATCCTGGAGGGTAGCACCTCCCTGGATGGCAGCTGTCTTCCAGCCCTCTACGTTCATTCCTCTCGTAATATTACATTCTAGTTAAGTTATTACCTACAAAAGGGAATGAACTACGACAGTGAACGTGTTCATGTTGTTTGCTGTATTGATGACTTATCTACTGTACGAAAGTCATTAGGGCGAAAATAAAAGGCTAATCCCCGAAATAAGAAAAAATATACACTGCGTACATACACTGGGAGATATACTACACTGCTAACACAGACACTGACAAATATACTGTGTATACTATATTTTATTTCAATATATGTGTGATATGTTGTATAGAAAAATGACATTATCGCCACTTTCTTTGTATTTTGTAATAAAACATTGAGTAATAATAATATTACAGTTTTGTACAACAGTGCAACACGTGTGTGTCGCACAGGTGTGCAACACAGGTGTGCAAAACAAAGGTGTGCTACACTGGTGTGCCACACAGGTGTGCAACACAGTTGTGCAACAGACGTGTGCAACACAGGTGTGCAACACAGCTGTGCAACAGACGTGTGCAACACAGGTGTGCCACACAGGTGTGCAACACAGGAACTGCAAGCATAACTTTAAACTACATCAGCTGGTATGCAAATAGAAGCCTGAATCACGCAAGTAGATTAACAGAATAATTGAGAGATAGCTTGCAACGGCAGACTGTTGATTACTGGAAATAAATGGTATAAAATACCGACACAATGGAAATATAAACACAAATGCAGTATAATGTGATCCTTTATTGACAACGTTTCACCCACACAGTGGGCTTTTTCAAGTCACACACGGATCTACCGGTAGATCCGTGTGTGACTTGAAAAAGCCCACTGTGTGGGTGAAACGTTGTCAATAAAGGATCACATTATACTGCATTTGTGTTTATATTTCCACTGTTGATTACTGTTGACAATTGTTGATGATTGTCGTGGTTAAGCGTCAGCGACTTATGTTACTCAATAACACTTCGAAGGAGAAAAATGATGTGGCCTGGAATGTTACTGGAAAGAGTATGAATTCATTCGATTTTGTTGTGATCATGATATCCAGGATAACAGTAAAGTAATCACGATAGCAGCAAATTGGTACTGATGGAAAGAAATTGCTTCGACAATAATGGCAGCGAATGCGTCATGCTTACAGCTGAGTGGTTCAGAAATTGTTAAATTCTCTAGGAAAAAATCTGAACATGTATAATAATCAAATTCCAAGACACACAAAAGATATCCACATCCCTTCCCTAAGAGAAAGGAAAAATATTCAGCCCAGACAGTATTCTCTGGTGTTTCACTCTAACACGAACGCAATGCCATTCTCTGGCTGTAGGCAAATAAGACAGAAGAAGCAACTGCAAGAATGGTCAAGAAACCATTCAGAAGACTTACCACAATTGGTATTGTCTCTTTGGCATCTCTTTCCGGATTCAAATGGGTTCACTAAAGCTCCACTGCCCTCAGTGCTGGAGTAACTCCACTGTTTTCAATACTGGAGTGACTCCACTTCTCTCAGTACTGGAGTGACTCTACATCCCTCGACACTGGAGAAACTCCCCATCCCACAACACTAGAACAACTCCACATCCTCAACAATGGAGCAATTCTACATCCCTCAATACTGGAGCAGCTCCACATCCCTCAACAATGAGGCGACTAAACATTCCTCAACACTGGAGTAACTCCACATCCTCAACACTGGAACAACTCTCCATCCCTCAACACTGGAGTAACTCCACATCCTCAACACTGGAGCAACTCCCCATCCCTCAACACTGGAGTAACTCCACATCCTCAGCACTGGAGAAACTCCCCATCAAACAACACTGGAGCAACTCCACATCCCTCAACACTGGAGTAACTCCACTTCCTCAACACCGGAGCAACTCCACATCCCTCAACACTGAAGTGACTAAACACCCTTTAACACTGGAGCAACTCCGCATCCCTCAACACTGGAGTAACTCCACATCCCTCAACACTGGTGTAACTCCTCATCCTCAACACTGGAGCAACTCCACATCCCTCAACACTGGAGTGACTAAACATCCCTCATCACTGGAGCAACTCCGCATCCCTCACACTGGACAACTCCACATCCCTCAATACTGGAGTGACTGAACATCCCTCAACACTGGAGCAACTCCGCATCCCTCAACACTGTAGTAACTCCTCATCCTCAGCACTGGAGCAACTCCACATCCCTAAAAACTGGACCCAAACTGCTGTATTCAAGGTGCTAGAGAGCCAGTTTGCTGTGCCCAAGTGCTAAAGAGCCACTGCTGTGCCCAAGGTGCTAGGGAAACCAGCTGTGTGATCAAGGTGCTAGGGTGCCAGCTGCTGTGTTTAAAGGTGCTAGGAGAGCCAGCTGCTGTGATAAAGGGGGCTAGAAGCCAGTGCTGTGATCAAGGTGCATGAGTGCCAGCTGCTGTGATAAGGTCTAGAGAGCACCCGGGCTGTGATCAAGGTGCTAGGAGAGCCACTGCTGTGATCAAGGTGCTAGGAGAGCCAGCTGCTGTGATCAAGGTGCTAGGAGAGCCAGCTGCTGTGTCAGGTGCTAGGAAGCCAGCTGCTGTGATCAAGGTGCTAGGAGAGCCAGCTGCTGGTGATCAAGGTGCTAGGAGAGCCACTGCTGTGATAAATGGCTAGGAGAGCCAGCTGCTGGGGTCAGGTCTAGGAGACCCACGCTGTGATCAAGGTGCTAGGAGAACCAGCTCTGTGATCAAGGTGCTAAGAACCACCCTGCTGTATCAAGGTGCTAGAGAGCCAGTTGCTGTGATCAAGGTGCTAGGAAGCCAGCTTGTGATCAAGGTGCTAGGAAGCCACGCTGAGATCGGTCTAGGAGAACCCAGCTGCTTGATAAGGTCAGGAGACCCAGCTGCTGTGATAAAGGGTGCTAGGATGCCAGCTGCTGTGCCAAGGGCTAGGAAACCAGCTGCTGTGATCAAGGTGCAAAGGGGCCAGCTGCTGTGTCCAAGGGGTAGGAAAGCCGGCTGCTGTGACAAGTGCTAGGAGACCACCCTGCTGTATCAAGGTGCTAGGAGAGCCAGCTGCTGTGATCAAGGTGCTAGGAGAACCACGCTGTGATCAAGGTGCTAGAGAGCCAGTGCTGTGCCAAGGTGCTAGGAGGCCAGCTGTGTGATCAAGGTGCTGGGAAAACCATTGCTGTGATAGAAGGGCTAGGAGACCAGCTGCTGTGATCAAGGTGCTAGGAGGGGCCAGCTGTGTGATAAAGGTGCTAGGAGGCCAGCTGCTTTTCCCAAGGGCTAGGAAACCAGCTGCTGTGTCCAAGGTGCTAGGGAGGCCAGGCTGTGCCCAAGGGGCTAGGAAATCCACTCCTGGTCAGGTGCTAGGGGGTGCAGCTGGTGATAAAGGGTTTGCTAGGAGAGCAGCTGCTGTGATCAAGGTGCTGGAGAGCCAGCTGCTGTGATCAAGGTGCTAGGAACCACTGCTGTGATCAAGGTGCTAGGAGAAGCCAGCTGCTGTGATCAAGGTGCAAGGAAGCCAGCTGCTGTGATCAAGGCTAGGAGACCAGCTGCTGTGATCAAGGTGCTGGGAGAGCCAGCTGCTGTGATCAAGGTGCTAGGAGAGCCAGTTTCTGTGATCAAGGGCTAGGAGAGCCAGCTGCTGTATAAAGGTGCTAGGAGAGCCAGCTGCTGTGATAAAGGGTGCTAGGAGAGCCAGCTGCTGTGATAAAGGTGCTAGAGAGCCACTGCTGTGATCAAGGTGCTGGGAGAGCCAGCTGCTGTATCAAGGTGCTAGGAGAGCCAGCTGCTGTAAATCAAGGGGCTAGGAGAGCCAGCTGCTGTGATCAAGGGCTAGGAAAGCCGCTGCTGGGGTCAAGGTGCTAGGAACCAGCTGCTGTATCAAGGTGCTGGAGAGCCAGCTGCTGTAAACAAGGTGCTAGGAGAGCCAGCTGCTGTGATGCAGCTAGGAGAACCAGCTGCTGTGATCAAGGTGCTTGGAGAGCCAGATGCTGTGATCAAGGGGCTAGGAGAGCCAGCTGCTGTGATCAAGGTGCTAGGAGAACCAGCTGCTGTGATCAAGGTGCTAGGAGAGCCAGCTGCTGTGATCAAGGTGCTAGGAGAACCAGCTGCTGTGATCAAGGTGCAAGGAGAGCCACCTGCTGTGTCCAAGAGTGCTAGGAGTGCCAGCTGCTGTGATAAAGGTGCTAGGAGAGCCAGCTGCTGTGAACAAGTGCTAGGAGAGCCAGCTGCTGTGATCAAGGTGCTAGGAGAGCCAGCTGCTGTGATCAAGGTGCTAGGAGAGCCAGCTGCTGTGATCAAGTGCTAGGAGAGCCAGCTGCTCTGATCAAGGTGCTAGGAGAGCCAGCTGCTGTGATCAAGGTGTTAGGAGAGCCAGCTGCTGTGATCAAGGTGCTAGGAGAGCCAGCTGCTGTGATCAAGGTGCTAGGAGAGCCAGCTGCTGTGATCAAGGTGCTAGGAGAGCCAGCTGCTGTGATCAAGGTGCTAGGAGAGCCAGCTGCTGTGATCAAGGTGCTAGGAGAACCAGCTGCTGTGATCAAGGTGCTAGGAGAGCCAGCTGCTGTGATCAAGGTGCTAGGAGAGCCAGCTGCTGTGATCAAGGTGCTAGGAGAACCAGCTGCTGTGATCAAGGTGCTTGGAGAGCCAGCTGCTGTGATCAAGGGGCTAGGAGAGCCAGCTGCTGTGATCAAGGTGCTAGGAGAGCCAGCTGCTGTGTAAAGGTGCTGAAACCACTGCGTAAAAGGGGGGGAACCCTGTGTGTCAGGGCGAGAGCCAGGCTGTGTAAAGGGGGGAGAGCCACTGTTTTATAAAGGGGGTAAAGGGGGCCCGGGGTGCTGGGGCCAGCTGTTAAAGGGCTAGGAGACCAGGTTATCAGGTCGGACCAGTGCGTGAAAGGGGGGGAAGCCGGTTTAAGGTTGGGGGCCCACTCTTGTCGGGCTAGGGGAAGGCTTGGGGGCAGGAAGCCAGCTGCTGTGATCAAGGTGCTGGGAAACCCCTTTGTGGGAAAGGGGGCTGGGGCAGTGCTAAAGGGTGCTGGGGAAAGTGTTTAAAAGGGGGGGAAGCCGTCTGTGATCGGGCGGGGAAAACCAGTGCTTGATCAAGGTGCTAGGGAGCCAGCTGCTTATAAAGGGTGTGGGAGAGCCAGTGCTGTGATAAGGTGCGGAGAGCCAGCTGCTGTGTAAGGTGCTAAGACCCAGCTGCTGTGATAAAAGGGGGGGCCCCCCGGGGGGAAAGGGCCAAGCTGCTTGATCAAGGGGGGAAAAAACCCGGCCTTGTCAAGGTGCTGGGGGCCAGGCTGTGATCAAGGTCGGAGGCCGCTGCTGGAAAAATTTGAGGGGCCGCGCTGTGTAAGGGCAGGGGACAGGGCTGGACATGGTGCAATGAGAGACCAGCTGCTGTGATAAAGGTGCTGGGAAACCCTGGGGGAAAAGGGTGCTAGGAGCCAGCTGCTGTGTAAAGGTGTGGAAGACGCTGTGATCAAGGTCTAGGAGAAGGCCTGGTAAAGGTTTGGGGGCCCCCTTGTGTGGGGGGGGCCCCAGCGCTGGATCAAGGTGCTAGGGAGCCGGGCGGGGGTAAAATTGCGGGGGTGTAAGGTGCTGGGAGAGCCAGCGTGTGATAAAGGGCTAGGAAAAAAGGTGCGGGAAAACCCCCCCCCGGGGGGGGGGGTTTTTTAAAAATTTTGGGGTCAGGAGAGCCAGTGCTGTTCAGGGCTGAAAAATAAAGGGGGAAACCATGCTTATCAATGGGGAACCGGGGACGGGGGAACATTTGGGGGTTAAAACCCCTTGGTAGGGGGAAATTTAAAATTTTTTGGGGACCGGGGCCCGGGAAAGTGGGGGGGAAAGGGGGAAAAGGGGGAGCATTTTGGGAAATTAAAAAACCCTTAAGGCTGGAAACAGGGGAAAAACTGGAGATTTTTTGGGGGGGAAAACCAGGGGAAACTTGGGGGAAACAGGGGGGGCCCGGGGGGGGTTTTCCAAAAAAAAAAGAATTTTGGGAAAACAAGAAAGAACCTTGATTGTGAACCAATGGAAACCCTTGGTAAAACCCAAACAATGAAAGAAACCCTTGTTTTGGGAAAAAAAAAACAAAATAAAAAAAGAAAATTTGAAAAACACAATAAAAAAAATTGGTTTAAACAAATAAAAACCCTTTTGAAAAAAAAAAAACCCGGGGTTTCAAAAAATAAAAACCCCTTTTTTCCCCCCCCTTTTGCAAAAAAAAAAATTTAAAAAAATTTTAAAAAATTATCCCAAAAAGAAAACCGAAAAAAAAAAAAAAAAAAAAAATTTTTTTTAAAAGGAAACCTTGCCCCCTTTTTTTTGAAAAAAAAAAATTTTTTTTTTAAAAAAAAATTTTTTTTTTTTCCCCCCAAAAAAAAAAAAAAAAAATAAAAAGAAATTTTTTCAAATAAAAGGGGAAAACGAAAAAAAAAAACTTTTATTTTTTTTTTTTTAAAAAGTTAAACGTTTTTTTTTGGGGTTAACCCCTTTTTTTTTTTTCAATTTTTGAAATTGTTTTTTTAAAAAAAATTTTTTTTTTTAAAATTTTGTTTTTTAGGAGATATTTGAAAAATTAAAAAAATTTTGGGTCTAAACCAGTTTTGGGGGGCAAGGAGGGGTTTACGAGTTTAAAATGTTTTTTAAGGTCAGGAGACCAGGGTTGTTAAGGTGAGAGAGCCGGGTGCTGTGTAATTAAACTTTTGAGGGAAGAAATTGGAAAGGGGGAAGGGGGGTTTTTTCAGGGCGGGGGAAAAGTCTGAAAGGGGGGGGAAAACCGGGGGGGTTGGGGTTGGGGGGGGAAGGGGTCGGTTAAGAGGGGTTGTGGGGTTTGGGGAACCCCCCCGGGGTTTAAGATTGGGAAAACCCCCATTTTTTAATACCCCTAAAAAGGGGGGGTTTTTTTAAAAACCCCCCAAAAAATTGGGCAAAAAAGGGGGGGCCAGCGTTTAAAAGGTTCAGGGGAAACCGCTGTTTGTGGGCCGGGGGCCCAGCTGCTGTGTCCAAGGTGTAGGGTCCCACTATTGATAAAGGTGTAGGAGACCAGCTGCTTGATAAAGGGTGCTGGGAGAGCCAGCTCTGTGTCAAGGTGCTAGGAGACCCAGCTGCTGTGATCAAGGTTTGGGAGTGCCAGTGCTGTGTCCAAGGCGCTAGGAACCCAGCTCCTGTGCCCAAGTGCTAGGAGTGCCACTGCTGTGATCAAGGTGCTAGGAAGCCAGCTGCTGTGATAAAGGGTGCTGGAGAACCATGCTGGATCAAGGTGCTGGGAAGCCAGCTCTGTGATCAAGGGCTGGGAGAGCCTGCGCGGATAAAGGTGCAGGAGAACCAGCTGTTGTGAAAAAGGGTGCAGGAAAGGCCAGGCTGTGATAAAGGTGCTGGGAAATCCACGCTGTACAAGGTGCTAGGAAACCAGCTGCTTGATCAAGGTACTAGGAAGCCAGCTCGGACAAGGTGTAGGGAACCAGTGCTGTGATCAAGGTGGGGAGAGAAGCGTGTGATCAAGGTGTGGAGAGCCTGCTGCTGTGATAAAGGGTCGGGAGAACCAGCTGTTGTGATAAGGGTGCTAGGAAGCCAGTGTGTATAAAGGTGCTAGGAGATCCAGCTGCTGTGTTTAAAGGTGCTAGGAGAACCAGCTGCTGTGATCAAATGCTAGGAGAGCCATTTTCTGTGATCAAGGTGCTAGGAAACCGCGTGTGTCAAGGTGCTGGGAGGCCAGCGCTGTGACAAGTGCTAGGAGACCGCTGCTGTGATCAAGGTGCTAGGGAGCCAGGTGTATAAAGGTGCTGGGAGGCCAGCTGTGTGATCGGGTGCTAGGAGAGCCACTGTGTGTAAAGGTCTAGGAGAGAGCGCTGTGATCAGGTGCTGGAGAGCCGCTGCTGTGAAAAGGGTGCTGGAGAGCCACTGCTGTGATCAAGGTGCTAGGAGAGCCAGCTGCTGTGATCAAGGTCTAGGAGACCCAGTGCTGTGTAAAGGTGCAGAAGAGCCGCGCTGTGTTAGTGCTAGGAGACCCAGCTGCTGTGATAAAGGGTGCTAGAGAGCCAGCTGCGTATCAAGGTCTGGAGAACCGCTGCGTGTCAAGGTCTAGGAAAACCCCAGTTGCTTAAAAAAAAGGGTGCTGGGAACCCCAGCTGCGTGATCAAGGTCTAGGAGAGCCAACTGCTGTGTTTGGGTGCTAGAGGTAGCCGTGTTAAAGGTGCTGGGGAGAGCCAGTGCGTGTAAAGGTGTAGAGAGCCAGCTGCTGTGAAAAAGGTCAGGAGAAACCGCTGTGTGCAAGGTGCTAGGAGAGCACTGCTGGGATCAAGGTGCTAGGAAAACCAGCTGCTGTGATAAAGGGTGCAAGGGAGCCACCTGCTGTGTAAAAAGTCTAGGGTGCCGGCTCTGTGATCAAGGGGGCTAGGAGACCCACGCTGTGAACAAGGTGCTAGGAGAGCCAGTCTGTGATAAGGTGCTAGGAGGCCAGCTCTGTGATCAAGGTCTAGGAGACCCCATGCTGTGATCAAGGTGCTGGGAGACCCAGCTGCTGTGATCAAGGTCTAGGAGACCACTCTGTGATCAAGGGCTGGGACCCCAGTCTGTGAAAGGGTGGAGAGCCAGCTGCTTGTCAAGGTGTAGGAGACCCCGCTGCTGTGATCAAGGTGCAGGAGACCCACTGCTGTGATAAAGGTGCTAGGAGAGCCAGCTGTGGATCAAGGTCGGAAGCCAGCTGCTGTGCTCAAGGTGTGGGGGAACCCCTGCTGTGATCAAGGTGCTGGGAGCCAGTGCTGTGATTGGTGAAGGAGAGCCACTGCGTGATCAAGGTGCAGGGACCCAGCTGCTGTGATAAGGTGCTAGGAAACCACTGCTGTGACAAGGTGCTGGAGAACCAGTTGCTGTGATCAAGGTGCTAGAGAGCCAGTTTGCTGTGTAAAGGTGCTGGAGAGCCCTGCTGTGATCGGTGCTAGGAGAGCTAGCGCTGTGATAAAAGGTGCTAGGAGAGCCAGCTGCTTGATCAAGTTGCTAGGGACGCTGCTGTGATAAAGGTATTGGGACCAGCTACTGTGATCAAGGTGCTGGGACAACCGCTGCTGTGATCAAGGTGCTAGGAAGCCAGGCTGGATAAGGTGCTGGAAACCCAGTGCTGTGATAAGGTGCGGGAGAACACTGCTGGACAAGGGCTGGAGACCCAGCTGCTGTAAAAAGGGGTAGAGAGCCCCCCTGCTTGATCAAGGTGCTGGGAGAACCAGCTGCTGTGATCAAGGTGTAGGAGAGCCAGCTGCTGTGATAAAGGGTGGGGAAAACCGCTCTGTGATCAGGTGCAGGAGAGCCAGCTCCTGTGTCCAAGGTCTAGGAGTGCCAGCTCTGTGATAAAGGGTGCTAGGAGAGCCCTGCTGTATAAAAGGGTGCTGGGGAAGCCAGCTCTGTGATAAAGGTGCTAGGAGAGCCAGCTGCGGATAAAGGTGTAGGAGTGAAAGTGCTGTGTCCAAGGCGCTAGGAAACCCAGCTGCTTTTCCAAGGGCTGGGAGTCCCAGCTGTTTGCCCAAAGGGCGCTGGGGAAAGCCACTGCTGTGTCCAAGGTGCTAGGAGCCAGCTGCTGTGTTCAAGGTGCTAGGGGCCAGCGCTGGGGAAAGGTGTCGGAGAAAGCGCTGTGATCAAGGTGCGGGAGCCCCAGCTGCTGTGATCAAGGGCTGGGAGACCCAGCTGCTGTGATCAAGGTGCTAGGAAAAACCCACTGTGTGTCAAGGGGCGGGAAGGCCAGCGCTGGATAAAGGGTGCTGGAGACCAGCTGCTGGACAAGGTGGGGAGAGCCCGCTTGATCAAGGTGCTATAAGACCCAGCGCTGTGATAAGGTGCAGGAGAGCCAGCTGCTTTGATCAAGGTGCACGAGAGCCAGCTGCTGTGATCAAGGTGCTAGGAGAGCCAGTGCTGTTCAAGGTGCTGGGAGGCCCGCGGAAAAGGTGCTATGGGCCAGCTGCTGTGATCAAGAGCTAGGAGACCGCTGCTGTGATCAAGGTCCCAGGAGAGCCAGCTGCTGTGATCAAGGTGTGGGAGAAACAGCTGTGTGATCAGGTGTGGGAGAGCCAGCTGTGTGATCAAGGTGATAGGAGAGCCAGCTGCTGTGTCAAGGTGCTAGGAGAACCACTGCGTGATAAAGGGTGCTTGGAACCCAAAGCTGCTGTGTAAAGGGGAAGGAGAGGCACTGCTGTGATCAAGGTGCGGGGAAGCCACTGCTGCGATCAAGGTGCTAGGGAACCAGTCTGGGGAAAAGGTGCTAGGAGAGCCAGCAGCTTGCCCAAGGTCCTAGGAGTGCCAGCTCTGGATCAAGGGCTAGGGAGCCGATGCTGGATAAAGGTGCTGGGGAGACCCAGTGCTGTGATCAGGTCCGGAGAGCCATGCTGTGATCAAGGTGTAGGGAGCCAGCTGCTGTGATAAAGGTGCTGGAGAGCCCTGCTGGATAAAGGTGCTAGGAAAACCAGCTGCTGTGATCAAGGTGTTGGAGGCCAGATGCTGTGACAAGGGCTGGGGAAGCCAGCTGCTGTGATAAAGGGTGCTGGAGAACCAGCTGCGTGATAAAGGGCTGGAGACCCAGCTGCGTGATAAAGGGTTAGGGAAACCCAGCTCTGTGATAAAAGGTGCTAGGGGGCCCCCGCTGTGTCCAGGTGTGGTTTTGCCAGTGCTGTGACAAGGTGCTGGGAGAGCCAGCTCTGTGATCAAGGTGCTGGGAGAGCCACTGCGTGATCAAGGTGCTAGGAGAGTCAGCTGCTGTGTAAGGTGCTGGAAGCCGTGCTGTGATAAAGGTGCTAGGAGAGCCAGCTGCTCTGAAAAAGGGTGCTGGGAGACCAGCTGCGGATCAAGGTGGGAGAGCCAGTGCGTGATCAAGGTGCTAGGGGGAAAGCTGCTGTGATCAAGGTGCTAGAGACCCCGGCTGTGATAAAGGGTGTTTTGGGAGAGCCAGCTGTGTGTAAAGGTGCTAGGAGAGCCAGCTGCTGTAAAAGGTGTAGGAGAGCCGCTGCTGTGATAAAGGGTGCTAGGAACCAGCGCTGTGTTGGGTGCTAGGAGACCAGCTCTTGTCAAGGGCTAGGAGACCACTGCTGTGAAAAAGGGTGCTAGGAAACCCAGTGCTGTGATAAGGTGCTAGGAGAACCAGTTCTGGTTTCAAGGTGCTAGGAGAGCCGCTGCTGTGATCAAGGTGCTAGGGGGGCCAGCTGCTGTGTTTGGGTGCGGGAGAGCTAGTGCTGTGTTTAAGGGGGGGAGAGCCAGTGCTGTGACAAGGGTGCTGGGGGAGACCCACGCTGTGAAAAAGGTGCTAGGAGAACCAGCTGCTGTATCAAGGGTGCGGAGAGCCAGCGCTGTGATAAAGGGGGATAGGAGACCAGCTGCTGTGTCAAGGTGCTAGAGAACCAGCTGCTGAAATCAAGGTGTAGGAGACCCAGCTGCGTGATCAAGGTGCTGGGAGAAAGTGCTGTGATAAAGGTGCTAGGAGAGCCAGTGCTGTGTCCAAGGTGCTAGGGGGCCGTGTGTGTTTCAAGGTGCTAGGAAGCCAGTGCTGTGATAAAGTGCTGGGAGAGCCCTGCTGTGAACAAGGGCTAGGAGAACCACTGCTGTGATAAAGGGCTAGGAGAGCCACTGCGTGATCAAGGGGATGGGAGAGCCACTGCTTGATAAAAGGGCGGGAGAACCACGCTGAAATCAAGGTGTAGGAGAGCCAGCTGCTGTGATCAAGGTGCAGAAACCACTGCGTGTCAAGGTCTAGGAGAGCCATGCTGTGCCCAAAGGTGCTAGGGGGCCAGCTGAGTGATCAAGGTGCTAGGAGAGCCACTGCTGTGATCAAGGTCTAGGGACCGTGCTGTGTCAAGGTGCTAGGAGAGCCACTGCTGTGAAAAGGTGCGGGAGTGCCAGCCTGTGTCCAAGGCGCTAGAAAGCCCTCCTGTGTCCAAGGTGCTAGGAGTCCCGCTGCTGTGATAAAGGTGCTAGGAGACCCAGCTGCTGTGATCAAGGTGTGGGGAAACCAGCGCGTGATAAAAGGTGCTAGGAGACCCAGCTGCTGTGATAAAGGTGCTAGGAGAGCCTCTGCTGTATAAAGGTGCTAGGAGAACCAGCGTTGTGAAAAAGGGTTCTAGGAGAGCCATGCTGGATCAAGGTGCTAGGAACCCAGCGCGGGATCAAGGTGCAGAAACCAGCGCTGTGATCAAGGTTTTGGGAGACCCAGCGCTGTGATCAAGGTGCTAGGAAACCCCGCTGCGGATAAAGGTGCTGGGAGAGCCAGCTGCGTGATAAAGGTGCTGGGGAGACCGCTGCTGTATAAAGGTGCTAGGAAAACCAGCTGTTGTGATCAAGGTGAGGAGAGCCAGCTGCTGTGATAAAGGTGTAGGAGACCCCAGCTGCTGTGATCAAGGGCTAGGAAAACCAGCTGCTGTGATCAAGGGCTAGGAGAGCCAGCTGCTGTATGGGGGCTAGGAAAACCCACTGCTGTGAAAAAGGTGTGGAGAGCCGCTGCTGTGATCAAGTGCTAGGGGCCAGTGCGTGATCAAGGTGTAGGAGGCCAGTGCTGTGACAGGTGCTGGGAGAGCCAGTGTGGATCAAGGTGCTAGAGAAGCAGCTCTGTGATCCAGGTGCTAGAAGACCCAGCTGCGTGAAAGGTGCTAGGAGAGCCAGCTGCTGTGATAAAGGGTGTAGGGAGCAGCTCTGTGATCAAGTGCTAGGAGAGCCAGCTGCTGTGACAAGGGTAAGAGCCAGCTGCTGTGATAAGGTGCTAAAAGGCCCAGTTCTGTGATCAGTGTGGAAGCCAGCTGCTGTGACAAAGTGCTAGGAGACCCAGCTGCTGTATCAAGGTGCTGGGAGAACCAGCTGCTGTGAAAGGTGCTAGGAGAACCAGTTGCTGGATCAAGGTGCTAGGAGAGCCTCTGTGATCGGTCTAGGAGACCCGCTGCTGTGATTGGTGCTGGGAGCTATGCTGGGGATTAAGGTGTAGGAGAGCCGCTGCTGTGTAAAGGTGCTGGGAGAGCCCGCTGCTGTGAAAAAGGTGTAGGAGAACCAGCTGCTGTGATCAAGGTGTAGGAGAGCCAGCTGCTGTGATCAGGGGTAGGAGACCAGCTCTGTGATAAAGGTGCTAGGAGAACCAGCGTGTAAAAAGGGTGCTAGGAACCGTGTGTGATAAGGTGCTAGAAAAAACCACTGCTGTGATCAAGGTGCACGAGACCCACGCTGTGTCCAAGGTGCTAGGAGTCCCACTGATGTGATAAAGGTGTGTGGCCAGCTGTGTGATCAAGGTGTAGAGACCCCAGTGCTGTGATCAAGGTGCTGGGAGACCCAGCTGCGTGATCAAGGTGCTGAGTGCCAGCTGCTGTGCCCAAAGGGCCTAGAAAGCCGCTGCTGTGTCCAATGCTGGGAGTGCCAGCTGCGTGTCCAAGGCGCTGGGAAACCCAGCTCCTGTGTCCAAGGGTGTTAGGAGTCCCAGCTCTGTGATCAAGGGCAGGATAGCCAGTGCTGTGAAAGGTGGGGAAAAACCATCTGTGATAAAGGTGCTAGGAGGGCCAGCTGCTGTGTCAAGGTGTAGGAGACCCTCTGCTGTGACAGGGTGCTGGGAGAACCAGCTTTTGAAAAGGTGCAGGGGAGCCAGCTGCTGTGATCAAGGTGCTAGGAGTCCAGCTGTGATCAAGGGTGCTAGGGAACCACTGCTGTGATCAAGGTGCTGGGGGGGCCACTGCGTACAAGGTGCTAGGAGGCCGTGCTGTGATCAATTTGCTAGGAAACCCACTGCTGTGATCAAGGTGCAGGAGACCCACTGCTGTGATCAAGGGAGGAAAGGGGGCCGGCGTGATCAAGGGCGGGGAGAGACGCTGTGTGATAAAGGTGCTAGGAAGCCAGCTGCTGTGATCAAGTCAGGGGGGCCAGCTGCTGTGACAAGGTGTTGGAGCCAGCTGCTGTGATCAAGGTGCTAGGAGACCCAGCTGCTGTGAAAAAGGTGCTAGGAGAGCCAGCTGCTGTGATCAAATGAAAGGGAGAGCAGCTGCTGTGATAAAGGGTGCTAGGAAATCCAGCCCCTGTGCCAAGGTGCTAGGAGTCCCAGCTGCTGTGACAAGGTGCAGATAGCCAGCTGCTGTGTAAAGGTGCGGAGAACCAGCTGCGTGATCAAGGTGTAGGGAGGGCAGTGCTGTGATAAAGGTGCTAGGAGAGCCTGCTGCGGGGTTAAGGGTGCGGAGAACCACTTTTTGTATCAAGGTGCAGAGAAGCCGCTGCTGTGATAAAGGAGCTGGGAACCAGTGCTGTGATAAGGTGCTAGGACAACCAGCTCTGTGATAAAGGGGTGCTAGGAGAGCCACTGCTGGATCAAGGGGCTGGGGAAGCCAGCTGTGTGATCAAGGTGCTAGGAGAACCATTTGCTGTATCAAGGTGCTGGGAGAGCCAGTGTGTGATCAAGGTCTAGGGGGCCGCTGCTTGATAAAGGGTGCGGGAGAGACAGCTGCTGTGATAAAGGTGCTGGGAGAGCCAGCTGCTGTAAAAGGGTCTAGGAGAGCCAGCTGCTGTGATAAGGTGCTATGAGACCCAGCTGCTGTATAAAGGTGCAGGAGACCCAGCTGCTGTGATAAAGTCTGGGGGCCCAGCTGCGTGATAAGAGCAAGGAGACCCAGCTGCGTGTCGGGTGCTAGGAAACCAGCTGCTGGGGTCAACGTGCTAGGGAACCAGCTGTGTGATCAAGGGCTTGGGAGAGCCAGCTGTGTTTTTCAATTTTAGGAGAGCCAGCGCTGTGATCAAGGGCTAGGAAACCAGCTCTGTGATCAGGTGCAGGAGAGCCAGCTGCTGTGATCGGGGGGCTGGAGAGCCAGCTGTTTGTTCAGGGCTAGGGGGGGCCACTGCGTGATCAAGGTCTAGGAGACCCACTGCTGTGTCAAGGTGCTAGGAGAGCAGCTGCGTGCCCCAGGTGCTAGGAGTGCACTGCTGTGATAAAAGGTGTAGGAGACCAACTGCTGTGATCAAGGTGCTGGAGACCCGCTTCTGTATCAAGGTACAGGAGAGCCAGCTCTGTGATCAAGGTGCTAGAAGACCAGCTGCTGTGATAAAGGGTGCTAGGAGAACCACTGCTGTGATAAAGGTGTTGGGGGGCCAGCTGCTGTGTAAAGGGGGGTAGGAGAGCCAGCTGCTGTGATAAGGTGCTGGGAAACCGGGTGCTTGTTTAATGTGCTAGCAGAGCCAGTGCTGTGTAAAGGTTAGGAGAACCGCTGTTGTGATAAAGGTGCTGGAAGCCAGCTGCTGTGTCCAAGGTGCTAGGAGTGCCAGCTGCTGTGATCAAGGTGCTAGGAGAGCCAGCTGCTGGATAAAGGGTGCAGGATAGCCAGCTGCTGTGCCCAAGGTCTAGGAGAGCCAGATGCGGATAAAGGGTGCAGGGAGCCAGCTGCTGTGATCAAGGTGCTGGGAGACCCAGCTCCCCTGTGATCAAGCTGCACGAGAGCCAGCTGCTGTACAAGGGCTGGAGACCAGCTGCTGTGTCAAGGTGTAGGAGAGCCAGCTGCTGTGAAAAAGGTGTAGGAGAGGCAGCTGCTGTGTCAAGGTGCTAGGGACCCAGCTGCTGTGATCTGGGTGCTGGGAGACCCAGCTGCTGTGATAAAGGTGCAGGGAGCCACGCTGGTTAAAGGTGCTAGGGACCAGTTCTGTGATAAGGGTGTAGGACAGCCGCTGCTTGATCAAGGTTCTAGGAAGCCAGCTGCTGTGAAAAGGGTCTGGGAGAGCCAGCTGCTGTGATCTCGTAGGGGGCCCAGGTGCTGTGATAAAAGGTGCTAGAGAGCCAGCTGCTGTGCAAGGGCTAGGAGAGCAGCGCGTGATCAAGGTGCTGGGAAGCCGCTGCTGTGATCAAGGTACTGGGAACCCCGGCTGTGATCAAGGTGCTGGAGAGCCATGCTGGTAAAGGGCTGGGAGAGCCAGTGCTGTGATCAAGGGCTAGGAGACCCCAGCTGCTGTGATCTGGTCTAGAGAGCAAGCTGCTGTGATCAAGGTGCTAGGAGAGCCAGCTGCTGTTCAAGGTGCTAGGAAAACCAGCAGCTGTGATCAGGTGCTGGGAAACCAGCTCGTGATAAAGGTGCTAGGAGAGCCAGCGCTGTGATAAAGGTGCTAGGAGCCCACTGCTGTGATCTGGTGCAGGGAGCTAGTGCGTGATCAAGGTCGGGGAGGCCAGCTCTGTGATAAAGGTGCAGGAGAGAAAATGCTGTGATAAGGGTATAAGAGCCACTACGTGATCAAGATGCTGGGACAACCAGGCTGTGATCAAGGTCTAGGAGACCCAGCTGCTGGATCAAGGTGCAAGGAGACCAGCGCTGTGAAAAGGTCAGGGGAACCGCTCTGGATAAAGGGTGCTAGGAGAGCCAGCTGCTGTGATAAAGGGGCTGGGGAGGCCCCGCGTGATCAAAGGTCTAGGGGAACCACTGCTGTGATCAAGGTGTAGGAGAGCCGCTGCTGTTTTCAAGGTGCTAGGAGAACCAGCTGCTGTGTAAAGGTGCTGGAGAGCCAGCTGCTGGTCAAGGTGCTAGGAGTCCCAGCTGCGGGATCAAGGTGTAGGAGAGCCACTGCTGTGATCAAGGTGTGGGAGACCAGCGCTGTGATAAAGGTGCTAGGGACCCATGCTGTGATAAAGGTGCTAGGAGTGCCATTGCTGTGCCCAAGGGTGGGAAAGCCAATGCTGGCCCAAAGGTGCAGGAGTGCCAGCTGCTTTGCCCAAAGGGGCCTTTGGAAAGCCAGCTGCTGTGCCAAGGTGCTAGGAGGGCCAGTGCTGTGATCAAGGTCCCTGGGAGCCAGCTGCTGTGATCAAGGTGCAGGAAAACTGTGCTTTATAAGGTGTGGGAGAGCCCGCGTGATCAAGGTGCTGGGGAGAGCCACTGCTTTGATCAAGGTGCTGGGGAACCCAGCGCGTGATCAAGTGCAGGAGAGCCAGTGCTGTGATAAGGTGCTAGGAGACCACTGCTGTGATCAAGGGGTGCTAGTAAGCCAGCTGCTTGACAAGATCTGGGAAAGCCAGTGTGTGATCAAGGTGCTAGGAGAGCCACACTGTGATAAAGGGTGCTAGGGAACCAGCTGCTGTGTAAAGGGGTGCAGGGACCCCGCTGTGTGATCAGGTCTGGGAGACCCAGCTGCTGTGATCAAGGTGCTGGAAACCAGCTGCGGATCAAGGGTTTGGAGACCAGCTGCTGTGATAAAGGGGGGCTAGGGAGCCACTGCTGTGATCAAGGGCTAGGAGAGCCAGCTGCTGGAAAAAGGTTTGCTGGGAGAGCCCTGCTGGATAAAGGTGCTAGGAGAACCAGCGCTGGATCAAGGTGCTAGGAGGCCAGCAGCTGGTCCAAGGCCCCTAGGAGTCCCAGCTGCTGGAAAAAGGTGGTAGGGAGCCACGCTGTGATCAAGGTGTAGGAACCCAGCTGCTGTGACAAGGTCTAGGAGAGCCAGCTGCGTGATAAAGGTGCGGGAGAGCCAGCTGCTGTGACAAGGGCGGGAGAGCCAGCTGCTGTGATCAAGTGCTGGGAGAACCATGCTGGATAAAGGGCTTGGGACCCACTGTGTATAAAGGGGGCTAGGAGATCCAGCTGCTGTGACAAGGTGCTAGGAGAACCACTCTGTGATAAAGGTTTGGGAAACAGCTGCTGTGCAAGGTGCTAGGGAACCAGCTGCTTGGTCAGGGTAGGAGACCACCTGCTGTGTCCAAGGTGTAGGAGTGCCAGCTCTGTTGGTAAGGGGTCAAAGGGGGCCAGTCTGGATCAAGGTGCTGGGAGAGCCAGTGTGTGAAAAGGGTGCTAGGAGAGCCAGCTGCTGTGAAAAGGTGCTAGGAGACCCAGCTGCTGTGATCAAGGGTAGGGGGGCCAGCGCTGTGTCAAGGTGCTAGGAGAGCAGTGCTGTGATCAAGGGCTAGGGAGCCAGCTGCTTGATAAAATTAGGGACCCAGCTGCTTGAATTGGTCTAGGAGGCCACTGTTGATCAAGGTCTGGGAAGCCACTGCTGTGAAAAAGTGTAGGGAGAGCCGCTGCTGTGATCAAGGTGCTAGGAGGCCAGTGCTTGATCAAGGTGCTAGGAGACCCAGCTGGTGATCAAAGGTGCTAGGAGAACCAGCTGCTGTGATAAAGGTGCAGGAGACCCGCTGCTGGACAATGTGCTAGGAAAAACCAGTGCTGTGTCAAGGTGCGGAAGCCAGCTGCTGTGATCAGGTGCTAGGAGAGCACGTGTGACCCAAGGTGCAGGAAACCACTGCTGTGATCAAGGTGCGGAGAACCAGGTCGGGTGATAAAGGTGCTAGGAAACCAGCGCTGTGATCAAGGTGCTAGGAGACCCAGCTGCTGTGATCAGGGCTTGGGGGCCCAGCTGCTTGATCAAGTGCTGGGGAAAACCCCCGCTGCTGTGATCAAGGTGCTAGGAAGCCAGCTGTGTGATCAAGGTCTGGAAGCAGCTGCTGTGTAAGGTGCTGGGGAAAAACCACTGCTGTGATCAAGGGTGCAGGACCCAGCTGCTGTGACAAGGGCTAGGAGAACCAGCTGCGTATCAAGGTGCTGGGAGAACCAGTGTGTGTCAAGGTGCTAGGAAAAACCACTGCTGTGATAAAGGGTGCTAGGAGGGGGCCAGCTGGGTCAAGGGCTAGGAAGCAGCTGCTGTGATCAAGGTGCTAGGGAGCCAGCTCTGTGATAAAGGTGTAGGAGACCCCAGCTGCTGTGATCAAGGTGCTAGGGGGCCAGCTCTGTGAAAAGGTGTTTGGAGAACCACTGCTGTGATCAAGGGTAGGGGGCCCGCTGCTGTGTAAAGGGCTAGGAGGCCATGCTGTGTAAGGTGCTAGGAGAGCCACTGCTTTATCAAGGTGTAGGAGATCAGTGCTGTGATCAAGGTGCAGGGCCGTGCGGATCAAGGTGCTAGGAGAGCCAGCTGCTGTGTCAAGGTGCTGGGGAAAACCATGCTGTGATCAAGGTGCTAGGAGAGCCAGCTGCTGGATCAAGGGCTGGGAGGCCAGCTGCTGTGATCAAGGGCTAGGAGAGCCAGCTGCTGGGATCAAGGTGCTGGGAGAGCCAGTGCTGTACAAGGTGCTAGGACCCCAGCTGCTGTGTAAAGGGTGCTAGGAGACCCAGCTGCGTGTCAAGGTGCAGAGAGCAGCTGCGTGAAAGGTGCTAGGAAGAGCTCTGGATCAAGGGTGCTATAGACCCCACCTGGATCAGGTCTGGGAACCACTGCTGTGATCAAGGTGCTAGGGAGCCAGCTGCGTATAAAGGTGTGGAAGCCAGTGCTGTGATAAAGGTGCTGGAGAGCCACTGCTGTGATAAAGGGGTCTAGGAAGTCAGCTGCGTATCAAGGTGCTGGGAAGGCCAGCTGCTGTGATCAAGGTGCTGGGAAAACCCAGCTGCTGTGATCAAGGGTGCTAGGAAACCAGCTGCTTGTCAAGGTGCAGGAGAGCCAGCTGCTTGATAAAGGTGCTAGAGGCCAGCTGCTGTGTTAAAGGGCTAGGAGACCCAGCTGCTGTGTCAAGGTGCTAGGAAAACCCCAGCTGCTGTATAAAGGTGCTGGGAGACCAGCTGTTGATCAGGTCTAGGAGAGCCAGCTGCTGGGATAAAGGGTTTTAGGAGAGCCGCGCTGTGATCAAGGTGCTGGAAGTAGCTGCTGTGATAAAGGTCTGGGAGAGCCAGCGCGTGATCAAGGGGGGGGGAACCCAGCTGTGTGATCAAGGGTGGAGAACCAGCTGCTGGTCAAGGGCTAGGAGAGCCAGCTCTGTGATCAAGGTGCTAGGAACCCACTGCTGTGATCAAGGTGCTGGGAGACCAGCTGCGTGATCAAGGGCTAGGAGAGCCCAGTGCTGTGATCAAGGTGCTAGGAGACCCAGCTGCTGTATAAAGGTCTAGGAAGCCAGCTGCTGTGCAAGGTGTAGGAACCCAGCTGCTGTGATCAAGGTGCTAGGAGAGCCAGTGCTGTGATAAAGGTGCAGGAGAGCCAGCTGCTTGTCAAGGTGCTGTAGAGCCAGCTGTGTGATCAAGGTGCTGGGAGAACCACTGCGTATCAAGGTGCTAGGAGACCCAAACGCTGTGATAAAGGGTCAGGAGACCCAGTGCTGTGTCAAGGTGCAGGAGAGCCAGCTGCTGTGATAAAGGGCAGGAGAGTCAGCTGCTGTGATCGAGGTGCTGGAGACCCCAGCTGCTGTGATAAAGGGTGCTGGGAGAGCAGCTGCTGTATAAAGGGAAGGAGAACCAGCTGCTGTGACAAGGTGCTGGGAGGCCGTGCTGTGATCAGGTGCTAGGAACCCACTCTGTGATAAAGGGTTCTAGGAGACCCAGCTGCTGTGATAAAGGGTTGGAGACCAGCTGCTGTGATCAAGGTGCTGGGAGATCAGCTGCTGTGATAAAGGTGCTGGGGAGAGCCGCTGCGGGATCAAGGGTAAAAAGCCGCTGCTGTGATCAAGGTGCTAGGAAGCCAGCTGTGATAAAGGGTGCTAGGAAAAGCCAGCTGCTGTGATAAAAGGGTGAAAGCCAGCTGTGTGATAAAGGTCAGGAAAAGCCGAGCTGTTTCAGTGCTAGAAATTGAAAGAAAACTATACTTATGAAAAATCATGAAAAAAAACCTTGAGTACGATGCAACCAATGAAAGAAACCCCTTGAGTCTGAGCAAACAATGAAGAAACCCTTGGTATGATGAACCAATGAAAAAAACCCCTTGAGTATGATGCAACACAATAAAAAATCCTTTGAGTACGATGCAACACAATGAAAGAAACCCTTGAGTACGATGCAACAAATAAAAAAACCCCTTGAGTACTGATGCAACAAATGAAAGAAACCTTGATTACGATGAAAACAAAATAAAAACCCTTGAGTACGATGCAACAATGAAAAAACCCTTGATACTGATGCAACACAATGAAAAAAACCCTTGAGTACTGATGCAAACAATAAAAGAAACCCTTGAGTATGTGCAAACAATGAAAAAAAACCCTTTGGGTACTGATCAAACAAAAAAAAAAATGAAAAAAAATCACTGAGTACTAACGAAGACAATGAAAAAATTCCCGGTACTGATGGCCCCCATAAAAGAATGTTGTCTGCCCCCCACATAAACCCCCCCCCCCTCCCCCCCCCCCCTTTTCCCCCCCCCCCCCCAAAAAAAAAAGAAATTAGCATCAGTTTTTTTATTTTTTAGTGCCCCAATGACCATCACCCAAATTTAACACAAACCCCAAAAAAAAAAAAAATTTTTTTATTTTTTTTCAATTTGTTTTCGTTATTTCCATTTTTACTGTTGTTTGTTTCGTCTGCATTGAATCGGTTTTTTTTTTTTTTTTACAATTGATGGTGTGTTTTTTTTACGGATTGAATTTTTATTTGCAAAAAAAAAAAAATAATACCTATCTAAGTATCTATCAATCTATCTGCATATATATAGGAGACCGAAAAGTCTGGAAAATATCGAGAACTTATCCAACATTATATGTTTTAAGGTGCTAGGAGAGCCAGCTGCTGTGTACGAGGTGCTAGGAGAGCCAGGTGCTGTGTACGAGGTGCTAGGAGAGCCAGGTGCTGTGTACGAGGTGCTAGGAGAGCCAGGTGCTGTGTACGAGGTGCTAGGAGAGCCAGGTGCTGTGTACGAGGTGCTAGGAGAGCCAGCTGCTGTGTACGAGGTGCTAGGAGACCAGGTGCTGTGTACGAGGTGCTAGGAGAGCCAGGTGCTGTGTACGAGGTGCTAGGAGAGCCAGGTGCTGTGTACGAGGTGCTAGGAGAGCCAGGTGCTGTGTACGAGGTGCTAGGAGAGCCAGGTGCTGTGTCCACGGTGCTTGAAGAGCTCTGCTGCTGTGTCCATAGACTCAGAGACCCTTGGCTCATGGGGAAAGAATGTATCTAAGTTCCTTAAGGAGCTAGGCAAAAGACTCCTCAGGGTAACTAGGAATCCCAGGGCAGCTAGTTTTCTGTTCCAGCGACTCAGCGCTGCTGTTCAGAGGGGTAATGCCTGCTGTATTTTGGGCACACGCCCCAGTTCTGAAGAGTTGGATGAGATTTTCGCATTATAATAAGTGACAAACACGTAACAATATGTACTAGACATGTATCTCTCACATCTCATGTACTGTATATGCCATCTTTATCTCAACAATGTATCTTTTAAACCCTTTGTACCTATATGTTTATATATATATAATATATATATATATATATATATATATTATATATATATATATATATAAAAATATATATTATTATATAATTTTATATATATATTATATATATATTCAAAAGTCGCGCGTCTCCCAACCGAGGCAGGATGACCCTAAAAGAAAATACTTTCATTATTCAACCTTTCACTCTCACACATAATCATTGTCTTTACAGAGGCGCTCAGATACAACAGTTTAGAAGCATATAAAAAAGATATAAAACATATCCTCCAAACTGCCATATCCCAAACCTTCCTTCAAAGTGCAGGCAACATTGTACTTCCCATTTCAGGACTCAATCCTGCTATAAAAAACGTTTCCCTAATCCCTTCACAAAATATTACCATCTGCACCCCAACAGCTCGTCAGGTCAAAAACATTCGTCTCTCTTCCTCTTACAAACACTCTCACACATGCTTGCTGAATCCAGCCCCACCCACAACCAACTTTTACCCTCCCTCAACCTTTTCGAGGACGACCCTACCCGCCTTTCCTTACCCTAACAGTTTTATAACCCCCCAATCATTCTACTTTAATTTCCTTTCTCTAAATGACCAACCACCTCAACAACCCTTCCTCTGCCTTCTGACTATACTTTTATTAATCCCACAACCTCCAAATTTTTCCACACTCCGAATTTTCTGCATAATATTTACACCACACATTGCCCTTAGACAGGACATCTCCACTGCCTCCAACCGTCCCCTCGCTGCAACTTTTACAACCCAAGCTTCACACCCATAAAAGAGTTTTTGATTCTACTAAAACTTCATACATTCCCTTCTTTGCCTCATAGATAACATTTTTGTCTCCACATATCCTCAACGCCCCACTCACCTTTTTTCCCTCTTCAATTCTATGATTAACCTCATCCTTCATAAACCCATCCGCTAACACATCAACTCCCAAATATATGAAACATTTATAAGTGATATCCAATTTTTTCTTTATCAATTATCTGATACCCTCATCACCTTACTCTTATCTTTGTTCACTTTCAATTTTCTCCCCTTTAAAACACCCTCCCAAAACTTTTCAACTTAGAATCTCTCAGAAGCACTGTATAAATCAGCAAAAAGTAACTGAAGTAACTGTGTCTACTTCCATTTTGTACTTGATTCCCCATAATTTAACCCACCCCTCTCCACTATATTAAAATATAATAATATATATATATATTATATATAATAAATATATATATATATATATATATAAAATATATATATTATATATAATTATATATACATATATACTATATATACATATATATAATATATATATATATATATATATATATAATATATAATATATATATATATATATATTTAAAATATATTCATATATATATATATATATATATATATATATTATATATATATATATATATATTATTATATATAATATATATATAAATATATATAATATATATATATTGCCTGAATTCGGAAGTTTATAAGGCGATTGTGTCATTTCCTGCAGGATCTGCAGGAGGTTACACGGGAAATTTCCCGACCTCAGCACCTCAAGGAGATGGTTTAAATCCAGTACTCGTGCACCCTGCTTAGTTCTTCTCACCGAGATAACAACTTTCGTCAACAACTGCCTGGCTGGGCGAACCCCAAAAAGAAATTAAACCTTTCTTTTTTGGAGCCTCACTGTGTGCCTTTAAAGAAAAAGGATGGGGAATCAGACCCATTGCCGTTGGAAACACCCTTCGCCGTCTCGTTGCCAAAGCAGCAGTAAGAAACATTCGCCTAGAAGCTGCCAGTTTACTCCAGCCACACCAACTGGGCTTTGGGGTCCCTCAAGGCAGTGAAGCTGCAGCTCATGCGGCAAGGGCCTACATCAGGGACCTACCAGAAGACAAGGCCATAGTCAAACTTGATTTTAGAAATGCCTTTAATATGGTAAAGAGAGATGCTGTCTTGCCAGCTGTTCGGGATCGCTTCCCCAGTCTTTTTCCCTTCATTTCAGCCGGCTACAGCAAACCCTCAATTTTTGTTTTGGAGAACATAAAAATTCTCTCATCAAAGGTGTTCAAGCAGGGTGACCCACTAGCTCCACTTCTCTTCTGCTTGGCAGTAAGAAAAACAACTTCCAGCCTACGCAGCGAGCTTCAACATCTGGTACCTGGATGATGGCACTCTGGCAGGTACTGAAGAGCCCCTGGTAGGGGACCTAAAACTGGTGAAAACAACAGGGAGAAGACTTGGGACTCGTCCTCAACCCCTCCAAGTGTGAAATCATCCCAAAACCAGGAAATAATCAATGCTGTGCGAAGATCCTCCCAGAAGTCTCTACTACCACTCCGTCCAACAGTACCCTTGGGAGCACCGCTGGGTCACCAGGCCATCGACACAATCACAAGGACAAATTGAATGCCCTGATGAGAATGGAGGAGAGAATAACAATCTTGATGCCCAGATGCTCTGTATCTCCTCACAAGGTGCCTTACTTTTCCCAAAGACTCACTTACTTCCTCAGGTGTGCACCTCTTTTGAAAACCCAACACATGACAAATATGACGCACACCTGAGGTCAACCCTTAAGAAGGCACTGAACCTGTCACTAGAGGATCAGCAATGGGATCAGGCAACCCTCCCAGTACGACTGGGAGGTATAGGGGTGCGCAAAGAACGATGTTGCTTTACCTGCTTTTCTGTCTTCGTGTTTGGCTTCCAGTGCATTAGTCAAGAAGATTGTTCCCGAACGCTTGAGAGACATGGTAGGTGCTCAAGACCCCAGGTTTACTGAAGCAGCGATTCGGTAGGACACCCCTTACAGATTCCCCCAGTAGACCACTCCTCCCAAAGAACACAAACGTCCCACTGGGAAAAACCCGATCATGGAAAAAATCGCAACAAAATGCTCTCCAACGCCTCAGGAAAGGACAAAGCTCGTCTCCTGGCAGTGAAGGCACCCACACTCAGGAGATTTCCTGTTTGCTGTTCCCAATTCCTCTTTGGGGACTCGACTAGACCCACAGGCATTCGGATTGGTGTTGCTCTTTTGCCTAGCCGCCCCACCTCACCGAACATAGGTGTATTTGCGGCAGGGCGACAGCTGATCAATTCGGACTTCATGATCTCGTGTGTCACACAGCAGAAGAGAAGTATGCCCGGCATGAGGAGGTCAATGACAAACATAAGAGAAGCCTCGCCACAGCCCGTTGCCCAGCTCAACGGGAAACCCCCAAGTGCAGAGGTCTGACGGAAGTCTAAAGCGTCCTGATGGAGCCACTATGCTACCTTGGAAGGATGGAAAGCAGATTGCCTGGGACTACACATGCGCCGCCACATTGGCAGACACCTACTTGCCATACTCCGTAGTGGAAGGGGGTGGAGCTGCCAGCCACAGGGAGACTCAGAAAGATCCGCAAATATGAAGGGCCTTCCCCTTTGCTATAACTTCATCCCAATCGGGTCGGAGACCCTTGGAGCATGGGGCAAGTGTGCTCTAAAGTTCCTAATAGAGCTGGGTGAAAAGCTCATCATAGAAACAAAGGACCACAGGGCGACCAGCTTCCTCTTTCAGAGACTCAGTTTTTGCGATCCAGAGAGGAAATGCCTGCAGCATTCTGGGGACGCGGCCCACCCGCCGGGACTGGGTGAAGTATCCCAGATGTAGCGCTGAGTTACCTATGTTGTTTTACTTTGTATCGTATTTTTGTGAATGTTTTGTCAATGTATTTTGTCTTTAAATAAAATATATATTATAATTTAAAATAGGGGGTGGGAGGAGAAAATTCTCAAACAACTTCAGGGAGAATCTTGAGTTTTCCCTGAAGCAAGTTTATTCTTTTCTTCTGAGGATGAGGGTCCCTACAATAGTTCTAGTGGTACCTCCCTATATTATTTATATATATATTATATATATATTATATATATATATATATATATATATATATATATTATATTTTATATATATATATTTATATATTATATATATATATATATATATTTATATACTAGATATATATATATATAATATATATTATATTAATAGTATTATAATATATTTTATATATATTATATATATATATATAATATATTTAATATATATATATTATATATATTATATTTTTTATATTTATATATATAAATATATAATATATATATATATATATATTTTAATTATATATATATTATATATATAATTATATATATATATATATAATATATATAAAATATTTATATATTATATAATATATATATATTATAATATATTTATTAAAAATATATATATATATATATTTTTATATATTTATATATATTATATTTATATATATTTTTAAAAATATATTTATATATTAAGGAATTCTTGACTTTGGGGAAGTGTAGTCTTAATACCGTTATGTAGTAGATAAGCTTCAACCCACTATTTAAATTTAAACAGCCACTCAGTTTTTAATGACCCTTGTGTATAGACTTTAAATCTCATTAATCAAACATTGACCCATAATGACCCTTGTGCCGTAGATAGACTTGAAGCCCCATTTAACCACCACCATCTTAGGCCTAAGAACTTTGACGACGTTTCGGTCCCTTCCTGTAATATAATGGTCCCGACGGCCCAAACGTTTTTAATTTTCTTCTGCGGTGTGAGCTGTTTTTTTAACTGTTCCAGCCCTTGGTATTGTGACTTCTTATCTTTTTTCCTTCTCTGCTTCATCTTCTTCATCTTCTTCTTCATCTTTCTTCTTTTCTTCTTTTCGTCTTCTTCTTTTTTTCTTCTTCTTCTTCTTCTTCATCTTTATCATCATTATCACATCATCATCATCTTATCATCATCATCATCATCATCCATCTCATTCTTCCTTCTTCTTTTTCATCACATCATCATTATCATCATCATCATATCACATCAATCATCATCATCACATCATCATCATCATCATCTTCTTTCTTCTTTTTTTTTTTCTTCTTCTTCTTCATCATCACATCATTATCATCATCATCATCATCTCAACATCCATCATCATCTCTCATCCCTCATATCATATCTTCTTCTTTTTTCTTTTTCATAATTATCATTTTCATCATCATCCAAACATTCATTCATCATCATCACATCCATCATTCATCACTCTTCTTCTTCTTCTTCTTTTCATCACATCTCATTATCATCATCATCATCATCTCATATCTTTTCATCATCATATCATCTCATCTCATCATCTTTTTTCTTTTCTTCTTTTTCTTTTCTCATCATTATCATCATCACATCATCATCTCATCTCATCTCATCATCACATCTCATCATCTTCTTCTTCTTCTTTTCTTTTTTTTATCATCATCATCATCATTACATCATCACATCATCATCATATCATCATCATCATCAACATCATCATCATATCATCATCATCATATCATCATCATATATCTCTTCTTTTTCTCTTCTTTTCTTCATCAAACTCATTAACTCTCACATCATCATCATCATCCCCCATCACATCTTCTTCTTCTTCTTTTCTTCTTCTTTTTTACATCACATAATCATCATCATCATCATAACATCACATTTCTCCCCTTCTTCTTCTTCTTCTTCTTCTTTTTCTTCTTCTTCTTCTTTTTCTTCTTCTTTTTCTTTTCTTCTTCTTTTTCTTTTTTCTTCTTCTTCTTTTTATTATTTTTATTTTTATTTTATTTTTTATTTTTATTATTTTATTATTTTATTATTTTATTTTTATTATCATTTTTATTGTTATATTATTATTTTTATTTTTATTATTTTTATTATTATTATTATTTTTGTTATTATTTTTATTATTGTTTGTTGTTTGTTTTTTTATTATTATTATTTTTAATTTTAATTATTATTTTTTTTTATTTTTATTAATTTTATTGTTATTATTTTTTTTTATTATTATTTTTATTAATAGTAGAGTAGTATAGTAGTATAGTATTGTTGATTGTTTTTGTTGTTTTTATTGTTGTTTTTATTATTATTTTATTATTATTATTATTATTTTTTTTTATTATTTTTTTTATTATTTTTTTTATTTTGTTATTAATATTTTTAAAATTTTTTATTATTATTTTTTTTATTTTTATTTTATTATTATTATTTTTTTTATTATTTTTATTATTTTTATTATTGTTATTATTATTATTAAAATTTTTTATTATATTAAATTATTATTATTTTATTATTATTATTTTTTTTTATTATTTTTATTATTATTATTTTTTTATTTTTATTTGTCTTTTTCCTTTTTTTTGGTCTTCTTGTCCTCGGGTAATATCTTCGGGTACGGGACACTAACTACAGTACATTAATTAACATACATATCACATATGTGTTGATTATTTAAAATCTAAAAATGTCTGATAAAGACTTTTCCATTAGGTTATTGGAAATAAATAACTGGTAAGTTGTGATTGTCAGTCCTATGATTTTTATGAAATTTATAAGTTTTTTAAAAAATTTTTTTCGTTCCGTCAACATTGATAATATTAAAAAATTTTTTTTTTCCTTTTAGTTGATAACCTTAAACCTTTTTTCAATTTTTTTCTGTTATTTCCACTTCTATTTTTTTCTTCCCAGCACTGACTCTTTTTTTTTTTTTCCTTAGAAATTTTCTCCCACCTAGTCTTCCTGCCCCCCACATTTCTGTTTCCCCATTCATCTTTACTATGAAATAAAAATATCCCCTAATAATTACCTTTTTTATTGCAGTGGTGTTTTCCCCCCGGGGGAAATCTTAAACTGGGGGGTAAAATGTCAATTCAGGCCGGGAGAAAAATTTGGGGTGGGGTTCTGGGACACTGAAGTGGGGGAAGCTCAACCACTTCCCTCAACTTGGGGCGGGGGGAACTTGCACTCTTCCAAACTGGTCAGTCTTCTTATTCCTTCTCCCGCGTCGAAAATTACTGTTCGTATTCTACCTAGCCGCGGGAAATTTTTGGGGAAAAGGGAAGACTTTCATGAGGGAAGTCTCCATTTTTATTATGTTGCGTTTTCTTTTATTATTTAATTATTATTTTTTATTTTTATTATTATTATATTATTATTTTTATTATTTTATTATTATTATTTTTATTATTATTAATTATTACTATTATTATTATTACTAAAAAAAATTCCGAAAAAAAAATTTTTGCTGTATCGGGGAAGGGGGTGGTAATTAATTTGATCACGGAAGTGAAAGCCGCTCCGAATTTTAAAAAAAACACAGTCCCGTCTTCAAGGCCCCTCCTTGAGAAGGGCGTTTTTTGAAAAGCTGGGGCACAGCGCACACCACAGCACCACCCAACCCAGAGCACCCCCACCACAAAACCACCAGCAGCACACCACACAGCAAGCACAAGATGGTTCTCCATAAAAAACCCCGCGCGATTCTCAAGGGATTATGGCCACCCTTTTTCCCCTCTCGTCCCTGGCTTACCTGGTTAAAATCTCATATCGTTTACATACCAAACTCCAACACACAGCTTTTCGCTGGTTAAAACCGATTTTCCCTTTTTCCCAACTGTACACCCCCAGCAAGTTCAAACCCTCTCTCTAAGGAAAATAAAGTCTCAAATACGTGTGTAGTCAGACCTAAGCCAGGACAAGGTGGACCCCTCCAGAATCCTTCTTCACTCACCCCGCCACCCCACCCAAAGTAAAATCAGGCCAAACCCAAAAACCCCCTCGGGAAAGAGATCTTTGGGGGACAAATGCCTCCTTTTTCTCCTCCTCCCCCACCCTCCTTATCTTCCTTCCCCTTCTCCCAATTTCTTCGTAAAAAGGAAAACACAAAAAATCTTTTGGGTTTGGATAAGTTGATGGGGATTAATCGTTATTTTTCCATTATTGCGTAGTTTTATACATTATTGCAAAGCTGTGATTGTATTATACTTTTCTTTTCATGCGTATTTTTATTATACATTATTTTCAAGCTTGTTGTATTTTACATTAATTTGCAATGTGTGATTGTATTATCATTTTAATTTGCAATCTGTGATTTATTTTACATTAATTTTCCAAAGCTGTGATTGTATTTAACTTTAATTTTTCAAAGCTGTGATTTGTATTATACATTTAAATTTTCAATCTGTGATTGATTATACATTAACTTGCAAGATGTGATTGCAGTTACATTTTTTGTATTGTTATGATTGTATTATACATTTTTTTATTGCTTGATTGATTATACATTATTTTATTTTTCTGTGATTGATTAAACATTTTTTTGTATTTTGTAACTGAATTTTTCAAAATTATACAATACTGTGATCGTATAACGTTTTTTTTCCCCCTGTGTGCCATTTTGTACTGTATAAAGCTTGCAGTAAAAAATACAAAAACTTTTTTAAATTTTGGGTTTTTCTGAGATACAAGCGGTACCAGTGTCTTTGGGTTGATAAATTTTTTGTATTTCACAAGGCCATACCCGTCTGGGCCACGAAAAGGCCATAATAGTGGAGTTCAATCCTTCGCCGGAATAGCTGTCTGCCTCCCACCAGTAAAAACATTGAAGTTGTCTAGTCCCGAACCCTAATGGAACACTTTTCAAGCTTGCTTGCCCCCCGGCCCTGAATGACCCCCTACGCGTTCACGTTCCCGTTGAAGCAAAAATAATAATAAAAAATAAATAATAAAATAATAATAAAAATAATAAAAATTTGCATTGTGTTTTTTTTAAAGGGGAAAGAGCCCCCCAAAAAAAAATTTCTTCCAATTTCCGTTTGTTTTTGAGTTGGTGTGAAAAATCGCCCTGCTGACACGTTGTAGCGCCCTCTGTCAACCTACCCCAACATGGGCCCCAGGTTTCCCCAAAATCATTTAGCTAACACCAAAACCTCGCTAGGGCGGGGTTTTATGCCCTTTTAAAACACAGAGCGCCGTCTAGACACCAGACTTATGGCCTCACCCCAAACACACACTGCTGCGATGAATCCATAATCGAGACTGTAAAACGGGGCAAACCTTCCGCTTTTTCCCCCAAATCCCTTTTCGATTTCCCTATTTTCGGGCATAGAGCCCTCTGGTAGCCCTTAAAAAAACAAAGAACGGCTTGATGCCAGTCCACCCTTGTTTCAGGGCCCGTGTTGTTCATCACTTTAAAAGACCGAAACTGATGAACGTGCAAACCCGAGAACGTAATGAACTCGGTTTTGTTTTTTATTTTTTTTTTTTTTTTGTTTTTTTTTAAATTTAATTTTTTTTTAAGCTCTGCCCCGGGAAATTTTCATTGGAGAGAACTTTCTTTTTTTCCCCCGGGCAGTTTCCCATTAAAAAGGGTACCGGGTGAAAAAGGGCGGGGGGGGGTGACCCGGCCCCTGGGGTGGCCCCGGGGGGGGGTTAACCCCCCTCTCCCCCTCCAGGGTGAAAGGGGCCCTTTTTCCGAAAATTTCCCCCCAAAAAAAAAATTGGAAAAGTCTTTCCCACCGTTTCCAAGTCCCCATTTAGTTTTGGGGGCTTTTTTTAAAAAATTACCCCAAAACCCCTTTTTTTGGGGGGTGTGAAATCCCGGCTGTGAATTTTGGGCCCTTTCTGTCCCCCGAAATGACCCGGGGTTTCCCCCTTTTTTTAAAACCCCAAAGCCCGTGGGGGGGGTTTTACCCCTTAAACAAACCCGCAACCCCGACTTATGCTCACCCAAACCCCTGTTGATATAATCGCGGCTGAACTGTGCCCTTCCTTTCCATCTTCAGCGATTTCCAATTAAGCAAACCCTGACGACATAAACATAAGCTGAGCCGTCCTAACCTTATTTGGCTGTGTTCCCATAAACACCTGATGATACGTACGACTTTAAAACGGAACTCGTTTTCGGGGAAATACCATTTGAAGAAGCTTTCATTTTTTTCACGTCATGGTCGATTAAGGTCTACAAGAGCTGAAACATGACAAGCTCTGGTGACCATGCTCTGGTGGCCTGTGGTTAACGCTCTCGCTTCACACGGGAGGCCGGTTATTCCAGCCAGATAACGCGAATGGACGTGTTTCTTCCGTGTCTAGTTCCCATCGTAAAATGGGACCTGGTTTTAGTTGGATGGGTGTCCTGGGACACTGCTATAGGCTGGTCACATGACGGCCGGGGCGTTGAACCCCCGGAACTCTCTCCAGATAAACTCCAGATGACTTGATACAGCTCTACACAGAGCGAAAACGTCGCCACCAAAACAAAAATTGGCCCAAAATTGCCTCTTTCCTACATCAGTTTCCACAGTGCGACATCTGCATTCAGCTTTTCGGGTCTTATATTAGTACGTCGTCTGGGACAGCTTGAAATTCCCTCCCTACCGAACATGAAGTTAGTCTCTGTTCACATTATGCTTCGTAATTTCAGGCCTCTAAGGTGCCGTTAGCTGTGTTGATAACGAAAACGATTCATTTCCAGCCGTGTACCTAAAGTGAGTCAATTTGTCAGACCTTATTTTGTTATACACTGCTGGAGATTACTCGCTACGTGGCTACACTGCTCACGATTATTCTATACATGGCTACACTGACATGTGATAGTGCAACAGTGCAGCCATATCTCCACTTTTTAAGCATCTATAAATGCTTTACCTCAATACACGATATATGCGTACAGAAGAATGGACAGAAGACTCGAACCGGGTCCTGGCATACAGCAGGCCTAACGCTGTCACCACCAGCCACGCGCTTACAATAGGATGATTTCTTTACGATTAGCACCAGCTGTGGCCCCTCTACTGTCTCATTCCACAGCTTCTGTAGCTTTTGTGGTACGTCTTGTCTCTCTCTTCTTAAGATGTTATACCATCGTATCTATGGGTTTTTTCTTTGCAGAGCGTGTGTGTCATTTAGACCAAATTGTAGTGCAGGCGCTCGACCAACGTTCGCTATTCTTGCCACTGACTAATCGGGCTGTTATTAGTTGCCTGTTTGCTTCCAGTGATCAAACACACAAGGAGCTCTGACACTAAAGGAGCACTCAGGGTAAAAGGGCTCTAGACCAACTAAAGGGGGAAGCACAGGGGGAGTCTCATAACCGCTGGAAGGGCGCACAGAGAGTATTTAAACACTAAAGGAGAACACGGGGAGCTCAACACTGAAGGAAGCAAGCAACGAGCTCCACCATTAAAGAAGCGCTCAAGGAGCTCTAACACAAAAGGGGAAAACCAAGAGCTCCATAACTCTTTCTCAAAGAAACCCACCAGTGGGTACCAAGACTCTAACACATGAGAAATGAAACTCTAGCTCTGGGTACGGAAAGCTCTGACACTGGAACGAAGGAGCTCTAGCCCTAGGTACGTAGGTCTCTCCCACACAAGCTGTCTCCCAGGCTGCCTCCACCCCGACACTTAACAAGACAATTGCTCCCTGGAGAGGTGTCTTACGATGTTCTCTCTCTCGTTAGTCATGCATCGACTCCGTCTTTCTCTCATAGACTTATGGCTATAACCTTTTTTTTTCGCTCTCTGATACTCTCTCTCTCTCTCTCTCTCTCTCTCTCTTCTCTCTACCGCCTCTCTTTCTCTCTCACTTTCTTACTCTCGACCCTCTCTTTCTCACTGTCTAGCCTCTCTCTTTCTGTCTCTCTGTTCTTCAATATTCTTTTACCATCCAATCTCATATTCGCTCTCTCCTCTCCTCCTTCCACTCTCTTTCTTCCCTCTTATCCCACATCTCTTGCTCCCCCCTCTCACTCTCTCATACCCCTCTCTCAAATTTCTATCACATTCTCTTATCCTCTCATCCCTTACTCTATCATGATTTTCTTATAACGGTGGATCGAGCTTTCAACTCTCTATACTCCCATTAAATATATTTATATTCCAAGCTCTTTCGTGACTTCTCACATCATCAAGGACCTATAAAAATAAAAGATTAATAAGAAAAAGTATAAGGACGAGACTACACCTCACCGCCAACCACCAACAACACCTGACTTGATGTAAGTAGGTAGTTGGTGATCCGTGAAATGCAGTTTATTTTCTGCCCAAAATTTGTTTAATATATATTAAATTCTCCCAATTTAATAATTATAAATGAATCCATTTAATAAAGAACGCAATTTAATTTTCCTAAATTTATGTTTTTATTTTTTTTTTTTTTTTTTAATTTTTTTTTTTTTTTTTTTATTAATTTAAATTTAAAATTTATTTTTTTTTTTAAAAATTTA
>NC_069408.1:45524362-45526276 GCF_026875155.1 Cherax quadricarinatus | reverse complement strand
GGAAAAAAAACGCCCTTCTAGCACCCCACCCTGTTACTGGGTTTTCGTAACAAGTAGTCAGTATCCTGGTCCAATTATCCATTAGAATTCAGTATGATTCAATAGTGCTTCAGGATTACAACTGGTAGGCTACTAACTAGAGAAATTAAAATTTTATAAATTTATTAAGTATCGTCTAGAGCAGTGGTTCCCAAACTGGGGGTAAATTACCCCCTGGGGTTAAATTACCCCCTGGGGGTAATTTAACCATTTTTGGGGGGTAATGGAGGGGTGACAGAAAAAAAGTTATGAATTCTGAAAATCAAGAAAACAATGCGGTACCCGGTATGAGGATTATTGTTAACTTTGTCTTAGTATATAAAGTTGTAAAGTAAACCTATTATAAGTAAGTAATAAAGTTAAACCAAATAACAATAAACATCAAAAACTAATATACAGTATTAGAAAAGAAGAACTATATAGCTAAGTGTGTGGAAACCCAAAAGTATTTTGACAAGTATGCTTCAGGACAAAAGTCACTCAGTAGCCCAGATCGACCTGTCCAGTACGCGTCACTCACTTCCTGAGGCTGCTCTATTTTCACACTGTCAGTTTATCTGTGAGCATCAGCCGAGGTAGACATAAGCTGGTATGTATGTGTACTGCCCTGTGCAGTATATAGTTAGTATTTACCCACTGTTACTGTGAATTTGTAGCTATTATTAATTTTATATATAATGTATGTGTGGTTCTTACGTTTTCAATGGTTTTGCTAGGATTAGCAGAGTATGCGAGGCTGTATACGTTCACGTTTAGCCATATATATCAATAATAACAACATTTTGTGAAAGGGGTAACATGCTTTATGTGGCATGTTAAATTGGGTAACAAGCTGAAAAAGTTTGGGAAGCACTGCTCTAGAGGAATATTATGAAAGTAAATTGATCAATTCAAACAAATTAATAATAATCACTTGTACATACATCCACTTTTGGAGATGGTGAAAGTTGGGGATAGTGAAAGTTGGGGATAGTGAAAGTTGGGGATAGTGAAATTTGGGGATGGTGAAAGTTGGGATGGTGAAAGTTGGGGATAGTGAAAGTTGGGATGGTGAAAATTGGGGATAGTGAAAGTTGGGGATGGTGAAAGTTGGGGATGGTGAAAGTTGGGGATGGCGAAAGTTGGGATGGTGAAAGTTGGGGATAGTGAAAGTTGGGATGGTGAAAGTTAGGGATAGTGAAAGTTGGGGATAGTGAAAGTTGGGGATAGTGAAAGTTGGGATGGTGAAAGTTGGGGATGGTGAAAGCTGGGATGGTGAAGTTGGGGATAGTAAAAGTTGGGATGGTGAAAGTTGGGGATAGTGAAAGTTGGGGATAAAGTTGGGATGGTGAAAGTTGGGGATAATGAAAGTTGGGGATGGTGAAAGTTGGGGATGGTGAAAGTTGGGATAGAGAAAGTTGGGATGGTTGAAAGATGGGGGATAGTGAAAGTTGGGATGGTGAAAATTGGGGATAGTGAAAGTTGGGGATGGTGGATGAAAGTTGGGGATGGTGAAAGTTGGGGATAGAGAAGTTGGGATGGTGAAAGTTGGGGATAGTGAAAGTTGGGATGGTGAAAATTGGGGATAGTGAATGTTGGGGAGGTGAAAGTTGGGGATGGTGAAAGTTGGGGATGGTGAAAGTTGGGGATGGTGAAAGTTGGGGATGGTGAAAGTTGGGATGGTGAAAATTGGGGATAGTGAAAGTTGGGGATGGTGAAAGTTGGGGATGGTGAAAGTTGGGGATGGTGAAAGTTGGGGATGGTGAAAGTTGGGGATTGTGAAAGAATAATTAAAAGTTTTTAAGGTTTCTCTGGTGAAGCAGAGAGAGAGAGGTAGAGCAGCAATAGTAGCCGGAATAACAACAACAGCAGCAGCAACAGCAACAGCAATATCAA
>NC_069408.1:45499362-45519362 GCF_026875155.1 Cherax quadricarinatus | reverse complement strand
GTTCCAGGTGCACTGTGTGTTCCAGAGCCAGTGTGGTTCCAAGAGCAGAGTGTTGTTCCAGGAGCACAGTATTGTTCCAGGAGCACAGTGTGGTTCCAGGACCAGAGTGTGGTTCCAGGAGCAACAGTGTGGTTCCAGGAGCAACAGTGTGGTTCCAGGAGCAGAGTGTTTATCCAGGAGCACAGTGTTGTTCCAGGAGCACAGTGTTGTTACAGGAGCACAGTGTAGTTCCAGGAGCACAGTGTGGTTCCAGAAGCATAGTGTAGTTCCAGGAGCAGAGTGTTGTTCCAGGAGCAGAGTGTTGTTCCAGGAGCAGAGTGTTGTTCCAGGAGCAGAGTGTTGTTCCAGGAGCTGAGTGTTTATCCAGGAACACAGTGTTGTTCCAGGAGCACAGTGCTGTTACAGGAGCACAGTGTAGTTCCAGGAGCACAGTGTGGTTCCAGGAGCACAGTGTAGTTCCAGGAGCACAGTGTGGTTCCAGGAGCACAGTGTTGTTCCAGGAGCACAGTGTTGTTCCAGGAGCACAGTGTGGTTCCAGGAGCACAGTGTGGTTCCAGGAGCAGAGTGTTGTTCCAGGAGCACAGTGTTGTTCCAGGAACACAGTGTTGTTCCAGGAGCAGAGTGTTGTTCCAGGAGCACAGTTTTGTTCCAGGAGCACAGTGTAGTTCCAGGAGCACAGTGTTGTTCCAGGAACACAGTGTTGTTCCAGGAGCACAGTGTAGTTCCAGGAGCACAGTGTTGTTCCAGGAGCACAGTGTAGTTCCAGGAACAGAGTGTGCTCCTGGAACCACACTGACTTCCATTCCGTCTGTCATGCATCACCCAGGGGCTGACATCATGCCAAGAGACCGTGTTTTCTTTACCCAATAAACTCTTAAAGACATTTATGGTAATCTCAGCCGTTTCCATGACATTACAAGTAAAAAGGCTTGTCTTACCATTCACTCGAGAATATAAAAAAAATTACAACATAAATGTATACATTCTTTAATAATAATAAAAATTTAATAATAATAATAATAATATAATAATAATTAATATTAATAATAAAAAATAATAATAATAAATATATGTTTTAAATTTATTAATAAGGGATTTAAAAAATAATTTAAGAAATAAAGTTATTAATCAGTGAAGAGTTTCTTAATTATTAAGTGTTTTAGTGATTAAAGCAAAGGAAGCTTTTAATTGGCGAATATTTGGCTCTATGTAGGGCATCATTCGGGTATGAGCTTTATGTAGTCTTGTATCTGTGTGGAGCTTTACAAAGTCAGGGTTTCACACTGTGTAGGCTTCATCAAGTCATGTTTTACTGTGTCTCGATCCTTATCTGTCATGCTTCCCTCTACGTTGAGCTTTGTCAAGTTACTGACGTTATAAAGCTCTACACAGAACAAAAGTTGTCCAGATTTAAGCTTGCTCTAAAACGTGGTCTTTTCCTCATTACTGTACTGTTTTCCACCTACAGAAAAAATTTTCCCTTCAGCTCAGCCAGCTTAACAAGTGGTATGTACATTGCAAATCCTGTTTTAAAACGAAGTATATTCAGATTATCCACACAAAAATTAAAATTTTATTAAAACAGTGATTCTTTTGGCCGGGTTTTATATAAAAAAATATTCTTTTACTTATGTATGCCACGTAAGTTGTTAGTTTTGAGGCTACTTTAGAAGATGATGTATCTCCATCTCCGAGAGCTTAAAGAAGGAACGCTCTCTTATCTCTCAGCATACTCCGGCTACCCTCACATACTTCTGTCCTCAGCCTACCTCTTTTGCTCTTCAACAGAGAATATTTTGTCCTCTCCACGGGTTTATATTTTTATAATATTCCACGTCTCCTGCTGGTAATACGGCGAACGAACTTCCCCTTTTTTTATACAGTACTTTCATAAGGGTTCATTTGGCGGAAGTTACTTTCTCTCGTGAAGAGATAGCCTCTTTGCCGCTTTCTCTGCGTGCATCGTAAGGGTCACTTTAAGTCTCGTTAAAAAAAAAGATTTTCCCTCTTCAGTGCTTTGACTTACGTTTGAAGACTGACTTCTAGTCCACCATTCGTGAATTTCGAAACTTTCTCTTTTCTTTTGGTTCCTGAGGACCGTTTCTCGGCTGCTGAGAATAGTTCCTGGATGCTGAAAGTCGTTCTTGAATCTGCAAGTCGTTTTTGGACGCCCAAAGTCGTTCTTGGATGCTAGAAAATCATTTATATGGTTTCTGAAGCCTTTCTTAGTTGCTGCAAGTCGTTCTTAAAAACTTGGATCTTTGAAATCGTTGTTAGATGCTGAAAATAGTTGTAGGGCCTCGTTTTTTCGATGCTGGAAGATCCCAGGAGAGTAAAATTATGTCACTGTAAGAGTATCATAATATGTATTTCAGAATATTAATAATAGTCACAATATCGTGGCTGCAACACCTCACAATACCGTGGCTGCAACAACTCACAAAGCCGTTGTTGCAACAGCTCACAATACCATGGTGCAACAATCACAATTCGTGGCTGCAAGTTCTCACAATATCGTGGCTCAAAAAACTCACAAAATCATGGCTGCAAGAACTCACAACACCGTGGCTGCAACAGTTTGCAATATCGTCGTAGCAACAACTCGCAATTTCGTGGCTGCAACAACTTACAAATATCCTTTGAACGAAGACCTATTGACTAGTGGATGGTACCCCCTTGACCCCGCCTCCTCCTGCTTTGCCTCACCTGACTACAGCATATAAGCCACTGCTACGGCCCTATGCTGTACATTCTACAAGTTTGATGGACTGAACACATGACTCCAGGTGAGGGACTGATTACTTAAAATCCTCCTCTCCTTACACCTTTCTGCTTTGTATTGGACTGATGAAGCCACTGTGTGGCGAAAAGTTTATTGGGAAAAAAGATTCCCATATGTTGCATAAGTGTCTCAATCTTCAACTTGTCGTTTTTCTTCTTCTTAAAACCCTTCATCACATCTCCCCAATTTTGTAGAAGAAGATTAAGACGATGTTTTGGTGTCAGGAAGGAGCGAAACGTCGTCGAGTGTGTGGGTTATTTCAAGTATGTTTTCATATTGAGGTCATTTTTTAATGGGCACCCTTTAAATTTCACGTTTTTAAAAAGTTATTAGTCATGAGTAGAACATTCAACTGTAATAATGTTGGTAGAATTACCGACAATATGTAAAGTAAAAGGACACAAGTGCAACTAATGTGACATTTTATTGTGGCAACGTTTCGCTCTCCAGGAGCGAAATGGCTTGATAAAAGCTCCTGGAGAGCGAAACGTTGCCACAATAAAATGTCACATTAATTGCACTTGTGTCCCTTTTACTTAACATTCAACTGTCTTTTGTTGCCTCCAAAAACAATCTCCCGCACTGTCTTCCACACTGTCTCCCCCACTGTCTCCATCATTGCTCACCACTGTTCCACCCTGTCTCCACCCCTGTCTCCATCACTGTTCCACCCTGTTCCACCACTGTCTCCACCCGTCTCCCCACGTCTCCCCCGTCTCCCACTGTCTCCACCTTCCCCCACTCTCTTCACCACTCTTCCGACCACATCACCGGCGCATTTAATTAAATCAGGTGTGATAAATTTCCATTTCCCTTTAAAGAGACGCTGGAAAAGTTAATTAGAACGAAGGAATCGGGAACTTTGTAAATTAGGCAGGGAGCAAAGGAGAATGGGTTTTAGTTAACACACCTGCCAGCCTAGGGCACCACAGAGTCACATTACATATCTTTGTGGACAGCATTTTATGCCCCTTTCCCTCTCTTTCTACCCACATCTCTGTCTCTGTCTCTCCCCTTTGGGTTTCTTCCAGCAATATTTTTTTCCACACACCGGTAAATGCGAGGCACAAAATTTCCCCATTATCTCAGGAGCAAGAAAACCTTTGTCAGCGTATTAAGTGAGCTTATGCATACAAACCACCCAGCAATGTAAAAATAAGGGAGGGGCCTCTAAGTAATTCAGCTGTGAAGGAACCTTGTAGGTTTTAAATAAACTTGCTGGAGTATTACTTACTTTAAACCGTGAAATATATTGGAAGTTCTGGTAAACTTGTTTGTTTTATTGGGGGATAAAGTAAGACAGGGAGAAAATAAAGGGTAAAAATTCCCTAGGGAAAGCACGAATTTCGAGTGGAGAGAAGGGGTAAGATCCTTGAGATATTGGTTTTAATCGTGGTTCCTAATTTTTTCGGGTTCAGGAGTGGTTTTCGAGTTCAGGAAAAACTCGGGTTCATTCCCAGTTTAAATTTGGGTGTGGGGGGAGTTTTCCAAAAATCTTTTTTTGTTCCCTGTGGAGTTGAGAGGGACCAACCCCATGGGTTTGCTCTCATTGCCCTCAGTGAATATTTCTATTTCTCCCAGTGAGTCCCGTCTCCCCTGGTCAGATTTCTCCGTTTCCCTTGACAGTTGTCTCCACATTTTGCTTCAGGATTCACATTTTTCCCGATACAGAGCAAAAAACTCTTTTCCAAGGGTGAGGGATTGACCACCTTCGAGGGGGATGGATGATTCCTGTTTTGCATTTTCCTGTACTCAAATGAAGAAGTCTACTGTGTAGGCAAAGCGTTTCGCTAAAGATATCTCACTCTTGCAATGTGTCTTATCGTCTGTCGGTATTGTGTCTGTTCATTTCACCTGAGTATCTTCATAAACATACAAGTTTTAAAATATGTATCTAAATTTCCCCAGTCTTCCCCGGTTCAAATAAGTACAAGGTTTTTTTGTTTTTTAAATTCCCTTGTGGGCGTAGTCCTTCGCAGTGATTTCTTCCGGGGTTTTGTTTATCAACCTGTCTGGTCGGGGAAAAACCCAAAAAAATTTGAAGGCATTTGCTGCTTCCTTCGTGGAAACATGACCCCAACAGAGAAGGGATCGACTGGCTGCTCCCCAAAGTGCTCGGGTTCGACACCCACGCGCTAAGGAAAGTCATTCCCCCACGCCCACGCCCCTATCCTGCCTTTTATCTCTCCCTAAAAAAATGATTTTTTGCAAAAAACCCTCCGAAAACTCGACACACTCTGTCGCTGCGACCCCCCGCGCTGCCCCCCCTCCTGGCCCTTCCCCTTAGTGTGTTCCCTTCATTTGTTAAAGGGAAAGAAGTTCCAAGAATGTGAGGAAGTTCGGATGTAAGCTTTATCAAGCTTATAATGATAGACCAGTTTGAAGTTATGTAGGCTTTCCAGTGAGTGAGGTGAGTTTTTCAGATTACGATGAAACAGCCACAGGGGTAGGGGTTTAATGTAGTTCTAGGCTTTTGTGTTTTTCAATCAAACTCATCAGGAGCTTGCAATGTTGCAGAAATGGGGAGGAAATCCAGACAGATTCCTTCAGGGATCCCTCTCTCCGATTGAGGAGCTACAATTATATTTTAAATTTATTTTTTAATATATTATATATTTATAAATATATAAAATATATTATATATATTATATATTTTTATTTTATTTAAATATATATATATATATATATTATATATTATATATATATTTATATATTATATATTTAATATATTTATATATAATATATATATATATATATATATATATTATTTTTTATATATATATATATATTTTATTTTTGCAAAACAACCATTGAAAAAATAGAGAAATTCCAAGGCTTTCGTGAATACTCACATTATCAAGGGAATATGAAAGTAAAATCCAAGGGAAGCTAATAAGGGGGCTGGCCCGCACCTCCCCATGATCCCCACAACGGTTAAACCCCGACGCGCGCCGACCCAACTTGGAAGGTCTTTGCAAAATCACCCACAAATATTCTCCCCAAAAAAATTTTAAAAATTTTTATTTGCCCAGTGTATTTTTAAAAATTTTTCCCAAATTCTATTAATTATAATTGGTCTAATTTATAAAAAACCAAAAGGGAAATATTCATATTATTGTAAAAAAATGTTTTTTATGAAACAAGTTTAAATTTAAATTTCCTGTGCCATGGATTTTCTTGATACTCTTTTATTTTTTGAAATCAATTGGAGGGTTTAAATATCTTACATGTAAAAAATGGATGGGAATTGTCCAGTTCAAAATGCTTTTATTTATGTTGTTTTAATCTTAGTTCGGTTTTTTCCCAGTTTGACGTAAAAAACTTTATCGCAAATTTTCAAGGAACTTTAGACACACCCACAGTTTTGGGGGGAAATTCTTTATCAAAATTTTTTTTTTACTGTATCAGATTTTGAATCAATTTTTAATAAAAAAATTCTTAAAGGAAGGCATATCAACCAAGTTTTCATGGTAAGGGAGAACCAAACATATTTTTAGTTGAAAAAGGCAACCGGGAAAAACCCCCTTATTCAAAATTGGCCCAATGTGCAACTTTGGGTATTTTTATTGGGAAAAACGTTTCGCCACACGGGTTTCTCCATACTAGGAAAAACTTGAAGAAAGGAGGAAATGAGGAAATCAGTCCTAAACCCTTGAGTCGATGTGTTCGCCCATCAATCTTGGTATTTATCAAGATTGATGGACTAAAACTTTTGACTAAAGGGGTTGGGGACTGATTACCTCATTATCCCCCTGTTCTTCAAGTTTCTCCTATGTATGGATGAGAACCCACTGTGTGGCGAAAGGTTTCCTCAATAAAAAAACCCAGGTTTGCACATGTGTCTTTTTTACAAATGTCGGTTCTGTGAACCATTATCTAAAACCTGCCTTATTAAACTAAAAAAAATTTTGGGGTTCTCCCTTTACCATAAAAATTTGGTTTGATATGCCTTTCTTTTTAAAGATTTTTATTAAAGTTTTTTTAAAAAAAATTTGATACAGTAAAAAAATTTTGAAAAAGAATTTCCCCCAAAGTGAGGATGTGTCTATAAGATTCCTTGTAAAATTTGCGATAAAGTTTATTACGGTCAAACGGGAAAAAAATCTCAAATTTTTAAAACAAAAAAATATAGCTTTAGAACTGGACAAGTTCCAATGCTTTTTATTCAGTAAGAGTTTTTAAACCACCAATTGATTTTCAAAAAGTTGGAAATAGTATAAAGAAAGTCCTGGTCGACGGGAAATAAAATTGAATCTTGTTTAAAAAAAGCAGTTTTGACAATAAAAAAAATATGAATATTTCTTTGGTTTATATAAATTAGATCCATTTATAAAAAATAAAAATTTGGGAAGAATTTTAATAATACATGGACAAATAATTTTTTTAAATTTTCTTGGGTAAAATAGTTTTGGGGGGTTTGTAAAAGGGACCTTCCAAGTTGGGTCGGCGCGCGTCAGGTTTTTTAACCGTTGTGGGTCTATAGTGAGGGGGGGTGGCCAGACCCCTTTTTAGCTTCCTTGGATGTTTTTTTCATGTTCCCTTGAAAATGTGATAGTCAAAAAGCGCTTGGAATTTTCTATTCTTTCAGAGGGGGGTTTTTTGCTTTTAATATTATATTAATATATATTTTTATTTTATAATATAATATAAATTATATATATATGGTGTGTTTTGGTGTGTGTGTGTGGTGTTGTGGTGTTGTTTTTTGTGTGTGTGTGTGTGTGTGTGTGTGTGTGTGTGGGGGTGTGTGTGTGTGGTGTGTGTGTGTATGTGTGTTTTGTGTGTGTGTGTGTTGGGTGTTGTGTGTGTGTGTGTGTGTTGTGTGTGTGTGTGTGTTGTGTGTTGTGTGTAAAATATTTTTCTCCCAATCGCCCCGATGATCCGTTTTACCGGGCACGAGCCATTGATCCACCCAAATACATTTCCCCTTTGGGGTTTTCCTTTGGCCCAATGCCTCGCCCTGACCCCTAAAAAAAAATGTCTAGACCTCCAGACGATGGAAAGCAGGAGAAAGACCTGAACACTGATCCCTTCGCTACTACCAGGTGCCTGTCAATCCCAAAACTTACTACTTTTGAGATGCTCCTCAGCTTCAGCAGCCCAAAAAATTAAAGGAATATGACTTCTCCTTAAGCCCATGTTTGGCATGCAAAGAGTACGAAACCTTTATTCGGGCATGTAACCCCTCATTTAAGGTTATCCCCCCCAACCAGCGAACCAGGTGACTGAGCGTTGTGTGGGGCCCCGTCGTTAACCCAGTACCCGGTTCCGGAAATGAGAAGTGGTTTTGGAATCGCAGGGTTTGGGGTACCACCTCCCCCCTCCCCTTGCATTCCCATTCTAGAGCTGGTTGAAGCACGGTTGTTCTTAGTGGCTTCTATTCGTCTTGTTACCGTTTAGTCACTAATACTTTGCTGTCATGTGTATTTTGTGTCTTTTGTTTTTTTGGTGAAGGTTTTTCAAACCCCCCCCGTGTTTATTTTGTCCCTTTACCCAAAGGTTAACAGGCCATTTGGCCCTGGGTTGTAAGCCCATGTTTTGAGAGTGTATTGAATTTTTTCCCTTGAAGATGGACAGGGGTTTTAAGCCTCCTGGGTCGGTTGGGGGCGGGGAGTAAACAGACCCTCCCAGTTGCTCTCCAGCTTCCTTCTTTCCATAGATCAAACGAGTTTTTAAAACAAATTCTTCCTGAAAACCTCAGTGATGCAGGAATAGAAGCCCTGTTTTTGCCAGGGCCCACTGAAGGGGACTCTTGCGCTCTAGAAAAAGCCCTAGTCAGCACTGGCCACAAACAGTCAAGCGGGATGGCCCCCAAACGCTGAAAAGGTGCTTGCAACTGTCAGGGCTTGCAACTCAGCAGGGAAGGGGCGCCCGTTCCAGGGTGTGAGCGCACTCGCTCCGGGGACTTCTCTAAACAGTTCCCTATCGGCATTGGGAACGCGCCTCGTCCCTAAGACCCCCCGTATTGCTGGCTTCCGCCCCTTTTACCCCCTTCCACGGATTTTAGTGTATTTGCGGCGAAGCGCAAGCCCACCAATTTTTGGTCACATGGGTTTAACGTTCCAAAAACAGCATCAATATATATTTTATATTTATACATACTTTAAAATTATTATTATATATATTTTTTTTATATATATATATATATATAATTATATATATATATTTTGATATATATATATTATATATATTTATATATATATTATTATATGTATATATAAATTAAACACATCGGGGATTTCCCCCCAAGGCAGGGTGACCCGAAAAAAAAAAAACTTTATCATTCACTCCCTCACTGGGCATACAGGGGAACGCTAGAATAATGTGATGGTTTATATGGAAATAAAATTAACCCCCATAGGTCAGATATCAGTGGTCTTTTGGGGGAATTATTTATCAAAACTGACGACTCGATGTGACAGCTTGGTGTTCGTTCACTCGATTGTACTCCCTAAATGTGGTTTAAGGGGGTTTGTCATAGCCCCGGTCCCACCCCTTCGCTGGTCGCTAATAGGTCCGCTGTCTTCCCTGCTCCCTGAGCTTTATCTATCTCTTGATAAAGCTTGTAGGATCCCGCCTCCTACATCCCAAATTTCCCCGACTGTTCCCCTTCCCAACTTCCCCCCTTGGGGTCATCTGAGTTTTGGTTCCCTTTGTGACCCCCTTTTTGCTGTGTCACATCTCTGAAAATCCTGTTTCCCTATCCAATTTTCAATTCCCCTCGGGATTTTATATGTCGTTATCATATCTCCCCTTTTCTTCAGTCCGGGGCTAGTCTTAGGTTTGGGTTTGGTAAAAAGGTTCGTCAGGAAAAAAGGACAAGTGTGTCCCCGCGGGGTCTTGTATTGATGACCCCCGTTGGGCTTTTGGCCATTCCGCTCGAGGCCTTCCGCTGGCTTTCCCGGCCCCCCTTTAAAAATTTTGGTTAGTTATAATTTTTTTTTTTTTTTTATTTGGGCTAATTTGTTGCAACCTTTTCACTTTCTCCAAATTTTTTGACGTGTTTGACAGGTGTGTGTTGTATATTCACCCAGTTGTGGTTTGCAGGAGTCAGGTCACAGCTCTGGCCCCGCCTCTTCACGTCGTTATGTGTGTGTGTACTCACCTTTTTTCTCCCTATTTGGGTTGCAGGGGTCGAGTACGTCCCGGCCCCGCCTCTTCGCTGATTGTACTAGGTCCCCTCTTCCCTGCCCCATTGGGGTCTATCATACCTGCCTTAAAACTATGTATGGTTCCTCCTCCACCAAATCACTTTTAGGGATTCCATGGCCTGGGTACTCTTGACGAAGAAATACTTCCCAACTCCCCCTTTTTTTTTTTGGTCTTCAATTCCATTGTGACCTCTTGTGTCTGTGTCCCCCTCTCGGAACTCCCGTCTTTGCCACCTGTCTATTCGCGCAGTATTTTTTTTGTCGTTTCGTCTCCCTGACCTCCTGGCCCCAGTGTCGTCAAACCCTTTCCCTCAACCTTTCTTCTGGGGCAATCCCGGGAGCCTGGGGCTAGTCTTGTTGCAAAATTTGCCTTTCTCTAATTTTTGACGTGCTTGACTAGGTGTGGATTCCCAAAATGGGGCTGCATACCCAGTATGGGCCCGACGTAGATGGTTTTTACAGAGTCTTAAACGGAATCCTTTGAGGTTGGAAAGCATCCTGGTTTGCCCGGGCCCGTAATTTTCGCAAAAAATTGATTGACTGGCCCCAGGAGTATGTCGGGTTATACTCACCCCCAGATCTTTTTCCTTGGTGAGGTTTTCGTCTTTGGGCCCTCTAAACTATATGTGTCTGGGTTTCTTTGCCCTTCCCCAATCTTCTTTTTTTGCATTGGCAGGGTTAAAATTCAAAGGGGCCAGTTGCTGGACCAGGCTTTTAGCCTGTAGGTCTCTTTTAGTGTGTTGTGTGTGTGTGTTGTGTGTTTTGTTGTGTTTTTGTGTGTGTGTGTGTGTGTTGGTGTATGGTTGGGGGTGTGTATGTGTGTGTTGTGTGTGTGTGTGTGTGTTTTACCATTAGCGGTTTACCAACCTGCGTTGTATCTGCGAATATATTGTAAGGGAGAGAGTATGCAAGGTGGTATTTTTATCTATGGCCCACATACCATTGCCAAATTGCGTGAATATCACCCGAGCAAGGACAGAGAAAGAGAGAGAGAAGACGGAGTATAGGAAGGGGGAAGAAAAAAGAAGGAATGGATGGAGAAAGAATGTGGGGATGAAGTCAGGGACGGGGAAGGAATAGAGGGAGAGGAGGTAGGGAAAAGGAGGAGAAGAGAGAGAGAAGGGAGGAAAGAGAGGAGGAGAGAGGAGTAAAGAAAAATTTTTTTGTAGAGAAAGTCCTGACGAGATCCGCTGTCCTCACTACATTCCAAACATGCCCGGGGCGGGCTCCTAAAAGGTTCGAAGAATTTAGAGCATTTAAAATCTTTTCTTCTTCTGTTGCCATTTTATGCCTTTTTTGCCTTTTTATTTTGCTTTTTAATACTAAATAATATAAAAACCCCTTTTTTTTATCAATTATTACAAAATTTTAATGTATTTTTTGATTAAATCTGTTTGTTAATTTTGGGGAAAAGGCAGTAACCCGGTGGGCCCTTCTGCCGAAAGGGGCAGGGGGTTTGATTCTCGCAGTAACTAAGGCCCGGTTCTGATCAACTGGCTGTTGCTATACTCGTTTTTAATAGTAATCGGTGGGAAAAATATCTCGTTCGAGCGAAAATTTCATATCACGTATAAAATTTCTTTAAAAACGATACGAGAAATTTTTATTATATATATTATTTATATATTTATAAATATTATATATATATTAATTTTATATATATATATATATATATATATATTATATATATATATATATATAATTTAGACTTTTTTGCATTTTTTTTGTTTTTGCGATAAAGTATTCAAAAATTTTTGCAAAAATCGTTTTTTTCTCCACACCCAGCGAAGTCTGTTGTTTGCCCCCCCTTGGGGCAAAAACGTGTTTGGTGCGACATGAGAGAGATGTGTATAGAGTGCGATCCTTTTCCCTTTTTATTTTCGAGGAGAGAGAGGGTGTATGGACGCACCATTCTGTGGCACTGCTAGGTGGTCCGGGCAGAGCTGGGTGCATGTGGGAGCGTCGCCAGACGCGAGAATTGCCAGTTGGAAAAAAAACATGGGCCCAAAAAATTTCGTGGTGGGGTCGTGTTTTCCACGACCGCCCCGAGCAATTCTGAGCCCACACACACACACTACAGAGGTAGATAAAGCTGCGGAGCAGGAAGAGTGAGGGTAGCGGCCAGGTGAAGGGGGGGGCCCGGAGCTGTGAAGGACCCCCCCCAACCATAAACTAGGGGGTCACAACACATTATCTAACTTGAAATGAATTTTTAGAAATTTACTTAAAAAGTTTTGTTTATATTTATACCCCTCCGCATCCCTTTGTTTCCGTTTTGCGAGACAGAATGATGAGGTAACTAAGTTGGGAAACATTAGCGACTTGTGACGTTTTTAAAAGGGCAATATCGGCTGAGAAAATTAAAAATTTCTCAGAGCTCCGTAGAGAGCTTCCAAAACGTATCAACGTCGTGTCAAAGAAACTCAGAAAACTGTAGAAATGTGTTTGAGTGGTTTAAAGCTTGTTTGCCAGAATAATTCTTATCTGGATCGTCTGCCCAGCACCCCTGCCCAACACCTGCTTTTCCCACCTCTTCAAAAACATTTTACTACCCAGCCTAACTCACCCAAAAAGGGTTGATTACAGGGCATGAGATAATGGAATGAAATGATAGGAAGGCGGTTGTTTTTTCACTTGCTGGTCCCCCGTCATGTCGTACTTATCGCCGCAACTCATGTCCAAAAAGGATCGCGCTGTGTGTGTAATATCGTTTTCAGCCCCCTATACCCATTCTGTGGGAGGTGCAAAAATTGCAGGGCGGGGCAGCAGCAACACAACGTTGTGGAAAAAGTTGTTCACCATTAACGAGTGGAAAAATTTATTTCCCCCTATATATTTCCCTATATTTTTATTCAAATGAGGCGGGCCCCCCCCGAAATTAAATATTTTCCCCTTTTTTTTTCAGTCAAACCTTTTAAATTAAAAAAATTTAAATTAAGCCCTGCCATGCTATTAGTTTTTCCCCCCCCACCTCTCTAAACTACCGTCAAGTGACATTATTTCCACAGTTTGGTTTTTCCAAACTCCATTAGGTGGATAGTAAATTTTCAGGTTCGTAGTTTTAAGTACGCGCGGCTGGTGAGAGATTTACAGTAATTAGATTGTAAAAAAGATTTATCTTTATCGCTAAAGCCCGGGTTAGAGCCCCTTAGTTAATGGGCAATGTTTACCTGCAAATATCTGACACTTCCATTAAACGCCCTAAACTAGGTTTAATGAGGGGGTCGATTATGCGGGGAAAAATTTTTGGATGTTGTGAAAAAAAAACATTGAAAAAAAATGTTTTTTTGGTGTGTTTTGTTGTGTTTGATGTCCGTAGGGTGATAAAGTTGACGGAAAAGGTGTTGTTTAATTGAGTCTGGGTAATTTGGGGGCGCATTTGTAACGACAGAATCTGACGAATGTGAACGTAGAGTAGGGTCAGAATTTGGTCAGTGTAACGTCGTCTAATGTTTATCGTTGGTGGCAGATGTTAAAAACCATTCTCTGGGTCAGTTGCAAGGGTTCAGGACTCTCCCCTGCACGATTAAAAAACCCCCCATTCAAAAGTGCATAAACCCTCCCCTGCACTATGCCCAGAACACTATACCAATAAAAAATTCACATATTTCAATACAACATATTATGATACATAAAAATAATTTTAGATAAAAAAAAAAGCAAATTCCTGGGAAAAAAATTCCGTGTAAAGTTTCTCTGTCTCAAAAGGCTTCGCAGAAAATTGCAAGAATTTTTAAAGAGTGTTGTTGTTCCTTGATTTTTTCTTAAAAAATCTTTTAAGATTTTTAAGAGGTGTTTAAAAGACAGGAAAAAAGGAGGACAGAAAAGAAACTAACACTAATTGGATCAAATATTTTAAAGGAAATCTATTTTTTTTTTTAGAGTGAAGCGAAGACGATTGGAATCATTTGGGAAGGAAAAATGTGGAAGCGAAAAGTATTTTCTTCCGAATTTTCCCCGGAATCCCTTGTTTGGCGTGGTACAAGGCAGAGTCTCTCCTCTGCTCTAACAGTGTTGGTATGAACGAAGCTTGTTTTTTTCCTCTCGCAAGGCTGTTTGCAGGCTGAGTTGTGGGAATAGTTTAGGGGGAAGTTAAAAGGTGAAATTAGAGATGTTTCCTTAAAATCAAGAGATAAGATTTGACACAGAGGTGCCAAGAGGCTGAAAACAGAGGCTGACACGAGGCTGAATACAGAGGTGACCCAGAGGTGAATACAGAGGTGACCACAGAGGCTGACCACAGAGGCTAACCACAGAGGCTAACCACAGAGACTGACCACAGAGGCTGACCACAGAGGCTGACCACAGACACTGACCACAGAGGCTGACCACAGACACTGACCACAGAGGCTGACCACAGAGACTGACCACAGAGGCTGACCACAGACACTGACCACGGAGGCTGACCACAGACATTGACCTTCACAGAGACTGACCACAGAGACTGACCACAGAGGCGACCACAGGCACTGACCACGGAGGCTGACCACAGACATTGACCTTCACAGAGGACTGACCACAGAGACTGACCACAGAGGCTGACCACAGGCCAATGACCACGGAGGCTGACCACAGACATTGACCTTCACAGAGACTGACCACAGAGGCTGACCACAGAGGCTGACAAGAAGAGACCTACATCTGAGGATGGAAGCACAGAATCACTGAACAAAACCCCAACTATCCAGAGACGAGATAGAATCCACAGCAGAATAAACTTGGCTGTCTCAGGCCGAGTACTCCGAAGAAGCTGAGGCTGCCGTAGCTAATAAACCGTGAATATAATACCTGTCGATAACCCTCATCGTCCTACTGAACTCCTTCATAGCAGAGGCTGACGGATTCTAACATTATAAATACACGTAAGCCATCTGTATGATGCAATACAACAGGACAAACACTGTGTATCGCTAACACAGGAAGAATGAATGATGATGATGAACCCTGTTTTACTATATCAAAACAAGCGAGCGTTGCTCTCTGGAACCGAAGTCGATATGTCGAGTACACAACGCGAGACGATGCAAAGGACGGAGTCACCCCATTGTAGTTAAGTCCGCAGTAAAGTTGCTCAACTTCTATTGCTCTGCGGTATATTAGTACGTAACATAGTAGCTTAGAGCGTAACTTACTAAGTTAGTTCTTGTTTAAGCTTTGGATATAGCATGCAGTTTTCTTATAGTGATCTTACAGGACACCGATATTACGGACACATGACAAGTATATTGAGTGATGTTTACGTCAGGATGCCCTACGAAGTCGTGTTGGGCGTCCCCGGGGGAGTGGATTAAATAAACCCCTGTGGAAATAAGACACAGTCCTGGGTTATCGTGGGTTACAAACACTCATGGTTAATAATCCGAACAGAATGTTTTCTCTTCTACACCGGAATGCCTTTAAAACTTTCACTTTGGATCCTAAAGTACGCGAAAAGTTTTCAACACTTTTTGTGAACATAGCGGTTCCAGTGAATGTGGCTTCATTATATGTCAGTACTATGACCAAGGGAAGTACGAATGGGTGTGGAAGATAATGGCACCACTAATGGCACTGTTGGATGACCAGGACAGACATGAATGGGTGTGGGAGGAAGGTGGTGGCACTGTTGGTGGGGCCCATGTACGCATGTGAAGCCTGGCACTGGGCCGTACATAAGCCAACCAGAGCCACACTGACAGCTCAGTCCTGCCGGAGCTTCCAGGGAGGTGCCAACGTTGGTGGCACTCTGCTGCCTCTCCCTCACTCCCTCCCTCCCTCCTTCCTGCAGTGGGCGTGCATGAGGGGGTGTCATTAGTCACCTTGTTCGATTTTATTAGGTCAATCTATGTTAAATTCTACATTGTTTACCGTAGAGAATTCTCGTAAAAAATGTAAATTATCATTGAGTTGTAAATAAATAAAAAATAGATCTTTTTCATCTGTTGTTGCGTCTGTTGTTGCTGTTGCTGTATCTGTTGCTGTTGTTGTGTCTGCTGTTGTTGTTGTGTTTGTTGTTGCTATTGCTGTGTCTGTTGTTGCTGTTGTTGTGTTTGTTGTTGCTATTGCTGTGTCTGTTGTTGCTGCTGTTGTATCTGTTGTTGCTGCCTTTGTGTTTGTTGCAGCTAGTGGTGTTTGTGCTTTGTTTCGGTGTCTGTTAGTTGCTATGGCTGCTGCTGCTGTTGTACGCTGTTGCATCTGCTGTTGCTGAAGCTGTCGTTGCCGTTGTTGTTGCTCCTGCTGCTGTCCATTTAGCTTATACAACATCTCAACTGTTGTTGAAAATGAAGACTGTTTTTATTACTGTGCTGCACCGCTGTTGATACTGTCAAACTGCTACTGTGTCTGTTGCAGATGTTGCTGTTATATCTCTGCCGTTGCTGTTGCTGCTTCTGCTGCTGTTGTTGATACAGACCCGATATTGCTAATGCAACATCTTGCCCACTGTTGGGAACGAACGAACAGCTACTATGAATATCAGACTTTTGTTACTCCTGTTGCTGTTACCATAGCTGCTGTTCTTGCAGCTAACAGCAGTGTTGTTAGTTTTGCTGTATCGACTGTTGCTTCTCCGTTTTGCCTTCTGTTGATATTGTTTCGTGTCTGCTGTTCCCATTGCTGTTGTTGGCGTTGCAAACCAATAAATGCAATTAGGCATTTTTTCTCCAAAGGAGTAAGACCTAGGGGTGAGCACAGTGTCGAGCATATCACCAGAGGCACACAGCAACTTAATAATCTCTGCAAATAATGTTCGTTTGACAATTTAGGGATTAGCTTTAAGGAATCTCATTCAAGAATCATTCATCTCCCAGTATAAGACAAACGCCAGGCTCATCTTCGAATATGCAGGACCAGCATGCAACCTTCATCATGCTGGCGGGTTCCACAGCTACTGGTGGCATAGCTGCAGGTGCCACTGATGCAACGTCAACAACTCATTTCCCCATCAACAGCAGAAATGGCTTTAGCTATCGTCCCATCGAAGCCACTGTCAAATTTACCTGCAAAAACATCAAAATAAACGACTGTAAAGGAATTCACGTAAACATTGGACGGGGAATCGAACCCGAGGCCCCTCTGTGTGTGTGTGTGTGTGTGTGTGTGTGTGTGTGAAGCCTGCTCTCTACCCCGAGTGAGGAATCCACATGTGTGGAACTGAGAGGTATTCTTCTCTCCTACACAAGGAAGGACTACAGGAGGTATTATCTTGTGTTTGTAAATCATTTAGGACTGTGTGTCGTCGTCTTCCCGAAATGAATTACCTGTCAGACAACACTTCTCACTCGCACGTCTTATTACATTCACAAGAAATTAAATTTTTTTTTACCCCTCGAGAAACATTGGTATTTTCAGCAAAACGATACTTTATAACAGGTTAAAAAAAACTGCATTTTAAAGGGAATCTTTGAGTCCATTACATCCCTTAAATTTTTCTTAAATTATCCCTTAAAAACATACTTTTTAGCCATTTAAAGTTTAAAGAGCACTCGTGACCTTAACTTACGAAAATTTACGTATTTCTACACAACATCAAGATAATTAATGTGTCTGCACACAGCAGAACGTCAGTTCTGTTTATATACCGTATTTTCCGGCATATAAGGCGCGCTTTTTTCTCATAAAAAATCCTGGAAAAAACCCTGCGTCTTATATGCTCAAGATCAAGGTCAAGGATAGGCTTTGGGTTATGCTTCAGCAGTTGTTTACTAACGAGTACAGGTCCCTCGATATGCTGAAAGGTGAGTCTGAAATCGCTAGATCTTGTCACTGAAATCGCTTCATTTCAGAACTGACTGGAAGTTGTGTTGACACCCAGAGTTAAGGGACGATGGCAGGATGTCAAGCAGCAGGGAACGTCTGAGACCTGTTGAAGAATGATAATTTGTTGTGGCATCTGTTATAGACTGACATGTGTTGTGGCATCTGTTATAGACTGATATATGTTGTGGCATCTGTTATAGACTGACATGTGTTGTGGCATCTGTTATAGACTGACATGTGTTGTGGCATCTGTTATAGACTGACATGTGTTGTGGCATCTGTTATAGACTGACATGTGTTGTGGCATCTGTTATAGACTGATATATGTTGTGGCATCTATTATAGACTGACATGTGTTGTGGCATCTGTTATAGACTGATATATGTTGTGGCATCTGTTATAGACTGACATGTGCTGTAGCATCTGTTATAGACTGACATGTGTTATTGCATCTGTTTCAGACTGACATGTGTTGTAGCATCTGTTATAGACTGACATGTGTTGTAGCATCTGTTATAGACTGATATGTGTTGTAGCATCTGTTATAGACTGACATGTGTTGTAGCATCTGTTGTAGACTGACATGTGTTGTAGCATCTGTTATAGACTGACATGTGTTGTAGCATCTGTTATAGACTGACATGTGTTGTAGCATCTGTTATAGACTGACATGTGTTGTGGCATCTGTTATAGACTGACATGTGTTGTGGCATCTGTCATAGACTGACATGTGTTGTAGCATCTGTTATAGACTGACATGTGTTGTAGCATCTGTTATAGACTGACATGTGTTGTAGCATCTGTTACCACTGACATGTGTTGTAGCATCTGTTATAGACTGCATGTGTTGTGCATCTGTTGTAGACTGACATGTATGTAGCATCTGTTATAGACTGAAAATGTGTTTGTAGCATCTGTTATAGATGACATGTGTTGTAGCATCTGTTATAGACTGACATGTGTTGTAGCACTGTTTAGACGACATGTGTTGTAGCATCTGTTGTAGCTGACATGTGTTGTTAGCATCTGTTATAGACTGACATGTATTGTAGCATCTGTTAAAAGACTGACATGTGTTTAGCATCTGTTTAGACTGACATGTGTTGTGGCATCTGTTATAGAATGATATGTGTTGTAGCATCTGTTTAGACTGACATGTGTTGTGCATCTGTTAAAAGACTGACATGTTTGTAGCATCTGTTATATACTGACATGTGTTGTAGCATCTGTTATAGACTGACATGTGTTGTGCATCTGTTGTAGACTGACATGTTTGTAGCATCTGTTATAGACTGACATGTGTTGTAGCAATCTGTTATGGACTGACATGTGCTGTAGCATCTGTTATTAGACTGACATGTTTGTAGCATCTGTTTAGACTGACATGTGTTGTAGATCTGTTATAGACTGACATGTGTCGTAGCATCTGTTATAGACTGACATGTATTGTAGCATCTGTTATAGACTGACATGTATTGTTTGCATCTGTTTTTAGACTGACATGTGTTGTAGCATCTGTTATATACTGACATGTGTTGTTTGCATCTGGTTATAGAGTGAATGTGTTTGTGCATCTGTTATAAAACTGACATGTGTCGTGGGATCTGTTATAGACTGAATGTGTTGTAGCATCTGTTATAGACTGACATGGTTGTAGCATTGTTATAACTGACATGTGTTGTTGCATCTGTTTTTAGAGTGACATGTGTTGTAGCATCTGTTATAGACTGACATGTGTTGTAGCTCTGTTTTAGACTGAAATTGTTGTAGCATCTGTTATAGAATACATGTGTTGTAGCATCTGTTATAGACTGACATGTGTTGTAGCCTCTGTTTTTAGACTGACATTTTGGGGTTTGGGGATCTGTTAAGACTGACATGTGTTGTAGCCTCTGTTATAGAAATGACATTTTTGTTGTAGCATCTGTTAAGACTGACATGTGTCGTGGATCTGTTATAGACTGACATTTTGTTGTTTGCCTCTGTTATAGACTGACATGTGTTGTAGCCTCTGTTATAGACTGACATGTGTCGTGGCATCTGTTATAGATGACATGTGTTGTAGCCTCTGTTATAGACTGACATGTGTTGTACCTTGTTATAGACTGACATGTGTCGTGGGATCTGTTATAGACTGAATGTGTTGTAGCCTTTCTTTTAGACTGACATGTTGTAGCATCTGTTACAGACTGACATGTGTTGTAGCATCTGTTATAGACTGACATGTATTGTAGCATCTGTTTTCAGATGACATGTGTGTGATTGTTATAGACTGAATTTGTTTTAGCATCTGTTATAACTGACATGTATTGTAGATTTTAAAGCTGAAT
>NC_069408.1:45487940-45490440 GCF_026875155.1 Cherax quadricarinatus | reverse complement strand
TTTGTATTGTTGTAACTGTATTATACAATATTATACAATACTGTGATCGTATCATACGTTATTTTCCACTGTAGTGCCATGATTTGTACTGTATAAAGCTTGCAGTACATAAATACAAAAATCTTTTTAAATCTTGGGTTTGACTTGAGATACTAAGCGTGTACCAGTGTCTTTGGGTTGATAATATTTCGTATTTCATCAAGCGCCATACCCGTCTGGGCCACTGAAGGCCATGAATAGTGGAGGTTCAATCCTTCGCCCGAGAATAGCTGTCTAGCCTCCGACCAGTAAGAAAGCATTGAAGTTGTCGTAGCTCCTGAACCGTTAATGGAACACTTGTCAAGCTTGCTTGCCTCCCGGGCCACTGAATGACCCATACGCGTTCAGCGCTTCCCGTTGAGAGCAATAATAATAATAATAATAATAATAATAATAATAATAATAATAATAATAATAATAATAATTTAGCATTGTGTTTTATAAGGCGAATGAGCCCTTCAAAAAAAATTACTTCCAATTCCGTCTCGTTTTTGAGTTGGTGTGAATATCGCCGCTGCTGACATCGTTGTAGCGCCCTCTGTCACACCTACGTCAACATGGACTCCGCGAGGTTTCCCAACATCATATTAGCTAACACCAAGCCTCGCTACGGACGGGTTTAATGCCATTTAAGCACAGAGCGACCGTCTAGACACCAGACTTATGGACGCTCGACCCACAAGACACACACTTGCTGCTGATGAATCCATAATCAGAGACTGTAGAAACTGGGACAAACCTTCCGCTTTTTCCCGAAATTCCTTACGAGCTTTCCGTATTTTACGGACATAGAGCCGTCTGGTAGCCCTTAAACACAACAACAGCAACGGCTTGATGCTCAGTCCTACCCTTTGTTTCAGGTCCTGTGTTGTTCATCCACTTTAAACGACCGAAACTGATGAACGTGCGAACCTGATGAACGTAATGAACTCGGTTTTTAGCTCTTGCGATGGGAAGATACTCATTGTGAGAGAAGCTTTCATTATGTTTGTCACGTCATGGTCGATTAAGGTCTACAGAGAGTGAAACATGACAAAGCTCTGGTGACCAGGCTCTGGTGGCCTGGTGGTTAACGCTCTCGCTTCACACGGTGAGGGCCTGGGTTCGATTCCCAGCCAGAGTAGAAACATTGGACGTGTTTCTTTCCACCTGTTGTCTATGTTCCCCATCAGTAAAATGGGTACCTGGGTGTTAGTCGACTGGTGTGGGTCGCATCCTGGGACACTGACCTAAGGAGGCCTGGTCACAGACCGGGCCGCGGGGGCGTTGACCCCCGGAACTCTCTCCAGATAAACTCCAGATGACTTGATACAGCTCTACACAGAGCGAAAACGTCGCCACCAAAACAAAAATTGGCCCAAAATTGCCTCTTTCCTACATCAGTTTCCACAGTGCGACATCTGCATTCAGCTTTTCGGGTCTTATATTAGTACGTCGTCTGGGACAGCTTGAAATTTCCCTCCCTACCGAACATGAAGTTAGTCTCTGTTCACATTATGCTTCGTAATTTCAGGCCTCTAAGGTGCCGTTAGCTGTGTTGATAACGAAAACGATTCATTTCCAGCCGTGTACCTAAAGTGAGTCAATTTGTCAGACCTTATTTGTTATTACACTGCTGGAGATTACTCGCTACGTGGCTACACTGCTCACGATTATTCTATACATGGCTACACTGACATGTGATAGTGCAACAGTGCAGCCATATCTCACTTTTTAAGCATCTTAATAAATGCTTTACCTCAATACACGAATATATGCGTACAGAAGAATGGACAGAAGACTCGAACCGGGGTCCTGGCATACAGCAGGCCTAACGCTGTCACCACCCAGCCACGGCGCTTACAATAGGATGATTTCTTTACGATTAGTACCAGCTGTGGCCCCTCTACTGTCTCATTCCACAGCTTCTGTAGCTTTTGTGGTACGTCTTGTCTCTCTCTTCTTAAGATGTTATACCATCGTATCTATAGAGTTCTTTGCAGAGCGTGTGTATCATTTAGACCAAATTGTAGTGCAGGCTCGACCCAACGTTCGCTATTCTTGCCACTGACTAATCGGGCTGTTATTAGTTGCCTGTTTGCTTCAGTGATCAAACACACAAGGAGCTCTGACACTAAAGGAGCACTCAGGGAGCTCTAACACTGAAGGAGCTCATAGGGAGCTCTAACGCTGAAGGGGCGCACAGAGAGTACTTACACTAAAGGAGAACACAGGGAGCTCTAACACTGAAGGAAGCAAGCAACGAGCTCCACCATTAAAGAAGCGCTCAAGGAGCTCTAACACAAAAGGGGAAAACCAAGAGCTCCATAACTCTTTCTCAAAGAAACCCCACCAGTGGGTACCAAGACTCTAACACATGAGAAATGAAGCTCTAGCTCTGGGTACGGAAAGCTCTGACACTGGAACGAAGGAGCTCTAGCCCTAGGTACGTAGAGCTCTCCCACACAAGCTGTCTCCCAGG
>NC_069408.1:45450440-45482940 GCF_026875155.1 Cherax quadricarinatus | reverse complement strand
CCCTGATCAATCTAATCATTTTATGACTCGTTACAGTGCTCTGTTTACGCAAAAAACACCGTGGCAACATGAGTTTTTGGGTGTGTGTGATGTGTGTGTGTGTACTCACCTCTTGTGGCTGTAGGGGTCGATTCACAGCTCCTGACGCCGCCTCTTTGCTGGTCGCTACTAGGTCCACCTCTCTCCCTGCTCAATGAGCCTTATCGTACGTGTGTGTGTGTGTGTGCGTGTGTGTGTGTGTGTGTGTGTGTGTGTGTGTGTGTGTGTGTGTGTACTGACCTATTTGTACTCACCTATTTGTGGTTGCAAGGGTCGATTCATAGCTCCTGGCCCTGCCTCTTCACTGATTGCTACTAGGTCCTCTCTCTTCCTGCCCCATGAGCTTTATCATACCTCGTCTTAAAACTATGTATGGTTCCCGCCTCCACTACTTCACTTTCTAGGCCATTCCACGGCCTGACCACTCTATGACTGAAGAAATACTTTCTAACATCCCTTTGATTCATCTGAGTCCTCAACTTCCAATTGTGACCTCTTGTGTCTGTGTCCCATCTCTGGAACATCCCGTCTTTGTCCACCTTGTCTATTCTGCGCAGATATTTATATGTCGTTATCATGTCTCCCCTGACCCTCCTGTCATCCAGTGTCGTCAGGCCGATTTCCCTCAACTTTCTTCGTAGGACAATCCCCGTTAGCTCTGGGACTAGTCTTGTTGCAAACCTTTGCACCTTCTCTAATTTCTTGACGTGCTTGACTAGGTGTGGATTCCAAAACTGGTGCTGCATACTCCAGTATGGGCCTGACGTAAATGGTATACAGAGTCTTGAACGAATCCTTACTGAGGTATCGGATCGCTATCCGTAGGTTTGCCAGGCGCCCGTATGCTGCAGCAGTTATCTGATTGATGTGCGCCTCAGGAGATATGCTCGGTTTATTACTCCACCCCAGATCTTTTTTCCTTGAGTGAAGTTTGCAGTCTTTGGCCATCTAAACTATATTGTGTCTGCGGTCTTCTTTGCCCTTCCCCAATCTTCATGACTTTGCATTTGGCAGGGTTAAACTCAAGGAGCCAGTTACTGGACCAGACTTGTAGCCTGTCCAGGTCTCTTTGTAGTCCTGCCTGATCCTCATCCGATTTGATTCTTCTCATTAACTTCACATCATCTACAAACAAGGACACTTCTGAGTCTATCCCTTCCGTTATGTCGTTCACATATACCAAGAACAGCACAGGTCCTAGGACTGACCCCTGTGGAACCCCGCTTGTCACAGGCGCCCACATTGACACCTCGTCCCGTGCCATGACTCGTTGTTGCCTCCCTGTCAGGTATTCTCTGACCCATTGCAGTGCCTTTCCTGTTATGTGTGCCTGATCCTCTAGCTTTTGCAGTAACCTCTTGTGAGGAACTGTGTCGAAGGCCTTCTTGCGGTCCAAAAAAATGCAGTCGATCCACCCCTCTCTCTCTTGTCTTACTTCTGTCACCTTATCATAAAACTCTAGTAGGTTTGTGACACAGGATTTTCCTTCCCTGAAACCGTGCTGGTTGTCAATTATACACTTGTTTCTTTCTAGGTGCTCCACCACTCTCCTCCTAATGATCTTCTCCATGACCTTGCATACTATACACGTTAGTGATACAGGTCTGTAGTTTAGTGCCTCATGTCTGTCTCCCTTTTTAAAAATTGGGACTACATTTGCCATCTTCCATACCTTGGGGAGTTGCCCAGTTTCAAATGATGTGTTGAAGATCTTTGTTAATGGTACACACAATATCTCTGCTCCCTCTTTAAGGACCCACTGAGAGATGTTGTCTGGTCCCACCGCCTTTGAGGTGTCAAGTTCGCACAGCAGCTTCTTCACCTCCTCCTTGGTTATATGTATTTCATCCAGCACTTGCTGGTGTACCCCCCTGTTCTGATTTCCTGGAGTCCTACTGGTTTCCACTGTAAATACTTCTTTAAATCTTGTGATGAGCTCCTGACATACCTCCCGGTCGTTTCTTGTGAATTCCCCATCACCCTTCCTCAGTCCGATTACCTGGTCCTTGACTGTTGTTTTCCTCCTGATGTGGCTGTACAACAGCTTCGGGTCAGTCTTGACTATGTCATTTTCATATTGTCGCTGAGCCTCCCTTCTTATCTGTGCATATTCGTTTCTGGCTCTTCGGCTAATCTCTTTATTTTCCTGAGTTCTCTGTCTTCTGTACCTTTTCCATTCTCTAGTACACCTAGTTTTTGCCTCCCTACACCTTTGGGTGAACCAAGGACTCGTTCTGTTCTTCCCATTATTTCTGTTTCCCTTGGGAACAAACCTCTCCTCTGCCTCCTTGCATTTCATTTCTTGTACTGGTTTTCCTGTCAGTTCCCTCTCCCACTGAATGTATTGAAGGAAGTTCTTCATGCCTGGGTAGTTCCCAGGCATATGTGTGTGTGTGTGTGTTGTGTGTGTGTGTGTGTGTGGTGTGGTGTGTGTGTGTGTGTGTGTGTGTGTGTGTGTGTGTGTGTGTGTACTCACCTAATTCACCTAATTGTGGTAGCAGGGGTCGAGACTCAGCTCCTGGCCCCGCCTCTTCACTGATCGCTACTGGGTCCTCTCTCTCTCTGCTTCCTGAGCTTTGTCATACCTCTTCTTAAAACTATGTATGGTTCCTGCCTCCACTACTTCACTTGCTAGGCTATTCCACTTGCTGACAACTCTATGACTGAAGAAATACTTCCTAACGTCCCTGTCACTCGTCTGAGTCTTCAGCTTCCAGTTGTGACCCCTTGTCCCTGTGTCCCCTCTCTGGAACATCCTATCTCTGTCCACCTTGTCTATTCCCCGCAGTATCTTGTATGTCGTTATCATGTCTCCCCTGACCCTTCTGTCCTCCAGTGTCGTCAGTCCGATTTCCCTTAACCTTTCCTCGTACGACATTCCCTTGAGCTCTGGGACTAGCCTTGTTGCAAACCTTTGTACTTTCTCTAACTTCTTGACGTGCTTGACCAGGTGTGGGTTCCAGATGGTTGCTGCATACTCCAGTATGGGCCTAACATACACAGTGTACAGTGTCTTGAACGATTCCTTATTAAGGTATCGGAACGCTATTCTCAGGTTTGCCAGGCGCCCGTATGCTGCATCAGTTATTTGGTTGATGTGTGCCTCCGGTGATGTGCTCGGTGTTATGGTCACCCCAAGGTCTTTCCCCCTGGTGAGGCCTGTAGTCTTTGTCCACCTAGCCTATACTCTGTCTGTGGTCTTCTTTTCCCCTCCCCAATCTTCATGACTTTGCATTTGGCTGGATTGAATTCGAGAAGCCAGTTACTGGACCACATGTCCAGCCTGTTCAGGTCTCTTTGCAGTCCTGCCTCATCCTCGTCGATTTAATTCTTCTCATCAACTTCACATCATCTGCGAACAGGGACACTTCAGAGTCTATTCCTTCCATCATGTCGTTCACATATATCAAAAATAGCACTGGTCCTAGAACTGACCCTGTGGGACCCCGCTCGTAACAGGCGCCCACTGTGATACTCTTCACGTACCATGACTCGTTGCTGCCTCCCTGTCAGGTTATTCCTTTATCCAATTGCAGTGCCTCTCCCCTTAACATGCGCTTGATCCTCCATCTTCTGCACTAATCTCTTGTGGGGAACTGTTTGTCAAGGACTTCTGCAGTCTAGAGAAAAGCAATCTACCACTCCTCTCTCTCGTGTCTTAACTTCTGTTACATTGTCATAGAGACTCCGGAGGTTTGTGATACAGGATTTGCCTTCCATGAACCCATTGTGGTTTTCAATTATAATTTGTTCCTTTCAAGGTGTTCGACCTCAGACTGTCTCCTCCTGATAATCTTTCCATGGACTTTGCACCACAATACATGTCAGAGAGCACAGGTCTGTAGGATTTAGTGCCTCGATTCTGTTTCTTTCTTAAAATAGGGGGATACATTAGCTGTCTTCCAGTTCTCAAGGTAGTTGCCCATTTCATCAAGGATTGTGTTGAAGATTGTGGTTTAGAGGCACGCGCACAGCATCTCTGCTCTTCTCTAAGGGACCAGGGAGATGTTGTCCGGTTCCCATCCCTTCTTGAGGTGTCAAGGTCACTTTAAGAGGTCTTCTTCAACACTCCTCCTCAGTGTTCGTATGTCATCCAACACTTGTTGGTATATTTCTCCTCTTGATGTGTCCCTTCTGTGATTGTCTTATCAAAAGCTCCTTCCCGTTCTCTACTGTAAAAACTTCCTCTTAATATCTCCTGTTCAGCTCCCTCACATACCCTGATCATTTTCTTGTGAGTTCTCCACTTCTGTCCTTATCTGATCACATGGGTCTTTGACTGTTGTCTTCCTCATGATGTGGCTATACACAGTTTAGGGTCAGTCTTGATTCTCGATGCTATGGTCTTTTTAACTGTCGCTGGGCCTCCATCCTTAACTGTGCTACTCCATTCCTGGTCTGCGACTGATTCCCTATTTTCGTGTGTTCTTCTGACCTTCGGTTAGCTTTTTCCATTCTCTATTGCAATTTTGTTTTTGCCTCCTTACATCCGTCGGAGTAAACCAGGTGGCTCGTTCTGGTCTTCTCTGTTGTTACTGTTTGCCCTTGGGAGTAATAAACTTTACACTGCGTCTTTGATTTTGTTGTTACATTATTAATCATTTCATTTTAATTGACTTTCTGCCTCAGTTCTCTGTCCCACTGGACCTCCAACAGGAAGTTCTTCAAACCTTGTAGTCCCCTCTTTTATAGTCAGGGCCTTTTCCCATTCCACTCTGTTATTCTCTCACATTGCAGCTCTACTATGTAATCATAAGCACAGAGACCACGTGGTCTGCTAGCTCCTAGGGGACTCTCATACTTGATGTCCTCATAGAGAATGAGCTGCCTCAGGGTGAACACCAAGGTCCAATCTTTGCTGGACTCATCCTCCTCCCTCTCCACTTGGTAGTGTCTCCTTAACATGTTGGTGCATGAGGTTTTCCCAGACCATGTCCAACATTCCTGGCTTCCATGTTTCGGGAAACCCCATGTGGCTCCATGTTTTCCCAGTCGATCTCTCCCTGTGGTGAAATCCCCCATAACCAGCAACTTTGCTCATAATGTCTGCTGGAATGAGTCTTCTTGCCACCTCAGCAAGTGTGTCCACCATTGCTCTGTTGCTCTCCTCATTTCCTCTCTTGGCCTCCTATGCCAGTTAGTGGTGGATTTACATCACTGCAATGAAACCACTTTGTGACCCCGATGGATGTGTTACCTGCTATGTAGGCCTCTTCTCCCGTTCTCCATCTATGCTTCCATTTTTCTCGAAATTTCCATCTGTTTTTTATGAGCAGAGCATCCACCTCCCCCCTGCCCCTTCTATCTTTTCCTCATGATCTGGTATCCGGGTGGGAAGATTGATCTGTTATTGTCTCGTGAGTTTTGTTTCTGTAAACTGTATGATGTTAGGGACTTCTCATTGATTCTTTCTGCCCATTCCTCATGTTTATTCGTTGAATCCATCTGCATTTGTTGTACCAAACTCCTTCAACTTGTCTGTTCTAATACTGTAACTGTAGTGCGAGGGGTTGGAAACAGAGGATCGGTGTGTGATGGTGGTTTTGGAATTGTTTCTCAGTATGCCTTGGGGGCGGTTGTCGTGGCTGGAGTCCTTCTGCAGGTGTTTCTGGGGGGTGGTGCTTGTCTTCCATTTGATCCTGGGTTACTTCTGACTTCTCCTTTTTTATTTCTCCCATTTCTCCTTTCGTTTTTGAAACTCTCTCTTTCATTCGTCTTCCTTTGTCCTGTGTTCTGTCTCGATCGAGGTACACATCTCCCGAACTCATGCTTGCCTCTCAGCCAGTGCTTTATTCCTGACGGTCATGGTTCGGGTTGATTTGCCTTGAAAATTACTTTGAGAGGCCGATTCCTTTTCTTTTGTGAACTACCCAATTCTCCGAAAATTTGCCACGCATGGGTCATGAATCCCCCTTGCCTATCACCTTCATGTATCTTCAATCGCTTTTTTCTCCTCCTGCTTTCTTTCATATAAAGTTTCCCCTTTAGGCTTCGTTCTAGCCCATAGACAAAACTCGGATTCTCCCTTTCCACATCCCACTGTGACTACATTGCATCATCCCTGATGTGTTTTAGTTTCTTCCCGTGGTAGGTTGTTCCTTCCTTCAGTCCCTTCCCTGTTATGGCCCCTATGCTTCTTGGTTTTGTCCTTTTGCTCAATGTTCCTGGCCCCCACAGGTTTCTTGTAAGGTCTTGCACATGTCTAGTATCCTTCAATGTCTTCAACCTCTCATTTCTGTCTAGTGTGCTCCCTGTCCTTTGTTTTGGCCCCATGTGGGATTGGACTGGACATTGCGTACAGTTTAGTTTCCATGCTTCCGCGCAGACCTGTTGTCTGTGTTTGATGTAGACATTGCGATGCTACTTTCTGTAATATCTCTGTGCTGTTTTTCGGATGTCTCAGAGCTCCTCTTCTAATCTCTCTATCTTGTTTCTTGCTGCTGTGGCCTGCTTTGCTTCCACTTCTGATTTCTGCTGCTAACCTCTCTTTCCATCTTCACTGTATCAGGAATCATCTGTCTCCTTCCCCAGTCTTTCCCTCCCTTTTTTGAAGCCGCTACCTTCCCTTCCTCCCTCCCAGATTTCGATACCTTGGAGCCCCTTGTCCTCATCACCTGGTTCTAGGTTCCCCGTTGACCTCCACAGAAGGGGGGACGGGTGTTTGGGGAGGGGAATAGTATGGTTAGGAGGAGAGGGGAAGGAAAGTCGTGGGGGAGGGGGTCGAGGATAAGATGGTTATTGTGAGGGGTAGAGATAGTTGGGGAGGACGGGTTAGATGGTAATTGGAGGGAGGAGAGGGGATGGATGGTTAATGGGGGAGGTGGGAGGATTGTTATTGGAGGGAGGGGAGGGTAGTTGGGGGGGGGGTCGGGGTTAGGAAATGGTTTTTGGGGAGGGGTTAGGTGCGTTTGGGGGAGGGGTAGGTGGCTAAGGTGGAGGTTGGTTAGGGGAAGGGGGAGGGGTGGTTAGGGGAGGGGGGGGGTACGTGTTTTGTGTTCTCAAGTATTGTCAAGTGGTGGAGGTGCTGTGTGTGGGGGTGTGTGTGTGTGTTGTGTGTGTGTGTTTTGTGTGTCGTGTGTTGTGTGTGTTGTGTGTATTGTGCGTAGTGTGTTGTGTGTGCTGTGGTGTGTGTGGTGTGTGTGTGTGGTGTTGTGTGTGTGTGTGTGTTGAATGTGTAGATCGGTTGTGTGTGTGGTAATGTGTGTGTGCGTGTGTGGTTGTGTGTGTGGGGTGTGTATGTGTGGTGTGTGTGTGTGTGGTTTGTGGGTGTGTGGTAGTTGTGTGTGTAGTGTGTGGTGTGTGTCTGTGTGTATGTGGGTTGTGTATGTGTTGTGTGTGGTGTGTGTGTGTGGTGTGTGTTTGGTGTGTGGTGTTGTGTGTGGTATGTGTGTTGTTTGTGTGTGTGGCTGTGGTGTGTGTGTGTATATGTTGTGGTGTGTGTGTGGTGGTGTGTGTTTGTGTGTGTGCCTGTGTGTGTATTGTGTGTGAGGGAGGGGGTTATGGGGGGGGGTGGATGTGGTTGAAAGATCCGTCGTTGTTAGGTCACAAATTAGTCGCATTTATCTTTCCCAATTTATCTACTCTCTCCACCTTATTGCCCTTTCCGGATTTACGTATTCAATTGTGCTGGTTATTATCACTTTTTCCTTGTTCACATTGAGTTGTGTGTGTGTGTTGTGCGTGTTGTGTGTGACGACACCTTAATTGTGCTCTACCTAATTTGTGGGGGAGGGATGGTCGAGACTCAGCTCCTGGCCTCGCTCTTCGCTGTGTGTCGTATATGTCGTGTGCGTGCGTGCGTGCGTTTATTAACTATCCGTATCCACCTATTCGTAGGTTGCAAGGGTTCGAATAAAATTTCCCCCCCACTCCCCCCCCCCCCCCCCCCAAAAACCCAGCTTCCTCCCTGTCCCTCTCAAAAACTCGGCCGCTGCTGCTCTTGAGATATGGAAGACAAAAACAGAGAAGTATACTATTTCTGGGCAGGTTTCTATTTTCGATTATTTAAGACTCATAAGAACATAAGAACATAAGAATGTAGTGAACATGGCATAAGGCCGACTGAGCCTTGCGAGGCCATGTCACTCCTATCAATAACGACCTCTAACCTAAAGCTACCCAAGAAAATAAAACTCCCGTAATTTATCCAACCTAAATTTGAAACTACCCAAAGTTTCCTAGCCTCAATAACCCAACTAGTTTAGGACTGTTCCACTCATTCAACTACCCTTTCCAAAACCAATACTTTCCATGTTCCTTTTAAAAATCTAAACTTATCTAATTTTAAAATCCATTACTGGGGTGGTTCTATCTGGGATCTCTCTTGTTGTTCGTTTTCTTTCATCTCTGAAGTGGATAGAGGACTGGAAAAGGAGGTGCTGGAAAGTCTAGGCAAACACAGTACACAGCTTCAGGAGTATCGTAAAACAAGGGTATTTCGAAAATGAAAAAGAGCTTAGCAACCGCAGTCGATTGCTCGGATTCAAGTAAACGGGACCGGTAAACTGCAGCTTCAAACCAGAACAGACAAACCTCAGAGATGGAAGCATTGATACACCCACAAATACAAAAAAAAGTAAATCCTCGATAAAAAATCTCTTTACGATATTTAAATTTTTTCACACAAATCACCCAAAAGTGACGAGAAACTTTTCTCCATGATTAAAAATCCTGACTGTATATTTTATTTGTTTGGGGGGGCGGGCTTGATTATCGCGGTTATTTCACAAAGCGGAGCGTTTGGAAGACAAACTGTCGTTGAACCATCCTCGATCTTTCCGAATTATTGCTTCCTGTTCCCTCGGAAACAATCAGGAATAGAGATTACCATTGAGAGCGCAACCTGGGTGAGCTTGGACGCCTCCGGGGTGAGCTTGGATGCCCTAAGGGTTGAACTTCTGCGCCTTCATGAGAAAGAGTTGGATGCAGCCCAGGTGAGCTTCGGCGCCCTCAGGGTGGAGTTTGGATGCCCCCTCAGGGTGAGCTCAGATCTCGCTTTTCTTTTTTTGTTGTCGTTCAGCTTAAGGTCAACAAACTTTATAGGAAAATCCGTGATACCACCTGCACATACACACACACACACACACCACCACACACATACTACACACACAACACACACTCACAACATACACACACACACCACAACACACACACAACCAGCACACTCAACACCACACACACCACCACACACACAAACCGAAGAGTTTCAATCTAGTAAGTGGAAAAGCAATGAAGCTTGGTTTGCTGGGTGATGGTGAAGAAGATTGGAGACAGTTTCATCTGTAGAGAAACACATCAGTAGTGTACCGGTAGCACTACAAGACCTCCGCTCTACGTACTGTTACCAGTCATCCCAGGCACCACAAGACCTCGCCTACGATACTGTACCAGTCATCCCAGGCTACACACAAGACCTCTCTACGTACTGTACCAGTCAATCCCAGGCACCACAAGACCCTCACTACGTACGTACCAGTCATCCCAGGCACACAACAAGATCTCACTACGTACTGTTACCATGTCATCCCGGCACACACAAGACGTCACTACGTTACTGTACAGTCATCCAGGCACACACAAGGGACCTCAATACGTACTGTACCAGTCATCCCAGGCCACTACACACAAGACCTCGTTGTACAGTACATTGTACCAGTCATCCCTAGGCACACACAAGACTCGTACGTTATGTACCAGTATCCAGGCACACACAAGACCTCGCCTAGTACTGTAACCGTCATCCCCAGGCACACACAAGGACCTCGGCTACGTATGTGTACCAGTCATCCCAGGCACACACAATGACCTCGCTACGTACTGATACAGTCATCTCCAGGCACACACAAGACCTCGCTACGTACTGTACCAGTCATCCCAGGCACACACAAGACCTCGCTACGTACTGTACCAGTCATCCCAGGCACACACAAGACCTCGCTACGTACTGTACCAGTCATCCCAGGCACACACAAGACCTCGCTACGTACTGTACCAGTCATCCCAGGCACACACAAGACCTCACTACGTACTGTACCAGTCATCCCAGGCACACACAAGACCTCACTACGTACTGTACCAGTCATCCCAGGCACACACAAGACCTCGCTACGTACTGTACCAGTCATCCCAGGCACACACAAGACCTCGCTACGTACTGTAAAGTCATCCCAGGCACACCACAAAGACCTCGCTTACGTACTTTATCCAGTCATTCCTGGCACAACACAAACTCGCTACGTACTGTACAGTAATCCAGGCACATCACCAAGACCTCACTAACGTACTGTTTACACAGTCATCCAGGCACACACAAGACCATCACTACGTACTGTACCAGTCATCCACAGGCACACCACAAGGACCTCGCCTACGTACTGTACCAGTTCATCCCAGGCACACACAGACCTCATACGTACCGTTAACTAATCATAAGTATTCTACACGAACGTGCTAATTACCCTGCACCTATGTCGGTATTTAGCTGACCGAGTTCTTGCCAGAGCTGATGGGCAAGTAATATTGAGGAGAGAGAATAAGCCCCGCAGTGGTTCCAACTTTTTCAGCTTGATTACCCAATTTAACATGCCACATAAAGAATGTTACCCTTTCACCAAAATGTTGTTAATATTGGATATATATAGGCTAAATTAAACACTGAGATATTTTCTTTTATTTATTGTTAAATAAATTTTTTACTTTTTGGGGGGGGGGGGAACATTGTGCATCTCTATAATGACTATTACCAAATGTTGTTCAAGAACATCAGTGGGATGGTGGAGTTGCATACTTGAAGCTAGTTTTTAGGAATTCTTGGCTTCGTGGTTGAAAGTGCCAGCCTGCCATCGTTTGCAACATTCAATGCGTCTTTTGTCCTGAAGCATACTTGTCAATAATACTTTTTGGGTTTCCCACACACTTAGCTACTATATTTCTTTCTTTTTAATACTGTATATTAGTTTTTGATGTTTATTGTTATTTGGTTTAACTTTATTACTTACTTATAATAGGTTTACTTTACAACTTTATATACTAAGACAAAGTTAACAATAATCCTCATACCGGGTACCCCATTGTTTTCTTGATTTTCAGAATTCATAATTTTTTTTCTGTCCACCCTGTCCGTTACCCCCTCAAAAATGGTTTTAAATTACCCCCAGGGGGTAATTTACCCCCAGTTTGGGAACCACTGGAATAAGGTGATCCTTATCTCACTGCAAAACAGACATCAGTGGTAATACGTTCATCACATACACTGAAAAAATCGCGAACAAGCTATGTAATATGTATAAGAACCACGGAGGGAGTTGAATGATAGCTCTTAGGCCTTTATATTGCAATCAAACACATCATCAGGAGCTCGCAATGTTGCATATATGAGTAGAAGAAGGTACACAGGTAGTAGATATATTCAAGGGGAACGTCCTCTAGCTAGAATGAGATGGCATCATGCGGATCAGTGCCAGGTGCCAGAATGATGAAGGCAGAATATTAAAACAGTAATAGTAGAATGTATATATAACCCCCAACAACATAAAATATTTAGTAATGTCCTAGTGGACTAATTAGCAAAATAACAACTATCACCAACATGCTGGATGACATGTCATCATCTGCATGATGACATCTCATTCTAGCTAGAGTCGTTCCCTTGAACGTATCGTCATGGACTTCCTAATCATTTCTGCAACATTGCAACCTCCTTGTTATGAGTTGATTACAACACGAAAGGTCTTTCGTGTTACAATCAACATTTAGTCTCGTTTAGGAGAGTAAATGGCCATGAATTAAGGAGAGTGTGTTATAGCAACGAAATGAAAGTTAAAGAAAAGAAAATAACTTACGGAAAATTAATATTCAATTATGAAGAGTGACTTACAGCCTCGACAAAGTAAATTCTTAACTTTTCGTTCAGGAACTCCATTAACGTGAGCTCCTGGATGCCAAGTTTAGCCTTTTTTTTGCCCTGTATATAAAGTTATTTAATCATGTAAAGCTTAGCCAGCTGACTTTACTCAAAAATCAAAAATAATATTAGTTATATTTTTGCAATGGAACTAATCCTGCTTATGAAAACAATGTATGTTCATATATATATATATAATATTATATATATATTATATATATATATAACATATATATATATATATCATATTATTTAATTATATTATCTGCTTATATACATTATATATATATATATATATATATATATTATATATATATTATATATATATATTATATATATTTAATATATATATAATTATATTTATATTATATATCTATATATCTATATATATATATATTTATAATATGTAATTTATACATATATATAATTTTTTTTTCAACAAGTCGGCCGTCTCCCACCGAGGCAGGGTGACCCAAAAAAAAAAGAATGAAAATCCCAAAAAGAAAAATACTCTTTCATCATCATTCAACATTTCACCCTCACTCACACATATCACTGGTTTTGCAGAGGTGTCGAATACAACAGTTTAAGAAGCATATAACGTTATAAAAGATACACAACTATCCATCCCAAATGCCAATATCCCAAACCTCCTACTTTATAGGGCAGGCATTTGTACTTCCCATTTCCAGAAACTCAAGTCCGACTATATGAAAAATAACCGGTTTCCCTGATCCCTTCACTTAAATATTTACCCTGCTCTCACACTACAACAAATCGTCAGGTCCCAAAGTACATTCGTCTCCATTCACTTCCTATCTAACACTGCTCACGCACGCTTGCTGGAAGTCCAAGCCCTTGCCTCACAAAAAACCTCCTTTACCCCCTCTCTCCAACCCTTTCGAGGACGACCTACCCGCCATTCCTTTCCCCTATAGATTTATTTTGCTTTCCATGTCCTTCTTAAGTTGATCCATTCTCTATCTAAATGAACCTTAAACCACCTCAAAACCCTCTTTGCCCTCTGAATAATACTTTTATAACTCCACAACCTTTTCCTAATTTCCACACTCCGAAATTGTTCTGCATAAATACATCCAACACATTGCCTTAAACCAGGACATCCTCACTGCCTCCAACGTCTCTCTGCTGCTGCATTTACCACCCCTAAGCTTCACACCTTATGAGAGTGTTGGTATACTTTTCTTTCATACAATCCCTTCTTGCCTCCATAATACGCTTTTTTTGACTCCAACATATACATCAACGCACCAACTTACCTTTTTTCCCTCATCAATTCTATGATTAACTCATCTCATAAATCCATCTGCCGACACGTCAACTCCCAATATCTGAAAAACATTCACTTTTCCATACTCCTCTTCCCCAATTTTGATATACAATTTCTTCTTTATCTAATTTCATTTGATACCCTCATCACCTTACTCTTTTCTAGTTCACTTTCAACTTTTCTATCACTTTACACACATTCCCAAAACTCATCCACTAACCTTTGCCAATTTTTCTTTAGAATCTTCCCATAAGAACAGTATTCATCAGGCAAAAAGTACTGTGCCAATTCCATTTGAATTGATTCCCCAAAATTTAATCCCACCCTCTCCCAACACCATAGCATTTACTTCCTTTACAACCCCATCTATAAATATCATAAAACCAACATGGTGAGACATTACACATCCCTGTCTAAGACCTACTTTTTACCGGGAAGAAAGTCTCCCTCTCTTCTACACACCCTAACCTGGAGCCTCACACACACATTTTATATTATTATATATTTATATATATATATATTTTTATATATATATATATAATATATATATATATATACATGTATATATATATATATATATATATATATATATATATATATATATATATATTTAAAATTATATTTTAATGCAAGGAATTCGCAAGAGCAATATACACAAACACTGATATCTGGCTGAAGGAGACTCGAACCTACGAACCTTGGAACAAGGTACACAGTGCTTTGCCAATCTACCCACACTGGACAATACCTTGGGTCCAGCTTGCGCTGGGACTTTGATCCAAGGCAGCCAGCTTTCCCAGGGAGAAGGCTTACAGCTTTTCATCTCATCCCCTGCATGCATCAGCCTTACTAGAGATATTAACAATGCCACGATTCGCAAGAGCAGGAGAAATATACACAAACACTGATCTCTGGGAAGGAGACTCGAACCTACAAACCCTTTGGGGACAGGTACGCAGTGCTTTACCAGTCTCCCCAAAACTGGACCAATACCTTGATCCAGTATGGGTAGATTGGTATTATTTATATATATTTTTTATATATTTTATATATATATAAAATATATATATATATATTTTATATATATTTTATATATTTTATTATAAAATTTTATATATATAAACATAAAATATTACAACTCTGAAGATATTATTTCCTTCGGAGAAATCGAAATTTTAAATCTTACATTAGAATAAGCAAAAGTTCTGCCCAAAAAAACTATAAACAAGAGAAAGTTTATTCCGCCTCGACCATTATTAACACTTCTCCCAAATTATTTTAAGGTGAAAAAAACAGGGAAAACTTTGCACACCAAAGAGTAATGAAAGTAATTTTTGTGAGCAATATATTAAGGGAGCAAAGTGAGAGGTATCTCACTTCACAGAGGTGTGGGAACACACAGGTGTGTGAAGAATGTGCAGGAAGGGGAAAAATGGTAGAGGAAGGAGGGGAGGAAGTAACGGTAGAGAGAATAAAGAGGCAGAAAACAATAAAGGGGTAGGAAGGTGTGTGTGTCAGAAAAGGAATGTAGAAAGGAGGTGGAGAGGAAATACATGCAAAAGATACATAGCCCAGGACTTTTTAAGACGTATTTTAAGAAAGAGAGATAACATTTTAAGAGACAGGTAACATTTTAAGAAAGAGAGATAACATTTTAAGAGACAGGTAACATTTTAAGAAAGAGAGATAACATTTTAAGATAGAGAGATATTTTAAGATATATAACATGTGAGAAAAAGGTTCCGGAAGCTGCTGAACCCGGTACCAGCCCTTAACCAGCTGTGAATTCATAACAAGTTGTTCCCGGTACTAGACAGGACTAGATGAACTTAGTATCAACCCTGGATAAATTGAACCCGGTGCCAACCAGGACCGGCTGAACCCGGTACATCCCAAGAACCAGCTGTACCGCGTACCTACACAGTAACTTCTGGAGAAGTTATCGTCTTCATAAATGGAAAATTAGATTTACCAGGCAGCCACACCATCATGAACTGACGGGTAAGAGCTTTCTTGGGGGGGATGGAGGTCCATAAGAAGGATGGAAAAAACTAGGCCACGATAGAGCAATGAAAACATGGTGTGTAAGCAGAGAGAGAGAGAGAGAGAAAGAGGGATGGTGAAGAAAGGTTAAATGGCCTGGCTTCTCTGCTTACACTTGAGGAAAGAGGACGAATGAACCATCACACGTGTGTTAAAGAGGTCAGGTAAACTAACCACGAAATTGAACCCAGGGCAGGTGAGTCCGAAAACTCCTGGCTAATACCCTGGGTTTAATCCCATCCTGTTAAGTGTTTTTTTTAAGTTTGCAATCATATTCCCACGATTTTGTGAGTCAAGTTATGTATATATATAATATATATATATATTATATATATATTATATATATATATATAATAATATATATATATATATATATATATATATATATAATATATTATATATATATATATATATATATATATATAATATATATATATATATATAACATATATATAAAACTTTACGTTTTCTGAAGCCTGGCGTAGTAATGTAACTGCACAGAAAGAATGAAATTCCTTTCGTAGGGAACAAATGTAGTGTAATTGAATTGTTTTGTGTGTGTGTGTGTGTGTGTATGTGTGTGTGTGTGTGTGTGTGTGTGTGTATGTGTGTGTGTGTGTGTGTGTGTATGTGTGTGTGATAAGATAAGATAAGATTTCGTTCGGATTTTTAACCGCGGAGGGTTAGCCACCCAGGATAACCCAAGAAAGTCAGTGCGTCATCGAGGACTGTCTAACTTATTTCCATTGGGGTCCTTAATCTTGTCCCCCAGGATGCCACCCACACCAGTCGACTAACACCCAGGTACCTATTTGCTGCTAGGTGAACAGAACAACATGTGTAAGGAAACGTGTCGAAATGTTTCCACCCGCCGGGAATCGAACCCGGGCCCTCCGTGTGTGTGTGTGTGTGTGTGTGTGTATGTGTGTGTGTGTGTATGTGTGTGTGTGTGTGTGTGTGTGTGTGTGCGTACAATAATAATAATAACAACAAAAGCTGAATACAAATACAACACCTTTGTAAACATCACACCTATAAATTATAACTTTGGAGCACCGGTGGACGAAATACTTTTCTTTTTACAAATGAACAGCATTTACAAAAAATCCTAAAAATTTTTCTGTTTCCATTTGGTATTAAAACGGGACTCATAATATAGTGATATATTTCCCTTTGCGACAGACACACGAACTATATATATCATAAAGTGATTCATATATCGCGCTCTCCTACATGAAAATGTATATATATATATAAAATATATATATATATATATATATATATATATATATAGTGTGTGTGTGTGTGTGTGTGTGTGTGTGTGTGTGTGTGTCGTGCCGAATAGGCAGAACTTGCGATCTTGGCTTAAATAGCAACGTTCATCTTGCCATATAGGACAAGCGAAAATTTGTGTATGCAATAATTTCGCCAAAATCATTCTGAACCTGGAAACATAAACACATATGCACAACGTTTCGCCCACACAGTGGGCTTTTTCAAGTCACAAACAGAACTACCTGGGGTGGAAGGTACGGGAGTATTTATAGTCAGGTTCAGAATGTTGAGGTCAGGTGGAGAATGCTGCATCTGATGATCTACCGGGTGGGGTTATAGAGTCTTGGGTAGCTTGGCAGGGGTATTGGACAAGTTGTGAGTAGACCTTCTGCAGTGTTCTATGTTCTTATGTGGGATAGCGATGGAGAAGTTTCTTGGCGAGTGGTTCAGCTATGTTATAGAAGCCATTGTTCTGGTTGAAATTGTTGGTTATAGAGATAAGCGATGATTCCAGGATTCTTCGGTATTGAGTGTTGTCTTCTGTGGCGATAAGTCTTGAGTTTCTGTAGTTAATTAAATGGTTGTGTGAATTGCATATGTGTGTATGTTTCCATTGTGTCGGTATTTTATACCATTTATTTTCATTCTGAACCTAACGAAAAAAAATATTTCACTGTATTTGTTTAGTATTAAATTATTGTAAACAAATCTAAAATATATTTAGTTGGGTTAGGCTAAAATAAATTGTTCTTGTTATAATAAGGTTAGGTAAGTTTTCTAAGATTCTTTTGATGCAAAATTATCAATTTTTACATCAACATTAATGAAAAAAATATACCTTTAAACGTATAAGAGAAATTTTTAGAAAGGACTTAATTTTAAATGAGTTCTTGCTAATTGACCAGTTTTACCTATTTCGGCACGACATATATATATATATTATATATATATATATTATAATATAATATATATATATATATATATAATATATATATATATATATATATATATATATATATATATAAATATATATATATATAATTGCTTGATGCATAGACCGGTCAAAATATCTGGAAACTGCGATGCAGTGGGGCGAGTAATGTGTGTGCGTGTGTTAAATTATTCAAACAATGGTCAATTATATGTCCTTGAAAAATTATACTTCCCCCATGGCAGCATATTCTGGTGTAGGTAAATCATTCTGATCGCAGTTAATAATACCGGCTTTGATAAATTATACCAACCATGAGAATCATCAGTGGACATTAAATTTCATGTGTAATTTTTTTTTACAGGCAGAATTTTGATCGTGTGGTTTATGTAGGGACAATGATTTTGAAGAAGGAGTCACATTACAGTAGCTGGAGTAACTGACAGCTTCGTGGACTCGGTCTCTGCAAGGACTGACTGGCTGGAGTTTTGAGACTCTATGATCGCGGGTTCAATCCCGGCCGGGGGTATGGTTTGTTTACAACTTCTTAGTGTATTGGACCTGACTAGCTTGTGCTACTAGGCCAGATGCCGTGCTCCTACCTTTAGTGAATTTGACCTGACATGACTAGGTTAGGGCGTCGGCTTAAGCCAGTAGAAGAATTGGACCTGCATCGTATGGCCCAGTAGGCCTTCTGCAGTGTTACTTCTTTCTTATATTCTTATGTATACACAGTATTTTTGTGGATTTAGTCTCTGGCTAGATACCTCAACACATTCCCAGTCACTGTGTGAACGACTGGGTCGTGTGATGCACTCCTTGTTACCTGTGTCGTGCTTACTGTGTCATGCAGACTGTAAACATATCTGTAAACATATCTGTATAGGATTTCTTTATTCAGTGAAGACAAACGCACTTTGCGCTTATTTTGCCAAATCCCTAGAGGAATGAAGAGAGGGAAGGCTTCCGGGTGATAACAACATGCCGGGCTTTGAAAGCAGGGCCCTGCGTGTTTCCATTACCTCGTGTGTGGAATCATCCTGTGTGGTAGACTATAACATGGTGCGATAGACCGCTTATGTTCCCACAATGGGAGCATCATAGAACCTTGGGAGGGCACTCACTGTGGGTCTGATTACTCTTCGTCTTCCGCTTTTTTATCATTATCATCATCATCATCATCTCTTCTTCTTCTTCTTCTTCTTCTTCTTCTTCTTCTTCTTCTTCTTCTTCTTCTTCTTCTTCTTCTTCTTCTTTTTCTTTTTCTTCTTCTTCTTCTTCTTCTTCTTCTTCTTCTTCTTCTTCTTCTTCTTCTTCTTCTTCTTCTTCTTCTTCTTCTTCTTCTTCTTCTTCTTCTTCTTCTTCTTTTTCTTTTTCTTCTTCTTCTTCTTCTTCTTCTTCTTCTTCTTCTTCTTCTTCTTCTTCTTCTTCTTCTTTCTTCTTCTTCTCTTCTTCTTCTTCTTCTTCTTCTTCTTCTCCTTCTCCTCCTCCTCATTATTATTATTATTATTATTATTATTATTATTATTATTATTATTATTATTATTATTATTATTATACTTTTTCTTTTTATTCTTGTTTATCATAATTTGACTCCTGGTGTCAAAATCCAACTGAATAGACGAAATAGATTTAAAAACACTTGAAGAACCATGTGCCGGCGAGACAAGTTGTAATCTCAACTGTGTAATAATATAAGGTGAGTAATGATCTCATTCAGGTGAGTAAAAAATCAAATTAATCACTGGAAACTTTTTTGATCAAAGGTCAGCAATTAATTACTATGATTCTGAGGGCTTGGAAGTCCCTATCACGCTTCAGAATTGTTGCTTAGTATTGTGCACATAATTTTTTTCTTTGCAGCCAAAGCTTGACGTTACTAGGTGACGCCAGACCCGTAGGGTAAGGAGGACCTTGTTATTAAAGTTCTATGCAAATTTAGACACATTCACAGCTAAGGTAAACAGAATAATCTTCAAATTCAAATTTGAGTTTCAAAGAGAAGAGAACCAGGTTGAGTTCTATGATCAAGAACCCTACAGCAGGATCAAGGTACTGCCCTGTACAACACAACTGGTGTTTCTGCAAGAATGGTATACAATACCGACAAGATGATATTAAGACACATGTGCAACATCTGGGTATCTTTATTGTAGACGTTTCGCCATCGAGTGGCTTTATCAATGCAAATTCCAGGACATAACTTCAAGACAGTTATGTCCTGGATGGCGAAACGTCTACAATAAAGATACCCAGATGTTGCACTTGTGTCTTAATTTCAACTTCACAACTTGTGTTTACAGGTAGACCGAGCATGAAGGAAGGACTGAGAACAGAGAGAGGAAACAACCTGCGCAGGAGAGAGAAGAACACAAGACATTTAAACTGGAAATAGAATGTGGAACAACACAAGTACATAATGAAGAACGGAAGCACAAAGACTTACTGGCTGTACCGTCTTCAAGTACTGTCAAGAACAGTGATCACTTTCCACCTATGTCAGAAGAGATGGATCCCAAATACGATCCCAACGGACGTCTTCACTCCAGTGAAGACGTCCGTTGGGATAATATATATATATATATATATATATATATATATATATATATATATATATATATATATATATATATATATATATATATATATTATATATATATATGAGACTGGTTCAGCCTCCTTACCAGGTCTTAGTCTCAGTCGTTTTTCGACGCATGATGGAGAGGTTTCATCTCCAGAGCATCAGTCATCAGTCTCTGACGATGAATGTCTGTCATTAACAAAATGGTTGCTTTCCACGTCTTCTGGCAAGACAGAGATTGAAAGGAAGGGAAAGGTTAAATTTACAGAGTACTGCACCGAGAAGGGGTGAAGGAAATTGTTAAATTTTTAGAGCAATTAATAGAGAAGGAATGAATGAATGAGTGAGTGAGTGAAGGAAGGAAGGAAGGAAGGAAGGAAGGGAAGGAAGGAAGGAAGGAAGGAAGGAAGGAAGGAAGGAGCTACCCTTCTCTTCCTAGGATTAAACCTAATTACTTCCCCTTCCCCTTGTGCTGTATGGGTCCTATGGGCCTAACCCTTCTATAATAATAATTATAATAATATAATAATAATAATAATAATAATAATAATAATAATAATAATAATCAATAATAATCATCTAGCACGCACCAGTCAGTGTGACATTCTAGCAGGCTCGTAATGTCTTCTATATCAGGCTACTTCTGAGGATCATCGCGTGTTATACACGATATCAGTTTATCTAATCTCATAGGTTACTGTAATCCCCCGGCGTGGAAATTATTTCCTGCACTGCGACTAAATACAGCATTACTGTAATCTACGAGTACAATGCCAGAACACATACAAATATGTATATATATATATATATATATATATATATATTATATATATATATATATATTATATATATAATAATAATAATAATAATAATAATAATAATAATAGTAACAGCTGCATCTGGTCAATTAGAAGCCCTCTGATCCACTTATTATTGTTATACTCAAGGGGGAAAGTTGAAAAAGCCATTCTGGTGTAATGTAGAAGTGTCTCATTGGCACGGAAGCAGTTGCTTCCCCACCTCACGCGTGTAATTTCATTACCGGCGTTAATGTGTTCTTGTCTTAAAATACAAAGTTTGATGTTCAGTTCTGTCAAGCGATTCCTGCGGCTTTCAGTGGCTTAGCTAAATTGTAACGATCGCTTTAGCGCAGCGCGGAAGTAATGGTTATCTGGCGATTAGCTGACCAAATAGCAGACTTGGTGTGGTTCAGTGATGACCCCCGAGGGATAGTGAGCACCCCTCAGTTTGCTTCAAAGATGACCCCCGAGGGTTAGTGAGCACCCCTTAGTTTGCTTCAAAGATAACCCCCGAGGGTTAATGAGCACCCCTCAGTTTGCTTCAAAGATGACCCCCGAAGGATAGTGAGCACCCCTCAGTTTGCTTCAAAGATGACTCCCGAGGGATAGTGAGCACCCCTCAGTTTGCTTCAAAGATGACCCCCGAGGGATAGTGAGCACCCCTCAGTTTGCTTCAAAAATGACCCCCGAGGGATAGTGAGCACCCCTCAGTTTGCTTCAAAAATGACCCCCGAGGGATAGTGAGCACCCCTCAGTTTGCTTCAAACATGACCCCCGAGGGATAGTGAGCACCCCTCAGTTTGCTTCAAAAATGACTCCCGAGGGATAGTGAGCACCCCTCAGTTTGCTTCAGAAATGACCCCCGAGGGATAGTGAGCACCCCTCAGTTTGCTTCAAACATGACCCCCGAGGGTTAGTGAGCACCCCTCAGTTTGCTTCAAAGATGACCCCCGAGGGAGAGTGAGCACCCCTCAGTTTGCTTCAAAGATGACCCCCGACGGATAGTGAGCACCCCTCAGTTTGCTTCAAAGACGACCCCCGAGGGATAGTGAGCACCCCTCAGTTTGCTTCAAAGACGACCCCCGAGGGATAGTGAGCACCCCTCAGTTTACTTCAAAGACGACCCCCGAGGGATAGTGAGCACCCCTCAGTTTACTTCAAAGATGACCCCCGAGGGAGAGTGAGCACCCCTCAGTTTGCTTCAAAGACGACCCCCTTCATCCTACAGTACAGAAAGCACATTTAATACCCAACTTACTGTTTATTACACTAATGGAATATAATGCCGACAAGATTAACAATTATACACATGTGCAACACCTGGTTGTCTTTATCTGGAGACGCCTTGCCAACCCGTGACTCAGTATACAGATGACTAAGACAGTAGAAGATAAAGTAGTCAGTCCCTCAGCGCCTAAAAGACCCAGCTAATTCCTCAAGACTAAGGTACTGCACACCGGCTTCGAGGCTATAAGAACATAAGAACATAAGAACGAAGGAACACTGCAGAAGGCTTACTGGCCCATGCGAGGCAGGTCCAAGTCTCCTACCGGCTTAAGCCAATGCACCCAACCTAGTCAGGTCAGGTCACATTGACTTAAGGGAGGAACACGGCAACCGACCTGGTAGCACAAGCTATCAGGTCTAACTCACACCCACCCACATCCACTCATGTATTTATCCAACCTATTTTTAAAGCTACACAACGTTCTGGCCTCTATAACGGTACTTGGGAGTTTGTTCCACTCATCCACAACTCTATTACCAAACCAGTACTTTCCTATATCCTTCCTGAATCTGAATTTTTCCAACTTAAAACCATTGCTGCGAGTCCTGTCTAGGCTAGATATTTTCAGCACACTATTTACATCCCTTTATTTATTCCTGTCTTCCATTTATACACCTCAATCATATCCCCCTAATTCTACGTCTTTCTAGAGAGTGCAGATTCAGGGCCCTTAGTCTATCCTCATAGGGAAGGTTTCTGATACATGGGATCAACTTTGTCATCCTCCTTTGTACATTTTCCAGAGAATTTATATCCATTCTGTAATAAGGTGACCAAAACTGTGAGCAGCATAATCTAAATGAGGCCTAACCAAGGATGTATAGAGTTGAAGAACAACCTGAGGACTCCTATTATTTATGCTTCTTGATATGAAGCCAAGGATTCTATTAGCTTTATTGCGAACACTTATGCACTGTTGTCTTGGTTTCAGATTACTGCTAACCAGAACTCCTAAATCTTTTTCGCAATCCGTAATATTAAGATCTACATTATTTAGTTTATATGTGGCATGGTTATTGTCCTGTCCAACATTTAGAACTTTGCATTTGTCTATATTAAACTGCATCTGCCACTTCTCCGACCACTGCATCAGTCTATTCAAATCTTCCTGGAGTGCTCGAATGTCCTCGTCAGAATGAATTCGACGGCCTATTTTGGTGTCATCGGCAAACTTGCCGATGTCGCTCTTTATGCCCTCATCTATGTCGTTTATGTAGATTGTGAACAGCAGGGGGCCCAACACTGACCCTGTGGAACACCGCTCGTGACACTTCCCCACTCTGATTTCTCCCCATTTATGCAAACTCTCTGCTGCCTATTTGTCAACCATGCCTCTATCCAGGAAAAAAATTTCTCCTCCTATTCCATGTGCTTTAATTTTCCTCAATAGTCTCTGATGTGGGACCCTGTCAAAAGCCTTACTGAAGTCCATATACACAATATCATATTCATTACCATGATCTACCTCCTCAAATACCTTAGTGAAAAAAGTTAATAAATTCGTAAGGCAGGAACGCCCCTTTGTAAAACCATGCTGAGATTCGTTGATTAATTTATGCTTTTCAAGGTGGCTACGAACTGCCTCGGCAATTATTGATTCCATAAATTTTCCCACTATGGAGGTTAGGCTTATTGGTCTATAGTTCGAAGCTAAGGACCTGTCACCTGTTTTGAAAATAGGTATCACATTTGCCATTTTCCACTTATCTGGCACCATGCCAGTTTGTAGTGATATGTTGAAAAGATTAGCCAAAGGTGTGCTAAGCTCCTCTTTACATTCCTTTAGAACCCTTGCATACAGTTCATCAGGACCTGGGGATTTGTTAGGTTTTAATTTATCTATTTGCCTAAGGACCATGTCACTTGTGACCCTAATAGTACACAGTTTATTATCGTCCTGTTCTACATAATTTATCATTACTGGAATATCGCTGGTATCCTCCTGTGTAAAAACTGAGAGGAAGTATGTGTTAAAAATTTTACACATTTCCTTATCACTGTCAGTGAGCTGACCCGGAGGAACTTTTGAGTGGGCCTATCTTGTCCCTTATCAAACTTCTGTTTATGAAATCCTTTAGGTTTTTTCCCCTTTCTTGCAATTTTCCTCATACCCTTTTGGGGGGGCCCTTTTTTAACCCTTTTTATTTCTTCCTTTAAACCCAAAAACCCTTATAAAAAATTTTTTCTCAAAAACCCCCTTTGAAACCTCTTTTTTTTGTTTTTTATGCTTTTCTTTGACAATCCCGAATATTTCTTTAAATTTTCCCTTTTGGATTTTGGTTTTTGGGCCCCTATTTGGAAAAGGGGCCCTGCATTTTTAAAATTAAAATTTTGCCTTTTAATTATTGGAAGAGTTTTGGAATTTAAAAAAGAAAAAATTGGGGAAACCCCTCACTTTCCCCAAACCCTTGAAAGTTTTTCAGGACTTTTGGGGAATTTTCTTTTGAAGGCCTTCTTGGGCCCAATCCTTTTTTCCCTTTTAAATTTTTTTCATCAAAGCGGGTTCCCCGGAAAAACTGGGGAGAATTGGAAAAATTTTACAATTTCCTTCCGCGGGGCTCCCGGAGGAACTTTTTGGGGGGCCTTTTCTTGCCCCCGGACCTTTTTTGAACCCCAAAATTTTTTGGGAGCTTCCCTTGCATTTCCTAAAATTTTTTTTTTTGCCAACCCCTTTTTTACCTTTCGAAAAACCCCTTTTCCATTTCCCCTTCCCCCCTTTTTGAGCCTTAAGCCCCCTTTTTTGAAACGTTTTTAACTTTGGGGGACCTTTGGACTTTTTGGATCTGACCCTTTTGGAACGGGGACTGACCTCACCTACGTTTTTTGGGAATTTTGGGGAATTTTCCCTTGGAAGTTCCTTGGAAACTCTTTGGAACTCCTTGAAAACCCCCTTGGGAAAGGGTTTCTTGGGAAAAGGGTTTTCCCTTGAAAATTTCCTTTTTTGGAAGTTTTCTTGGAAGTTCCCTTGAAAAATCCCTTGAAGCCCCCCCTTGGCCTCCCTTTGGAACCCCTTGGAAGCTCCTTAAGGGGGCCCTCGGGGACGCCCCCTTAAAACCCCTTGGGACAGCCCCCTTGGACGCTCCCTTGGAAGCCCCCTTGGACACCCCCGGGAAAAAAAATTTGGGGGGAAAACCCCTTGACAGCTCCTGGACACCCCTTGGGACGCTCCCTTGGAAAAACCCCTTGGACAGCTCCTTGGACAGCTCCTTGGAAACTCCCTTGGACACCCCCTTTGGAACCCCCTTTGGCGCTCCCTTGGAAAACTCCTTACAGCTCCCTTGGACAGCCCCCTTTGGGCACCCCCTTTGGGACAGTTTTTTTTTGGGGGCAGCTCCCTTGGAAGCCCCTTTTTGGAGAGCCCCCTTTGGGCCAGCTCCTTGGAAAACTCCCTTGGACCCCCCTTGGGAACCCCCTTGGACAGCCCCCTTGGAAAACTCCTTGGAAAACCCCCTTGGACAGCTTTTTGGAACTCCCTGGGGGCAGTTTCCCTTGGAAACTCCCTTGGGGCCCAGCTCCCTTGGACAGCCCCCTTTTGGACAGCTCCCTTGGGGAAAACCCCCTTGGAACCCCCTTGGACAGCTCCCTGGGACCCCCCCTTCACCCTTGGAAAACCCCTTGAACGCCCCCTTGGACACTCCTTGAACAGCTCCCTTGGAAAACTCCTTGGACAGCCCCCTTGGCAGTCCCTTGGACAGCCCCCTTTGGAATCCCTTGGAAAACCCCCTTTGGAACTCCCTTTGGGAAAAACTCCTTGGGAACCCCCTTGGAAAAACCCTTTGGACGCTCCCTTGGACACCCCATTTCAGCTCCCTTGGACCTCCTTGGAACCCCCTTGACAGCCCCCTTGGAAAAAACCCCCTTTGGGACACTCCCTTGGAAAAAAAGCCCCCTTGGACACCCCTTTTTGGAAAAACCCCTTGGACAGTTTCCTTTGGAAAACTCCCGGGGGACAGCTCCCTTGGAAAACCCCCTTTGGGGAACACCCCCTTGGAACCCCCTTTGGGACAGCCCCCTTGGGAAAACCCCTTTGGGACCTCCCTTGGAACTCCCTGGACAGCTCCGGGGAAAATCCTTTGGCACTCCCTTAAAACTCCCTTGAAACTCCCTTGGGAAAACCCCTTGGAAGCTCCTTTGGACACCCCTTGGCAGCCCCCTTTGGAAAACCCCCCCTTGGCCCCCCTTGGAAAACCCCGGGGAAAACTCCCGGAAAACCCCCCAAAAAACCCTTGACCCCCTGGAAGTATTAACCTCGGAAGCCCCCTGGAAAAAAACCCTTTGGGAATCCCTTGGAATCAACATTTAGACTTTGGTTCCTTAATCCCTTGAACCCCCTTTAAAAAACTTTTAACTCCCTTGAAAATTCCCCTTGGAAAACCCCTTGAAACTCCTTTGGGAAAAGCTCCCTTTTGGAAAAACCCCTTGGAAACCCCTTGAAAATCTTGGCACCCCTTAAAAAATTTTGGCAGCCCTTGAAATTTTGAACCCCCCCTTGAAAAACCCCCTTGGCATTTGGAAAAACCTTAAAGCCCCTTGGCCATTTCCTGGGCCCCTGGATTTTAAACCTGAATCCCCTTAATTAAAAAAACCTTTTTCCTTCTTGTTTTTTAATTTGGGCATTGCAAAAAAAAGAAAATTTTTTTTAAAACCCAAAATTTAAGAAACTTGCAATTTTTTTTTTAGGCCTTGCAATTCTTAACCTTCAATTTTTGAACCTGCAATATTCTTAGCCCCTTGCAATTCTTGCCCCTTGCATATGCTTAGACCTTGCATATGCAGCACCTTGCAAATTTTAGCACCTTGCAATTTTCTTAGCACTTGAAATTTTCTTAGCACCTTGCAATTTTTAGCCCTGCATATGTTTAAACCTTGCAATATCTTACACCTTGAAATATGCTAGCCCCTTTGAATTTTCCTTAGCACCTTCCCAAATTCTTAGCCCCTTGCAATTGTTTAGTACCTTGCCCCCCCCCAATAGCTTAGCACTTGAAATATTTTAGAAACCTTGCAATTTCTTAGACCTGCATAGCTTAGACCTTGCAATATGCTTGCCCCTTGTTTTTTAATGCTCTAGACCTTAATATGTAAACCTTGCAATTGTTAGCACCTTGCAATATTTTTGCCCTTGCAATATTTAGCACCTTGCAATATGCTTAGCCCCTTTGAAATATGTTAACCTTGAAATATCTTAGCACCTTGCAATATTCTTACACCTTGCAAAAAGTTAGCCCTTGCAATATGTTAGACCTTGAAATATGCTTAGCCTTGCAATATGCTTAGCCCTTTTGGAAATATCTTCAAATATTTTAACCCCCAATATGTTAGAAAAATTTGCTTAGCCCTTAAATTGCTTAACCTTCTTGGTTGCCCTTGCTGTTAGCCCTTCTTGCTTGCCCTTGAAATATGGCCCCAAAATATCTTCCCCCTTTGTATGAGACCTTCTTGCTTTCCCGCTATTTAGACCCAATTTTTTCTTACACCTTTGCTATGAGCCCCTTCTTGTTTGTCCCTTTTCTTGCTTGACCTTGCTTGCTTACACCTTGAAATATGAAAATTTTCTTTTCTTGTAAGGGTTCTTGCCTTTTTTAAAGAAACATTCTGCTGTACAGGGGTCTTGCTGTATGGACACTACTCTGCTGTACAGGGCGTCTCTGCCCTTTTGTAAAAGACACATATCTCTGCTTTCCCGGGCTCTGGTGTTGAGAACATATCTCTGTGTCAGGGCGCTCTGCTGTTGAACCATACCCTTGCTTAACAGGGGTCTCTGCTTATGAGACACATGCCTGCTTACGGGGCTCTGAGTAGGGAACTATCTCTGCTTTTACAGGGGCCCCTTTGCTGTATGAGACACTTCTTGCTGTACAGGGGTCTTGCTGTATGGCACAAACTCTGCTGCCAGGGGTCTTGCTGTATAAGACACTGTCTCTGCGTAAGGGTTTTGCTGTATGAGAACATATCCTGCTGTAAGGCGTCTTCTGTATGGACACTACTCTGTGTACAGGGCGCTTCTTTAAGGACCAATTCTTGCTTACGGGGCGTCTCTGCTGTGGGGAGACACTATCTCTGTGTACAGGGGCTCTGCTGTAGAGACACAATCTCTGCGAAAGGGGGCGTCTCTCGTATGGAAATATCTCTGCTGTACAGGGGTCTCTGCGAAGACACCCGGGCCCTTTCTGCTGTATGAGAACTTATCTCTGCTGTAAGACGTCTCTGCTGTATGAGAACATTCTTGCTGTACAGGGCGTCTTGTGTTTAAAAACCCTTTTCTTGCTGTACGGCGTCTCTTTTATGAACACATATCTTGCTGTAAAGGGCGGTCTCTGCTGTATGAGACCATATCTCTGCTTCCGTCTCTTGTATGAGACAATTCCTGCTGTAAGGGCGTCTCTCTTTGCCTTTTTTGGGACACAATCTTGCTGTACGAGCGTCTCTGCGATGAGAAAATATCTCTGCTGTAAGGGCGTCTCTCTGTATGAACCTATTCTGTGTACAGGCTCTCTGCTTTGAGACACAATCTTCGTACAGGCTCTCTGCTGTTGAGACACATACTCTGCGTACGGGGCGTCTCTGCGTAGAGACACATACCCCCCCTGCTGTACAGGGTCTCTCTGTATGAACACAATCTCTGTGTCAGCGTTCTGCTGATGAGACACATTCTCTGCTGTACGGGCGCTCTGCTGTATGACCAATCTCTGTGTACAGGGGTTCTCTCGTTGAGCACTATCTTTGCTGTAGGGGGCGTCTTGCTGTTTAGACACATATCTCTGCGTACAGGCGTCTCTCTTTTTAAACACATCCGGCTGAACGGGCGTTCTGCTGTATGAGCCCAAATATCTTGCTGAAAGGGCTCTCTGCTTAGAGCAATACCCTGCTTTTACGGGGTCTCTGTGATGAGACACTATCTCTGCGTACAGGCGTCTTTCTGTATGAGACACATATCTTGCTTAGGGGCGCTTGCTGTATAGACACAATCCTGCTGTACAGAGCGTCTCGCGTATGAGACACATATCTCTGTGTACAGGGGGCCCCCCCGTCATTCCTGTTTGAGACACATATCTCTGCGTCGGCGTCTCTGCTGTATGAGACAAAATTCTTTTGTACAGGGCCCCCTGCTGTAGAGACACATATCCTGTGTACAGGCTCTCTGCTGTATGAGACAAAACCCTTGCTGTCGGCGTCTCTGTGAATGAGAACATATCTCGCTGTACAGGGCGTCTCTGCTGTATGAGAACATTCTTTGCTGTACAGGGGCTCTGCGTATGAGACACATATTTTTTGCTGTACAGGGGTCTCTGCTGTATGAGACACATATCCGCTGTACAGGGCGTCTCTGCTGTTGGACACATCCTGCTGTACAGCTCTTGCTGTATGAACACATATTTTGCTGAAATTTTGGGAAAGACAATATTTTGCTGTCAGGCGTTTTTGTGTATGGAACACAAACTCTGCTTTGGGGTTTTGAGGACAATACCCTGCGTAAAGGCTCTTGTGTATGAAACATTCCTGCTGTCAGGGCGTTCTGCTGTATGAGACACATATCTCGGGGCCCTTCCGGACAGGCGTCTTCTGTTGGACAAAAACCCTTTTATTTTGCTGACAGGGGTCTCTCTGTATGAACAAACCCTTGCTGTACGGGGGCCGTCCTGCTGTAGAACAAAATCTCTGCTGTACAGGGGTCTCTGCTGTTGAACCATATTTTTGCTGTACAGGGGTCCTGCTGTATGGACCATTCGCTGCTGTACAGGGCGTCTTCGGTATGAGACACACATCTCTGCTGTACAGGCTCTCGCTGATGGACACATATCTCTGCGTCGGGGCGTCTTGCTGAGGAACAAAATTTCTGCTGTACGGGCGTCTCTGCTGTTGAGACACAATCTGCTGTCAGGGTCTCTGCTGTTGAGACAAACCCCTTTGCTTACAGGCTCTCTCTTTTTAGAACATTCTTTGCGTACAAGGTCTTGCTGATAAACCCCAAATACCGCTGTACGGGGCGTCTCGCTGTATAGACACATATCTGCTTTACAGGCGCTCTGCGTTGAGCCATATCTCTGCTTACGGGGTCTCTGCTGTATAGACACATTCGCTGGGAAAAGGGGCTTCTGCGTATGGAAAACATATTTTGCTGTACAGGGCGTTGCTGTTGAGACACTATCTTGCTGTACGGCGTCTTGCTGTATGAGACACATATCTCTCGCTCCCCTTTTAGGCCTACCCCCCGTTTCCTTTTGTGAAAATTTTTTTTCTTTTTTTTTTATGAGACAAATTTTCTTGCTGTCGGGCGTTTTTTGCTGATGAACACATATCTCTCTTACGGGGTCTCTGCTTAGAGCAATATCTTTCCCTGTCAAGCGTCTTGCTGATGAGACACTATCTCTGCTGACGGGGCGCCCTTGCTGTATGAGACACATATCGCGCTGTACGGCGTCTCTGCTTATGAGACACTATCTCTCTGTAAAGGGGTTTTGGGATGAGAACATACTCTGCTGTCGACGCTTGTTTATGAGACCTTTCTCTGCTGTACAGCATTTGCATCCGCTTTGTACGAGCCTTTCCCGTGTCGACGCACGACGCAAACGTCCGCTTATCGTAATCTTTATGCTCGTTCCCGAGAAGGCGGAGGAAGAGCAGCTCTACTTCCCCGGATAAAAAACCCCCTTCAAACAGCATCAGCACATCATCTTCGAAGGTTTAAAATTTATCTACCCCCCCCCCCCCCCCAAAAAAAAAAAAATTTTTAATCAAAATTTGTTTTTTTTGCGAGAAATGAATCAATTTGAAAAATTTTTTCGAGTTTGGAAATAAAAAGAAAGAATTTCGCGATATAAACTGTTTATTTGTACCACTGTTGAGTTTAAAAGAACCACGGCGTTTTATATATATATATATAAAATTATTTTAATTTTTTTTTATATCACACGGCCCATTTCCCCCAAAGGAGGGGGCCCCCAAAAAAAAACTTTTTACCTATTTACTCCATCACTGTCTTGCCGAAGGGTGCCCCTTTCACTACGTTTTAAACGGGAACATTTTCACCCCCCCCAGAGTGCAGGCCTGTACTTCCCATCTCCCGGACTCATCCGGGCCGCCGTTTCCTGAAAACCCTTCATAAATGTTACTTTTCTCACACTCCCAAAAGCCCCCGTCTTTTTTAAAAAACCCCTTTGTCTCCATTCACCCCTTCAAACCGCTCACCAAGCCTGCTGGAAGTCCAAGCCCCCCGCACACAAAATCCTTTACCCCCCCCCCCCCAACCCTTTTTAGGCGCCCCTACCCCCCTTCCTTCCCTACGACTGTACACTCTTTAAGTTATTCGTTTCGCTCCATTTTTCCCCAATGCCGAACCACCTCAACAACCCTTCCCCAGCCCCTGGACAACATTTGGGGAAACCCCCTCCTCCTAACTTTCCCAAATACGAATTTTCCCGATTTTTTTCCCCACCCCATTGCCCCCAACATGACATCTCCACTGCCTCCCCCTTTCCCCGCTGCAACATTCATCCCATTTCTTCACACCCATATAAGAGCGTTTGGTAAAAATATACTCTCATACTTTTCCCCCCTTTGCCCCCAAAGGGCAAAGTTCTCTGTTCCCCCACTCCTAAAGGGGACCACTCACTTTTTTCCTCACAATTCATGATTTTACCCCATCTTTTATAGACCCTCCGTGACAGTCCCCTCCCAAAAATCTGAATACGTTCACCTCTCCCTACTCTTCCCTCCCAAACTGATATTAATCTTTCATCACCTAAACTTTTTGTTATCCCCAAACCTTAATCTTTCCGTATTTACCCTTTTAATTTTCTTCTTTTTTCAACCCTCCAAATTCATCCCCCATCTCTGCAGCTTTCCCCCGAATCTCCCAAGAGCACCCGTGTCATCCAAAAAAGGGGCTGTGAAAACTTCCCCCCTGTGTGTGATTCTTTATCTTTTAACTCCACGTCTTTCCCGAACCTCGCATTACTTTTCTTTCAACCCCCCTCTATAAATTATTAAACAACACGGTACACAACATCCTTGTCTAAGGCCCACTTTTTCTGGGAAAAAATTTTCCCTCTTTTTACATACTCTAAAATTGAGCCTCACTACTCGGGAAAAATCTTCACTGCTTTCAGTAACCACCTCCTACCCATACACTTGCAACTTGCCCAATTTCCCCCCTTCCCCCCTGTCTACCCCTTTTTCCAAAACCATAAAAAGCCACAAAGACCTCTTTAGCCCTTTTTAAATACTGTTCACTTATATGTTTCACTGAAACACTTGGTCCAACACCCCCCACCTTTTTAAGCCTCCTGTTCATCTGCTTCCATTCTCCGTCTTACTCTTTTTCTCTCAATTAAAACTCTACCATACCCT
>NC_069408.1:45440440-45442940 GCF_026875155.1 Cherax quadricarinatus | reverse complement strand
GACAAGCGGGGTTCCACAGGGGTCAGTCCTTGGACCTGTGCTGTTCTTGGTATATGTGAATGACATAACGGAAGGGATAGACTCAGAAGTGTCCTTGTATGCGGACGATGTGAAGTTAATGAGAAGAATCAAATCGGATGAGGATCAGGCAGGACTACAAAGAGACCTGGACAGGCTACAAGCCTGGTCCAGCAACTGGCTCCTTGAGTTTAACCCCGCCAAATGCAAAGTCATGAAGATTGGGGAAGGGCAAAGAAGACCGCAGACACAATATAGTTTAGATGGCCAAAGTCTGCAAACCTCACTCAAGGAAAAAGATCTGGGGGTGATTATAACACCGAGCATATCTCCTGAGGCGCACATCAATCAAATAACTGCTGCAGCATACGGGCGCCTGGCAAACCTACGGATAGCGTTCCGATACCTCAGTAAGGAGTCGTTCAAGATTCTGTATACCATTTACGTCAGGCCCATACTGGAGTATGCAGCACCAGTTTGGAATCCACACCTAGTCAAGCACGTCAAGAAGTTAGAGAAAGTGCAAAGGTTTGCAACAAGACTAGTCCCAGAGCTACGGGGATTGTCCTACGAAGAAAGGTTGAGGGAAATTGGCCTGACGACACTGGAGGCCAGGAGGGTCAGGGGAGACATGATAACGACATACAAAATACTGCGCGGAATAGACAAGGTGGACAAAGACAGGATGTTCCAGAGATGGGACACAGACACAAGAGGTCACAATTGGAAGTTGAAGACTCAGATGAATCAAAGGGATGTTAGGAAGTATTTCTTCAGTCATAGAGTAGTCAAGCCGTGGAATAGCCTAGAAAGTGAAGTAGTGGAGGCGGGAACCATACATAATTTTAAGGCGAGGTATGATAAAGCTCATGGAGCAGGGAGAGAGAGGACCTAGTAGCAATCAGTGAAGAGGCGGGGCCAGGAGCTATGACTCGACCCCTGCAACCACAAATAGGTGAGTACAAATAGGTGAGTACACACACACTTATCTAACAGTCAAACATACATAAAAATACACACATAACCCGCACTTAGGGGTACAAAACTGACGACATTTGCACCCGAGTTGAACCAGTAACTAGCCACACAGAGGAGCCCAGAAAGGACCGAAATGTCGCAATTTTCAGTCTCCTTAAGCGAAGGTTATTGGTGTGTTGTTGCAGTTACGCCACTGTGTCTCTTTCTTCTCTGTACACAGTCTCCCTGTATCTCTCTATACCCAGCCTCTCTGTGCCTTTCTATACACAGCTTCTCTGTGCCTTTCTATGCATAGCCTCTCTGTGCCTTTCTATACACAGCTTCTCTGTGCCTTTCTATACATAGCCTCTCTGTGCCTTTCTATACACAGCCATACACGTGAGACGGTAAAATACTCACTTTTGGCAATAAAACAGAATGACCCGGTGAACTGGACCTTAGATATTTTGTGCAGGAATAAACAAAGAAGATATGCACTGCGCAAACCATCCACAGACTTTCATTCTTGCAGAGCTCTGCTCGCAAACAAATACTGCATTTTTTTTTCTCCTTTCCCCAACAATGGCCCGCAATATATTTGGGAATTTTTACCTAAAGTGAAATATTGGCATACCATACTTCGGTGGGGAAGAGAGATACTCGCGCGAACTTCTTTGTTTCTTCGTCTGTGTTTGTGTGCGGTTTGTGTTTACTGTTGTCCGTAGAGCAACGTTTCCGTTCTATCCAGAGGCTGTTTGACTGAGGGCGAAATTTGATACTTTCGGTCTAACAGCAAAGTGTTTGCTGCGTACTGGCTAGTCCGTGACCTGCTAGTTTGTCTGACCCTCTAGTTTCCTGCTAGTTCTTGACCTGTTAGTTTCTTGCCTACTAGTGTTTCTTACCTACTAGGATCTGCATGAGGCTGTCATCTGCTGAGGACGCGGTTAACCTCCAAGAAGATATAAACAAAGTTTTCCAGTGGGCAACGGTAAACAATATGATGTTCAATGAGGACAAATTCCAACTACTCCGTTATGGAAAACTGGAGGAGATAATAACTCGAACAGAGTATACTACTGACTCCGGCCATACAATAGAGCGGAAAAATAATGTAAGGGACCTGGGAGTAGTAATGTCTGAGGATCTCACTTTCAAGGATCACAACAGTGCCACGATCGCACGTGCAAAGAAAATGATAGGATGGATAATGAGAACTTTCAAAACGAGAGATGCCAAGCCCATGATGATCCTTTTCAAATCACTTGTTCTCTCTAGGCTAGAATACTGCTGTACATTAACATCTCCATTCAAAGCAGGTGAAATCGCAGATCTAGAGAGTGTACAGAGATCCTTTACTGCACGTATAAGTTCTGTCAAGCACCTTAACTATGGGAACGCTTGGAAGCACTTGACTTGTACTCGTTGGAACGCAGGAGGGAGAGATATATCATAATCTACACTTGGAAAATCTTGGAAGGAATGGTCCCAAATCTGCACACAGAAATCACTCCCTACGAAAGTAAAA
>NC_069408.1:45420440-45432940 GCF_026875155.1 Cherax quadricarinatus | reverse complement strand
CTCGCCCACTCTCTCATTTGCTCTCTTTTTACATTGCTTCACCACTCTCTTAACCTCTCTCTTTTTCTCCATATACTCTTCCCTCCTTGCATCACTTCTACTTTGTAAAAACTTCTCATATGGTAACTTTTTCTCCCTTACTACTCTCTTTACATTATCATTCCACAATCGATCCTCTTCCTACCGCATATATTATGTATATATATATATATATATATATATATATATCCTAGGTAGTAGGTGGTAGACAGCAACCGCCCAGGGAGGTACTACCGTCTGCCAAGTGAGTGTAAAACGAAAGCCTGTAATTGTTTTACATGATGGTAGGATTGCTGGTGTCTTTTGTCTGTCTCATAAATATGCAAGATTACAGGTAAGTCTTGCTACTTCTACTTACACTTAGGTCACACTAAACATACATGTACAAGCATATTATATACACACCCCTCTGGGTTTCTTCTATTTTCTTTCTAATTTCTTGTTCTTGTTTATTTCCTCTTATCTCCATGGGGAAGTGGAACAGAATTCTTCCTCTGTAAGCCATGCGTGTTGTAAGAGGCGACTAAAATGCCGGGAGCAAGGGGCTAGTAACCCTTCTCCTGTATATATTACTAAATTTAAAAGGAGAAACTTCAGTTTTTTCTTTTGGGGCCCCCCCACCTCAGTGGGATACGGCTGGTACGTTGAAAGAAGAAGATATATATATATATATATATATATTATATTATATATATATATATAATATATATATATATATTATATATATATATATATCGTGCCGAATATGTAAAACTGGTCAATTAGCAAGAACTCATTTAAAATTAAGTCCTTTCAAAAATTTTCTCTTATACGTTTAAAGATATATTTTTTTCATTAATGTTGATGTAAAAATTTATAATTTTGCACCAAAAGGAACTTAGAAAACTTACCTAACCTTATTATAACAAGAACAATTCATTTTAGCCTAACCCAACTAATTATATTTTATATTTGTTTACAATAATTTAATACTAAACGAACACAGTGAAATATATTTTTTTTCGTTAGGTTCAGAATGATTTTGGCGAAATTATTGCATACACAAATTTTCGCTTGTCCTATATGGCAAGATGAGCGTTGCTATTTAAGCCAAGATCGCAAGTTCTGCCTATTAGGCACGACTATATATATATATATATATATAATATATATTATATATATATATATATATATAATATATTTATATATATATATATATAATATATTATATATATATATGTCGTGCCGAATATGTAAAATGGTCAATTAGCAAGAACTCATTTAAATTAAGTCCTTTCTAAAAAATTCTCTTATACATTAAAGATATATTTTTTTTCATTAATGTTAATGCAAATTTTTTTTTAATTTTGCACCAAAAGAAATTTAGAAAACTTACCTAACCTTATTATAATATATATATTTTATATGTAATATATATATATATATATATTATATTTTATAATATATATATATATATATATATATATAATATATTTTATATATTTTATATATATATTTTATATAATATATATATATATATATATATATATATATAATAATATATACATATATATATATATATATATATATATATATTTTATTATATATACATATATATATATATATATTTTATATATATATATAATATATATAATAATATATATAATATATATATATATTTATATATAAAAATGTGGTGCCCGAATAGGCAGAACTTGCGATCTTGGCTTAAATAGCAACGTTCATCTTGCCATATAGGACAAGTAAAAAATCTGTGTATGCATAATTTCGCCAAAATCATTCTGAACCTAACGAAAAAAAATATATTTCACTGTGTTTGTTTAGTATTAAATTATTGTAAACAAATCAAAATATTTTTTGTTGGTTAGGCTAAATAAATTGTTCTTGTTATAATAAGGTTAGGTAAGTTTTCTAAGATTCTTTTGGTGCAAAATTATAAATTTTTACATTAACATTAATGAAAAAAATATATCTTTAAACGTATAAGAGAAAATTTTCAGAAAGGACTTAATTTTAAATGAGTTCTTGCTAATTGACCAGTTTTACATATTCGGCACGACATATATATATATATATATATATATATATATATATATATATATATATATATATATATAAATATATATATATATTATATATATATATATATATATGTGTGTGTGTGTGTGTGTGTGTGTGTGTGTGTGTGTGTGTGTGTGTGTGTGTAATTTAAAGTAAAGTAATATAAATCGGTGTAATACATCTCAGAATATGGTAAATCCGTGTAATATTAATCCGTGTAATATAAACCAGCGTAATATTACTCAGTATAATAGAGATCAGGATAACATAAGTCAGAATAATATTCATCCCAATTACTCTTTTACCACTGGTACACCAGTTTGTCATTGCCAGAACGTTTTTTTCCCCCTCTGGCGCAAAAACATACATGAGTACTGGCAAGGTTATCAGGACAAGGACGTTCCTTGTCAAAGAAACTAAAAAGCGAGAAAAAAAGGGCTTGGTTACACCTCTTTGATGTTGGAAATTTGCTTTTCTGGTTGGAACAACTCAAAAAAAAAAAAAAAAGCCTTTTTGATAAGGACTTTTATCTATTGGCCTCGAAGGACCTTTTATATTTTATTATTATTATACCTATGGTTATGGACGGATTTATTTTGAAAGTAATGAGGTTTAAGCTTGAGGGGCACTAAACCCGGAGGGGCCCCAAAAGGCGACTTTAGTCCACAATGTTTAAAAATTTGGGGTCTACTGCTTGAGAAGGGGTTACGAAGTGGCCCCCCCATAACAGTTGAAATTTCAGGGCCCCAGAAATGTAGGTCGGTCACTGCCTATGCGGTCAAGCATGTAGAAAGTTCGATGTTTTTTATTGTCGGAACGTTTCGCCTCCTCAGCCGGCATCTTCAGCCGACTACAGGGGTAAATATTCGTTACTGAATGTTTTTAACAATTGCAATGCTGTTACTTTCCGCCTCTTCTAGTGGGCGTCCTTGATGCTGATGGAGGGCTCTTGATTCAAGGGATTATAGCTATCACCTCCTCTTCCTTGAATTAAATAGCACTATCCCCCATTCCGAGGGACTGTGTAATAATAATAATAATAATAATAATAATAATAATAATAATAATAATAATAATAATAATAATAATAATAACAACAATAATAATAATAATAATAATAATAATTATTATTATTATTATTATTATTATTATTATTATTATTATTATTATAATAACAAGAATAATAATATTCACAGCTAGGTGAACAAGGCCGGTAAGTGTAAGGAAACATACCCAACGTTTCCACCCGTGCCGGTTATCGAACCACGAACAATCAGTACGTGAGGCAAGTGCGCTACCAAACGAGCCACTGGATACCCTATCCAGTCCCTTGTCAACATGCTGAATATATTTTGCTTATTGTATCCTGCAACGGGTTATGTTGAAGCTGATGCGTGTTTTGTGAGCGTACTTTCTTGGCTTACATCATCTTTCTTATGGTGGGCCAGAATGTTCGTTTGACTCTAAGAGTCTAGGAAGTTCACACACACATGTGTAACACCTCTGTGTCCTTCTGGCCATCTTTGTCAACACTGAAGATACATAAGTGTGACACATGTTTCTCACTCATCGACTTGTCTTTGTTATGTATCAACAATTCGCTCTAAGTAGAGCGACACATCAAATAATGGCTCGTTCTGTATTCTTGTGGCTTTTGTACACAACCCTATTGACGTTACGTTCTTCAGTGTATCCCTTCTTAAAGACGTTAGCCAAATATAAATCAGTCGGGAAGTGCAACCATTCTAAGTCTTCGTGGAAAAAAATTGAGTTTAAAGAATAATTTAATTTCGGAAGGACCAACAGCTCGCTACAAAGTGCCTGAAGAGAGGCAAAAGCGATTTAAAAGTTAAGATTTGTTAGTGAAGGAAGAGACCACAAACTTAAGAAACTTATTAAGAGAAAATTCTTTTCTTCAGAGCTTCTAGTTAAGATTCTACCACACTGCCCCAGAGAGGAATACATTCTTGTCTCCTAGCCTTTACCAACGGAAATTTCTCAGCCAGCTTTTTTTCCTCAATGCAGCTCTAATTCACAGTCTTCTTTCTTAATCTTTACCGTCGCAGATCTCTCAGCAAGTCTCAGCATGTCTCCCGGATGCACATATCCTTCTCGCTCAGCCTTGCCGTCCCAGGTCTCTCAGCCAACCCACGTCGAGTATAACCCTTCTCTCCCAAGTTCTGTCTTCGAAGACCTTTCAGTCAACCTTTCTCGGATGCACATAACTCTGCCCTCTTAACCTCTATCAAAACTTCTCAGTCAACCCTCTGTTTCTCTCACTGTCTTCCAGATGCACAAAGCCACTCCCTCAGAACCTCAACAGTCAAAGATTTCGCAGCAAGCCTTTTTCTTTCTCTCTTTCTCTCGGTCACTGTCTGGCAGAAACACACAGCCTTCTCTCTGCATGGTAGCTACCGTCGGTCTTCCATCCTAGAGGGCGTCAGAGTCATCCGTCTTGGTGGCTCGCTAAGACCCTCTTCCTCGTCGGCTGACCCACTCGGTAGCCAGGCCATTCTTCTTCCAGTGACTTGACTCCCCATGTCCAGCTTCACTATCTAACCTACTCTAGAGTCAGGCCATTCCTCTTCGGCGACTGGTTCGCCAACATTGTGTTTTCCTTCTGGCTAACCCACTCAGAGACTAAGTTATTCTCCTTCAGTGAGTTATTGGTTTAGACCAACTCTTCTCGACCTCCCGAGCTTACATTTTGCCGTGGCTGCAACAGTCACTCTGAATAGTAACAAATGTTATATTCATTCGGTGGTAGCGTGGAGCGACAGAGACAAGAGGGAGAGAGAGAGAGAGGAAGAAAAAGAGAGGATGGCGGTAAAATACGACTGGAATGGAGAGAAAGGATAAGAGGTGAGAATGAAGCTTTATAGCGAACAGATAACCAGATGGAACGAGGGGAAGAGGAGGAGGAACCGGACACCAAGGGTAGGAAGAAAGAAAAGACAGCAGTGGTGAAAAATTGGAAAATATAGTAAGAAATTGATCGTAAGTGGAAGATCAGATGCTTCAATGCCGTCCCAACATCGGCCTCGCTGCCCGAGGCTCATAAGTCTGGCTTTAGGCAAATGATACCATGGGGACCAATATACCCGGAAGTAAACAATGTAGCGGTGAGTAATGTCTTCCTGCTGGACCAGCGCTCTGTTGAGCACAATGGACCAAAGACCTCCATTCACCGTCAGGGAGGAACCTTAAATCAAATTCTGAGCTCACTGCTTCCTCCTGGGATTCAAGGATGAAATTCTGAGACAGTGTTGATGTGGTGATAGTAATGTTCTCGTAATCGAAAATGATGATGATGATTATTATTATTATTATTATTAGTAGTATGTAGTAGTAGTAGTATTGTTGTTGATATTGTTTATATAATTACAATAATGATGATGATAATAATGTAATAATAATAATAATAATAATAATAATAATAATAATAATAATAATAATATTAATAATAATAATAATAATAATAATAATAATAATAATAATAATTATTATTATTATTATTATTATTATTATTATTATTATTATTATTATTATTATTATTATTATAACATTATTATTATTATTATTATTATTATTATTATTATTATTATTATTGTTATTATTATTGTTTACGTTACTTTATTGCTTATTATTATTATTACTATTATTATTATTATTATTATTATTATTATTATTATTATTATTATTATCATTATTATTATTAACATCATTATCATTATTATCATCATTTTAAAACAGCTGTAGAGCACATGTAGACTCATGATCATCGTCTCTTCTTAGTTCCTGCTAAAACTGTCCATTAAATAATTATTTTTTATTAAGTAATTAATAATTATTATTACTTTTTAATAATAATTAAAATTTTCCCTCGTAATAAATTTTTCATTTTCTCTTCTTTTTTACGTCTCTTCTACTTTAGCATTTTTCTCTCTCGTTTATGTCAGGATAATATGTAAACATCGATCAGTTAGTGGAGAATGATGATGATGATGAGGATAATGATAATGATGATGAGGATAATGATAATGATGATGAGGATAATGATTATGATGATGAGAATAATGATAATGATGATGAGGATAATGATAATGATGATGAGGATAATGATAATGATGATGAGAATAATGATAATGATGATGAGAATAATGATAATGATGATGAGGATAATGATAATGATGATGAGGATAATGATAATGATGATGAGGATAATGATAATGATGATGAGAATAATGATAATGATGATGAGGATAATGATTATGATGGTGAGAATAATGATAATGATGATGAGAATAATGATAATGATGATGAGAATAATGATAATGATGATGAGGATAATGATTATGATGATGAGAATAATGATAATGATGATGAGGATAATGATAATGATGATGAGAATAATGATAATGATGATGAGAATAATGATAATGATGATGAGGATAATGATTATGATGATGAGAATAATGATAATGATGATGAGAATAATGATAATGATGATGAGAATAATGATAATGATGATGAGGATAATGATTATGATGATGAGAATAATGATAATGATGATGAGAATAATGATAATGATGATGAGGATAATTATAATGATGATGAGAATAATGATAATCATGATGAGGATAATGATAATGATGATGAGGATAATGATAATGATGATGAGAATAATGATAATGATGATGAGGATAATGATAATGATGGTGATCGCTACTGGGTCCTCTCTCTCTCTGCTTCCTGAGCTTTGTCATACCTCTTCTTAAAACTATGTATGGTTCCTGCCTCCACTACTTCACTTGCTAGGCTATTCCACTTGCTGACAACTCAATGACTGAAGAAATACTTCCTAACGTCCCTGTGACTCGTCTGAGTCTTCAGCTTCCATTGTGACCCCTTGTCCCTGTGTCCCCTCTCTGGAACATCCTATCTCTGTCCACCTTGTCTATTCCCCGTAGTATCTTGTATGTCGTTATCATGTCTCCCCTGACCCTTCTGTCCTCCAGTGTCGTCAGTCCTATTTCCCTTAACCTTTCCTCGTACGACATTCCCTTGAGCTCTGGGACTAGCCTTGTTGCAAACCTTTGTACTTTCTCTAACTTCTTGATGTGCTTGACCAGGTGTGGGTTCCAGACTGGTGCTGCATACTCCAGTATGGGCCTAACATACGCAGTGTACAGTGTCTTGAACGATTCCTTATTAAGGTATCGGAACGCTATTCTCAGGTTTGCCAGGCGCCCGTATGTTGCAGAAGTTATTTGGTTGATGTGTGCCTCCGGTGATGTGCTCGGTGTTATGGTCACCCCAAGGTCTTTCTCCCTGAGTGAGGTCTGTAGTCTTTGTCCACCTAGCCTATACTCTGTCTGCGGTCTTCTTTGCCCCTCCCCAATCTTCATGACTTTGCATTTGGCTGGATTGAATTCGAGAAGCCAGTTACTGGACCACATGTCCAGCCTCTCCAGGTCTCTTTGCAGTCCTGCCTCATCCTCGTCCGATTTAATTCTTCTCATCAACTTCACGTCATCTGCGAACAGGGACACTTCAGAGTCTATTCCTTCCATCATGTCGTTCACATATATCAAAATAGCACTGGCCCTAGAACTGACCCTGTGGGACCCCGCTCGTAACAGGCGCCACTGTGATACCTCTTCACGTACCATGACTCGTTGCTGCCTCCCTGTCAGGTATTCCCTTATCCATTGCAGTGCCTCCCTTTTACATGCGCCTGATCCTCCAGCTTCTGCACTAATCTCTTGTGGGGAACTGTGTCAAAGGCCTTCCTGCAGTCTAGGAAAACGCAATCTACCACCCCTCTCTTCGTGCCTTACTTCTGTTACCTTGTCATAAAAACTCCAGGAGGTTTGTGATACAAGATTTGCCTTCCATGAACCCATGCTGGTTTTCATTTATAATCTTGTTCCTTTCCAGGTGTTCGACCACTCTCCTCCTGATAATTTTCTCCATGACTTTGTACACGATACATGTCAGAGACACAGGTCTGTAGTTTAGTGCCTCGTTTCTGTTTCCTTTCTTAAATATGGGGACTACATTAGCTGTCTTCCATTTCTCAGGTAGTTGCCCGGTGTCAAGGGATGTGTTGAAGATTGTGGTTAGAGGCACGCACAGCATCTCTGCTCCTTCTCTAAGGACCCATGGGGAGATGTTGTCCAGTCCCATCGCCTTTGAGGTGTCAAGGTCATTTAAGAGCTTCTTCACCTCCTCCTCAATTGTTCGTATGTCATCCAACACTTGTTGGTATATTCCCTCTTGATGTTCCCTTCTGTGCTGTCTTCCCACAGCCCTTCCTGTCTCTACTGTAAAAAACTTCCTTAAATCTCCTGTTCAGACTCCTCACATACCTCCTGATCATTTCTTGTGAGTTCTCCACCTTCTGTCCTTAATCTGATCACCTGGTCTTTGGACTGTTGTCTTCCTCCTGATGTGGTATACAACAGTTTCGGGTCAGTCTTGATTCTCGATGCTATGTCATTTTCATACTGTCGCTGGGCCTCCCTCCTTACCTGTGCATACTCATTCCTGGCTCTGCGATTGATCTTCCTATTTTCGAGTGTTCTCTGCCTTCTGTACTTTTTCCATTCTCTATTGCACTTTGTTTTTGCCTCCTTAAACCGTCGGGTAAACCAGGGGCTCGTTCTGGTCTTCCCATTGTTACTGTTGCCCTTGGAATAAACCTTTCCACTGCCTCCTTGCATTCTGTTGTTACATATTATCCATCATTTCATTTATGGCTTTCTGCCAGTTCTCTTTCCCACTGGACCTCCGCAGGAAGTTCTTCAACCCTATGTAGTCCCTCTTTTATAGTCAGGCTTTTCCATTCAACTCCTGTTATTCTCTCCACTTGCAGTTCTACTATGTATTCAAAGCACAGAACCACGTGGTTGCTAGCTCCTAGGGGACTCTCATACTTGATCTCCTCAATGTATGAGCTGCCCAGGGTGAACACAAGGTCCAATCTTGCTGGTTCATCCTCCCCTCTCACTCTGGTAGTGTCCTTAACATGTTGGTGCATGAGGTTTTCCAGCACACAGTCCCAACATCCTGGCTCTCCATGTTTCGGGACCCCCATGTGGCTCCAGGTTTTCCCAGTCAACCTCCCTGTGGTTGAAATCCCCCATAACCAGCAACTTTGCTCTGCTGGAGTGAGCTCTTCTTGCCACCTCAGCAAGTGTGTCCACCATTGCTCTGTTGCTTTCTTCATATTCCTCTCTTGGCCTCCTGCAGTTCTGTGGTGGATTATACATCACTTTAATGACCACTTTGTGCTCCCCAGCCTGAAGTGTACCTGCTATGTAGTCTCTTTCTCCCGTCTCATCTATGCCTTCCATTTTCTCGAATTTCCATCTGTTTTTTACGAGGAGACCAACCCCCCCTCCCCCCCTGCCCTTTCTATCTTTCCTCATGATCTGGTATCCTGGTGGGAAGATTGCATCTGTTATTGTCTCCGTGAGTTTTGTTTCTGTAACTGCTATGATGTCTGGGGACTTCTCATTGATTCTTTCTTGCCATTCCTCATGTTTATTCGTTAATCCATCTGCATTTGTGTACCAAACCTTCAACTTCTGTTCTAATACTGTAACTGTGGTGCGGGGGGTGGAAACAGAGGGATTGGTGTGTGATGGTTGGTTTGGATTGTTCAGTTACCTTGGGGGTGTCGTGGCTGGAGTCCTTCTGCAGGTGTTTCTCGGGGGTGTGCTTGTCCTTCCATTTGATCCTGGGTTGTTCTGCTCTCCTTTTTTATTTCCTCCCATTTCTCCTTTCGTTTCTGAACTCTCTCTTTCATCGTCTTCCTTTCGTCCTGTGTTCTGTCTCGATCGAGGTACACACTCCGGAACTCCTGCTTGCCTCTCAGCCATGCTTTCTCCTGCAGGATCATGGTTCAGGTTGATTCTGCCTTGAAAATTACTTTGAGAGGCCGATTCCTTTTCTTTGTGAACCACCCAATTCTCCGAAAATTTGCCACCTGGGTCATGCCCCCCTCGCCTATCACCTTCATGATGTCTTCAATCGCTTTTTTCTCCTCCTGCTTTCTTTCATCATAAGTTTCCCCTTTAGCTTCATCTAGCCCATAGACAAACACGGATCTCTCCCTTTCCACCTCCCACTGTGACTCCCATTGCATCCTCTGAAGTGTTTTAGTTCCTTCCCGTGGAGTGTTCCTTCCTTCAGTTCCTTCCCTAGTTATTGCCCCTAAGCTTCTTGGTTTGTAATTCCTGCTCACCTGTTCCTGGCCCCCACAGGAATCTGGTAAGGACCTTGCACATGTCCTAGTTCCTTCAATGTCTTCCAACCTCTCATTCTGTCCTAGTCTGCTCCCTGTCCTTGTTTTGGCCCCATGTGGGTTTGACAGGACCTCTGCATACAGTTTAGTTTCCATGCTTCCTTCAGACCTGTTGTCTGTGTTTGATGTAGCCATTACCGATGCTACTTCTGTAATATCTTTGTCTCTGTGCTGTTTCAGATGTCTCAGCTCCTCTTCTAATCTCTCTATCTTGATTTTGCTGCTGTGGCCTGTTGTTTCCCACCTTCTGCATTCTGCTGCTAACCTCTCTTCCATCTTCCTTTCCAGCTCATCTAGTCTCTTTCCCCAGTCTTCCTCCCTTTTTTTTGAGCTCTACCTCCCATTCCCCCCCTCCCAGATTCGTCCTTGGAGCCCCTTGTCCTCATCTGGTTCTAGGTTCCCCCCCTTGCTCCACAGAAGGGGGGGACGGGTTGGTTAGGGGGGGGGGAAATTTAGATGGTTAGGAGGAGAGGGGAGGGGTTGGTTGTGGGGGAGGGGGGAGGATGGTTATTGGGGGGGTAGAGATAGTTGGGGGAGGGGGTTAAATGGTTTGAGGGAGAGAGGGGATGGATGGTTATGGGGGAGGGGGAGGATGGTTATTGGAGGGAGGTAGGTAGTTGGGGGGGTTTTAGATGGTTTGGGGGAGGGGTAGGTGGCTAAGGTTGAGGTGGTTAGGGAAGGGGGGGAGGTGGTTAGGGGAGGCGGGGTACGTGTTTGTGTCAAGTGGTGGAGGGTGTGTGTGGGTGTTGTTTAGTTAGTTAGTTACCATTTTGTCTAGGCACATGTCGATTAGACACTAGGCCTGTTGTATATGAGTACGTGTGTGTGTGTGGGGTGTGGTGTGTGTGTGTGTGTGTGTGTGTGTGTGTGTGTGTGTGTGTGTGTGTGTGTGTGTGTGTGTGTGTGTGTGTGTGGTGTGTATGGGGTGTGTGTGGTGGTGTGTGTGTGTGTGTGTGTGTGTGTGTGTGTGTGTGTGTGTTGTGTGGGGTGTGTGTGTGTGTGTGTGTGGGGTGTGGTGTTGTGGTGTGTATGGTGGTGTGTGGGTGGTGGGGTGTGGGGGGGTGTGTGTGGTTGGTTGTGTGTTGGTGGTGTGGTGTGTTGTGGGGTGTGTGTGTGGTTGGGGTGTGTGGTGGTGTGTTGTGGTGGGTGTGTGTGGTGGTGTGTGTGGTGGTGTGTTTGGTGTGTATGTGGTGGTGTGGGGTGTGTGGTGGTTTTGTTGGTGGTGGTGTGTTGGTGGTGTGTGTGGTGGTGGTGTGTGGTGGTGTGTGTGGTGGTGTGTGTGGTGGTGTGTGTGGAGGTGGTGTGTGTGTGGGGGTGTGTGTGGGTGGTGTGTGTTAAGTGGTTTGTGTGTGGGGTGGTGGGTTGGTGTTTTGGGGTGGTGTGTGTGTGGAGGTGTGTGTGTGTGTGGTGGTGTGTGTGTGATGGTGTGGTGGTGGTGTTGTGGGGGTTTTGTGGTGGTGTGTGGTGGTGGTGTTTTGTGTGGTGGGGTGTGTTGTGGTGGTGGGTGTGTGGCGTGTGTGTGGTGGGTGTGTGTGGGGGTGGGGGTGGTGTGTGTTAAGTGGGGGGCCCGTGTGGTGGTTGTGTGTGGTGGTGTGTGGGGTGGTGTGTGTGGTGGGTGTGTGGGGGTGTTTTGGGTTTTTGTGTTGGGGGTGTTTGGTGGGGTGAGTGTGGGGGTGTGTTGTGGGGTGGTGGTGGTTGTGTGGTGGTGTGTGGTGGTGGGTGTGTGTGGGTGGTGGTGTGTTTTGTGGTGGTGGTGTGTTGTGGTGGTGGTGTGGTGGGGGTGTGTGTGGTGGTGTGTGTGGTGGTGTGTGGTGTTGTGTGTGTGGGGGTGTGTGTGGTTGGTGTGTTGTGGTGTGTGTTGGTGGTGTTGGTGAGTGGTGGTGTGTGTGTGTGGTGTGGTGTGGTGGGTGTGGGGGTGGTGTGTGTGGGGGTGTGTGTGTGTGGTGGTATGTGTGGTGGTGTGTGCGGTGGTTTTGGTGCGGTGGTGTAGTGGTTGGTGTGTGTGGGGTTTGGTGTGTGTGCGGTGGTGTGTGTTGTGGTTTTGTGGTGGTGTGTGTGGGGTGGTGGGGTGGGGGTGTGTGTGGTGGTT
>NC_069408.1:45410440-45415440 GCF_026875155.1 Cherax quadricarinatus | reverse complement strand
ACCCACTCTGACACCTCGTCACGTACCATGACTCGTTGTTGCCTCCCTGTCAGGTATTCTCTGATCCATTGCAGTGCCTTTCCTGTTATGTGTGCCTGATCCTCTAGCTTTTGCAGTAACCTCTTGTGAGGAACTGTGTCGAAGGCCTTCTTGCAGTCCAAAAAAATGCAGTCGATCCACCCCTCTCTCTCTTGTCTTACTTCTGTCACCTTGTCATAAAAACTTAGTAGGTTTGTGACACAGGATTTTCCTTCCCTGAAACCGTGCTGATTGTCAATTATACACTTGTTTCTTTCCAGGTGCTCCACCACTCTCCTCCTGATGATCTTCTCCATGACCTTGCATACTATACACGTTAGTGATACAGGTCTGTAGTTTAGTGCCTCATGTCTGTCTCCCTTTTTAAAAATTGGGACTACATTTGCCATCTTCCATACCTCAGGGAGTTGCCCAGTTTCAAATGATGTGTTGAAGATCTTTGTTAATGGCACACACAATATCTCTGCTCCCTCTTTAAGGACCCACGGAGATATGTTGTCTGGTCCCACCGCCTTTGAGGTGTCAAGTTCGCATAGCAGCTTCTTCACCTCCTCCTTGGTTATATGTACCTCATCCAGCACTTGCTGGTGTACCCCCCTGTTCTGATTGCCTGGAGTCCTACTGGTTTCCAGTGTAAATACTTCTTTAAATCTCGTGTTGAGCTCCTGACATACCTCTCGGTCGTTTCTTGTGAATTCCCCACCACCCTTCCTCAGTCTGATTACCTGGTCCTTGACTGTTGTTTTCCTCCTGATGTGGCTGTACAACAGCTTCGGGTCAGTCTTGACTTTCGATGCTATGTCATATTCATATTGTCGCTGAGCCTCCCTTCTCATCTGTGCATATTCGTTTCTGGCTCTTCGGCTAATCTCTTTATTTTCCTGAGTTCTCTCTCTTCTGTACCTTTTCCATTCTCTAGTACACCTAGTTTTTGCCTCCCTACACCTTTGGGTGAACCAAGGACTCTTCCCGTTATTTCTGTTTCCCTTAGGAACATACCTCTCCTCTTCCTCCTTGCATTTTGTCGCCACATAGTCCATCATTTCTTATGTGTGTACTCACCTAGTTGTAGTCACCTAGTTGAGGTTGCAGGGGTCGAGTCCGAGCTCCTGGCCCCGCCTCTTCACTGGTCGCTACTAGGTCACTCCCCCTGAACCGTACGCTTTATCATACCTCTGCTTAAAGCTATGTATGGATCCGGCCTCCACTACATCGCTTCCCAAACTATTCCACTTGCTGACTACTCTGTGGCTGAAAAAATACTTCTTAACATCCCTGTGGTTCATCTGTGTCTTTAACTTCCAACTGTGTCTTCTTGTTGCTGTGTCTAATCTCTGGAACATCCTGTCTTTGTTCACCTTGTCAATTCCTCTCAGTATTTTGTATGACGTTATTATGTCCCCCCTATCTCTCCTGTCCTCCAATGTCGTCAGGTTGATTTCCCTTAACCTCTCCTCGTAGGACATACCTCTTAGCTCTGGGACTAGTCTTGTTGCAAACCTTTGCACTTTCTCTAGTTTCTTTACGTGCTTGGCTAGGTGTGGGTTCCAAACTGGTGCTGCATACTCCAATATGGGCCTAACGTACACGGTGTACAGGTCCTGAAAGATTCCTTATTAAGATGTCGGAATGCTGTTCTGAGGTTCGCAAGGCGCCCATATGCAGCAGCAGTTATTTGGTTGATGTGCGCTTCAGGAGATGTGTTTGGTGTTATACTCACCCCAAGATCTTTTTCCTTGAGTGAGGTTTGTAGTCTCTGGCCTCCTAGATTGTACTCCGTCTGCGGTCTTCTTTGCTGTTCCCCAATCTTCATGACTTTGCACTTGGTGGGGTTGAACTCCAGGAGCCAATTGCTGGACCAGGTCTGTTAGGTAAGACACATATGCAACAGTTAGGTATCTTTAATATGAAACGTTTCGCCTACACAGTAGGCTTCTTCAGTCAAGTACAGAAAAGTTGATAGAAGCAGAAGATACTTGAAGACGATGTAATCAGTCCATCACCCTTAAAGTTTTGAGGTGGTCAGTCCCTCAGTCTGGAGAAGAGCATTGTTCCATAGTATGAAACAATATTGTTTCATACTATGGAACAATGCTCTTCTCCAGACTGAGGGACTGACCACCTCAAAACTTTAAGGGTGATGGACTGATTACATCGTCTTCAAGTATCTTCTGCTTCTATCAACTTTTCTGTACTTGACTGAAGAAGCCTACTGTGTAGGCGAAACGTTTCATATTAAAGATACCTAACTGTTGCATATGTGTCTTACCTAACAACCTGTCGGTATTTTATACCATTTTAATGTTGGACCAGGTCTGCAGCCTGTCCAGAACCCTTTGTAGTTCTGCCTGGTCTTTGATCGAGTGAATTCTTCTCATCAACTTCACGTCATCTGCAAACAGGGACACCTCAGAGTCTATTCCTTCTGTCATGTCGTTCAGAAATACCAGAATCAGCACTGGTCCTAGGACTGTGTGTGTGTGTGTGTGTGTGTGTGTGTGCGTATATCTCCGTGACGTAGGTGCCATACGCTCACGTGTGTGTGCGTATATCTCTGTGACGTAGGTGCCATACGCTCACGTGTGTGTGCGTACATCTCAGTGACGTAGGTGTCATACGCTCACGTGTATGTGTGTATATCTCTCTGACATAGGTGGCATACGCTCACGTGTGTGTGCGTATATCTCAGTGACGTAGGTGTCATACGCTCACGTGTGTGTGCGTATATCTCTGTGACATAGGTGGCATACGCTCACGTGTGTGTGCGTATATTTCAGAGACACACATCTGCTTGTTTTGGCTGAATGGGTTGAAAAATCTCCAGCCTCTTACGTTTAAAAGTAACCATTTATTCAGTAATCCTTTTGAACAGAGACTTTTAATCCTGCCCTCGACTCTGACGCCTCATCATTGATCGTAATATTTAAACGGGGTGGACCGGGTAGCCAGCGGAATGCCTCAGTCAGATGACTGAAAGCTCCAACTCCGCTAACACGGACCGACACTGAACACGATGACGACTTTTCGCTCAGACTTGGACCACTGACTAGCCAATAGTCCTGTAGCTCAATTGGTAGCGCACTCAGCTCACAACAGTGACGTCCGGGGGTCAATCCCAGGTACGGATGGTAACATTAGGACGTGTTTCCTTAAGACACCTGCTGTCCATTGTCACCTAGGAGTAGAATATGTACCTGGGTGTTAGTCGACAGGTGTGGGTCGCATCCTGGGGACAAAATTGACCTCAGTTGCCCGAAATGCTCTGCATATAACAAGGGACTTTCTATATAGTAGTATGTCATTGATGTCAGCTATGGTCTGTATACCTTGTACAAATACTTGTAGAAATAACGATTATTATTATTATTATTATTATTATTATTTTTATTATTATTATTATTATTATTATTATTATTATTATTATTATTCTGACCGAAACGTCGTCTTTCGTCTATGTACGGGTTATTTGTGTATTGTTTCAGTCTAGGTATTGTACGTTTTTGTTCTTTTCCAGAGGCCAAAATCGCCGAGTCTTGTCATTCAATAATCCAGACTAAAAATTTTTTTTGGGCAGCACCTGGAATGAGACCAATAATTCAGTTTCAACGATTTCGTTCGTTTACGACATTTTTAAAACACAGGAGGGATTTAAAAAAATATGCAAATTTTTGAATATCACCCTCCCCCCCCTCTAACTTCACACGGGTCAGATATCGAATACACGCAAGAGTGACGCTTAAGAATTCAATATCAGTGATTTGCTGAATGTGCCATCAAGGGACAAATGGCACTAAGCCAGAGCTGGCATCGTATATTGTCGCGTCAAATTTGGCCTCCTGGCATGGGAGAAATGAGTGGGGTTCTGTGTATGGGTAATGAATAGCTGGATTATTGTCAAGGAAGAGGAATGCTTTGACAGAGAGATATTCTCCCCTGTGACTGTTTAAACCTCTAATGAAAATGCGTGGAGGTCTTGAGACCCGCCGTCCACAACCCCGGGGTTCGCCGACGTAGGTCCTACGAGAGACAGGGTTTTAATAAAGGATGAGATTCTTTTTTTCTCTCTCTGTCTCTGTCTTGTCTGTCTGTCTGCCTGTCTGTCTGTCTGTTCTGTCTGTCTGTCTGTCTGTCTGTTTGTCTGTCTGTCTGTCTGTCTGTCTGTTCTTCTGTCTGCTGTCTGTCTGTCTGTTCTCTCTGTCTGTCTGTCTGTCTGTTCTCTCTGTCTGTCTGTCTGTCTGTCTGTCTGTCTGTCTGTCTGTTCTCTCTGTCTGTCTGTCTGTCTGTCTGTCTGTCTGTCTGTCTGTCTGTCTGTCTGTTCTCTCTGTCTGTCTGTCTGTCTGTCTGTTCTCTCTGTCTGTCTGTCTGTCTGTCTGTTCTCTCTGTCTGTCTGTCTGTCTGTTCTCTCTGTCTGTCTGTCTGTCTGTCTGTCTGTCTGTCTGTCTGTCTGTTTCTGTCTGTCTGTCTGTCTGTCCTGTCTGTCTGTCTGTTGTTCTCTCTGTCTGTCTGTCTGTCTGTTCTCTCTGTCTGTCTGTCTGTCTGTCTGTCTGTCTGTCTCTCTCTCTCTCTCTCTCTCTCTCTCTCTCTCTCTCTCTCTCTCTCTCTCTCTCTCTCTCCAAATCATTCACTTAGAGACCTTTGGGACGATGAAATAAACATTATCTTTAACCATAATAAATCACTCTACAACAAATACACAACAAACTATTTTTGTTGTATTTGTTACATAATAAACACTTACATTACTTGTGTTTATACTTTGACATTTAAATTTCCTCAAAATTGGCACTTAATATTTATTTTATAATTAGCAATTAAATTGTTAGTTATATAGTTTCTGTGCTAAGAATTTGCAATGGAAAAATAAAATTGGATTTATTATGATCATTTTACTAAAAAAAACGACGTAATTAGCAGCTTTGAACTAGTCAGATAGTAAGTCTTAACTAATCAGTTTACAGCTT
>NC_069408.1:45370440-45407940 GCF_026875155.1 Cherax quadricarinatus | reverse complement strand
GAATTTTTTAGTTTTATAACTGGCGTCGAGGGGCGTTCGTGCAATCGGCGGAAGCAAAATAGAAGACACGTTGGTTTATTTATAGGGGAAAAATGATAGTGTATGAATGGAAACGACAGGAAGGGAGGGAGGAAGAAAAGGGTAAGCACCCATTTTTTTGTTTACCAAAAACGTATAGCAATTTCTTTTAATATTTAATTTTTGGTAAAGACTTATACTCTATTTTTGTCTCTTGTACAATTAACTTTTAATCTTAGGTGACGTAAACATTAAGCTTGTACTGTCTTTGTTGTCTTTGTTATAGCCTTTCTTGTCGTCTTTATTTCCTCCTCTCTTGTAGCCTTTCTTGTCGTCTTTATTTTCTCCTCTCTTGTAGCCTTTCTAGTCGTCTTTATTGCCTCCTCTCTTGTAGCCTTTCTTGTCGTCTTTATTTCCTCCTCTCTTGTAGCCTTTCTTGTCGTCTTTATTTCCTCCTCTCTTGTAGCCTTTCTTGTCGTCTTTATTTCCTCCTCTCTTGTAGCCTTTCTTGTCGTCTTTATTTCCTCCTCTCTTGTAGCCTTTCTAGTCGTCTTTATTGCCTCCTCTCTTGTAGCCTTTGTTGTTGTCTTTATTGTAACCTTCAGTCTTTAGTCAGGCATTAAAGATGACCCGACCATCTCATCATGTATGAAGACAGGTCCCTGACATTCAGCAAGACCCGACCATCTCACACATGAAGACAGGTTCCTGGAACTCTCAAATCATGCATTATCAAAGTCTACACTTTGTTTTTTGTTTCAACCTGACAAAATATCCTCGGCATCTCTGTCGATAGTTTTTGTCAGAATGATTTCTGGCGACAGATATCGGCCCTCTCTCTCTCTCTCTCTCTCTTGTCATCAAGAGATCGTTGGCTATCACTGACAACGCGGGGGAATTTAACGGTCTAATCTGGCGACATATTCCCGGTCGTCTGGGTCGTTCTCACCACCCCGTCGTGTAGGTTTCTGATAAAGTCTGATAGATCATTTTCGTGACAGCAGCTCTGCCTTGATCGTCTTTCGTAACGCCAGTTTCTTGGCGGCCTTGACAACAGCTTCCTGCGGTCACCTTTGGTAAAAGACATGTGAGATTTGCAGTTCCTCTTCTGCCATCAACTTCACTGCCTTTTGCCACCACAGATCCCTCTGCCAACTTCTCAGTTCCTGTCACTACTACTATGTAGCGTGCTACCACATCCTCGTCCCATGCCACCATATCCACATCCCTTGCCACCACATTTACAACCCTTGTCACCATTATTACAGCACCTGCCACCACAACTATAATATCTGGCCCTACCGCTATACAGCCTACCACCGCCACTACAAAGCCTACCACCACCACTACCCAGTCTACCACCACCACTACACAGCCTAAAACCACCACTACACAGCTTACCATCACCACTACAAAGCCTGCCACCACCACGACGCAGACTGCCACCACCATTACACAGCCTGCCACCACCACTATACAGCCTACCACCACCACTGCACAGCCTGCCATCACCATTACACAGCATGCCACTACCACAACACAGCCTACCACCACCACTACCACAGTCTGCCACCACCACTACACAGCCTACCACCACCACTACACAGAATACCACCACCACTACCCACCTACCACCGCCGCTGTACAGCCTACCACACCACTACACAGCCTGCCACCACCACTACACAGCATGCCAACACCACTATACAGCCTGCCACCACTACAACACAGCCCGCCACCACCACTACACAGCCTGCCAACACCACTACACAGCCTGCCACCAATACTACCCAACCTACGCCTCCGCTATACGGCCTACCACCACCATAACACAGCCTGCCACCACCACTATACAGCCTGCCGCCACCGCCACAACACAGCCAGCCACCACCACTACACAGCCTGCTTCCACAACTACCCACCCTACCACCGCCGCTGTACAGCCTGCCACCACCACTACACAGCCTGCCGCCACCACAACACAGCCTGCCAACACCACTACACAGCCTGCCGCCTCCACAACACAGCCTGCCACCACCACTACACAGCCTGCCACCACCACTATACAGCCTGCCACCACCACTACCCAGCCTACCACCGCCGCTATACAGCCTACCACAACCACTACACAGCCTGCCACCTCCACAACACAGCCTGCTACTACCACTACACAGCCTGAAACCACCACTACTCAGCCTGCCACCACCACAACACAGCTGCCACCACCACTACACAGCCTGCCACCACCACTATACAGCCTGCCACCACCACTACCCAGCCTACCACCGCCGCTATACAGCCTACCACAACCACTACACAGCCTGCCACCACCACAACACAGCCTGCTACCAACACTACACAGCCTGCCACCACCACTACTCAGCCTGCCACACCACCACAACACAGCCTGCCACCACCACTGCACACATGCCACCACCACCACTACCCCGCCTACCACCGCCGCTATACAGCCTACCACCACCACTACACAGCCTGCCACCACCACTACACAGCCTGCCACCACCACTACACAGTCTGCCACCACCACAACACAGCCTACCACCACACTACACAGCCTGCCACCACCCCTACACAGCCTGCCACCACCACTACCCAGCCTACCACCGCCGCTAAACAGCCTGCCACCACCACAACACAGCCTACCACCACCACTACACAGCCTGCCACCACCACTACACAGCCTGCCACCACCACTACTCAGCCTGCCACCACCACAACACAGCCTACCACCGCCGCTAAACAGCCTGCCACCACCACTACACAGCCTACCACCCGCCGCTAAACAGCCTGCCACCACCACAACACAGCCTACAACCACCACTACACAGCCTGCCACCACCACTACACAGCCTACCACCACCACTACTCAGCTTGCCACCACCACTACACAGCCTACCACCGCCGCTAAACAGCCTGCCACCACCACAACACAGCCTACCACCACCACTACACAGCCTGCCACCACCACTACACAGCCTGCCACCACCACTACACAGTCTGCCACCAACACAACACAGCCTACCACCACCACTACACAGCCTGCCACCACCACTACACAGTCTACCACCGCCGCTAAACTGCCTGCCACCACCACAACACAGCCTACCACCACCACTACACAGCCTGCCACCACCACTACACAGCCTGCCACTACCACTACACAGTCTGCCACCACCACAACACAGCCTACCACCGCCACTACACAGCCTGCCACCACCACTACACAGCCTGCCACCACCACTACCCAGCCTACCACCAGCACTACACAGCCTGCCACCACCACTAGCCAGCCTACCACCACCGCTACCCAGCCTTCCACCGCTGCTATACAGCCTACCACCACCACTACTCAGCCTACCACCACCGCTACCCAGCCTACCACCGCTGCTATACAGCCTACACCACCACTACCAGCCTATCACCACCACTACAGCCTATCACCACTACATAGCCTATCACCACCACAACATCTTACCACCACCACTACACAACCTGCCACCCCACTACACAGCCTACCACCGCCGCTATACAGCCTACCACCACCACAACACAGCCTACCACCACCACCACTACCCAGCCTACCACCGCCGCTATACAGCCTACACCACACTACACGCCTGCCACCACCACTACACAGCCTGCCACCACCACTACACAGCCTATCCCCACCACTGCAGCCTATCACCACTAATACAGCCTATCACCACCACTACATCTTACCACCACCACAACACAGCCTACCACCACCTAAAGGGAAGGAATGGGACAGGGGGGGGAGAGATATGATGGGGTGGAGGAGAGATAAGGGAGGGTGGGGAGATATGAGTGTTGAGGAGAATGAAATAAGGGAGCAAGTGGAGGGGGAGGAAAAGGAGGTGGAGGGAGAGGAAGAGAAGGAGGAAGTGGAGGAGCAACAGAAGTAATAGCTGATGCTACTACTGTTACTACTACTACTACTACTACTGTTACTACTGTTACTACTGACTACTACTACTACTACTACTATACTACTTACTACTTACTACTACAATACTATCTACTTACTACTTACTACACTACTACTGTTACTACTGTTACTACTACTACTACTACTGTTACTACTACCACTACTGTTACTAATACTACTACTAATGTTACTACTACTACTACTTTTGTAAATACTACTACCATGACTACTACTACTACTACTACTACTATTACTACTGCAACTGTTGATACTAGTGCTACTATCTTACGCCCTTTGTTCGTAAATTAACAAGGGTTATTTGCTTATTGTGTTGCGTTGGAATTTTCACTTAGTGTTGCATTATCGGTATCTTTATTAATAGCTAAAATGAAGGTACTCTGCTTTATGGTATTATCTGCCCATAAATTATTTAGTTATATTATCAGGTAGGATGTGTTATAAGCTTGAAATTACTGGTACAAATATGTTGAAGTACGAAGTAGGTGTCTGATTCTTCCAACCTCCCGCTCAGTCAGAGTTGATGTCAGGCAAAGGAACCTTACCTCAGGGAGTTCATTGTCACCTCTGGACGAGAAAGTGCCTGGCCATGGAGCACATATTTAGACTCCAGTTGAGAGTACGGTGAACTCTTGATGGGTTCAGGGGTTCCCTTGGATGAAGATCTCCTGGGCTGAGCGAGTGGTCGGCGAATTATCAGCATTATGAAAATGCTGTGTGGACAGAGTCTGTGAATTTAACCGCCATGATGATTCTTGGAGACGAGTCACTGACCAGTTCAGGCTGTAGTGTAATCTATTGAGGAGTATTACGACTCTCTTATTCTTATTAAATATTGAAAAGTTTAATGGTCTTCAGGACTGATTGTGAGTATTAAATCTGAGACTATTAAGTTCTTAAGTGTTTATCTTTTGTGAAGTATATCAGTATTACTCTTATGAAAATTAAAAATTTTTTTTTTTAAAACGCTATGAAGTTCTAATTTAAAAAAGTATTAGGTGTTAAACTTGGAACTTAAGCTTATTTCCCCCAGTAAAATTTTAAAGGGTTTGAGGGCCTCTACGGGGCCTAGGAAGCCCTCACAGGCAAGGAAAAGGGCTCTACAGGCCTGAAGGGTCTCCAGGCCTAGAAGGGTTCTACGGCCTAGGAAGGCTCTCAGGCCGGAAGGGCTCTCAGCCAAAAGGAAAAGGGCCCCTTTTCAGCCAAAGAAGGGCCTCTACGGGCCTGGGGAAGGGCCTCACAGGCCTATGAAGGGTCTCTACGGGCCCCAAAAAGGGGGCCTCTACGGGCCGGAAAGTTCTACGGGCCGGGAAAGGGTCCTCTACGGGCCCAAAAGACGGCTCTCTACAGGCCTAGGAAGCTCTCTACAGGCCTGGGAAGGGGCTTCTTCAGGCCCCTAGAAAGGGTCTCTAACGCCTAGGTAGGTCTCACGGGCCTAAAGGGCTCTACGGGCCCTAGGAAGGGTCTCTTCGGGCTTAGAAGGGGCCTTAAAAGGCCCTTTAAAAGGGTCTCACAGGCCTGGGAAGGGGTCTCACAGGCCTGGAAGGGTCTCAAAAGGCTTAGGAAGGGCCTTACACCCGGGAAGGGGTATCTACCGGCCTAGAAAGGGTCCTCCCGGCCTGGGAAAGGGGGGTCTCAAACGGGGCCTAGAAGGGTCTCTACAGGCCTAGGAAAGGTTTCTACGGCCCTAAAAGGGTTAAAAAGGCCTAGAAGGGTCTCTTCGGCCCTAAAAAGGGTCTCTACAGGCCAGGAAGGGTTTCTAAGGGCCTAGGAAGGGTCTCTACGGGCCTGGGAAGGGACAAACAGGCCAAAAAAAGGTCTCTACGGCCTGGGAAAAGGGTCTCTGCGGCCTAGAAGGGTCTCTACAGGCCAAAAGGGGTGAAAGGGCCCCTTTTTTCAGCTAGAAGGGCCTCACGGGCCGGGAAGGGGCAAACCCCTTGGGAAGGGGCCCTCTACACCCTGGGAAAGGGGCTCAAAGTACACAAATAACCCGCACTTAAAGAGAAAAAGCTTACGACGACTTTTCGGTCCGATTTGGCCATTTAAAAACCCGCAAACAGAAGAAACGAACAAAAACAACAAAAGTTCGGTAAGATCCCAAATGGGATGAGGGGGAAGACGAGACAAAACAAAGAATTTGCTGGGAGGAGTGTTCTTATCGAAAAAAAAGAGCCAGGCTTAACCCAGCCGAAGGCGACCGTGGGACAGATATTGAGAAGAGAAAATTTAACCCTTTTTGTTTGGGACTCCGGTGGGGGGAGCGGGGAGGGAAAGGGGCAAGCGACGTTTAGCGCTAGAGAGGGTGTAAACTGGGGCCGTCTTAACCCCAAAAGCTAAAAGGGGAATGTGGGCAGAGAATGGTCCTGTCAAGAAGGGTTTCCTGTCAGCGAAGCCAAGGTTTTTTTTAATAGGGTTAGGACAGGTCATCAAGGAGTAGAAAGGGTTTTTTGGTTTGTGGGGTGCAAGTCTTCGTAAGGAGGAGGGCCCGTAGTCATGGTGTCCAAGTTTTTTTCAATCTTTTTGTCACGAGCCTCTTCCGTACAGATTCAGCGCGGGGGTGTTAATTCATGGAGAGACTCGTTGTGGGAAATCCTCCCCCTCTTACATCAAAAAAAAAAAAACCCCCCCCCCCCCAAAAAAAAAAAAAAATAAAAAAAAAAAAAAAAAAAAAAAAAAAAAGGCCCCGCCAGGGCCTTTTTGGCATGCCTTTGGGGGGTTTTTTTGGCCCGAAAGAAAAGGGTAAAGATTTTAAAGAGGACGTAAAGATTTGTAGGGGTGTAAGTGCGGGTGTAGCTGTTTAGCTAGACAGGGGAATGGAGGACAGTATCCTGAGAAAATATGATTGCTGGATTTTAGTGATTGGTTTGATCCTCCATTTTGGTTTCCCAGATGGATTTTGATCTCATTTGTTTTTTGTTGGTGATTTATCATTTTGGTGGTATGATAAAAAGTTGGGAATGTCGTCTCATGGCTGTGTGATGGGTTGTGGGATAAGGTGTTTTGGGAAAGTTTAGGGAAAAAATTAGAGGGTAGGGGAGAGGGGAGACCCTGGGGGACTCCGCATTTAGTGTGAAGTATCAAGTAACGCCTAGGGAAATTTTTTTTCCATTTTCGGCCGTCTAGGAAGTTGTAGAGGAGTTTACGAGTAGTGAGAGGCAGGTTAAAGTTAGTGCAAGTTTGTACTTGAGCCCTTTGTGCCAGACAGTGTCAAAAGCTTTTCAACGTCTTTTGCAACCAGGCTGTCCTGTTCTTTGTTTTGTGTTTATGGGGAAATGTAGTTGAGAATGATGTTAATGGCACCCCTGTGTGGATCTGTGTGTTCTGAAGCCAACGGGCCATCAGAAAGTAGAAAAATTTGGGTTTTCCAGGTATCTGTGAAGGCGATGGTTGATGATTTTTTTCCCAAAGAGTTTTCCTAAAGTTTCGAGGGGCTGATAGGGCGATAGTTTCTAGGGTCAGAGGGGGTCTTTATTGGGTTAGGAAGGAGGATAGCAGTAGCAGCTTTGAAGAGGGAAGGGAAGTATCCAGAGGCAAGGGAGGCATTGAGGAGGTTTGTGTAGGCAGTAATGATAGAGTCAGGAATGGTTTTAGGATAATATGGTTTAGGCAAGAGGCACCAGGACCCTTGGGAGGAAGGTGTCTGAGGAGAGTTTTAATGTCTGTGTTGGTTTGAAAGGAGTGTCGAGTTTTTTGGGGAGAAGGTGAGAGAGTCTAGATGTATGTGGCTGTCTGGTGTTGTTTCTTGTGTGTGTGCAATGTTCCAGTGTTCTATGTTCTAATGTGTTGAATAATTTTAGGGTGAGGTGGGTGAGGTTGGAAGATATTCTCCCAGATGTGTTGAAGATATTGGTAGCAGCCTGGGGCTGAGATGTGTGTGTTTGTTGGGGTGATGTGTTTGAATTTGTTTGGTGGGAGTTTGTGCCCTGTTTTTTTTGATAAAGTTCCAGAAGTCTTTAGTGTTTTTAATACGCTGTTTGTCACTTGTTGTATGAGTTTTTTTGACCAGTGATTGTTGTGGTCTTGGTCTAGGCTGTGTAAAATGTTGTTTTCTAAGGTAAGTGAGATCTAATCGGACTTGATTAAATCTATGGTGTTGTAGAGGAAGCGGTTGTGGTAGCAGATAATTAGTCTTCTTGTTCTGAGTGACGGTTTGAAGGAAATTTATCGAGTGGTTGAGTTTTCTTGGTATTGCGATGTTGGCTGCTTGTGTAATGGTGTCCTGGAGAGATCAAGTTGAGTTATCGATGTCAGAGATAGGTTTGTTGTTGTAGTCATAGGTGAAGTTATATTGTCTATGTGTTGTTTGAAAGCATCCCAGTCAGCGTTCTTGTAGGAGAAGGAAGGTGTGGTTGGAATGAGGATGGGGTTTTGGAGGAGATGTGTAAGATGACTGGGATGTGATCAGAGCCTGTATAGGGCCAGGTGAGATGTAGTGTTGAAATAGAGAGCTGGCTCGGTTGCCAGAATGATGTCTGGTTTGCCTTGGCCCGTGTGGTTTTTAGAAGGGATTTAAGTCTGGGGCCCAGATGAATTAGGTGTTTATGGTTTGTGAAGTTGAGTAATTGGTGACCAAGTTGGTTGTTACTGGGGTGATGAAAGGGGGTGGTTTGGCATTCATAACAGCTAGTAGGTATGTTGGTGTTTGGTGTAGTTGAAGACTAAGGAAGATCGTGTATGTTGAGAATAGTTTTGGGTGAGCATAGGTGGTGAAAAAAATAAAGGGCCAAGGGGGTGTGTATTCTGACTTTCAAGACAGTGTTGGTGAATAAAAGGGATTGGGAGAAATTCGTGTTTTAAAGTGAATTGACAAGGATGGCAACCCCATCGTGGGGATCATAGGGGGACTGTAGTGCAGTAATAACCATAATGGCGGATACGTTGAGGGGGTTTGAGGCAGGTACTGTTTACAAAACAATATCTGGCTCTCTGCTTCAAGGAGCTCGGCCAGTAGGTGTCTAAATTGTAAAGTAAGAACGTGCGTTGAACTGAATCACTTTAAACAAAGATTTTGGTTTTCGTTAGAGCAAAGTTAATGTCGGGGGGGAGTTTTGGATTAAAGCCCGTGATAGTGGTGCCATCATGGATGTGAGTTTGTAGGTGTTACGGACCCGTTTCTGGAGGGAAGAGGAAAAAGATTTGGGTCTGTTTTTATGTTCTTTGTTTTGTCTGTCCCAAAATTGGGGCAGTTTAGGTTTGAGTGGATTTTGTCTGGAGGAGGGGGAGTTTGGACCTGGATGAAGTTTTGGTTGTGGTGGAGGAAATGGGCGAAGGTAGATGCAGAGGAAGTGAAAGCTTTGGTAGGGATGAGGAAGTGGAAGCTATGGTAATGGATGAGGGAAATGGAAGCTTTGGTTAGGAACGAGGAAGTGGGGAAGGAGGTAGGGGGAGGGTGGTCGTAGCAGCAAGCAGTAGGGTTGTTGGGGGGAGGGGTGGAAGTAGTGAAGAAGGGGTTAGGGGAGGAGGCGAGCTGGTGGTGGGGAGGAAGTGGGGGAGGTGGGAGGGAGGGGGGAGGTAGAGGTTGAAGCGGGCTTAGAAGAGAAACAGGAAGGAGGGATAATTAAAGAGGGAAGATTGTTAGCAGACAAGATTAGGTTAAGGACATGTGAGTAGTCTGATTGGTAAGCTCTGGCTGTGAGCGATGAGGAGAGCCAACACTAACTGTATGGCGTGCAGACTTCACATACAGGCTTTAGGCGTGGAGACTTCAGACAAAGGCGAGGAGAGGCAACACTGGCTGTATAGCGTGTAGACTACACGTACAGTCTGGAGCGTGGAGGCTTCAGACAGCAACAGGAGTGCACCGACGCACCAATCCTGAAGGTGAAGACGAAGGTCCAGTAACCACCACTCTGAGGAAATTCCGAACCAGAAGTACGAACGAACGAACGAAGGTTGGAAGAGGCCACAGAGCAAAGATGTCATCCACATAGCCGAGCCAGAGTGAAGGTTGCACATCGAGGGTAGGAAGAAAAACATCTCGAAGTATTCCATGTAAAGATTAGAAAGGGGACAGGAGATGTGCAACCTTCGATGTGCAACCTTCATCTGGCTCCGCTATGTGGATGAATCTTTGCTCTGTGGCCTCATGACTCCAGTCTCTTCCCAAACCCTTTTCTTGAAGCTCTTAAGAATCTTGCCCCTTCCATTAAGTTTAAAGCTGATTGGGAATCTAATTCCTTGCTTCCTTTCCTTGATGTCCATGTCCACCGTTCAGATACAGGTTTTTCCTTTTCCGTTTACCGAAAACCTATGCACAGTGCCATGTACATTCACTACTTTTCCTGTCATGCTTCCCCTGTCAAGAAATGTGTTCTTATCTCCCTCTTTCTCCGTGGCCTCCGCATCTGTGATCCTCAGTTCCTTCCAGCAGAAATTTTCCACTCTTCATAATTCGTTTTCCCGTCTTGGCTACCCTTCCCATTTCATAGACTCTGCCTTCTCACGTGCTAAACGTAATTTCTTCTCTCCCAAACTCTCTACTCCTGGGAACTCTTCTATCCTCTGCCTTCCCTACATTTCCGGTCTTTCTAATCTCAACAATTCTCTCCGTCCTTAGACATCAAGCTTACCTTCCGCCAGACTAACACTCTTCGCACTAATCTCGTTCATACCTCTCCTCCCTCTACAGATGTTCCTGGTGTCTACTCTATTTCTTGCTCCTCCTGTCCTCTTCAATACTTCGGAGAAACTGGTCGATCTCTTTCTGACAGACTTAGGGAGCACAAAAATAGTGTTAGGCTTGCCGACACTAACAATGCTCTTTTCTGTCACGTCAGAGATCATAGCCATCCTATTGACTGGCCTTCTGCTAAAACTGTCTTCCCTACTTCCAACTCGAACAGTCGCCGTCTAGTTGAATCCTCTCTAATACACAACTTTCCTTGTATGAACCTTAGCCCTGGCTTCGTCTCTGTAGATGCCTTCCTCTCCCACTACATTGTAAAATGCTCCAAACTTCAGAACACCCGTGACTTAACCTGACTCCTCATTTTTTCTTTTTCTTTTTCTTCTTCTCCCTCTTCCCCTTTCCTCTTTCCCTTTTCTCCTCTGGGTTGTCTTTCTCTCTTCTGTCTCGTGTTTCTGTTCCTTCTTCGTTTATTTCACCACTTCCCCTTTCACGCACCTCTGTGCGCTTGCTCTCCCTCTGTGGGCACCTAGCTCCCTTGCAGTGCTCCCCTTCCTTTGTATTTGACTGGCTCGTCCTCCTTATTCCCCATTTCTACCACTACCACTACTACTACCTCTACTACTACTACTACTACTACTACTACTACTACTACTACTACTACTACTACTACTACTACTACTGATGAAATTAAAACACATGTGCGGCGTCTGGGTGTCTTTGTTGTGGACGTTTCGCCATCCAGTGACTGGCTGGATGGCGAAGCGTCTACGATAGAGATGCCCGGGTGTTCCGCATGTGTCTTAATTTCATCTTGTCGGTATTATATACCATTCTTGTACTACTACTACTACTACCACCACCTCTTCCTGCCTATATATAGCCGTCCTGCTCCACTTCTGGTTAGTGTGACTTTGTAAATGGTCCAAGTCGGACCGAAACGTCGTCGTAAGCTTCTCTCTTTTATGTGCGGGTTATTTGTGTATCGTTCCAGTCACGGTATTGTGCCTTTTTTGTTATTTGTCTCTACAGGCCTAGGAAGGGTCTCTACAGGCCTAGGAAGGGTCTCTACAGGCCTAGGAAGGGTCTCTACAGGCCTAGGAAGGGGCTATACAGGCCTAGGAAGGGTCTCTACAGGCCTAGGAAGGGGCTATACAGGCCTAGGAAGGGGCTATACAGGCCTAGGAAGGGTCTCTACAGGCTTAGGAAGGGTCTCTACAGGCCCTGTGCGTAACAACTACTGCTACTACTACTGTTACTACCACTGTTACTACTAGTACTGCTACTGTTTCTATCACTGTTACTACTACTACTGCGACTACTGTTACTACTAGTGCTGTTACTGTTACTATCACTGTTACTACTACTACTACTGTTGCTACTACTACTACTACTGTTACTACCACTGTTACTACAACTACTACTGTTATTACTACTACTACTGTTACTACTACTACTACTACTACTGCTACTACTGTTACTATTACTACTACTACTGTTACTACTACTACTACAGTGGCAACGTTTCACTCTCCAGGAGCGAAACGCTGACGCCAATACTAAACTAACAAATGTAGTATCACCACCCGATATTTGCCTCAACAAAACCAGATCTCTCACCCTGATAATGGCTTCAGGGTTTTTTCAGGTGCGTCATTCATCTTTTTATTCACAAAACCATTGCCCTCGCGAGAAAAAAAACCGTTTAAAAAAAAATCGGACACTGGTTAGATCGACTTTGGGATGTTAAATTCACGAACATATTCCACTTAAAAAAAATATAATCTATCGGGCTAGCCTCTCGAAAAATACAATTTCATCAAATATATTATTTCTCGTCCCCCCCCCATATCCCACCCCCCCAAACTCTGATGGGAAAGAGATATAATCACGGATTAAAACTTGTACTGGACACACGTAAAGGGAGAAAAAATCTCTGGCGTTTGAAGTTTTTTCCCCTACGTTCTAAACTGTGAATAATTATTATTTCTGGGAAATTATCAGCAGCTGCTAATGACTGCAACAATTAATTTACTGACTGACTTACTGACTAATTTTCGGGATAAATCCACTTTATTTAGAGGGTGAGTATACCCGTATACCGTGGTAGGTATACCGTGGTTCTGATACCCAGTATACGTGTAAGTGGATGAATGGAGAGGGATGCTATATATATATATATATATATATATTATATATATATATATATATATATATATATATATATATATATATATATATTATATATATATATATATATATATATATATATATATATATATATATAATATATATTATATATATATATATATATATATATATATATATGCAATAAGATCACAGTGAACAGGTGATTTCAAAATATGCAAAACAACCACTCTGAAAGAATAGAGAAATTCCAAGCGCTTTCGTGACTACTCACATTATCAAGGAACTATGTTTCTTGATAATGTGAGTAGTCACGAAAGCGCTTGGAATTTCTCTATTCTTTCAGAGTGGTTGTTTTGCATATATATATATATATAAATATATATATATATATATATATATATATATATATATATATATATATATATATATATATATATATATATATATATACATATAGCGAGAAAGTTGGAATTGGAAAGTTATTGTTGACTTGTTACCTAAGTAATCAGCAGAAACATAATTAACATTTTTAAAGAATGTCAGTACGCTTAATTCAGCTACAAAGCAAGTAGCCGAGGATGAGGCAATATTGGATTCTGTTGTGTTAATAACGTTGCAGGAATTACAAATATTGCACAGCACTTGCACGTGTCCACATGTCCAAATTGCAAATTGAGATGAACGGAATATTACGTGTCGGGGATTTCACCGAAATTCGTTCCACAGAGGCGATAGTTTTAGGAAAATTAGAAGGATTAAGTGGGTCTTGTTGACACGCGGAAGAGGCGCTGAGAACACGTCAAGGACACGATGAAGACACGCTGGAGGTGTGTTGAGGACACCTTAGCTTATATATACAGGCGTCACATGACGCCAGTATATAAGTTCCAGTCTTCCTGCCCCTCCAAGACTGAGGGGAGTAAATATCTTATCTTTTGTATATAATTCTACGGTCTTTGCGTTATATCCTTACATTAATAAAGACAACGAATGGATACGTCTGTAAAGATACCCAGATGCTGCACTTATGTCTAATTCTTCATCTTGTCGGTATTGTATACCATACATGTACTTGTACCGCAGGTACTATGCAACTCTATGGGTTTAGCGTCTCCACATGAGCATAACATCAGCGAGAGAGGATTCTCATTGCTTACAGTCTGGAAAGACACTCTCATAAGCCCTTAAGTTGCGATTTCAAAGAGACGTTTAGCAAGGGGGGAAAAGTATAGTTGTACGGCGTTTCGCTCACAAGGATTTTGTCGGATGCGAAACGTCGTACGATGCTCTCAGTCCGCTAGACATCTTCCTTGTCATCTTCCTCTGGGTTCTTGTTAAGAGAGAGATAAATAAATGTTGTGTAATGCTCTTACTTGACAACGTTTCGCCCATGAAGTGGACTTTATCAAGTCGCAAAGAGATCAGTCCAGCTTGTGACAGGATAAAGTCAACTAGGTGGGCGAAACGTTGTCAACAGAGCATCGCATTATACTAGCTTTGTGTAACTTTCTCAGTCATGTAGGTATATAATGGTACATAGAGACAGGGAGACCGGGGGAGGATAGGCATGGGGATAATATGGGCGTGGGCGTGGAACAGCAAGGTGTGGGTGGGAGAACATCGACTCCCTGCGGGAGACATAATTCAACCTTACGAAGAAAGAAAGGTATTAATTTCGATTCCCGAGGCAGCGTTTTTTTTTTTCCAGGAATTTAAAGGGAGTTCGAAAAAATGATGTGTGTGTGTGTGTGTGTGGTGTGTGTGTGTGTTGTGTGTGTGTGTGTGTGTAGGGCCTGTGTGTGTGTGGGTGGTGTGTGTGTGTGTGTTGTGTACGCCTGTGTGTGTGTGTGGAGTGGGTGGGGGTTGTTTGGGTGTGTTTGGGTTTTGAAGGCTTTTGTCCCCTTTTCGTTTGGTTGGATGATTTCCTCTGTCCCACGAGAAAAGGGTTTTTCATTCTTTTGTAAAAAATTGTCCCCAAAAAGCTATGGTATCGCCAGGTCTCACACCACCCGAAGACTCACTTAAACCTGTGTTGTCTGGAAAAACCTAACGCCAGAGGTACCCCGCCGAAGAATCACTTCAGCCAGGTTTCTGGAAAATTAACGACCAGAGCTCACAGAAGCCCGAAGAATCACTTACCCAAACGCCCTTTAGGCAAATTACGAGTAGCCTTCACGAATTTAAAGGGGTTTGTTAGGCAGCCTAGTCAAAGAAATGTTTAAGTCTTCTTTTTTTAAAATTTAAAATTTTTTATAAGACAAATTTAGTGGAGCATAGTAAAAGAAAAAAGAGAATAAAAAAAATTTTGGGGAGTTTTTTTTAAAATTTTTGTGGCCGGGAAAAAAAGGCAAAGGAAAAAACCCCCGTTAAATAAAAAGACGGGAAGGATTGTAAAAATGAAGGGGGAATACAAAGAACAGGCAAATGTAAAGGGTAAAAAGACGAAACAGAGAAACCCGAAGAAAATAATTGCATACCGGGAAAGTCATGAATTAAAAAAAGAGGTAAAAAGAAGAAACAGAAAGAGGTCACTGTCATCAGGGGAACAGACAGAGGGGAAAAAAAAAAAAAAACAGGGGGCCAATGTCGAACTCGACGATGTCAAGGGAGGGAAGAAAAACAGGAAGCAAAAAATACGAGAAACAAAGGGGGGGAAGGGGGAGGGGGGGAAAACTGTAAACACCCCGGGAAAGACAAAAAAAGTAGAAACAAACCCTTTTTGTGATTGATTAAAGTACTTGGGGGAAAAATTTGTCAACAAAGGTTTCCTTTTTCCCTGAGTTCGGTCTTTTTCATCCAGGACAAGGTTGGATCTCGAATGTAACGGGGTCTCTTGTTTCCCGGGAAAAAATTTGGGATCTCTCTGTGTGGTTTAGTGCGCTGACCCACTCACTGGGTTTTTGGTCATGGACAGGCCCTTTCCCGCTGGTTTTTACAGTTCCACCCCATTACAAGTTAAATCCCGCTCCAAAGCGAAATTTAAATTTTCATCCAATCCCCAGACATACACACACGGAGAGGTGTTTTTTCCCTGAATGTATGTACCCAAAAGCTCAACCCCTACCTTAAAGTTTTCTTGATGATGGTAAATGAGGTATATAATCCTTAATGCCCTGTGTCTGATTAAAATTTTGCTCAAATAATAGGCTTTCCCCAAAAGAAATTTGGAAACTTTTGTTACGTGTCCTAAGAGAGGACGGGAAAACCCAGGCGCTGCATTTGTGTGTACAATAGACACATCCTTTTGACTAGGGGTTTTTTTCCCCTTGAAGCAGAACTATGACACTTTTCCTTGAAATAAAAGAAACTATGGTACTCTGTGTGGGCCCGTAGGCCTAACGAGGATCATTAAGGCTGCATGTCACTTGCTCACACTAGTCAAAAAGTTTGATACCTTAAAAAAAAAGGCACTAAATTACTAACTGGAAAGGGCACTAAAAAATTAAAAAAAAAGGGCCTGATAATTTTTTACTAAAAAAAGGGCACTAATAATTACAAAGGGAAAGGGGGCCCCTAATAATTATAACTGGAAGGGGCAAAATAATCTATAACTGGAAGGAGCATAATAATCCACTAAAAAAGAGCACTAATAATCTACTAAAAACGGCATTAAAAATCTTTCCATGCTCAATAAAAATATTCCTTTGCTGGAAAAACTGACACGAAGCATGGAACTATCTAAGGTCGTCCCCTAAAATTCGGCGTGGAGTAGTTTTCCCACGAAATTTTAGGTTAGTTTCTTTACGGAAAACTTGATGGGAAACTTAGAATGTTTAACTGAGATAAAATTTGTAGAAACAACTGCTTTCACTTCCCGGTTTTCTTTTCCTAATAAATTTCTGAACCCTTTTCTATAAAGACCCAAAGTTGCAAAAAGGAACTGGCAAAACCGGGTACCTTCAAGGATAGCAGGGGCCCTTTCTTTTTCAAAGTGCCGTAATGTCAGGGGGAAAACTTTTAAAATCTGTCTTCAGGAAATGGGTGGGCGTTAAGTTTGTCTTGGGGTTTTGAAAGTTTTTTTTTTGGGCCCCCCCCCCCCCCCTCCCTTCCCCCCCCCCCCCCCCCCCGGGGCCCCCCCCCCCCGGGGCTTTCCCTGAAACCCGGGGCTTTTTTTTTGGGGGCGTGGCACTCTGTGTTTGGGTCGACATGGCACTTTTTAAAAACATAATTGTTTCTCGGGACTAAATGGGAAAGCATACACACAACACCACACACACTAACAAAAAACTTTTCTCTCTTCTCTCTTCTCTCTCTCTCTCTCTCTCTTCTCTCTCTCTCTCTCTCTCTCTTCTTCCTCTCTCTCCTCTCTCTCTCTCTCTCTCTCTTTTTCTTCTCTCTCTCTCTCTTTTCTCTCTCTCTTTTCTTTTGTACTGCACGCTTTTTGGTCTTTTTTATTTTGTTGGAATAATTGTTTTTTAGATTTTAAACGAAAAATTTTTTTGAGGAAATTAAAAATAGAGACATGCAGAGGCTGGGATTTCTGATTTTGGACGTCGTATACTGCAAACCGTCCTCAGGTACGAACCACCCAGTGCTGTACACGTCCTCAGAGTAGAACTCACCCAGTGACTGTACACTCCTCAGGTACAAAACTACCCGTGACTGTAACGTTTCAGAGCGAAGCACCAGTGACGTCCGTCCTCAGAGTACGAAGTCCCCCGTGACTGTACACGCCCTCAGAGTAAAAAATCACCCGGGACTGTACACGTCCTCAGAGTACGAACTCACCCTGTCTGACAGCCCCTCGGGTACGAACTCACCGTGACTGACGCCCTCAGAGTACAAAATCACCCAGTGACTTTACACGTTCTCAGAGTCGAAGTCACCAGGACTGTCAGTTCAGGTCAAAAGTCCCAGGGGGTGAAAACCGTTCTCGAGTACGAAGTCACCCAGGGGACTGTAACGTCCTCAGAGTCAAAAATCACCCAGTGTTGTACAGCCCTCGAGTACGAATCACCCAGTGACTGACACGACCCCCAGATACAAAATCCCCAGGACTGTAAAGCCCCTCAGAGTAGAATCACCCATTGATGTACAGCCCTCGATTTACGAATCACAGTGATGTACACGTCCTCAGGTACGAACTCACCCAGTGACTGTACACGCCCCTCAGAGTACGAAAAAAACCCTTGACTTTTTCACGCCCCAGAGTCGAACTCACCAGTGATGTACAGCCCCTCGGTACGAACTCACCGGTGACTGTACACGCCTCAGAGTACGAACTCACCCAGTGATGTACACGTCCTCGGAGTACGAACTCACCAGTGAGTACAGCCCTCAGAGTACGAATCCCCCCAGGACTGTAAAAGCCCCTGAGTACAAACTCCCCCGGATGTACACGTCCTCAGGTACGAACTCCCCAGGATTTACACGTCCTCAGATACGAAACACTTAGTGACTGTACCGTCCTCAGGTACGAACTACCAGTGCTGACACGCCCTAGAGTACGAATCCCCCAGGGGGACTGTACACGCCCTCGAGTCGAAATTAATAGTGATGTACGCCCTCAGAGTAAGAAGTCCCCCAGGACTGTACAGTCCCAGAGTACAAATTACATAGTGACTGTACACGTCTCAGAGTACAAAATCCCCCAGTGACTGAAAACCCGTCCTCAGAGTACAAAACTCCCCTAGTGACTTACCGCCCTCAAGAGTACGAACTCCCCCAGTGCTGTACACGTCCTCAATTTACGAAACTCACCATGACTCACCGCCCTCAGAGTAAAAACCCCACCCAGTGTGAAACCGTCCCAGGTACGAACTCACCCAGGACTGTACACGCCCTCAGAGTACGAACTCCCCCAGTGTGTACACGTCCTAGAGTAGAACTCCCCCCAGGACTGACACGTCCTCAGGAAAACTCCCCCAGTGATGTACCTTTCTCAGAGTACGAAAATCCTATGACTGAAACCGTCCTCAGGTACAAAACTACCAGTGAAACTTTTCACGCCCTCAGAGTAAAAACCCCCAGTGACGTACACGTCCTCAGAGTAGAAATTACATAGTGACTGTACCGCCCTCAGAGTACAAACTCACCCAGTATGTCACTCCCAGAGTACGAACTCCCCCAGGCTGTACCGACCTCAGAGGGAAAACTACCAGTGACTGTACACGCCCTCAGAGTCAAAAAGCACCCAGTGATGTACACGCCCCACGAGTACGGACTCCCCAATGGCTGTCACGTTCAGAGTGGCCTTTCTACATTTGACAAAAAAAACAAAGTACTTAGGAGGAATCAGGGGAACGGGGTTTTTTCACGAAGTGTTTTAAAAAGGTTTCTGACAGGTTCTATTACCTATTTTCCCTTTTTCACGGACTTGATCCGTCGGCCTGTTCCTCTCCTGTAGTTTTTATACCCCCCCACTAACCCGTTGTACCCCGGGGCGGTGGTGTTAGAAGGTGTTAGGATTACTGAGTTCAGGGAAAAACCTGTATCTGCCTAGAATTATCTGAAAAATAGGGCTCTTTTTACAGCAGTTTCTTAATTAAAATTTCCGGTTAATATATGTATATATTCAATTTAAAAATTTTACTTTTTTGGCTTGGTAAAACTTTACACAGAGTAAAACGTAGCCCCTTTAAAAAGCTTGAATTGGGAACGTAATTTTTTTTTCTATGGGTTAGTGTATTTTTTCAGTATTTGGAAACAGTCATTTAAAATTTTTTGCACTGCCCGAGAAAAAGGTACCGAACCTGCCCATTTGTGTGACACCAGTCCCGTTTAGCCCCCGTCGTTAGGCACTAAACTCCACGGAGGTCCGGGGTTCGAACCCCTGTACGGCTGGATAAAATTAGGCGTTTTTTCCATAAGACCCCTGTGTCCAGGTTCCCCCATCAGTATAAAATGGGTCCCTGGGTGTTAGTGATGGTGTGGGTCGACCTGGGCAAACCGACCGTGTTACACCAATCATGAAGCTCCCCATGCGTGACACTAGTCATGGTAGACTCCAGGATTAAGGTTTTTAGCAGTGGATATTGCTGGCCCCTTTTTGAGGATTAGTCATCTCTGACTACTAGCAAAGGTGCAAAGCTGAAAAGCTGGGGCTGGATGGAATATACACAACGTATTCAAAATAAAGGAATGAAAAAGTAAACGATTGTTATTGCATAAAAAGAATAATAATGAGACATAATTTGAATTTTTGATGTTGATAAAAAAGATAAGAAGTAGTGTACCTGTGTTTTTTAATTCATCCCTTTTTCGGTTTTTTTTTTATCTTTTTAAATGCGGTTACCCGTGGAAGGCCTCGGTAGATGACCAAAGCTCCAGCGGCGGGTCGGAAAAAAGGCAAGGTTTTTGACCGCGTAGGAAAAACCTTTTCCTGTTTCCTGGGAAAACTTACCTAACTAAAAAGTATTGTGATGTCACTGGCGACAAAGACACCATCTAGAGGCGGATTTAGGAACCTAGAGGATGCCCTTAGCGGCGGATATTGCAAAACAAAGGGGGTCCCTGGCGGGCCAGAGGTTGGTTAATGCTAGGAATACATTAGGGTCATTTAAAGGGTGCTGTACCTGTGTCCAACCAGGTGAAAAATACGTTAATCCCTTAAAAAGGAAATTTAAAATAAACCCCTCCATGTTTATACACCGAGAGGTTACCCCGTCGGTGAGTGTGTGTGTGTTGTGTGTGTTGGGTGTGTGTGTGTGGTGTTGTGTTGTGTTTTTGTTGTGTTTCTGACGGTGTGAGGCGAGGCTCGCCGCTGTAACACAACATTCCCCCCTAAAGGAATTATTTACATTCTTAAGGACAGCTGCTTCAAAGGCCCCTCCCTCAGGTCCCAAAAAATGGCTGCGGATGGTGTTCCCCCCACGACTTTACGTAGCCATTTCCGTATAGCAAATGTTTCTGTTCGTATTTATCCTCGAGAAACCTTTTTTTTTTGTAGAAAGGAATCTCAAAAGATTTGATTGATTTTTTGGGTCGTGGAAACTGTTAAATCTTTTCGAAGTGGAGAAGTCTTTTTCCCCCCCCCCCCTCACTTGGTTATTTTTATCCTCAATCCAGTAGTGGGGGGGGACCTTCAACTTGAATCGTTTAGAAAACGAAATTGGCCTTTTTTTGGCTTTTTAACAAATTTGATCTAAAACCCCATTCATTATTTTGTAATTGCTTCGTTATCAATCCCCTTTATTAAAAGATGCACGGCGAATTATTACCGTTGCGTTTTCAGCTAACTCGTTACCCACTCATTGCTCAAAAATTTTACAGCTAAACCCTCGTCAAGGAGGGCCGACCAAATTTGTAAAAAGGTCCAAATCGGGCGAAAAAGTCGTCGTGCCTCTCTCTCTCTCTCTACTGTGTGTGGGTTATTTGTGTATTGTACCCGGGAGGACCCAAAAGTGTCTCTGTTTCCTCTCTGCAAATTAAATACGCGATATCTTGTGTTGTTTGGAAAACGGGTTGAAGTGAAGCGAACTTGACGCGATCATGAGAAAAGTCAGTTTACACAACCGGGATGGGGGGGGGGGGGGGGAACGGTAAACCCCTAGGGGTTTAGAGCCCGAAAGGGATGGGGGACAAGAGGGAAACAATAAATTTTTAATGCCTTTGGGTCAAGAGCCATTTTCACAACTTTAAGGGACTCAGGAAAGTGTGTGTATTACCCGTTGTGGTTGCGGGGGTCGACTCACAGCTCCTGGCCCCCCCTTTCAAAGGGGGCCCCTATAGGTCTTTCCGCTCCCTGAGCTTTATCATACCTTTTCTTTAAAGCGATTCTTCTTAAACTTGAGGATCCTGCCTCAATACATCGCTTCCCCCAAAAATTCCATTTGTGACAACTCTTGACTGAAGAAATACTTCCAACATCCCCTGATTTTATCTGAGTCTTCAGCTTCCAACGGCCCCTTTTGCTGTTTCCCCTCTCTGGAAAAATTGTGTGTGTGTGTGAGTGTGGTGTGTGGTGTGTGTGTGTGTGTGTGTGTGTTGTGTTATGTGGGGGTGGGGGTGTGGGGGGTGTGTGTGTGGTGTGTGTGTGTGGGGGTGTGTGTGTGTGTGTGTGTTGTGTATGTGAGTGTGTACCCCCCTAATTGTGGTTGTAGGGGTCGAGTCGCTCCTGGCCCCCCCCTTCAAAGATGATGGATCCCCTCTCTCTTGCTTCCTGAGCTTTGCCTACTTTTTAAAACTATGTATGGTTCCCCCCTCCATACTTCACTTGCTAGGCTATTCCACTTTTGGGTGACAAATCTATGACTGAAGAATACTTCCTAACGTCCCTGTGACTCGTTTGAGTCTTAGCTTTCCGTTTTGACCCCCTTTTCCCTGTGTCCCCTCTCTGGAACATCCTTTCTGCCCCCTTGTCTATTCCCCCCGTTCTTGTATATCGTTATTTGGTCTCCCCTGCCCTTCTGTCCTCCAGTGTTTGTCAGTCCCATTTCCCCCTTTAAACCTTTTTTTGTACGACTTCCCAAAGAGTCTGGGATCCTTTTTGCAAAACCCTTTTTACTTTCTCTAACTTTTGACGTGCTTGACCAGGGGGTTTGGGGTTCCCGGGGCTGGGGTGCATCTCCCGTATGGGCCCAACTTTTCCAGTGTACAGTGTCTTAAAAGATTTTTATTAAGGTAGGAACGTATTTTCAGGTTTGCCAGGGGCCCGTATGCTGCAGCGGTTATTTGGTTGATGTGTGCCTCCCGGGGATGTGCTCGGTGTTATGGGCACCCAAGGTCTTTTTCCCTGAGTGAGGTCTGTAGTCTTTGTCCACCTAGCCTATACTCTGTCTGCGGTCTTCTTTGCCCCTCCCCCAAACTTCTGACTTTGCTTTGGCTGGATTGAATTGAGAAGCCCGTACTGGACCACATGTCCGCCTCTCCGGTCTCTTTGCAGTCTGCCTATCTCGTCGATTTAATTTTTCATCAATTCACGTCATCTCGAACAGGGACACTTCAGAGGGCTATTCTTCCATCATGTTGTTCCATATATCAAAAATTGCATGTCTTAGAACTGCCCCGTGGGACCCCGTCGTAACGGCGCCCACTGTGATACCCCTTCAGACCATGACTCGTTGCTGCCCCCCCTGTCAGGGATTCTCTTATGCATTCAGTGCCCTTCCTTTTACGTGGCCTGATACTCCGCTTCTGACTAATCTTTGGGGGGGGAACTGTGTCAAAGGCCTTCCCGCAGTCTAGGAAAAACAATTACCCAACCCTCTCTTGTGTTTACTTCTGTTCCTTGTCTAAAACTCCCGGAGGGTTTTTGATACAAGATTTTTCCTTCCATAACCCATGCTGGTTTTTTATTTAAATTTGTTCCTTTCCAGGTGTTTGACCATCTCCCCCGTTAAACTTCTCCTGATTTGCACACAATAATGTCGAGCACAGGTCTGTGTTTAATGCCTATTTCTTTTCCTTTCTTAAAGTGGGGACTTAAATTTGTGTTTCCATTTTTTAGGTGTTGCCCGTTTTAAGGATGTGTTGAAGATTGTGGTTGGCACGACAGATCTTGCTCCTGTGGGGGTTTTTGTGTGTGTGTGTGTGTGTGTGTGTTTGTGTGTGTGTGTGTGGATGTGTGTGTGTGTGTGTGTGTGTTGTGTGTGTGGTGTGTGTATGTGTAGTGTATATGTGTGTGTGTGTGTGGTGTGTGTGTGGTGTGTTGTGTTGTGTGTTGGGGTGGCGTGTTGTGTGTGTTTTTGTGTGTGTGTTATGTGTGGTGTGTGTGTATGTGTTTTGTGTGTGTGGTGTATGTGTGTGTTGTGTTTTGTGGTGTTATGTTTTGTGTGTGTGTGTGTGTATGTGTGTGTGTGTGTGTTTTGGGGTGTGTGTGTTTGGGTGTGTGGGGTTTTGTATGTGTGTGTGTTGTTGTGTGTGGTCTGTGTGTGTGTTTGTGTGGTGTGTGTTGTGTGTGTTGTGTTGTGTTGGTGTGTGGTGGGTTTTGTTGTTGTTACAAAAAAAAGCGATACTAATAAAGAGAGAGATTCCGTGAACACTGAAAGGGGGCTGCCCCCCTTTTGCAAACCAGCCTGTTATGGGGTTTTGAACAAAGTCAGTTCCCGGTCCAAAAAATCCATTAAAAATTCAATTTTGAATTATTAGTGCTTCAGGATTCCCAAGGTAGGGTACTAAAATAGAGAAATTAAAATTTTTAAAAAGCTTATTAATAACAATAAAGTTGTCTTTGCGTATAGTCAAAGTAAAAATTTTGTAATTAATTGAATTTAATAGGATACAAGTTGCTACATTCTTGGTGTACAGTAGTATTGTATGAAGGTAACATCACTTCTTATTTTTTAAATCCGTTTGGGACATTTTTAGCATTTAAAAAACCCTAATACTAATATATACAAGTAAGTTTGTGTTTTACGGGTAAATGCCTTTAAAATAGTTCGATATGTCTCAAGATCGACTGACTTAACCTGCTGACTAAAAAGTCCTCACATAAAAAAACTTCTTGACCGCCCGGCAATCAGAACAGCTTGCTTGAACCAAAAAAACGATGTAAACCCAACGTAAAGTAACAAGCAACGCGAACAGAATCAGGAACAAGGAGATAATATAACGACCTAAGTAGGGACCTCAGAGTCCTCCACAATCACAAAAAATCTCATTACTGAATCTAAGTTCAGCATTAGAAAATCCCCAACTGTGACAGTACACAGTACCCGTACAAATTAGGTCAAAAGCTAAGCTCAGGACCTGAGTTTCTCAGAGTGTCTAGGGGACACACAACCTCGTACAACGTGAAAATCCCAAGTCTGGCCATGCTCTGTGAACAGAGTTGACGAACCAAAAACAAGGGAAAACGACGGTCGATTTCCGCAAGGGCCCGCGAGGGAGGCTGGAGGGGCCAAATCTTATTTTGGAAAAGCAACATCAAAACAGACAAAAGCGAGCCCAGGCCAGGCAAGACCCTCCAGGTGAGTTTTGAACCCCCACCTGATCAGTGACTCACCTTGGGGACTTTCTGGCCCAACAACTACAGGAATTCCGGCAGCGAAACGAGCGGAGCGTAATTACAGTAGTTAGACAATGCTGTCAGCTATTAACACCAGAACTATGGCATGAATATTTATGATGTTCATCCACCTAATAATATAACCAAATCAAAAAATAATAAAAGCAATTTTTTTCGATTTGCTAATATCGCAAAAATAACAATATAAATTAATGAAAGGAATATAATATGCTTTTTGACCCTTCAGGGGTGCAAAAGTTGTTTGGGGGTGTGGTGTGTGTGTGTGTGTGTGTTTGGGGTGTGTGTGTGTGTGTGTGTGTGGTGTTTTGTTTGTTGTGTGTGTGTGTGGTTTTGTGCGGTGTGTGTGTGTGTGTGTGTGTGGGTGCGAGCTCCCCGATTTTGTTTCCTTTCCATGTTTGTTAGCAAATTTTCCAAAAAAAGGTGGGGAAAAAAAAGTGATTTTAAATGCCTGCACCCTCGCCCCAACTGCCCTAATCAACAAGGCACCCTGACATAACGCCAGTCTTTTGAAGGAGGTACGGTCTTTTTGTTAACGTGCAGGAGAGAGAGGAGAGAGGGGGAGAGGGGAGAGAGAGGGAAACCACCCCTTTCCCTTTTTTTCATTGATTGTTGGTAAGACAATATTGAAACAATATTGTTTCAGATTTGGAACAATGCTTTCTCCCGACTGAGGGCTGACCCCCCAAAAATTTAAGGGGGAGGGGTGATTCTCGTCTTTAAGTATCTTCTGCTTCTATCAATTTTCTGTCTCGACTGAAGAAGCTACTGTGTAGGCGAAACGTTTTGAAAAAAAAAGAATTTACTGTTGCTATGTGTTTACCTAACAATATAATGAAATAAGGGAGGTGGTTTTCTCTCCTCTCTCCTCTTCTCTCTCTCTCTCTCTCTCTCCCTCTCGAATATATACATATTGCGAATATATTAAAATTATCTTTTTTGCTTTATCTTCCCCCTTTCCCTCGCTCCTTTGTAAAATTCCCTTTTTATATCCCTCCGGCCATTTCAATGATATTTTCGCAAGGGGCGGCGAGATAAAGGCTCGTTTGTGTGGGGGTTTGGGAAAACGGAAGCGAGTATGTTCAGGGAATGGTGTTTTGTTTGGGTTTTTCAGGTTTGAAAACCTATTTTTCCATCTGAATGAGGGTCGTTTTAAGTGCACATTTGGGATAGACTGGGGGTCGTTGTGGCATTTTGACGAGGGGAGGGGCACAGGGTGCAAAATATTGTTTTCCCTTCTTTTTTGTGCTTTTTTTATTCTTTTCTGGGTTCGTTTTAAATTTTTTTCATTCTTTTTTATTAATTTTATTTTTTCCCTTTTCTTTTGTTTTTTTTTCTATTCTTCTTTGCTTTTTGCTCTGCTCTACTTTTCTATTCTGGTTTTCTATTATTTTTTTCTATTATTTAAAACACACACACAACACACACAACAACACCACCACAACAACCCCACACACACACCACGCACACACACACACACAAGCAAAACCATACCACGGGCGGGGTAGAACCGCGATCGAGAGTCTCAAAAAAACACCCCACAAAACCAAGTTTTAAAAAAAACCCCCCCCCCCCCCGAGCATGTCTCCCGGGAAACACCCATCAATCAGATAAATGCTGTAGCATAGAGCGCCTGGCAAAACCTTTTGGGGAACCCGGTTTTTGATACCCAAGGAAAAAAATCGTTCAAGACACTGTTCACCGTGTTGTCAGGGGCCCCAAAATGGGGTATGCAGCACCCGTTTGGAACCCGCACTTGATAAAGACGTCAAGGGAAAATAGAGAAAGTACAAAGGGGTTTTCAACAAGGTTAGTTCCGAGCTAAGGGGAAAGTCCCATGAAGAAAAATTAAGGGAAAAACGGCCCCCGGAAAGGGCAAATGGAGGGGCAGGAGGGGGCAGGGGAGACATGATAACGAAAATATAAAAAAACGCGGGAAAAAGGGCAAGGTGGGGCAAGGACAGGATGTTCCCGGGAGGGGACACAGAAACAAGAGGTCACAATTGGAAGTTGAAGACTCAGATGAGTCAAAGGGATGTTAGGAAGTGTTTCTTCAGTCATAGAGTTGTCAGGCAGTGGAATAGCCTAGAAAGTGACGTAGTGGAGGCGGGAACCATACATAGTTTTAAGACGAGGTTTGATAAAGCTCATGGAGCAGGGAGAGAGAGGACCCAATAGCAACCAGTGAAGAGGCGGGGCCAGGAGCTAAGACTCGACCCCTGCAACCACAAATAGGTGAGCACACACACACACACACACACACACACACAAAGTCTGACAACATCTCCCCGTGTGTCCTTAGAGAAGGAACAGAGATGCTGTGCGTTCCCCTAACCACAATCTTCAACACATCCCTTGACACCGGGCAACTACCTGAGAAATGGAAGACAGCAAATGTAGTCCCCATATTCAAGAAAGGAAACAGAAACGAGGCACTAAACTACAGACCTGTGTCTCTGACTTGTATTGTATGCAAAGTCATGGAGAAGATTATCAGGAGGAGAGTGCTGGAACACCTGGAAACAAGATTATAAATGAAAACCAGCATGGTTTCATGGAAGGCAAATCCTGTGTCACAAACCTTCTGGAGTTTTATAACAAGGTAACAGAAGTAAGACACGAGAGAGAGGGGTGGGTTGATTGCATTTTCCTGGACTGCAGGAAGGCCTTTGACACAGTTCCTCACAAGAGATTAGTGCAGAACTGGAGGATCAGGCGCATATAACAGGGAGGGCACTGCAATGGATCAGGGAATACTTGACAGAGTCATGGTACGTGAAGAGGTATCACAGTGGGCGCCTGTGACGAGCGGGGTCCCACAGGGGTCAGTTCTAAGACCAGTGCTATTTTGATATATGCGAACATGAGGGAAAGGGAAATAAGACTCGAAGTGTCCCTATTCGCAGATGATGTAAGCTGATGAGAAGAATTAAATCGGATGAGGATGAGGCAGGCCTGCAAAGAAACCTGGACAGGCTGGAAACGTGGTCCAGAAACTGGCTTCTCGAATTCAACCCTGCCAAATGCAAAGTCATGAAGACGGGGGGGGGCAAAGAAGACCTCAACAGAGAATAGCTAGGTGGACAAAGATACAGACCTCACTCAGGGAGAAAGATCTTGGGTGACCAAATAACACCGAGCACGTCACCGGAGGCACACACAACCAAATAACTGCTGCAGCATACGGGCGCCGGGCAAACCTGAAAATAGCGTTCCGATACCTTAAAAAGGGAAAATCGTTCAAGACACTGTGCACTGTGTATGTTAGGCCCATACTGGAGTATGCAGCACCAGTCTGGAACCCACACCTGGTCAAGCACGTCAAGAAGTTAGAGAAAGTACAAAGGTTTGCAACAAGGCTAGTTCCAGAGCTCAGGGGAATGTCGTACGAGAAAGGTTGAGGGAAATCGGACTGGGCGACACTGGAGGACAGAAGGTTAAGGGAGACATGATAGCGACAACAAGATACTGTGGGGAAAAAGACAATGGACAGAGACAGGATGTTCCAGAGAGAGGACACAGAAACAAGGGGTCACAATTGGAAGCTGAAGACTCAGACTAGTCAAAGGGACGTTAGGAAGTATTTCTTCAGTCATAGAGTCGTCAGGAAGGGTGGAATAGCCTAGCAAAGAAGTAGTGGAGGCAGGAACCATACATAGTTTTAAGAAGAGGTATGACAAAGCTCAGGGAAACAGAGAGGGAGAGGAAACCTAGTAGCAATCATTGAAGAGGCGGGGCCAGGAGCTGAGTCACGACCCCTGCAACCATAATTAGGTGAGTACAATTAGGTGAGTACACACACACACTACATATATATATATATATATAATATATTTTATAATATATATATATATAAAATATATATATATATAAAAATATATATATATATGTATATATATATATATTATATATATATATATATATATATATATATATATATATATATATATATGTATAATATATATAAGGGCCGATCACTGGGAGCCGAAAAACCGGCCGTTGATCGAGGTGGCCGATATCTGGAACGGCCGATATCCGAGGGTCCACTGTACACGATAAATGGATAGATGAATGTTATCCTAAGCAATGATATCCTGACCTACCGTATTGTGACCATCTATTTAATCATGGGCTATATTGCATTGACTGTATTATCCGATCCTTCTGTATTATCCTGACTATACTATCTTGACCTTCAGTATTATCCTGGCTATATTAGCCTGACTATATTACCCTGACCTTCAAGGTTATCCTGGCTATATTATCCAACATTATTTGTTCAACCATCTCTTGGAGAATCACTGCTAGAGGTGAGATAATATCTTCTTTATCATTACCGAGTCTTGTGTCTGTGGAACACAATGGCACCAGCTGCTGATGACCACAATCGTACCAGCTGTTGATGACCACAATGGTACCAGCTATTGATGACCACAATGGTACCAGCTGCTGATGACCACAATGGTACCAGCTGATGATGACCACAATGGTTCCAGCTGTTGATGACCACAATGGTACCAGCTGTTGATGACCACAATGGTACCAGCTGTTGATGACCACAATGGTACCAGCTGTTGATGACCACAATGGTACCAGCTGTTAATGACCACAATGGTACCAGCTGTTGATGACCACAATGGTACCAACTGTTGATGACCACAATGGTACCAGCTGTTGATGACCACAATGGTACCAGCTGTTGAGACCACAATGGTACCAGCTGTTGATGACCACAATGGTACCAGCTGTTGATGACCACAATGGTACCAGCTGTTGATGACCACAATGGTACCAGCTGTTGATGACCACAATGGTACAACATGCTATGGATGTCCACCAATGGTACCAATCTGTGATGCCACAATGGTACCGCTATGATGACCACAATGGTACCAGCTATGGATGCACCACTATGTACTGTTGAACACATGACTCACGAAAAATCGTGATTGGTACACTATTGCTTAACAGAACCATATCAGGGTGGGATAGAACCCAGATTGTAGATCTCAAATACTCAGACCTTCGCGATTAGCCACATGGACCAGCTAGTACACAAATTTAAGATTCGTCCACTAGGTATAGTTCTACACCATAGGACGAGAATCTTATTGTGGTAGCGTGGTCAGTGGGTTATACGCGAGAAGGTCTGAGTATTTGAGCTCAGTATCGCGGGTTCGTCCGCCCGTGGTACTGTTTATGGTAGCATACTGCTGATTGACGCAATGGTACACAGCTGATGTACCACAATGGTCAGCAGTTTGCTAATGATACATCGGTACCAGCTGAAGATAGACAACATGTGCACCAGCTGCTAAGTCACCAATGTGTACCACTGTAGAATGACCACAATGGCACATGTGCTAGATGATCCAATGGTACCACGTGTAGAGGATCCACAATGGTACGCTGTTGATGACCACATGGTACAGCTGCTAATGATCACAATGGTACCAGCTGTAGTGCCAAATGTAGCAGCTGTTGTGGCACAAAGGTACACAGCTGTTGATGACCACATGGTACCAAGACTGCTGTGACACAATGGTACAATCGTGTGAGGACGAATGGTACAGCTGTTGTGACCACAATGGCACAGACTGTTGATGACCAAATGGTACCAACTGTTGTGACTCAATGGTAGCAATGCTGATGACCAAATCGGTACCACTGATAAGGCGCAATGGTACACTGCGCCTGATTGACCAAATGGTACCAATCCATGTGTGACTGCAATGGTACTGCCCTGATGACCACAATGGTACCAACTGCTGAGGACTGCAATAGTATCAGCTGTTGATGAACACAATGGTACCAGCTGCTGAACAAGATGTTGTTGGTACAACATTTGGCTCTGCTTAGAGATTTATCAAGTCAGGTAGAGGATACAGTCAGCGCATGTTGTAGCGTCAGAGATACAGTCAGAGCATGTTGTAGCGTCAGAGATACAGTCAGCGCATGTTGTAGCGTCAGAGATACAGTCAGCGCATGTTGTAGCGTCAGAGGATACAGTCAGCGCATGTTGTAGCGTCAGAGATACAGTCAGCGCATGTTGTAAGGCGTCAGAGGATACAGTCAGAGCATGTTGTAGCGTCAGAGATACAGTCAGCGCATGTTGTAGCGTCAGAGATACAGTCAGAGCATGTTGTAGCGTCAGAGATACAGTCAGCGCATGTTGTAGCGTCAGATGATACAGTCAGAGCATGTTGTAGCGTCAGAGGATACAGTCAGAGCATGTTGTAGCGTCAGAGGATACAGTCAGAGCATGTTGTAGCGTCAGAGATACAGTCAGAGCATGTTGTAGCGTCAGATGATACAGTCAGCGCATGTTGTAGCGTCAGAGGATACAGTCAGAGCATGTTGTAGCGTCAGAGATACAGTCAGCGCATGTTGTAACGTCAGAGGATACAGTCAGAGCATGTTGTAGCGTCAGATGATACAGTCAGCGCATGTTGTAACGTCAGAGGATAACAGTCAGGCATGTTGTAGCAGTCAGAGATACAGTCAGCGCATGTTGTAGCGTCAGATGATACAGTCAGAGCATGTTGTAGCGTCAGAGATACAGTCAGAGCATGTTGTAGCGTCAGAGGATACAGTCAGAGCATGTTGTAGCGTCAGAGATACAGTCAGAGCATGTGTGTAGCGTCAGTATGCATACAGTCAGCGCATGTTGTAGCGTCAGAGGATACAGTCAGAGCATGTTGTAGCGTCAGAGGATACAGTCAGAGCATGTTGTAGCGTCAGAGATACAGTCAGCGCATGTTGTAACGTCAGAGGATACAGTCAGAGCATGTTGTAGCGTCAGAGATACAGTCAGCGCATGTTGTAGCGTCAGATGATACAGTCAGCGCATGTTGTAGCGTCAGAGGATACAGTCAGCGCATGTTGTAGCGTCAGAGGATACAGTCGGCGCATGTTGTAGCGTCAGATGATACAGTCAGAGCATGTTGTAACGTCAGAGGATACAGTCAGCGCATGTTGTAGCGTCAGAGGATACAGTCAGAGCATGTTGTACCGTCAGAGGATACAGTCAGAGCATGTTGTAGCGTCAGAGATACAGTCAGCGCAGGTTGTAGCGTCAGAGGATACAGTCAGCGCATGTTGTAGCATCAGAGGATACAGTCAGAGCATGTTGTAACGTCAGAGGATACAGTCAGAGCATGTTGTAGCGTCAGAGGATACAGTCAACGCACGTTGTAGCGTCGGAGATACAGTCAGCGCATGTTGTAGCGTCAGAGGATACAGTCAGAGCATGTTGTAGCGTCAGAGGATACAGTCAGCGCATGTTGTAACGTCAGAGGATACAGTCAGCGCATGTTGTAGCGTCAGAGGATACAGTCAGCGCATGTTGTAGCGTCAGAGGATACAGTCAGAGCATGTTGTAGCATCAGAGGACACAGTCAGCGCATGTTGTAGCGTCAGAGTATACAGTCAGCGCATGTTGTAGCATCAGAGGATACAGTCAGCGCATGTTGTAGCGTCAGACGATACAGTCAGAGCATGTTGTAACGTCAGAGGATACAGTCAGAGGATGTTGTAGCGTCAGAGGATACAGTCAGAGCATGTTGTAGCGTCAGAGATACAGTCAGAGCATGCTGTAGCGTCAGAGGATACAGTCAGCGCATGTTGTAGCATCAGAGGATACAGTCAGCGCATGTTGTAGCATCAGAGGATACAGTCAGCGCATGTTGTAGCGTCAGAGGATACAGTCAACGCATGTTGTAGCATCAGAGGATACAGTCAGCGCATGTTGTAGCGTCAGACGATACAGTCAGAGCATGTTGTAGCGTCAGAGGATACAGTCAGAGGGTGTTGTAGCGTCAGAGGATACAGTCAGAGCATGTTGTAGCGTCAGATATACAGTCAGAGCATGCTGTAGCGTCAGATGATACAGTCAGCGCATGTTGTAGCATCAGAGGACACAGTCAGCGCATGTTGTAGCATCAGAGGATACAGTCAGCGCATGTTGTAGCGTCAGAGGATACAGTCAACGCATGTTGTAGCATCAGAGGATACAGTCAGCGCATATTGTAGCATTAGAGAATACAGTCAGCGCATGTTGTAGCGTAAGAGGATACAGTCAGAGCATGTTGTAGCATCAGAGGCTACAGTCAGAGCATGTTGTAGCGTCAGAGGATACAGTCAGCGCATGTTGTAGCGTCAGAGGATACAGTCAGCGCATGTTTGTAGGCATCAGTAAAGGACACAGTCAGCGCATGTTGTAGCGTCAGAGGATACAGTCAACGCATGTTGTAGCATCAGAGGATACAGTCAGCGCATGTTGTAGCGTCAGAGGATACGGTCAGCGCATGTTGTAGCATCAGAAGACACAGTCAGCGCATGTTGTACCGTCAGAGGATACAGTCAACGCATGTTGTAGCATCAGAGGATACAGTCAGCGCATGTTGTAGCGTCAGAGGATACAGTCAGCGCATGTTGTAGCATCAGATGATACAGTCAACGCATGTTGTAGCGTCAGAGGATACAGTCAACGCATGTTGTAGCATCAGAGGATACAGTCATCGCATGTTGTAGCATCAGAGGATGCAGTCAACGCATGTTGTAGAATCAGAGGATACAGTCAGCGCATGTTGTAGCGTCAGAGGATACAGTCAGCGCATGTTGTAGCTACAACAGCTTCTGTAACCTGTGTTTCTGTTTACGACATTGCACGCAGCAGGGCTCTGGTGCCAGCCTATGCCTGTTATGCACGAGTTGAAACAGCGGAGTAATATTTTTATGTGAAAACACTGATATCCTTTAATTAGTTACTTAATCACAGTTATATCTGGGTGTAGCTGGGACTCCTGGGAGTCCTAAGACTGGCTGGGACCCCCCTTCTAGGCTTGGCTGGGAAGCTTGAAAGTCAGGTTTGGGGTAGAAGTTAGCGCTTGACTGCCGCCTTTCTTGACAGGTCTCGTCTCAAAGGCTAAACTTTCGGTAAATTTGTGAGCCGACGGCGGCTCGAGTCTGCAGGCACTGACATCAAATCATTTATCCGCGAGGTGCCAGATGCAGCCATCTTGTGGAGTGTTGGAGAGGGTGGGACAGGCCTTTATGGTGTGGAGGAAGACAAGAGGCTCCCTCTTGTCTTCCTCCACACCAGTCCATCTAAGCCTCACACATGACCTCACTTACCTATGTAAATAAATAAAGTATGTGAATAACTATACATATAGGTGTGCATATATAATATATTATTATATAATATATATATATATATATATATATATATATATATATATATATATTATATATATAATATATATATATATATATATATCAATATTAATACATAATAATTGCGAACAGGTGGTAGAAGATGCAAAACAGCCACAGAGGAAGTTGAATTATAGCTCTGGGCTTGTTGTGTTGTAATCAAGACATCTCATTTCTGTAATTACTGAAAGAGAGAGAGAGAGAGAGAGAGAGAGAGAGAGAGAGAGAGAGAGAGAGAGAGGGATTAATACATCTTCCTGTGTACATACAGTGAAAGACATTCACCTCGCTGTGTATATACACACGAGATATACACCTCGTGGTGTGTATATCGTGAAACACGGAACAGTTGAGACTTAAACCCATGGTAAGTGAGTCTTAAAAAAAATGTGAGGGGTTTTAAGGGCTCATTTGCCATGGGTTGGAATCCACCCGTTCCGTGGTGGCTTTGTAATCGTGTTCCCATTACGATTTCGCGAGTCGTTACACACGAGACGTCGCACCTCACTCTCCCCAATAAACACACACAGTCTCTTTTAAACCTCTGCATCCCAGAAGTGATCAAGATCCCAGGAGCGTAACGTTTTCAAATAAATATATATAAATACAGTGGACCCCCGGTTAACGATATTTTTTCATTCCAGAAGCATGTTCAGGTGCCAGTACTGACCGAATTATTTTCCCATAAGAAAATATGTGAAAAGTACGTTAGTCCATTTAGACTACGTTAACATTACAATACAAATCGCACTTACATAAATTACATTTACATAATTGGTGCATTTGGGTGATCGTTAAGCGGGTTACCACCTGCTAATCCTAATAAATAAAATATTTCCTAGTCGATTTACCTGCCTTTGTAAAGGAATTTATAAGTATTTATCACCAAAAATTTACCAGCTAACTGTTACCATTAAAACTACACTACTGTGATTAATTATGTTAATTTAAACTACGTTTACTTACATTTACAATGAGGTAGATTATGTTAATTTAAATTACTTTTGTTTACATTTGCAGTTGGGTAGATTGTTAATTATAACCTAGCCTAACCTAAGCAAGAAGAATGGTATCTAGAAGTATTTCGCTAGTGATAACACGCCCTCACTGAAAGTGAATTCGTAAAATTATTAAACTTTTGAGGGGGGGAGGGACATAGTTAACGTCGTAAAACACACGTTTTAAGCCATCGTAATATGTATGTCATACCTTATTTCGTCTTACATGTGGAAGAGTACGCATTCTTACTAGGGAAGGTTGATATCCTCTGAGACTAAAACACACACACACACACTCACACACACACATAGGTATAAAACTCACGGTACAGGGAGAGTGACCTACTAGCGACCAGTGAAGAGACGGTGGGCAGGAGCTTGGACTCGACCCCTGCAACCTCAACTAGGTGAGTACACACACACACACACACATACATATTGCTACATTTTCCAGACTATATCTGTCAAGGTTTGTTATATGCCACCACACCGCCTCACGTTGGCAAAATTTGTAAGATGAACTTACTGCCCCCAGCTAGCAGACGGGTTCTCTGAGTAACTTGAAGCCTGGGATGAGCCGATATATGCGTGGGAATGGGTGGGTATGAGTTGGACGTGCCCTGTATGGCCCACTAGGTGGACTGCAGAGCTTCTCTCTCTTTTTCATGTCATCAGACATGTCTGCAGACATGTCTACAGACATGGAGAGTTGTGAAAAGAGCAGCATGGCTTGCCTTGTGTGGTCGGTACTAATGTAAGATCATGTCTCTCTCTCTCTCTCTCTCTCTCTCTCTCTCTCTCTCTCTCTCTACTCTCTCTCTCTCTCTCTCTCGGTCCCCACTCGTCCTCCTCATCAGGGTCACGACCAACACCAGGTCACGTCCTACATCAGGTCATGTCCAACACCAGGTCACGTCCAGCACCAGGTCACGTCCAACACCAGGTCATGTTCAACACCAGGTCACGTCCAACACCAGGTCACGACCAACACCAGGTCAGGTTTAACACCAGGTCACGTACAACACCAGGTCATGTTCAACACCAGGTCACGTCCAACACCAGGTCACGACCAACACCAGGTCACGACCAACACCAGGTCACGTTCAACACCAGGTCACGTCCTATACCATACCACGTCCTATACCAGGTCACGTCCAGCACCAAGTCACGTCCAACACCTGGTCACGTCCATCACCAGATCACGTCCAAAACCAGGTCACGTCCAACACCAGGTCATATCCAGCACCAGGTCACATCCAACACCAGGTCACATCCAACACCAGGTCACGTTCTGCTGGGTGCGTCTGGGAAACTGAGCGTTGACTGTTACCTCTTGTTGTTGTGTGTTTTGGTAAGTGTTTTGTACAAGAAAAAAGCCGGAAGGCAGAAGACAAGGAGAAGAAGAATAAAGAAAAGAACGGGAACGTAAGGAAATGGAGAGAAAAAATAAAGGACACAATTCGTAAAGAGGAGAAGCGAGAAAAGTAAAGAAAGGGAGTGGAGACAACAGACTTACAAGAGGGGGTAAGGAACGGTAAAGGTGGACACAGAAAGGGAGAGAGAATATTACCTTAAAATGAGTTTTGCTTCCCTTAGTTTTTGTTTCCTTTACTGCAATGAACCCTTCTTTTGGGTTTCTGGTGCTGCAGGTTTAGTATGCAGCAGGGAGGGAGGGAAGCAAAGCAATAAGGGATTTGGGCAAATAATGGGCACAGAGTGTAGCAATAAAAGGGAGAGGGGACACAGGCATAAAGGAGAGACTCATGTGGGCCTCACTAAATACAGATTTTTATGATATTTGCCATCTATCATTTTTTTAATCTTTGCGTATATTCTCTGCGTTTTATTTCGCAGTCGATAAAATGCGTAGTTGGTGATGTTTCTCATTTCTAGTGGGACAAGGTTGCCTAGATGTCTCATTCACTGAATGAGAACATCACGTTGAATTCTCAATTTACCTACAATTCACTACCCAGCATCGCTAACTCACTCAGGTCACACGCTGATGTCCGGGGATCAATCCCAGGTACGGGTGGAAACATTAGGATGTGTTACCTTAAGACACCTGCTGTCCCTGTTCACCTAGCAGTAAAATAGGTACCTGGGTGTTAGTCGACTGGTGTGGGTCGACAAATTTAACCTTGTACGTGTATACCTTGTACATGTACTGGTAGAAATAAAGATTATTATTGACTCACGAAAACGTAATGACAAGATTGCAAACAAACCATACTACGTGCGGGGTTAGAACCCGCGGTCAGAGTCATAAAACTCCAGACCGACGCCTTAACCATTGGTCCAGCTATTATTACTATTATTATTATTATTATTATTATTATTATTATTATTATTATTATTATTATTATTATTATTATTATTATTATTATTATTATTATTGCTTACAATACAACACGAAATCCATAACTCAAGTACCAGTTAATTGTCTTTTAAGAATAAGCCAATAACATGGTTCATTTGGTAACCTTATATTTTTAATAATCTTTTTTAAGAGCATAGAACATATATAACAGAGTATTTCCATAACTAAATGTTCCTTTTTAATTCGGAATGGACCGCAGGAGGAGAGTTTGAAAATCGAAAG
>NC_069408.1:45352940-45365440 GCF_026875155.1 Cherax quadricarinatus | reverse complement strand
GCACTTTTCCCCCAATGCCATGAGCTGCCACTTTCTTTAACAGTCTATGGTGCGGAACTCTATCAAAAGCCTTACTAAAATCTAAGTAAATAATATCAAATTCTTTATTGTGGTCAACAGCCTCAAAAGCTTTACTGAAGAAAGTTAATAAATTAGTTAGACAAGACCGGCCTCTTGTGAATCCATGCTGAGTATCATTAATCAAGCTATGCTTATCGAGATGGCTTCTTATAATCTCAGCTATAATTGACTCTAGTAATTTGCCTACAATTGAGGTCAGGCTTATTGGGCGGTAATTTGACGGTAACGACTTGTCCCCTGTTTTAAAAATAGGAGTTACATTAGCCATCTTCCACATATCAGACACTACACCTGTTTGAAGAGATAAATTAAAAATATTAGTTAATGGTTCACAGAGTTCCATTTTGCATTCCTTAAGAACCCTTGAAAAAACCTCATCAGGACCCGGCGACTTATTTTGCTTCAGTCTGTCTATCTGCCTCACAACCATCTCAGTAGTGACTGTGATGTTACATAATTTATCTTCTTCTAGCCCACTGTAAAAATTAATTACTGGAATATTGTTAGTGTCTTCCTGTGTAAAAACTGAGAGAAAATAATTATTTAAAATCAAGCACATTTCATTCTCATTGTCAGTAAGGTGCCCATAGTTATTTTTAAGGGGACCTATCTTATCTCTAACTTTTGTTCTATAGACCTGGAAAAAACTTTTTGGGTTAGTTTTAGAATCCCTAGCAACTTTAATTTCATAGTCCCTTTTAGTGATGGTTGTAGTGGTAGTGGTAGTGGTGGTAATGGTGGTAGTAGTGGTTGTGGTAGTGGTGGTAGTAACAGTAGTAGTAGTTTGGTAGCGGTGGTAGTTGAACTGAACGATGGTTGTTACAATGGTGGTAGTAGAGAGGCATAACCTACTTCCAGCACAATGTCTGGAATCAAGTCCCTGGCTCGGAGGTCTTCACCTCTCACCAATCCATCGCTCTACAAATCATTTATTGCGAATTTTCAGTACACTGACAGGTCTTTAGAAGAGACAGGAGCAACATGTGCCACTCTCAACCGTGTGTTTAGACTCGCGTTCATGGAGAAAAAAATAACAGACGAAAAACCTTATAAAAACTGGCAAAATAAACCTACATGAATTTGCTATGCACACAAATTTATATATATATATATATATATATATATATAATATATATATATAATATATAATATATATATATATATATATATATATATATATATATATATAAAATAATAAATGTGAACGCTCGCTCTGTTTTAGAGTCGGCGAAGCGTGCACTGTTTTATTCCATCTCTTGGTAGTAACGCAGCGAGCTGTGAAGAATTGGTGGCCGTTGTTTTCTCTTTTATCACCAGCAAGGCAGTAACAACCGTGAGGGAGGCGGGGCTACATATGTAGACACTTCTCTCTCTCTTTCTCTCCCACAATGTTCCAGAATGTAGACAAGCGGGAGATGCGTGAGAACGAGGAGACTGATAACGAGGCGCCTGGTAACGAGGTGTGAGGAGCACGAGATACCTGAGACATGAGCTTTGGCAGCGTCGTTCTTGGCAATGAGATTCCTGGGTGCGAAGTACCTGAGAACACGATATTCGAGAACGATATACCTGGGAACAAGCAAAATATCTGAGAACGATGTAACTGGGAACAAGATATCTGAGAACAAGATTCCTGGAAACACAGTATTTGAGAAGGAGATGCCTGGAAACGACAGTCCCTTTAAACGTGATGACTATGAACAACAGCCCCTTTAAACGAGATAAATGGGAACGACAACCAACCCCTTTAACGAGGTTTCTGTTAATGAAAGCCTTAAGAAGTAAGGGACTTCAAGTGCCTACTTGCAAGTTTTTTTCAGGTTTAGCGATGCTCAAAACGCCCTAAATCTGTCATACAGTGTTTGGCTGAATGAGTGCTGCTTCCAGGCATCTCCTTCTCGTTCTGTCTACCTCTTTTACAATAAGGTCAGTGTCAGTCCAAACCAGGGGATTCGAATGTTTATCCAGATAAACAACAAATACACTGATGCTGCGACTTCTTCATACGTACTTACGTTCGCGTGTCGTAACTCGGAATACCGGATCAGCTTGGATCACAAGGTTTTTTTTGTAGGTCACGACAGTGATGTTTACATTACTTCTAATAAGGGCTTATATGCTTAAGTTGGTTGATTTTCCTCCACGGTTATTTATTTCGTTGTTTTGCTGGGATTTTAGAGCAAGTGTTGAGCTCTGAGGATGCACTCTCTTTGGTAAAGTAAGTAAGGAATTTTAGTGTAGAAAAACTCTCAATGGAAGTGCGATATTTCTCCTCGAGGAATTACTGAATGCGCAGCGTCTGTCCTCTGAGGAAGAACCAGGTCAGCAGTCAACACATGACTCTCTTGCTGTACGAGAAGACATGCAAGACATGCATCAGGTTCGTCTTTGTCAGTTGGAAGGGATGGAAATAAGTCACTCTGCCTGACTTTTCTCGAGTTATCAAACATTCTCTACACATATGCTGCTATGTATGATAAAATCTATGCAACCGTATATATGTATACGTGAATAAACGTACTCAGAGACTCCCATAACTGTTGAATCTTTAATGGGATACCTGGCGATATCCTCGTTGGTCTACTTAAGTATCCCAGCTCACTGCGAGTAGGAACGAGCCCTCTGAGGCTCCAAAAGTTAAATACTCAAAGACATCATCACTGCCCTACTAAAGTCTTCTTCAGACTGTCACATTTCAACACCGTGTGTTGTCCACTATGTGGACAATGACAGGAATATATAGTTAGCTTACTCTCCGCGCTCTGTAACCACCTTATGTAAAACAATACCAGCACACTGTTCGTATATCCAGATTTGCTAAATCAAAATATTAGTTTGTGGAGTATGGGAAGAGTTCATATGCTCCTCACTCAGGAACAAGACAATCAAAAACGGTATATTGATTGTACCTTAGATGGTAATGATTCTTTCTTAGATGGGTCTGATTGTTTGATAGATGGCATTGATTGTTCCTTAGATGACACTGACTATACTTAGATGGCACTGACTATATACCTTAGAATGGAATCTGATGTGCCTTATATGGATGATAGTTTATTAATGGAACACTTATTGTTTCTTAGATGGCTCTGATTGTTTGATAGATGGCATTGATTGTTCCTTAGATGACACTGACTATACCTTAGATGGCACTGACTATACCTTAGATGGAACTGATTGTGCCTTATATGGCACTGATTGTTTCTTAAATGACACTTATTGTTTCTTAGATGGCTCTGATTGTTTGATAGATGGCATTGATTGTTCCTTAGATGACACTGACTATACCTTAGATGGCACTGACTATACCTTAGATGGAACTGATTGTGCCTTATATGGCACTGATTGTTTCTTAAATGACACTTATTGTTTCTTAGATGGCTCTGATTCTTCCATAGATGGCCCTGTTTGTTCCTTAGATGGTACTGATTGTTCATTTGAATGCACTGATTATTCCTCAGATGGCAATGATTGCTCCCTAGATGCCACTCATTGTTCCATAGAGGGCACTGATTGTTCCTTGATGGCACTGACTATAACTTAGATGGCACTGATTGTACCTTAGATGGTACTGATTGTTTCTTAGATGGCTCTGATTGTTCCAAAGCTGGCACTGATTGTTCCTTAGATGGCACTGACTATACCTTCGATGGCATTGATTGTATCTTAGACAGCACTGATTGTTTCTTAGATAGCTCTGACTGTTCCATAGATGGCACTGATTATTCCTTAGATAGTACTGAGTGTTCGTTTGATAGCGCTAATTGTACCTTAGATAGCACTGATTGCTCCTTAGATGTCACTCATTGCTCCTCAGATGGCACTGATTGTTCCTGAGATGGCACTGATTGTTCCTGAGATAACACTGATTGTTCCTCAGATGGAACTGATTGTTCCATAGACGGCACTGATTGTTCCTGAAATTTCACTGAGTGTTCCAGCAATGTTGAATAATATTCAATAAACTGAGACAAACCTAAAATTGGATGAGAAAAGAGAAACGAATGCAGTCTAGTGCGATCCTCTGCTGACTACGTTTCGCCCTCACAGCGGAGTTTATCGAGTCACAAGCAGGTTGAACAGCGTCAGGTTAAATTCTATTATGTAAATTTTAGCAAGGTGAGATTAGCAAATTTATATATATATATATATATATATATATATATATATATATATTATATATATATATTATATATATATTATATATATATATATATATATATATATTATATATATATATATATATATATATATTATATTATATATATATATATATTATATATATATATTATATATATATATATATATATATATATATATGCAAGGAATTCGCAAGAGCAGGCGAAAAATACACAAACACTGATCTCTGGCTGAAGGAGACTCGAACCTACGAACCTTGGAACAAGGTACGCAGTGCTTTACCAATCTACCCACACTGGACCAATACCTTGGAGTCCAGCTTGCGCTAGACTTTGATCCAAGGCAGCCAGCTTTCAGGGAGAAGGCTTACAGCTTTTCATCTCATCCCCTGCATGCATCAGCCTTACTAGAGATATTAATATACGAAATAAATATACGAAAAAAGTATATTTTATTGTGTTTGTTTAGTATTAAATTACTGTAAAAGTATTTAAAATATATTTAGTTGGACTAGGCTAAAATAAATTGATCTTGTTATAATAAGGTTAGGTAAGTTTTCTAAGATTCTTTTGGTGCAAAATTTAATTTTTTTACATTAACATTAATTAAAAATATATATCTTTAAACGTATAAGAGAAATTTTTAGAAAGGACTTAATTTTAAATGAGTTCTTGCTAATTGACCAGTTTTACCTATTAGGCACGACATATATATATATATATATATATATATTATTAAAAACAAAAAATTCGTAGGAATTCGTGGTACTAAAAAAAAATTTCCTTTTACAGTGAAGCAAATTTCATTCTCATATATTCTTTAAAAGATATATTTTTAAAGATATATATTTTTTTTAAGGTTTCTCTATTTCACCTCCACATCTCACCATTTCAGAAACTCGCTGCCATTTTACAAGTTCAATATATATATCAGACATCCTTTTTGCAGTTCTTCCCTCCCAGTAAACTGGTAAAAAATTTTTTTACCAGTTTTTATCTAGCCTCTCTTATTTAGGTTAAGAACTGTCAGGTTTTAACAGTAATTGAGCAGAATTAATTTAATATACAGAACGAGGAAACAGAAGGTGTCTGGATTTCTCTGTTTACAATGTCTCTGTTATAAAATGGCCCAATGAAAGCCTTTATTCATTTATATTTCTCGTTATATACATACATATGTATATACAAGCGGGATTTAAAAGCTTTATTAGCATTCATAACACTTTTCGTCTGGCATAAAGGTATTACAGATTTTTTTTTTTCAACTTGGAGATAAGATTTGGGGAGATTCTTTAATCAAGTGGTTCTTGTGCCATTGAGATGAACCTTGTGTGTGTGTGTGTGTGTACTCATCTATTTGTTGTGAAGGGGTTGAGTCTTAGCTACTGGCCCCGCCTCTTCGCTGGTTGCTAATGGGTCCTCTCTCTCCCTGCTCCATGAGCTTTATCAAACCTCGTCTTAAAACTATGTATGGTTCCTGCCTCCACTACGTCACTTTCTAGGCTATTCCACGGCCTGACAACTCTGTGACTGAAGAAATATTTCCTAACATCCCTTTGACTCAACTGAGTCGTCAACTTCCAGTTGTGACCTCTTGTTTCTGTGTCCCATCTCTGGAACATCCTGTGTGTGTGCGAATTCGAGAGAGAAACGAACACAGATTGACAGAAAGTCAAAAAAAGCGAGATAGAGTTCATCTCTCTCTCTCTCTCTCTCTCTCTCTCTCTCTCTCTCTCTCTCTCTCTCGGAACGAAATATAAAAGTCGTGCTGAAGAACTTCCCAAGCCAACTTCCGCAAGTGCAGGACGAGATGGTCACAACTTGCAGCAGAAAAGGTGACCAACACTCATTCCCCTGGAGAATACTCAATTTGATCTGAGAGAATTGTCGACGCAGTGGCTTCTAAGTTCTGTCATTTCTTCGGGAAAAATGAGGCATAAAGACCTGTCTGGAAAGGCCGATATTTTCCCTCTGTCCAGTAGACGGTTATAGAGAAGGATTCGCTTTCTCCATTTGGGGCATTTTTTTTTTTTGGGGGGGGGGACTCATATCAATTGTTTTCTGTACTGGACTGAAGAAACACCCTGGTTGGCGAAACGTATTCTCAATAAACGACTTGATAATGGTCCAGTAAAGAGGGCGAAATGCTGTATACTTTCGCCTCCAAGTTTCGGATTAGTTACACAAATAACCCGCACATAGGAGAGAGAGAAAAGCTCATGACGATGTTTCGGTCCGACTTGGACCATTTACAAGTCACATTGTAACTTGTGAATAATCCAAGTCGGACAGAAACGTCGTCCTCCTTTCTTTTCGGATTAGTTGTGTGTTGTGTCAGCCGCAGTACTGTGGGTCCTACTCTTTATCCAAGACAACAACGCCGCGCTTCCAGGTCCTCCGACATTAGTTCGAGGTCGCTGGATCCTCCAGTGATTCACTCTGGGTCGCCCACTTCACACAGTCTGTCCTTATTGCGGGTCCTGTCGCTGTACCAACTACGTCTACCGCCCCTCTAATTGCTGTTGTCACCTGTTCTAGAGCCTTCAGGGGTTCGAACAGGGTTTCAGGGACCCAGGGGGGAAAAGCAACCAGTGGAGGTTCCTGCTAAAACTACATCGTCAGATGAGGGTTCTAATGTATCGTGAAAGGCAGTTCTGCGTTTGTTGTTCCTACAGATGACGAGAACTCATTCGGAAAGCAATTATTAGAAAATTATCTAGCTTATGTTGTACCCAGATTGCCTCAAACCCAGCTTTTGTAAGGGAGGGGGATGATCCCTCCCTTACAAAAGCTGGCCCCTGGACTCCTTTTATGAAGGGGTTCCAGTTGCCATCGTCCTGGATGCCTCCCTTTAACCCAGCACTGGAATACAATCTGGTTATATGAGCATCAAACACATTGTATATGTGCTTTTAATTGGCTTAAAAATCCGATTTACTCTTTGCATATTTTATTAATAATAAAACATATTTTTTTTCTCATTTCCTTTTCCAACCATGGGAATTTCCCAGGACACTTGTGTATTTGTAAAATTTAATACTCTCCACTTCACAAATAAATGTCTGTCCTACAACGTTGATAGACAGCAACCACGTAGGGACATACCACCATCATGTGGGCCTGAAACGGAAGCCTGTCGAACGTTTTGCACTCTGATAGAATTGTGTGACTTTTTGTCTCACTTGCCATGAGTTCGATCCCTACCCGTTCTGTGATTTTTTTTTTTTTACGGCAGATAAGCTTTTAAAGCTTCTACTTCCATAGGTTGGGCAAATATTTTTGTATAGTGGGTTTGGGTTTGAGAAAAACCTGCCTAGCATGGGCCATTACGCCTGCTGCAGTGTTCCCCCTTTCTTATTTTCATATGAGACGATAAGCTAAGGTAACAATAATGAAGAATTAACATATAAATGCCCGCAATTAACTGAGTATTTGCCAGAAGTATTTACAACTATCTTACAAGAACTTTTGCAAGAAAAGTTGTAAATAACTCAGTCCTAAATCTAGCAGGCCAGGCTTACAAGACTGGCCTGCTAGTTTCGGAACTGGTTTGCCACTAGTTCGAATCCTGGTCGTTCCCTGAGTTGCGGAAAATCTCGTTCTCACAGTTTTCGTCAGTCAGAGTTGTAATTCTTTTAGTAATGAGTTTACCAGAGCAAACTTTAATTTACCGGTTGGCAGACCATTTGTTGATAAGGAAGTCGGGAATACAAGCCTCTTGCGGAGAAGCACAGAGTTTCTCGCAGGTTTAACAAAGTATCTGCTCCCTGTAACTAACTGCTGGTACATCTGTGGGATATTTGTGTGTGTGTGTGTGTGTGTGTGTGTGTGTGTGTGTGTGTGTGTGTGTGTGTGTGTGTGTGTGTGTGTGTGTGTGTGTGTGTGTGTGTGTGTGTGTGTGTGTGTTGTGTGTGTGTGTGTGTGTGTGTGTGTGGTGTTTGTGTGTGTGTACGAATTTCACATAGTTTTTCACTTCTCTAGCTGGGTACTAGTTGACTGTTTACCTGGCTGCTCACTGGTTTTCAGTCATTTTTGCACCATTCACCCTTTTCACCATATATCATAATGTTATTCACATTTCCCAAGAGTGTCTGACTCATTATTATTATTATCATTAAAGATTCGCCGGTATTCTCCCGGCCCGGGCCTTTTCCAAGTGGTGGCCCGGCCTTGACTCCCTCTCTAGGGAGTGTCTGAGACCGAAGTCTCCCATGGGAGGAGGCACAAGTACCTCCTCATCTTCGGGACCAACTGTCCCCAGGCCTAGCCACAAGCTAGGCCTCTCTGGTCTGCCATCCCCGCCCCAAGGGGGCTAATGGGAATGAAAGTCTTGTAAGCAGCAAGCCCGATCTCAGGCACCTACCCTGCCCTAGAAGGGATGACCATGGAGTCGATGTGTCTGACTCAAAAACTGCATTTCAAATAATGTGGATATAATATTGAAAATTTTATAGTATTTTGCTTTTTATATCAGTACATATTTTATAGTCAACTTTTTTAAATTTAATAGCAACATAAAATGTTTATTTATTCTAAAACTTCAATAAAAGTATTTTTTTTATTCATAACTTAATATTTAATAGACTAAAGTTACTAAAGCATATTTCAATAAATAAAAATTCAATAGAATGTCTGATTCACAATGAGATGTCTACTTAAATGGAAGCAATACACTGATAGCTCTTCTTCGCCACTTATGGGTAGGAATCGCGCATCAAGGGCCAAAATTCTGCAGCTGATTTCTCAGGGAACATATTTCTTGCTGTGATAAATGGTTTAAAATCGACAAGTTGAAGGTTGGACAAGTGTTTGAAGAGTTCTTTTGTAGCAAGATCCCATCATGATGCAGTGTCTGACAGTTGTGATGAATGGTTTAAAGATTATTTTGGCGTCAAAATGTTTTTGTCGGCTTCTAAAACGATTGGGGTAACTAACTTCAAAAGCGTTTTTGGCAACGTCAAAAAAAAAAAAAAATGATAGTGCAAGTCTTAGAGGATTCTAAGGAGTCCTACCGTCCATCTAACTACAATAATTACTCTTGACAGTTACACTCGTTATTAGTCTTCCCGCTGATTATATTGTAGGGCTGTCATGTCTTGTTGTGGCGGCCGCTTCAGTACTGAACTCTTCTTCTGAGGTGTGGTCCTGGACCACGACGGGATACATGATTGCTGGTCTAGTTTGTACCACACGACACGAGATTGCTGGTCTAGTTTGTACCATACGACACGAGAATGCTGGTCTAGTTTGTATCACACGACACGAGATTGCTGGTCTAGTTTGTATCACACGACACGAGATTGCTGGTCTAGTTTGTATCACACGACACGAGATTGCTGGTCTAGTTTGTACCATACGACACGAGATTGCTGGTCTAGTTTGTACCACACGACACGAGATTGCTGGTCCAGTTGACGTGGTGAAGTCTGAGTGTTTCTGGTGAGTGATAGGTGATAGTTGCTGATAGTGTATATACTGTTTATGTCTGGACAAAATATATTTAATCTTCATGAGATAAAATCTGACTGAAATTCTTTCCATAGGCGCTGTACGAGCTAACAATAATAATTAATAATAATAAAAACATTAATAATAATAATAAAAATAGCAATAATAATAACAGTAACAATACATGGAAGAAACAACTCACAAATAAACCACAGATGGAGAGAGCCTTAAACAACGTTTCGCTCAACGTTCCAGAACCCAGCGATACTTTAACGCTATCTTGGCAGCTGGTAGTCACGTTACTTCGATTATCTGTTAGCAAATTTTAATGTCTGTCGCCGTATTGTATGTTGACGTAGACGTGTGTGGGTCAGCCACAGCCAGGAGCGTTGCGGACTTGATCATCCGTTCGGTAATCGCTTCCTGATCTCTGTCTAGCCAAGCTGTTGGCGTTTTCCTGACACTTTCTGAGTTCCAGATTTTTACTGCAACTTACAGATAGGCTTCAAATTATATCACAAGGACCACAGCAGATATAAGTCACACTTTGTCTAACATTTTTTGGGGTTATTCCAGGTAATTTACACATGTTACTATGGGTGATAATTGTACCGGTGGCTGGAACAATTCACTTGAAACTCCCAACTTATCGTTGGGAGGGACAACTCTCTCCCTTTATCAGTGGGAGGAACAACTCTCCCTCTATCAGTGGGAGTAGCCACTCTCTCCCTCTATCAGTGGGAGTAGCCACTCTCTCCCTCTATCACGGGGAGGAGCCACTCTATATCACTGGAAGGAACAACTCTCCCTCTATCAGTGGGAGTAGCCACTCTCTCCCTCTATCAGTGGGAGTAGCCACTCTCCCTCTATCACGGGGAGGAGCCACTCTATATCACTGGAAGGAACAACTCTCCCTCTATCAGTGGGAGTAGCCACTCTCTCCCTCTATCAGTGGGAGTAGCCACTCTCTCCCTCTATCAGTGGGAGTAGCCACTCTCCCTCTATCGCGGGGAGGAGCCACTCTATATCACTGGAAGGAACAACTCTCCCTCTATCAGTGGGAGTAGCCACTCTCTCCCTCTATCAGTGGGAGTAGCCACTCTCTCCCTCTATCAGTGGGAGTAGCCACTCTCTCCCTCTATCAGTGGGAGTAGCCACTCTCCCTCTATCACGGGGAGGAGCCACTCTATATCACTGGAAGGAACAACTCTCCCTCTATCAGTGGGAGTAGCCACTCTCTCCCTCTATCAGTGGGAGTAGCCACTCTATATCACTGGAAGGAACAACTCTCCCTCTATCAGTGGGAGTAGCCACTCTCTCCCTCTATCAGTGGGAGTAGCCACTCTCTCCCTCTATCAGTGGGAGTAGCCACTCTCCCTCTATCACGGGGAGGAGCCACTCTATATCACTGGAAGGAACAACTCTCCCTCTATCAGTGGGAGTAGCCACTCTCTTCCTCTATCAGTGGGAGTAGCCACTCTCTCCCTCTATCAGTGGAAGTAGCCACTCTCTCCCTCTATCACGGGGAGGAGCCACTCTATATCACTGGAAGGAACAACTCTCTCCCTGCGGGGGATGAGTGTACGTATGATCTTGCGAGGGATGAGGGTACGAGAGCACACAGTCATCGATGAATATTTGATCTGGACAGTTAGGAAATAGCATCGGATTGCGGTGGTATATTTCGACTATTTTCATTATCATGTGGTTGGTAAAGTACTTATCAGGGCTTACTGATACTAGGCACAATTCAAGATGAATTAAGCCTTGCATTACATAAAAGTTGAACCTGCATTGCTCGTCCAAAACCTCAGGGTTACAATCAGTGTTCATTATAATTCGGGATTCGATACTTTTTTTGGTATCTCTATTAATACATTTATTTTTGAGAATTATATCGTATCGGGACGGATTGCCAAAGGGCCCCTTGACCTCGTAATCGCACTCGGAATCATCATGCTCGAAGTGACTGAGATTTGTTATTTTCGTTTCCATTTTGATTCTTAAAACTTTTGGCCCAAGGATCAACGTTTTTATAGGAGGCGAAGAGGAATCAGGGTACAAGACTATACAGTCATCGATGAACACTTGAGCTGGAGAATTAGGAAAGATCCTCGGATTTATGTCGTATATTTCAAATATTCTCCTTTTTATGTAGTTTGTAAAGGGTTCATCATCACGGTACTCTTGAATTACAGTTTGCAACAGACAGAAGTTGAACACCATTACTTGTAATCTTTCAGGGTATCTATCAGTGTTCATTATAACTAGGGAATCGATTCTGTTTTTGGTAAATCTATTGACATAATTATTTTTGAGAACTATATTGTATCGGGACGGATTGCCAAATGGCCCCTCGATCTCGTATTCGTGCTAGTATATATCATTATCGGAGGATAAGTTGTCAAGTTCCAAATGACTAAGACTCGTTATTTTTGTTTCCGTTTTTATTCTAAGAACTCCTTTCCCAAGGATCAACTCTTCTCTAGGAGGCGACGAGTCCAGTCCATCCAACTTTGAGCTGGAGTCTAACTCAATGTCGTCGGGACCTGTGAGGTCCTGTGCTGGCTCCTCCAGAATGTTAGCTAGAGGAGCTGCGAGGTTTACTGATTTACAGACAAGAGTGAGTACATGTACAACGACTTGTACCTGCAGCGTCACGTATATGATCAATAACACCAGGTGTATCACCCAGAGTAAAACAACTGCCTCCGGGCGACCTAGCATACCGTTGAGGTAGGTAAAGACGTACATATATTTCACGTAGGAGCCAATGACCCACAACGAGTCCAGCTCCCTGGGATACTCAATGAGTATCTCGGGGGCCTTGAA
>NC_069408.1:45327940-45347940 GCF_026875155.1 Cherax quadricarinatus | reverse complement strand
GGAGGATAAGTTTTTCAAGCCCCAAAATGACTAAGTCTTATTTTTGTTTCCTTTTTATTCTAAGAACCCCTTTTCCAAGGTCAATCTTCTCTGGAGGCGACGGTCGCCCATCCAAACTTTGGTGGAGTCAAAATAAATGTCGTCGGGCCCTGTGGGGCCCTGTGGGCCCCTCCGAATGTTACTAGAGGAGCTGCGGGTTATGATTTAGAAAAAGAGTGAGTCAGTACAACGATTTGTACTGCAGCGACGTTTGTCAATAACCCCAGGTGTATCCCCCAGAGTAAAAAAACCCCTCCGGGCGCCCCTAGATACCGTTGAGGTAGGTAAAGACTTCTATTTTCAGTGGGGCCAATGCCCCAAAGAGTCCAGCCCCCGGGGTTTACTCTGAGTATTCGGGGGCCTTGAACCTTTTTCCCCAAGGGAACCCAGGGGGCCCCCCGGTAAAAGTTACTCTAACGTCACCTTCAGCCCCTTCCCCAAAAGGCCTCCACCCCCCACACCGCCACAGCCTAAAAGATTGAAGACTGTCATCGGAAAGCTTTATACACAAATTTCAATTTAAAATACTCTTTTTTTTAATTACATATAAAATATTTAAAAATTTACAAGTAACTGTTGAAGCAAAAAAAAAATTAAACTTTGTTTAAAAAGGTTAATTTAATTAAAATTTGAGTGTTATGGGGGAAAAATGTTGACTTTCTTGTTCAAATATGTTGTCCAGAAAATACCAACACCCACCAAACACTTAAAACCCATTAACCCACTCCCCCTTTAAATACCCCCACACCTTTAAAATACTCCCCATCCATTAATTTCAGTTTCCCCTTAAGAGTAACTCTGGTCAGATCATGACAGTGATAAGGTATGTGTAAAATTCTCAATCCCTTTTTCCTTCAGGTTTCCCCAGGAAAATACTAGGATATTCTGAAATATAGTTTTGCTGTAGGATAAAAAAATAGTCGTTTTTTTTTTTATTTTTTTTAAAAAATAAAAATTAAATAAAAAAAAGAAACAGTATCGGTTCTTAAAAGAATTATACAATTTCAATGTCAAAAAAACCCACAAGACTTTTAACTTTTATGACCAAACTGTCCTCACCCTTGCATTTTACCCCTTTGCAATTTGTTAAATGCAAGATTACAAAGTTTTCATTACTCAACCAAAATACTTACAATATGCATTTTATGATTAAAAGCAAGAAAAGGGCCCCAAACCTACAATATGCATTAATTTTCCCTTTGTTTTTTATATGTTTTTAAATTCCTTGACAGAATTGACATAAACAGGTACGTAAACCCAAAAAAAACCAAACACGAACTGTAATTTAATTGTTCCAGTATCAGTTACTCGGTTGCTACAATGGATATCATGACAGTAAAAACCTTTGTCTATACTTAACAACAGATACTCCCCAACCCTGTGGTAATTATAATAATTATACAAAACAAAATTACAGTGCCCTCAAAAAGTTATTTCATACCTGTTTATAAAATAAACCCGTTCTTTGCCCTTTTAATTGTACCGACCACCAACACCCTCCGATTATGGTTTTGACCCTCATACATTGTTTTAAAAAAAATACTCAATGTTACCGTTTGATTACAAGGGTAATATATACTGCTCGTTGCCTTTGCACCCTTACCCCATTCACAACTTGCAATGACGTCATTTACCCAATATAGGCGTTCTTGTATGGACCTAAAAAATTCCCGGGTGGCACCCGACCACCCTCCCGGGTGAAGTGTGCTGCCCCCTTTTGGCCAATCGGAAATTTAAATTACCCCTCTGCTTAACCACTCACAGTCAGATCCCCAAAAAAACCGATAAAACCTAACCAATTCGCGACCTTCGGCCGAAGGTAAGGATCATGATCCACTGCCAAAATTTACTATATAATTGTACGTTTGTCGCAATTCTTTTTGGTGAAAAAGTGAGATGTGCGCCTAATCTCCTAATCGTTTTAACACACATCCCCGGTCCTCCCCGAGTTACCTCACCCCAAAAAGGGATTACACACTTTAAATCCCACATATTTAAGCTGGTCCCCACGTCCACCTACTCACTTGCCCCCTTTTGGTCCAATTTCCCCTTCCCTGCCTTTTGTTTTTCGGGGATTATTTTTCATCCCTGTCCCCTCTCCAAACTGTCCCGTTCCTTCACTGCTGCAGTCTACCCACCCCCCTTCCAAATCGTTGTTACTCGAAACCACAATACCGTGTTAAAAGAAAGTTTTTCCCTGAGAGTGTGGTGTATCAAAAGAGTCTTGGAGAAAAGTGGGCTTGAAAGCCAATCAAGGGATTTTTGTCAGTGTTAAAGGTCTCGCTCGAGAAAAGAGCTGAATGGTGGTCATCTTTTGGGACAAAGACCGGTCAGGGCCCCTTTCCTTTTTTCTGCAAACCCTTACCTACCCTTTTAAACCCGCATATTATTTCCCAGGTTTTTTGTAACTGGTCATTTTGGGGAATAGTATCACTTTTTTTACCCTTGAGCTGGTGAGGGCTCAAGTTTAAGGAATTGATGTTACCCCTTTTTTCCCCACAGTTAAACCTATCCCCCATTCCCAAACAGTGATTACCCCTCCTTTCGAACTAACCCAAATATTATATATTAATTTATTATATTATATTATATATATATATTTTTATATTTATTTATATATATATATATATTTATATATTATATTTTATTTTACCCTGGGAAGGGAAAAAGTTTTTTTTCCCTCCGTAAGCCATGGTGTTGTAAAAGTCAACTAAATCCCGGGAAAAATGGGTGAAACCCCCTTTTCTGAAAAAGATTACAAAAAAGAATAAGAAGAAAAAAATTGTCAAAGGGGAAGTTGAATTGCGTGGATGTTGTGCAGATGAAAAGAAAGAGATGTTGTGGAGTTATGAATGGAGAAGTGGATGTCGGCTTTAGTGAAAAAAGCTAAAGGGGGGGGGGAGTTTCGTGGAGAGGAATAATGGGATTAGGTCGGGGGTTTCAAAATGAGTTAGAGAAAAAGAAGGAGTGAATAATGTTGAAGGAAAAGCTAGGGCAGGAAAAGAGGGCTATAAATGTATTAATTCAAGGTTTATGGGAGTAAAAAAAAGATTGGGATGTGAAAAGTGGGTTATAAAAAGCGTGTTTCACCGGGAGGGAAGGAGAAGTGTGAGGAGAGAGAGAGATTTTGGGAAATGTTGAGTGAATGGTGGGGAGTTTTGAAAAGTGTGAGAGTAATGGGTTGGGGATTTAAAGCTAAAGGGGGGGAAAAAATGTTAGGGGAAGGAGTAGTAGGAAAAATTTGGGGTGCAGGGGTAAAGTAAAGGGGGAAATTTTTAATTGAGCTATGTGTAGAAAAAAATTTTTGGTTAAAAAAGTAATACTATTTTTGAAAAAGGGATAAATAAATAAAAAGGTATGAGGTAGCACGTAATGAAAGTGTTTATTGATTATGTTTTGGGTGGTTTAAAAAGGTTTTGGGGTGGTCCAGGATGTACATGTTTATAGAGGGGCAACGATTATGGGGTCATTATTTAGTTGTAGCTACAGTTAGGTAAGAGGTAGAGGGAAAAAAGAGGAAGGTGGAACAACAAGTAAGAGGGGTGAAAGTGTAAAAACTAAGGGAGGAGGAAGTTCGGGTGAGATATAAGCGACTTTTGGGCAAAAAGGTGGGCTAGTGCAAAGATGAGTAGGGGGGGGGGAATGAAGAGGGTTGGAATTTTTTAAAAAATCCCATATTAGAATGTGGGGCAGAGTTTGTGGTTATAGGAGGGTGGGGGGGGAAAAGAGGAGGTTTGGTGGAATGATGAAGTAAAGGGTGTGATAAAAGAAAAAAAAGGTAGCTTATGAAGGTTTTTAAAAGCAGAAGTGTTATAAAAAGAGAGAGTATATGGAGAGTAAAAGAAAGGTAAAGAGAGGGGTGAGAAGTGCAAAGGAGAGCAGTGATAGGTGGGAGGGGCCTGTAAGAAATTTTAATGAAAAAAAGAAAAAATTTTGGGGAGGGGAGTTAACAAGTTAAGAAACCCTGGGGGAAAATAGGATTTGTAGTTAAAAACAGGTGGGGGGAGTTAGTAGATGGGGAGATGGGGGGTATTGGGTAATTGGCGAGATTTTTGGGGAAAATTTTTAAAATGTTAAGGAAAAAAACAGAGGCAGTAATTTTTTGCATGGTCAGGGAGGAAACCTTTTTTTAGGATGAAGGGGCGGGGAGTGAAAGTTGGGGGGTACGGGGGGTTTACGTAAAATAAAAGGGGGGAAAAGCAGTGGAACTGATGGGATCAGACAAAAAAATGTTAAAGGGGGGCGGATATAGTGTTGGGGTGGTTGGTACTTTTTTTTTAAAAATGTATAAAAAGAGGGGGGGGTACCTGGGATTGGCAGAGGCGGGGAAGTCCCTTTATAAAAAGGGAAAGGGGACAAAAGAGGACTGTAAAAATTATGAGGAATAAGTTTTACTGAGATCCGGAAAAAGGTACGGTAGGGTTTTTTGAAAAAATTTAGGGAAAGAAAAAAAATTTTTTGGTAGGTTGCGGATGAGCAAGGAGGTTTTAGAGTGGGTAGGGGAGTGTAAAAGGGGTTTTCATTGAAGCATATTTTTGTGAACAGTATTTGAAAAAAGAAGTTTTTATTGTTTTAGGGATTTAGAAAAAGGCATATGATAGAGTGGATAGGGAGAAATGTGGCAGTGTTGCAAGATAGGAATGGTGGTAATTTATTAAATGCTGTAAAGAGTTTTTATGAGGATAGTGAGGCCGGGTTAGGGTGTGTAGAAGAGAGGGAGACTATTTCGGTAAAAGAGGTCTTAGAAGGGAGTGTATTGTACATGGTTGTTTAATATTTTATAGAGGGGTTGTAAGGAAGTAAATGCTAGGGTTTTTGGGGAGAGGGGGGGGATTAAATTATGGGGAATAATTCAAAATGGAATTTGACACAGTTACTTTTTGCTGATGAAAAGTGCTTATGGGGGGTACAAAGAAAATTGCAAAGGTTTGTGGATTGGTTTGGGAATGTGTGTAAAGGTAGAAAGTTGAAGTGAAATGAAAAGGTAAGGTGATGAGGGTGTAAATGATTTGATAAAAAAAAAAATTGGTAAAAAAATTGGGGAGGAGGAGTATGGAAAAGGTGAATGTTTTCAGATATTGGGGAGTTGACGTGTCGGCGGATGGATTTATAAAGGAGAGGTTAATCATAAAATTGATGAGGGAAAAAAAGGTGAGTGGTGCGTTGAGGATTGGGAGTAAAAAAAGTTATTATGGAGGAAAAAAGGGGAATGTATGAAGTATGTGTACCAACACTTTATATGGGTGTGAGTTTGGGTGGTAATTGCGGGCAGGGGAGACGGTTGGGGCAATGGAGATGTCCTTTTTTAAGGAAAGTGGGTGTAAATATTATGCAGAAAATTGGGGAGTGGGGAAATTTTTGGAGAAGGTGTGGGAGTTAATAAAAGTATTAGTCAGGGGCAGAAAAAAGGGGGTTGTTGAGGTGGTTTTGGTCATTTGAGAAAATGGATCAAAGTAAAATGACAGGAAAAGCATTTAAAATCTATGGGGGAAGGAAGGGGGGGTAGGGGTCGCCCTCGAAAGGGGGGAGGGGGGGGTAAAGGAGGTTTTGGGGTTTTGGGGGGGCTTGGACTTCCAGCAACCCCGTGCGTGGGGTTTGTTTGAAGGAGTGAAGGGGAGACGAATGATATTTTGGGACCCTGGACTATCTGTTGGGTGTGAGCAGGGTAATATTTGTGGGGATTCGGGGAAAACCGGTTATTTTCATATGTCGGGCTTGATTTCCTGAAAGGGGAAAGTACAATGCCGCATTTTAAGGGGGAGTTTGGGATATTGGCAGTTTGGAGGGTTGTTGGTATTTTATATGTGTTGTTTTCTAGCTGTTGTATTTGGACCTCTGCAAAAGCGTGATATGTGTGAGTGTGGGAAAGTGTTGAATGATGATGAAAGTATTTTTTTTTGGGGATTTTCTTTCTTTTTTTTGAGTCACCCTGCTCGGTGGGAGACGGCCGACTTGTTGTATATATATATTTTTATATAAAAAATTTATATATATATATATATATATATTTTTTTATATTTATTTTTATATATATATATATATTTTTTTAATATATATTCAACAAGTCGGCGTCTCCACCGAGGCAGGGTGACAAAAAAAAAAAAAAAAATCCCCAAAAAAGAAAATACTTTCTCCATTCAACACTTTCCCCACAAAACATTATCCTTTTTTTTGCGAGGTCTCAAAATATAACGTTTAGAAGCTTATACGTTAGGATAAAAACATATCCCCCCAAACTGCCAATATCCCAAACCCCCTCCTTTAAATTGCAGGCTTTGTATTCCCATTTCCAGGCTCAAGTCCGACTATTGAAAAAAAACGGTTTCCTGAATGCAGAGGAAGAGAGAGTTTTTGGGGTGTTGTGAATGTATAGGGCCTTTAAACCCAAGTGGAGAGTAATTGTGGTGGGGCCCTGAATGCTAAAGTGGGAGAAACTTTTAGGGGGGTTTTGTGGTGGAAATTTTGGGGGTGCGGTTTGAAAAATGATAATGGGAGCCCTTTAATTGAATTTTGTTTAGAAAGGGGTTTAGTTATAGGAAATAAATTTTAAGAAAAGGGAAAAAATAGTTACAAGATATGATGTAAGGCGAAATGCAGTAGTTTGTTGGTTTTTAGATGGTAGATAAAAAGACTTTGAGTAGACTTGGGAAAGTACATGTTTATAGGGGGCCCACAGATATATAGATCACTTTCTGTTGAGCTACACTGGAGTAAAAGGTAAATGGGATAAAGGAGAATAGAAGTATAGGGAAGAGAGAGGTGAAGGTTATAAATAAAAGAGGAGGCAGTTGGGGAAAAAGATATAAAAGCTATTGGAGGATAGATGGGCAAATGAGACTAGGCAATGGGGTCGAAGGGTTTGGGGTGGGTTTTTTAAAAATTTTGTTTTTGAGTTTTCGCAGAAATTTTGGGTTACGGGGAAAGGGGGGTGGGGGGGGGAAGAAGGCGAATGGTGGAATGATAGGGTAAGAGAGTAGTAGGGAGAAAAAGTTAGCATATGAGAATTTTTTACAAGTAGAAGTGATGCAAGGAGGGAAGATTTTAATGGAGAAAAAGGAGAGGTTAAGAGAGTGGTGATGCATGTAAAAAGAGAGAAAATGAGAGATGGGTGAGTGTTATCAAAATTTTGTTAAAAATAAAAAAGTTTTGGAGTGAGTTAAAAGTTAAAAAAACCCTAGAGAACAAATGGTTTTTGTCATTTAAAAAATGGGAGAGGGAGTTATTAAATGGAGGTTGGAGGTTTTGGGAAAGATGGGGGAAATATTTTGGGGGAATTTTTTTAAAATGTTGATAAAGTAGGGAAGCTGTGATTTGTTTTGTATAGGGCAAGGGGGAAAAAACATTTTGTAGGGTGGGGAAAAAACCCCGTTGTGAGTGGGGGGAAGTTGTGAGGAGTAGGTAAAATGAAAGGGGGAAAGGCACCCGGGATTGTGGGAAAAGGGTAAAATGTTAAAGAAAGGGGGGGGAATATGTTTTGGGAGGGGTTTGGTGCAATTATTTAATAAATGTATGGAAGAGGGTAAGGTACCTGGGGGGTTGGCAGAGAGATGTTATTTCCCTTTGTATAAGGAAAAGGGGGAAAAAAGAGGTGCAAAAATTATGGGGGATAAGTCTGCTGGAAAATGGTAAGTGTAGGGTAGGTTTTTATTAAAAAGAATTAAGGAAAGAGGGGAAATAGGATAGCAAAAATGAACGGAGGCTTTGGGAAAAGGTGGGGGGTGTGTGGACCGGTGTTTACGTGAAACATTAGTGAACAGTATTTAGAAAAGGCTAAAGAGGTCTTTGTGGCATTTTGGTTTTGGGAAAAGGCTATGCAGGGTGGATAGGGGGGAATGTGAGAGCTGCAAGTGTAGGGTGTAGGAGGTAGGTTTTTTGAAAGCAGTGAAGGTTTTTACGAGGTTTGTGAGGCTCAAGTTAGGTAGTTGGAAGGAGGGAATTATTTCCCAGAAAGTAGGCCTTAGACAAGGATGTGTGATGTCACCGTGGTTGTTTTATATTTTTAGATGGGGGGTAAGAGAAAATAAATGCGGGGTCTTGACAAGAGGCGTGGAGTTAAAAAATTTAAAGATCACCCAAAGTGGGAGTTGCCAGTGCTCTTTGCTGTGAAATTGCTTTGGGAGATTCTGAAAAGGAAATTGCAGAGTTTTTGTTTATTTGGTTTAGGGGGTGCAAAAAAAGAAAATTAAAGGTTTAATACAGGAAAAAGGTAAGGTTATGAGGATAAAAAAAAGATTGGTGATGAAAGATTGAAAATCGATTGGAGGGGAGGTTGGGGAGGTGAAGTATTCGTATTTGGGAGTGGAGTTAGCGGATGGGTCTATGAAAGATGAGGTGAATCATAGAATTGATGAGGGAAAAAAAAAGGGGGTGGTGCCTTAGGAGTCTGTGGAGCAAAGAACTTTGTCCTTTGGGGGCAAAGAGGGGGGTGTTTGAGAGTTTTGTTTTCCAAAGCTCTTATTGGGGTGGCATGGGTGATGAATGTTGCGCGAGGGAAGGCTGGAGGCAGTGGGATTCATGTCTGAGGGCAATGTGTGGTGTGAATATAATGCGGAATTGTAGTTTGGAATTAGGGGAGGTGCAGGTTCCAAAACTGTTGTCCCGAGGGTGAGGAGGGGTTGTTGAGGTGGTTCGGAATGTAGAGAGATGGAGCGAAACAGATGACTTCAAAAGTGTATCAGTTGTAGTGGAGAAAAGGGGGGGTGGGGTCGGCCTAGGAAAGGTTGGAGGGAGGGGGTAAAGGAGGTTTTGTGGGGCGGAGGGTTGGGCTTCCAGCAGGTATGCGTGGGGGTTTGATAGGAGTGAAAAGGGACAAATGTTTTTAAAATTGACGTGCTGTTGGAGTATGAAAAAGTAAATTTATGAAGGGGTTCGGGAAAAGGCAGGCCGGCTTGAGTCCTGGAGTGGGAAGTAAGTGCTGCCTCTGAAAGGGGGGGTGTTAATGTTGCGTTTAAAAAAATGTATGTAAAGCCCCTTCTGGCAAGCAGTGATGGAGGAATGATGGTTTAAAGTTTTTTTTTTTCGGGGGACCCTGCCTTGGTGGGAATCGGCCAGTGTGATAAAAAAAAAAAATTTAATAAAATATATATATAATTTTATAATAATATATATATATATATATATATTATATATATATATATTATTATTTAAAAATTATTTAAAATTTATTTTTTTTTTTGAGGGGTTCGGTTTCTTTAACTAATGCGAGCAGTGTGACCCGAAAGGGCACTCCCCTGTTTGTTTTTTGTTTTTAAAAAAAGAAATGTAATTTTAAATTTGACACTAACTGCCTTTTTCAAATATAAAAGGCCTATAAAATAAGTTGATCCCAGTCATTTAATTAAATTTAAGAGAAGGTGTAAAATTTGGAAAAAAAATGGAGAGGATAAGTAAAATGGGTGTTGGGTGATAGTGATGGTGATTAAAGGTGGTGATAATAATGATGGTGATAAGGTGGTGTAATAATGTGATGGTGATAATGGTGGTGAAATAATGTGGTGTAAAAGGTGGGGGATATAATGATGATGGTGATATGGTGGTGATAAAATGATGTGGTGATAATTGTGGTGATAATAATGATGATGGTGGGGGTGACAGAATAATGAAACTGCGTGATTTTTTTTAAGGGGTTTTTGAAACCTCCCCAAAAAACGTAATTCTCCCGTCCCCCCCTGTTTTCGTACTTTAGTGGAATGGAAAGTTGCCCCCAGTACTGTCGACCCCTTTGCCCAGGGTCTGATTGGTCTGTGTAAAGGTCTCTCACACCCTGACAAAACTTTGGCCAATGCTACGACCACCTCTCACCCAACTATCGACTACCCCCACGGGGAATTACTACGACGGGTATCACCACACCAAAAACTACCCCTACCCCCCATACCAATCTCGATTTTACCACAAATACTACTACCCCAACAATTCTAAACATCCACTCCACCACACCCAATACAGCCACAACACCAACTACCCCACAAAATTACTCGATACTTTCAAACCCCAATGCCAAAAACCCATCTATACAGCTATATCACCACAAAACAACGACGACAACCTCCACTGCACCCAAAGACAACGATACCAAAAACCAAAACCCAGTACCCCACCCACCCTACCACTATATTACTCCTCATGTCTTGCCAGAAGGGGTGCTATACACTTTGTTTTTAAAAATGAAAATTAACACCCCCCCTTCAGAGTGAGGCACGTACTTCCCATCTCCGGGGGTCAAGTCCCGGGCCCGCGGTTTTCCCGGGAAACCCCTTTATAATGTACTTTGCTCACAATCCAAAGACGTCAAGTATTAAAAAAACCTTTGTCTCCATTCACTCCTAAACAAAAAAACGCTACGCATGCCGTAGAAGCAGCCCTCGCACACAAAAACCCCTTTTCCCCCCCCCTCCAACCTTTCCCAGGCCCCCCCTACCCGCCTTCCCTTTACTACAGACTGAAACACTCTTGAAGCATTTGTTTGTCCCCTTTCTCTTCCCGTCCGAACCACCACAACAACCCCTTTCCCCAGCCCCCTGGACAACAGTTTTGGGAATCCCGAACCCCCCCCCCTAACTTCCAACTTAATTCTCTGCATTATATTACACCACACATTGCCCTCAGCATGAATCTCCACTGCCTCCGCCTTCTCCCCGCTGCAACATTCATCACCCAGCTTCAACCCATATAAGAGCGTTGGGGAAAACTTACTCTCAACTTCCCCCCCTTTCCCCAAGGACAAAGTTCTTTTTCTCCCGATCCTTAAAATGCAACGCTCCCTTTTTCCCCCTTTCAATTCTTGATTCACCTATCTTTTAAAAAAACCATCCGCTGACACGTCATCCCAAAAATCGAAAAATTACCCTCCATACTCCCTACTTTCCCAAATCCCGTGACTCATCTGAGTCTTCAGTTCCAATGGGCCCCTTATTTTTGGTTCCCTCTTGGAACCCTTTGTCTCTGTATACCTTGTCTATTCACGCAGTATTTTTTTTGTCGTTATTTTGTGTGTGTGCGCTGTGTGTGTGTGTTTTTGTGTTTTTTTGGCTTGCTGTAATTTATTCCCAGCTGACAGATTCTGGGACTGGTGGTGGTATGCTCTAAATTTCGGGCTTTTTTAAAAATTTTTTGCAATTATAATTTTAACTGTATGGAGTGTAGAGTCCGTCGTCGTGTTCGTGTTGACAGGGTTTTAACCTTTTTGCCTCTCCTAACCATTTCCCTTTTTTATGTTTGTCAAGGAAATCTCTAGTGCCCTTCTCCCTCTTCTTTATGCTTCTTGTCTTTTTTATCTTATTTCAAGTTTTTATATTTCTCTACTCTTTTCCTATCAAAATTTTCTCAAAACCATTTTTTTTTTTTTACCTCGCTCCGAAAAAAAAATTTTGGCGTTTTCTTTCAACTTCTTCTAACTTGCCCAAATTATTTTTGAAAAGGCAAAGTTTTCACCTTCTTTATTTAATTTTTTTTATAGAGTAAGTTTTAAACTGCTGTTGGGGGCACCCCCTCCATGGAAAAAGGAGTCACCCATCCATCTGGATACAGGGTCACCCCTTTATACAGGATACAGGAGTCACCCGCCTACTGGATACAGGAGTCCCTTCATACAGAATCAGGAGTCACCATCCATACTGGTACAGGAGTCACCCTTATCGGATACAGGGTCACCCCCGCCTACTGGGTCGGGTCCCCCTCCAAAAAGAAAAAGGAGTCACCCATATACTAGATCAGGAGTCCCCATCATACTGGATCAGGAGTCACCCATCCCTATGGAAAGGAGTAACCCTCCTTAAAGGGTACAGGGGGGTCACCCCCCATACTTATACAGGGGTCACCTCCATACAGGTACAGGAGTCCCCTCCAAAAGGATACAGGAGTCACCCCCTCCTCTGGATACAGGAGTCATCCTCCCCTACGGATAAAGGGGTCATCCATCCTCAGGTAAGGAGTCACCCATCCCTACAGGGTAAGGATTTACCCTCCCTATGGGTAGGAGCAATTACTAGTACAGGAGTCACTCATCCCTACAGGATACAGGAGTCACCCCTCCATATGGTAAGGGTATCCATCCATACAGGATACAGGAGCCCTCCCCACAGGAACAGGAGTCATCCATCCCATACAGGATACAGGAGTACCCATCCATATGGAACGGGGTCCCCATCCATACTGGATACAGGAGTCATCCCCCTACTGGATAAGGAGTCACCATCCAAAGGATTACGGGTCACCCATCCATACGGATACAAGTCACCCATCCTACTGGATACAGGAGTCACCCCTCCTATTGATACAGGAGTCACCTCCATACAGAACAGGAGACCCCTCCATACTTGATCAGGGGTATCCATCCATACAGGATAAGGGGTCACCCCTCCATAAGGATACAGGAGTCACCCAAACCTTTCTGGGTACAGGAGTCATCCATCCTACAGGATACAGGAGTCATCCATCCAACAGGTACGGGGTAAACCCTCCATAAGGAAGGAGCACCCTCCATATGGTAGGAGTCACCCACCTACTAGTACAGGGTCATCTCCATAAGGATACAGGGGGTCACCATCCATACTGGATCAGGGTATCCTCCCTACAGGATCAGGAGTCACCCATCCATACTGGATACAGGAGTCATCCATCCATACAGGTACAGGAGGGTCACCCTCCATATGGTACAGGGTCACCCATCCAATGGATCAGGGGTCATCCCTCCCTATGGTACAGGAGTCATCCATCCCTACGGTAAGGGTCATCCATCCATACAGGGTGGGTCACCCATCCATACTGGATAAGGAGTATCCATAAAGGTACGGAGTTCCATCCATACAGGTACAGGGTCCCCTCCTAAAAGGGTACAGGGTCACCCATCCCTATGGTACAGGAGTCACCCCCATACAGATCAGGGGTCATCATCATACAGGATACGGAGTCACCCCTCCATATGGATACAGGGTATCCCCCATACAGGATAAGGGTCACCTCCATATGGATACAGGAGTATCCATCCATACAGGGAAAAAGGAGTCACCCATCCATAGGGGTACAGGAGTCACCCACCTATGGATACAGGAGTCATCCATCCATATGGTACAGGAGTATCCATCCTACAGGGTACAGGAGTCCCCATCCATACAGGTACAGGAAATACCCCTCCCTACGGATACAGGGTACCATCCATAAGGATACAGCAGTCACCCCTCCGCATCACAGAGAAAATTCTTTATATTCGCGGACATCCTGTAATTGTTGTTTTGAAACCCCCTTTTCCTAAACACGTTAAGAATTATTTTCACATTTTTTATTGGTATACCCAATTTCACATTCCCCATTGCCTGATATGGCTTAAATTCATCATTGTCCTTTTGCTTGCATAGCAGATCTTTGGTTGGACTTTCAACCCCGCAAGTCCAACGTCCCCTTTTAAACAAAGGCTTCCCGTGCGGGACCGACAGTGTTTTACGGGCTCCCCCTTCCTGGCTCTGGAGTTTACCAGGAGGGGGAAAAAAAATGTAGATTTATGTTTTTTACTAGAGAAAAGCTTAACCCCTGGACCCGACAATCCCGGGGAGAACAGAGTAAAAGTAGCCGTTGGTTCGAAAACACAAATAACCTGACACAGGAGAAAGAAGCTTGATCTACGTTTGGTGTGCAAGTCGGGTCCAAATGGACGAAACGTGGTACAAAATCCTTTCCTATGTGCGAGGGGTTATTGTTCCCGTCAGGATTTGTGCCTTTTTTTGTTTAGTATTGGTTGGTTTACATTACTTTCCATGCGATGTCTTCATCCTCAGTTTTGTAGGTGAGTCAATATGAGGATCTGTGATTTCTTTATCCCCAGTATTGTAGGTGATGCTCAATACTGAGGATGCTTTGATGCTATTTTTTTCCTCAGATTGTAGGTGATGCTTTCAAAACTGAGGATGCTGTGATGCTTTTCTTTGTCCCCCTATTGTAGGGATGCTACAATATGAGGTGCGTGATGCATTTCTCCTCCCCCCCCCCCCCCCCCCCCCCCCTATTTTAGGTGATGCTACAATATGAGGAGCTGTGTGCTGTTTATCCCCAGTATTGTGGGGGTGCTACAATACTGAGGATGCGGGATGCTGTCTTCATCCCCAGTATTGTGGTGATGCTCAAAACCTGGGATGTGTGATGGTCTTCTCCCCGTATTGTAGGTGTGTAAATCTGAGGAGCTGTGATGCGTCTTCTTCCCCCTAGTAGGGGTGTACAATTTGAGGATGCTGGATGCTGTCTTCACCCAGTATTGTAAGGATGCTACAATACTGAGGATGCTCTGTGCTGTCTTCTCCCCGTATTGTAGGTGATGCCAATCTGAGGTGTGTGATGCTGTCTTTATTCCAGTATTGTAGGTGATGCTACAATTGAGGATGCGTGATGCTGTCTTCATCCTTAGTGTTGTAGGTGGCACAATACTGAGGGGGTGTGTGTGTGTCTCATCCCCGTATTTAGGTGATGCTACAATTGAGGAGCTCTGATGCGTCTTCTCCCCCTTTGTAGGGGTGTACAAAACTGAGGTGCTTGATGCTGTCTTCATCCCCGTAGGGGGGTGAGTACAATAGAGGATGCTGTGATGCTGTCTTCATCCCCAGTATTGTAGGGGATGCTACAATATTGGAATTTTGTGGGGGTCTTTATTTAAATTTGAGGTGGGTTTCTATAATAGCATGCGGGTAGTTCTTTAACTAAATTGAGGGAGTATGTAGGTAGTATTTTAGGTGTCTGGAACATTCATACCCAGGGGGCGTTTCACCTCTAAAAATAAAGCGAAAGAGAAGGAGAGGAGAGAGGAGAGAGAGGAGAGAGAGAGAGAGGAGGAAAGGGGGGAGAAAGGGGAGGAGGAAAAGGGGGGGGAGAAGAGAGGGGGGGAGAGAAGAGAGGGGAGGAAGAGAGAGAGAGAGAGAGGGGTGGGGGGTGGGTGGATTAAAAGCAGAGAAATCATGAAGACGGAAAAAGAGAGTCGGAAAAAGTAAAGGAATATAGATAGAAAGGAGGATGGGAATTGTTGGGACCAAAAAAGAGGAGTGAACAAAGAGTGGGAAAGATGGAATGAGTGGGGGGTTTTAAAAGGATTCGGACGCAAAAAAAGAAGAAGAGAGGAAAAAGAGTTCCCAAGTGGTTTTGAAGATCACCAGGATCTAAGTATTTCACCCCCCTTTGCCCGGAAATCTTTGTGTTGGGTTTATAAAAAAGTTTTGTTTATGCTGTGATATGAGTGATGCTGGGCTGTGATGGAGATAAATCTCTTCCCCCCTTTTCATCCCTTTTTGAGAAATGGCGATGTGGGTTGTTGCGGAGATAAATCCTTCCCGTTGTTTGGAAATGAGTGATGCGGGGTTTTGGGGGTTTATGCTGGTGTTGTTTGGTAATGCTGGTATTTTTTGGTGATTTTGGGGTTGTTTGGTGATATGGTGTTGTTGTGGTGAGTTGCGGGAATGCCCTTAACCCCATACTTATAAATTAAAGAGTAGAAATTAGCCATAAGATTCGAAAAAAGGCTTGGGGGTTATGGTAAGCAGCAACTTAAAACCCAAAACAGCAATGCTAAAGGGATAATAAGGCAAAAAGATTACTGGGATTTTTTCAAGAAGTGTAACAACAGAAGTCCAGAGGTATACTGCCCGTTTATCATCCTTAGTAAGGCCTCACCGTTTGAGCTGTCTGGTCTCCCTATTACGAATGGACTAAATTCGTTAGAAAAATTCAGCGTAGGATGACAAAAATTTAAAACATAGCATTAGAAATTTCCTTTGAAAAAAGATTTAAAACTCTTGAGTTACATTCATTGTTAAGACGAAGAATAGGGGAGACCTGATCGAAATGTTAAGTGGAAGATGGTATTAATAAAAGGGGTATTAAAAAGTTTGGGACGTCTCTCAAGAGGAACCCCCAGTAAGGATTTAAATTTTGATAAGGTTAGATTCAGAAAGGGCATAGGAAAGTTTTGGTTTGGAAATAGGGTAGTTGAGAGTGGACATTACCTAGTTGGGTTATTGAGGCTGGGACTTTGGGGGTTTTAAATTTAGGTTGGATAAGTACTGAGTGGGGAGGGGTTGGATTTGAGTGGGACTTTCACATCAGAGCTTATTTCTTGGGTGGCATTGAAAATTGGGTTGGGCAAATGTTTTGTTAGTGGGATGAATTGTAAAAGGACCTGCTAGTATGGGCCAGCAGGCCTCCTGCAGTGTGCCTCCTTTCTTATGTTCTTATGTTCTTATGTTGGTGTTGTGGTGATGCTGGTGTTGTTATGGTGGTGCTGGTGTTGTTGTGGTGATGCTGGTGTTGTTATGGTGATGCTGGTGTTGTTGTGGTGATGCTGGTGTTGTTATGGTGATGCTGGTGTTGTTATGGTGATGCTGGTGTTGTTGTGGTAATGCTGGTGTTGTTGTGGTAATGCTGGTGTTGTTATGGTGATGCTGGTGTTGTTGTGGTAATGCTGGTGTTGTTGTGGTAATGCTGGTGTTGTTGTGGTGATGCTGGTGTTGTTGTGGTGATGCTGGTGTTGTTGTGGTGATGAATCCTCCCTATTACCCTAAGGAAACATCTGTGCTCTGCAGAGAGCAGCTCCTCCAGTGGTAAATTACACGTGTTACCACGCAACACAGGTTCCCTTAATATCAAACATCTGCTCCATTAACAACAGACAATTGCATCATAAACATTTACCTTCATAAGAACATTTTTCAAGTAAACTTTCATTTCACTCACAATAAACATTCATGTTTTAGAAATAGAATCTCTGTTTTAAATTACAATAAACATTCCTTGCCGGAGTCAGAACAACGATTTTATTTGTTTGGAGTAAAAAATCCGTGTTGAGTTTTGGTGTGATCACGCAGGTCTTAATGTGTTCTCGGTGGAGATGACATTTATCTTCCAGCATCTCAGTGTTGCAGGCATCAGGGATGGTGCTCCAGTTATGGTGGGTAGCAGGGATGGTGTTCCAGTCATGGTGGGTAGCAGGGATGGTGTTCCAGTCATGGTGGGTAGCAGGGATGGTGTTCCAGTCATGGTGGGTAGCAGGGATGGTGTTCCAGTCATGGTGGGTAGCAGGGGTGGTGTTCCAGTCATGGTGGGCAGCAGGGAAGGTGTTCCAGTCATGGTAGGTAGCAGGGGTGGTGTTCCAGTCATGGTGGGTAGCAGGGATGGTGTTCCAGTCATGGTGGGTAGCAGGGATGGTGTTCCAGTCATGGTGGGTAGCAGGGATGGTTGTTCCAGCCATGGTAGGTAGCAGGGATGGTGTTCCAGTCATGGTAGGTAGCAGGGGTGGTGTTCCAGTCATGGTGGGTAGCAGGGATGGTGTTCCAGTCATGGTGGGTAGCAGGGATGGTGTTCCAGTCATGGTGGGTAGCAGGGGTGGTGTTCCAGTCATGGTGGGTAGCAGGGATGGTGTTCCAGCCATGGTAGGTAGCAGGGATGGTGTTCCAGTCATGGTAGGTAGCAGGGGTGGTGTTCCAGTCATGGTGGGCAGCAGGGATGGTGTTCCAGTCATGGTGGGTAGCAGGGATGGTGTTCCAGTCATGGTGGGTAGCAGGGATGGTGTTCCAGTCATGGTGGGTAGCAGGGATGGTGTTCCAGTCATGGTGGGTAGCAGGGATGGTGTTCCAGTCATGGTGGGTAGCAGGGATGGTGTTCCAGTCATGGTGGGTAGCAGGGATGGTGTTCCAGTCATGGTGGGTAGCAGGGATGGTGTTCCAGTCATGGTGGGTAGCAGGGATGGTGTTCCAGTCATGGTGGGTAGCAGGGATGGTGTTCCAGTCATGGTGGGTAGCAGGGATGGTGTTCCAGCCATTGTGGGTAGCAGGGATGGTGTTCCAGTCATGGTGGGTAGCAGGGATGGTGTTCCAGTCATGGTGGGTAGCAGGGATGGTGTTCCAGTCATGGTGGGCAGCAGGGATGGTGTTCCAGTCATGGTAGGTAGCAGGGGTGGTGTTCCAGTCATGGTGGGTAGCAGGGATGGTGTTCCAGTCACGGTGGGCAGCAGGGATGGTGTTCCAGTCACGGTGGGCAGCAGGGATGGTGTTCCAGTCATGGTGGATAGCAGGGATGGTGTTCCAGTCATGGTGGGTAGCAGGGATGGTGTTCCATTCATGGTGGGTAGCAGGGATGGTGTTCCAGTCATGGTGGGTAGCAGGGATGGTGTTCCAGTCATGGTGGGTAGCAGGGATGGTGTTCCAGTCATGGTGGGTAGCAGGGATGGTGTTCCAGTCATGGTGGGTAGCAGGGATGGTGTTCCAGTCATGGTGGGTAGCAGGGATGGTGTTCCAGTCATGGTGGGTAGCAGGGATGGTGTTCCAGTCACGGTGAGCAGCAGGGATGGTGTTCCAGTCATGGTGGATAGCAGGGATGGTGTTCCAGTCATGGTGGGTAGCAGGGATGGTGTTCTAGCCATTGTGGGTAGCAGGGATGGTGTTCCAGTCATGGTGGGTAGCAGGGATGGTGTTCCAGTCATGGTGGGCAGCAGGGATGGTGTTCCAGCCATTGTGGGTAGCAAGGATGGTGTTCCAGTCATGGTGGGTAGCAGGGATGGTGTTCCAGTCATGGTGGGTAGCAGGGATGGTGTTCCAGTCACGGTGAGCAGCAGGGATGGTGTTCCAGTCATGGTGGATAGCAGGGATGGTGTTCCAGTCATGGTGGGTAGCAGGGATGGTGTTCTAGCCATTGTGGGTAGCAGGGATGGTGTTCCAGTCATGGTGGGTAGCAGGGATGGTGTGCCAGTCATGGTGGGGAGCAGGGATGGTGTTCCAGTCATGGTGGGCAGCAGGGATGGTGTTCCAGCCATTGTGGGTAGCAGGGATGGTATTCCAGTCATGGTGGGTAGCAGGGATGGTGTTCCAGTCATGGTGGGCAGCAGGGATGGTGTTCCAGCCATTGTGGGTAGCAAGGATGGTGTTCCAGTCATGGTGGGTAGCAGGGATGGTGTTCCAGTCATGGTGGGTAGCAGGGATGGTGTTCCAGTCATGGTGGGCAGCAGGGATGGTGTTCCAGCCATTGTGGGTAGCAGGGATGGTGTTCCAGTCATGGTGGGTAGCAGGGATGGTATGCCAGTCATGGTGGGTAGCAGGGATGGTGTTCCAGTCATGGAGGGTAGCTTGGATGGTGTTCCAGTCATTGTGGGTAGCAGGGATGGTGTGCCAGTCATGGTGGGTAACAGGGATGGTGTTCCAGCCATTGTGGGTAGCAGGGATGGTGTTCCAGCCATTGTGGGTAGCAGGGATGGTGTGCCAGTCATGGTGGGTAACAGGGATGGTGTTCAAGTCATGGTGGGTAGCAGGGATGGTGTTCCAGCCATTTTGGGTAGCAGGGATGGTGTTCCAGTCATGGTGGATAGCAGGGATGGTGTTCCAGTCATGGTGGGTAGCCAGGGATGGTGTGTTCCAGCCATGGTGGGTAGCAGGGATGGTGTTCCAGTCATGGTAGGTAGCAGGGATGGTGTTCCAGTCATGGTGGGTAGCAGGGATGGTGTTCCAGCCATTGTGGGTAGCAGGGATGGTGTGCCAGTCATGGTGGGTAGCAGGGATGGTGTTCCAGTCATGGTGGGTAGCAGGGATGGTGTTCCAGCCATGGTAGGTAGCAGGGATGGTGTTCCAGTCATGGTGGGTAGCAGGGATGGTGTTCCAGTCATGGTGGGTAGTATGGATGGTGTTCCAGTCATGGTGGGTAGCAGGGATGGTGTTCCAGCCATGGTAGGTAGCAGGGATGGTGTTTCAGCCATGGTAGGTAGCAGGGATGGTGTTCCAGCCATGGTAGGTAGCAGGGATGGTGTTCCAGCCATGGTAGGTAGCAGGGGTGGTGTTCCAGCCATGGTAGGTAGCAGGGATGGTGTTCCACATATGGTGGGTAGCAGGGATGGTGTTCCAGCCATGGTAGGTAGCAGGGGTGGTGTTCCAGCCATGGTAGGTAGCAGGGGTGGTGTTCCAGCCATGGTAGGTAGCAGGGATGGTGTTCCAGCCATGGTGGGT
>NC_069408.1:45310440-45322940 GCF_026875155.1 Cherax quadricarinatus | reverse complement strand
AGGTATGAACAAGAAGATAGCCAGGAGCCAGAAGATAGCCAGGAGTCAGAGGATAACTAGGAGCCAGAAGACAGCCAGGAGACAGAAGACAGCCAGGAACCAGATGAGAGACAGGAGTCAGAAGATAGTCATGAGCCAGAAGATAGCCAGGAGCCAGAAGATTGCCAGGAGTCAGAAGATAGCCAGGAGCCAGAAGATAGCCAGGAGTCAGAGGATAACTAGGACCCAGAAGACAGCCAGGAGACAGAAGACAGCCAGGAACCAGATGAGAGACAGGAGCCAGAAGATAACCATGAGCCAGAAGATAGCCAGGAGCCAGAAGATAGCCAGGAGTCAGAAGATAGCCAGGAGTCAGAAGATATCCAGGAGTCAGAAGATAACTAGGAGCCAGAAGAAAGCCAGGAGCCAAAAGATAGCCAGAAGCCAGAAGATAGCCAGGTGCCAGAATAAAACCAGATGCCAGAAGACAGCCAGGAGCCAGAAGATAACCAGGAGCCAGAAAACAGCCAGGAGCCAGAAGATAACTAGGATCAGAAGATAGCTAGGAGCCAAAAGAGAGCAAGGAGCCAGGAGCCAGAAGATAACTAGTATCCAGAAGATACCTAGGAGCCAGAAGAGAGCAAGGAGTCAGAAGATAACTAGGATCCAGAAGATAGCCAGGAACCAGAATAGAACAAGGAGCCAGGAGCCAGAAAACAGCCAGGAGCCAGAAGCCAGAAGATAACTAGGATCAGAAGATAGCTAGGAGCCAAAAGAGAGCAAGGAGCCAGGAGCCAGAAGATAACTAGGATCCAGAAGATAGCTAGGAGCCAGAAGAGAGCAAGGAGCCAGGAGCCAGAAGATAACTAGGATCCAGAAGATAGCTAGGAGCCAGAAGAGAGCAAGGAGCCAGGAGCCAGAAGATAACTAGGATCCAGAAGATAGCTAGGAGCCAGAAGAGAGCAAGGAGCCAGGAGCCAGAAGATAACTAGGATCAGAAGATAGCTAGGAGCCAGAAGAGAGGAAGGAGCCAGGAGCCAGAAGATAACTAGGATCCAGAAGATAGCTAGGAGCCAGAAGAGAGCAAGGAGTCAGAAGATAACTAGGATCCAGAAGATAGCTAGGAGCCAGAAGAGAGCAAGGAGCCAGGAGAGAGCCAGAAAAGCTTCAGCTTTAAAACTCAAAATATGAACTGAGACTGCTTCACGGGCGAATATAACCTTAAGGAATCAGAGAGCAAAACTAACAGAGAAAGGAAGAAAGAACTCTGGATAGACGGTAAAGAGGTAATCAGTCCCTCAGCCTTGGAGTTGGTGCGAAGAGCACCGTAGTGGTGAAGATTCTGGAGCACAGGCAAGAAGGCTGGTGCTTATATACTGGCGACAGGTGGAAAGGGGACGGTGAGGAACATAGAGAGGGAAAGTACGGAAGAAAAGAGAGAATAAAGCGTGGGAGGAAGGTCAGGAAGCTAACAAGCAAACTGGACACAGGGAAAGCAATGGCTGATGTAGGTAAATGAGACAAACATTCCACGAAAAGGGTGGGGTTTGAACTCATGGCGAGTGAGTCGTAAAACTCTAAGTCATTTTTTTCGAATTGGTTCAAACCCCACCCGATCCGTTACTTGTTTTTCAATCGTGTTGTTACGATTCCGTGAGTCAAGATAAACATTGCTAGCTTTGGAATTTTGTTGTGTAGATAATTCGTCCAGCGAAGACTTCATCAGTATTACCACTGTGTCCGATAAGCTGTCATCATGGTACTCTACAATCTATCACCATTGTACCTGACAATCTATCACCATGGTACCTGACAATCTATCACCATGGTACCTGACAATCTATCAGCATGGCATCCGACAATCTCTTATCATCAACTATACGAAGAGGTACGCGGCTGATGATACACTACATCAAGAATAACACGCTCGGCAGTAATTTGGGAACCACTGCTCTAAGGCGTTAGAAAAATTAGCACCATGGCCAGTGGCAGAGGACTTGGAGGTAGTCATTTGTAGAGACATCTCGGATTTAAAGATTAGAAAATCGTATTTTATAAGTCATCTAGAGTTCTTCGACCTAGAAATGTAGATAAATAAGGAACGACTTGCAAGATGCAATTAAGATATAGCCCATTTGGCGAACGATGTGAAAAACATACGGGAGAGAGAGAGAGAAGAGAGAGAGAGAGAGAGAGAGAGAGAGAGAGAGAGAGAGAGAGAGAGAGAGAGAGAGAGAGAGAGAGAGAGAGAGAGAGAGAGAAGAGAGGAGAGAGAGAGAGAGAGAGAGAGAGAGAGAGAGAGAGAGAGAGAGACTCTTCAAGGATATGATAGTCCTGCAGGAGTGGTCAGCTCTCTAGCTCCTGGAATTCATTCCAAACACATGCAAGGTCGTGAAAAATAAGAGAAACGGGCAAAAGACCGATAAATAAGAGACTGAGATGAAAAGGAAAAAAAAAGAGAGAGCACAAAAAAGGAGTACCTAGGAAGAGGCATATTACCAAGGAATATATATGTAAGTGCCAATCATAAACGAAGCATCCAGGTACAGTGTATACGACGTTTGCCAGACTTTCTCTAGAGTACGCAGCACCAGTGTAGATCCCATACCTCATCAAGACTTTCAAAATACTAGAGCAGGTTTTGAGACCTGACACGGGAACAACTTCTTAAAATAAAGGTACACACTACTGATAAGATTACAAATTGATACACATGAGCAACTCCAGGGTATCACTGAGAAAGTTTCGCAGTCAGTGGCTTTATCAGTTCCATGTAGAGGCGAAGCACGTAGACAGTAGAAGTTGGGGTGATCAGTCCCTTAACCTCGACTGCTTGTATCCTCGCATGTCATCTATGTCTGGGACTGATGAAGCCACTGGTTAGTGAGACGTCTTTAAACAACGATACCGAGGTTTTGAACCTGTCTTTAATACATTAACGTGAATGGCTCCAGAGCCGAGGTAAATGGCCTGTGAGCTAAGATTGAACCTAATTACATTATAGGTGAGAAGAAACAATAGAGGGCGATAAAAATATACAAAATTCTCAGATAACTTGAGAGAGAAGAGAGAGAGAGAGAGAGAGAGAGAGAGAGAGAGAGAGAGAGAGAGAGAGAGAGAGAGGAGAGAGAGAGAGAGAGAGAGAGAGAGAGAGAGAGAGAGAGAGAGAGAGAGTGAGAGAGAGAGAGACTGAAAGGAACTAGAGGGCATAGATTGAAGTTAAATATGCAAATGAGTGACAGAGAGGTCGGGAAATACTTGGGTTAGAAAGTTGAACGACCTAGATGAGGCAGTGGTGGAGGTTGATTCTATTCATAGTTTTATGAATAGTTATGCTAGGAAGCAAGGGAAGGGGAATATTGTAATGACAGAATCAGGAGCCGAGACTCAACCCCATGCAGCCATGACAGGCCATATACAACCGAGCCTGTATGTACATACATAAATATGTCGTGCCGAATAGGCAGAGCTAGTTAATTAGCAAGAACTCATTTAAAATTAAGTCCTTTCTATATACAGCCAAGCAGACAGAAACACACACACACACACACACACACACACACAACCACAGGGAGATCGACTGGGAAAACCTGGAGCCACATGGGGGTCCCGAAACATGGAGAGCCAAGATGATGGATGTGGTACTTGAAAACCTCATGCATCAATATGTCAGGGACACAACCAGAGAGAGAGGGGAGGATGAACCAGCAAGACTGGATCTTGTGTTCACCCTGAGCAGTTCAGACATTGAGGACATCACTTACGAGAGGCCCCTTGGAGCTAGCGATCACGTGGTTCTGAGTTTTGACTATATAGTAGAGTTACAAGTGGAGAAGGTAACAGAAACTGAAGGGGACAGGCCAAACTATAAAAGGGGGGACTACACAGGTATGAGAAACTTCCTGCAGGAGGTTCAGTGGGACAGAGAAATGGTAGGAAAATCAGTAAACGACATGATGGAATATGTGGCAACAAAGTGCAAGGAGGCAGAGGAAAGTTTTGTTCCCAAGGGAAACAGAAATAATAGGAAGACCAAAACGAGTCCTTGGTTTACCCGAAGGTGTAGGGAGGCAAAAACTAAGTGCAACAGAGAATGGAAAAGGTACAGGAGGCATAGGACCCAGGAAAACAAGGAGATTAGTAGAAGAGCCAGAAACGAGTATGCACAGATAAGGAGGGAGGCCCAGCGACAGTATGAAAACGACATAGCATCGAAAGTCAAATTTGACCCGAAACTGCTGTATAGCCACATTAGGAGGAAGACAACAGTCAAGGACCAGGTGATAAGGCTGAGGAAAGAAGGTGGAGAACTCACAAGAAACGATCAAGAGGTATGTGAGGAGCTCAACACGAGATTTAAGGAAGTATTTACAGTAGAGACAGGAAGGACTCTGGGGGGACAGACCAGATGTGGACACCAGCAAGGAATACACCAACAAGTGTTGGACGACATACATACAGATGAGGAGGAGGTGAAGAAACTGCTAAGGGACATCGATACCTCAAAGGCAATGGGACCGGACAACATCTCTCCGTGGGTCCTTAGAGAGGGAGCAGATATGTTGAGCGTGCCACTTACCACAATCTTCAACACGTCCCTGGAAACTGGGCAACTACCTGAGGTATGGAAGACGGCAAATGTAGTTCCCATTTTTAAAAAAGGAGACAGAAAAGAGGCACTAAACTATAGACCTGTGTCATTGACGTGTATAGTATGCAAAGTTATGGAGAAGATTATCAGGAGGAGAGTGGTGGAGCACCTGGAACGGAACAAGAGTATAAATGCCAACCAGCACGGATTCACGGAAGGCAAATCTTGTGTCACAAACCTTCTGGAGTTTTATGATAAAATAACAGAAGTAAGACACGAGAGAGAGGGGTGGGTTGATTGCATCTTCTTGGACTGCAAGAAGGCCTTTGACACAGTTCCTCACAAGAGATTAGTGCAGAAGCTAGAGCATCAGGCGCATGTAACAGGAAGGGCACTGCAATGGATCAGAGAATACCTGACAGGGAGGCAACAACGAGTCATGGTACGTAATGATGTATCACAGTGGGCACCTGTGACGAGCGGGGTCCCACAGGGGTCGGTCCTAGGACCAGTGCTATTTTTGGTATATGTGAACGACATGATGGAAGGGTTAGACTCAGAAGTGTCCCTGTTTGCAGATGATGTGAAGTTAATGAGGAGAATTAAATCTGATGAGGACCAGGCAGGACTTCAAAGAGACCTGGACAGACTGGACACCTGGTCCAGCAAATGGCTTCTCGAATTTAATCCTGCCAAATGCAAAGTCATGAAGATAGGGGAAGGGCACAGAAGACCACAGACAGAGTATAGGCTAGGTGGCCAAAGACTGCAAACCTCACTCAAGGAGAAAGATCTTGGGGTGAGTATAACACCGAGCATGTCTCCGGAAGCACACATCAATCAGATAACTGCTGCAGCATATGGGCGCCTGGCAAACCTGAGAACAGCATTCCTATACCTTAGTAAGGAATGGTTCAAGACACTGTACACCGTGTATGTCAGGCCCATACTGGAGTATGCAGCACCTGTTTGGAACCCGCACTTGATAAAGCACGTCAAGAAACTAGAGAAAGTACAAAGGTTTGCGACAAGGTTAGTTCCAGAGCTAAGGGGAATGTCCTATGAAGAAAGATTAAGGGAAATCGGCCTGACGACACTGGAGGACAGGAGGGTCAGGGGAGACATGATAACGACATATAAAATACTGCGTGGAATAGACAAGGTGGACAAAGACAGGATGTTCCAGGGAGGGGACACAGAAACAAGAGGCCACAATTGGAAGTTGAAGACACAAATGAGTCAGAGAGATATTAGGAAGTATTTCTTCAGTCATAGAGTTGTAAGGCAGTGGAATAGCCTAGAAAATGACGTAATGGAGGCAGGAACCATACACAGTTTTAAGACGAGGTTTGATAAAGCTCATGGAGCGGGGAGAGAGAGGGCCCAGTAGCAACCGGTGAAGAGGCGGGGCCAGGAGCTAAGACTCGACCCCTGCAACCACAAATAGGTGAGTACACACACACACACACACACACACACACACACACACACACACACACACACACACACACACACACACACACACACACACACACACACACACACACACACACACACAGTAGACAAACATAATATTTACACTATGCGAAAAGAAGCACGGCAATAACCTTTACCCGGTAATCTCTCTCACTCCGGGATCTCCGTCAAATTTTTTTTGGTATAATCCAGAAGGGTGATGAGATATAGGGGATCCGATGGCTTGTGCAAGGCATCACCTCAACCCACTTAGAATCTACGACTCTGTGAGAGATAGGATTTTTGCTTTGCCTTTTAGATTCTCGGATAAATTTACCTTGTTGAGGGTGTTGACTGCTTTCCCTGCTTGACACACACCCCAGCGAAGCTTGATTCCCCAGCGTCAAGTTAAGCTTGATTCCCCAGCGTGAAGGTAAGCATGACTCCCAGCGTTCAATTCAGAATAAAAGGTACAATACCGCTACTGAAACAATACACAAATAACCCGCACATAGGAGAGAGGAGCTTACGACAACGTTTCGGTCCGTCTTGGACCATTTACGAATCACGCTGATTTTCGGTATATGTCTCACTCGTATATACAACCAACTCATTGACCATTCCCCACCTGTTCCCAAGATTAGCACCCACAACCAAGAGGACTCCGGGAATAAAAGAACCAGTCATTAACCAATCACCAGTTCCCATTCAATCACTAGCCAATCCCCAGGCAAGTAATGACTAAACACCCACCAATCCCTAACCAATCAACTCACCAATTTCTAACCAATCACTGACCCTTTACCAACCAGCCATACACCATTCACTAACCCGTTTCCTACCAGTCACCCACCAATCGCTAACCAATCACTCACCGATTCCTAACCAATCACCAACGTTACCCAGCGAAGGTGTAAATACAGCAGACACCGATTAATCACTCGCAAGAAGATGTATAATAAAGTTAATAAGGTTGGCCGGGATAATCTCGCCACGTCGATATATCATGAGAGTTTATCATCACGTCAACCTCTCACCAGGGTACCAGGCTGACACATAAATTATCTAATGTAGATATTGCTTCTCCCTAGCTTTAAAGTGAGCTAACTCTTGTAGTTACCTTTAAGTGGAGAGAAAGAGAGAGAAAAAGAGAGAAAGAGAGAGAAAGAGAGTGTGTACTCAACTAGTTGTGGTTCCAGGGGTCGAGTCACAGCTCCTGGCCCCGCCTCTTCACTGGCCACTGTTCGGTCACTCTTCCCGCTCCATGAGCTGTATCATACCTCTTCTCAAAGCTATGTATTGATCCTGCCTCCTGTGTGTGTGTGTGTGTGTGTGTGTGTGTGTGTGTGTGTAGTCACCTAGTTGTACTTACCTAGTTGAGGTTGCAGGGGTCGAATCCGAGCTCCTGGCCCCGCCTCTTCACTGATCGCTACTAGGTCACTCTCCCTGAGCCGTGAGCTTTATCATACCTCTGCTTAAAGCTATGTATGGATCCTGCCTCCACTACATCGCTTCCCAAACTATTACACTTACTGACTACTCTGTGGCTGAAGAAATACTTCCTAACATCCCTGTGATTCATCTGTGTCTTCAACTTCCAACTGTGTCCCCTTGTTACTGTGTCCAATCTCTGGAACATCCTGTCTTTGTCCACCTTGTCAATTCCTCTCAGTATTTTGTATGTCGTTATCATGTCCCCCCTATCTCTCCTGTCCTCCAGTGTCTTCAGGTTGATTTCCCTTAACCTCTCCTCGTAGGACATACCTCTTAGCTCTGGGACTAGTCTTGTTGCAAACCTTTGCACTTTCTCTAGTTTCTTTACGTGCTTGGCTAGGTGTGGGTTCCAAACTGGTGCCGCATTCTCCAATATGGGCTTGTGTGTGTGTGTGTGTGTGTGTGTGTGTGTGTGTGTGTGTGAGTAATGATGGGCTTTAATGTTAAATCTTTAAGAACTGGAGCATAAAGGGAGAAAATGTAAAGATTACATAAACAAGAGTAAGACATGATAAACGATGCGTAGAGCAGCCAGGAAGGTGGAGATGGACGAGGAGTAATGTATAGCGTGTGAAGGAATAGAACGAAAAAGAATTGGGAAAAAGTTACCGAAGATACTGGTGTTGGAAGAAGGGTGAGAGTAGGGCAGGATGAAGAGGTAAACAGCATGAAAGAAACAGCAAGAAAGGGAGAGAGAACGTTGGTGTGGTGTGTGTGTTGTGTGTGTGTGTGTGTGTGTGTGTGTGTGTGTGTGTGTGTGTGTGTGTGTGTGTGTGTGTGTGTGTGTGTGTGTTGTGTGTGTTTGTGTGTGTGTGTGTGTTGTGTGTGTGTGTGTGTGTGTGTGTGTTGTGGTGTGTGTGTGTGTGTGTGTGTACTAATTGTACTCAACTAATTGTGGCTGCAGGTGTCGAGGCTCGGCTCCTGGCCTTGCCTCTTCACTGATCGCTACTAGGTCCTCTCTTTCTGTTTCCTGAGCTTTGTCATACCTCGTCTTAAAGCTATGTATGGTTCCTGCCTCTACTACATCACTTGCTAGGCTATTCCACTTCCTGACGATTCTGTGACTGAAGAAATACTTCCTAACATCCCTGTGACTCGTCTGAATCTTCAGCTTCCAATTGTGACCCCTTGTTTCTGTGTCCCATCTCTGGAACATCCTGTCTCTGTCCACCTTGTCTATTCCACGCATTATTTTGTATGTTGTTATCATGTCTCCCCTGACCCTCCTGTCCTCCAGTGTCGTCAGTCCGATTTCCCTCAACCTTTCTTCATAGGATATTCCCCTGAGCTCCGGAACTAGCCTTGTTGCAAACTTTTGTACTTGTACTTTCTCTAATTTCTTGACGTGCTTGACGAGGTGTGGGTTCCAAATTGGTGCTGCGTACTCCAGTGTGGGCCTGACGTACAGTGTCTTGAACGATTCCTTACTAAGGTATCGGAACGCTATTCTCAAGTTTGCCAGGCGCCCATATGCTGCAGCCGTTATCTGATTGATGTGTGCCTCGGGAGACGTGCTCGGTGTTATGGTCACCCCAAGATCTTTCTCCTTGAGTGAGGTTTGCAGCCTTTGTCCACCTAGCCTATACTCTGTCTGCGGTCTTCTTTCCCCTTCCCTAATCGTCATGACTTTGCATTTGGCAGGGTTGAAATGGAGAAGCCAGTTGCTGGACCACGTGTCCAGCCTATCCAGGTCTCTTTGTAGTCTTGTCTGATCCGCATCCAATTTAATCCCTCTCATTAGCTTCACATCATCTGCGAACAGGGACACTTCAGAGTCTATCCCTTTCACAATGTCATTCACATATGTCAAAAATAGCACTAGTCATAGGACTGACCCCTGTGGTACCCCGCTCGTCACAGGTGCCCACTGTGTTACCTCGTCACTCACCATGACCCGTTGTTACCTCCCTGTTAGGTATTCTTTGATCCACTGCAGTGCCCTTCCTGTTATACGTGCCTGATCCTCAAGCGTCTGCTCTAATCTCCTGCGAGGAACTGTGTCGAAGGACCTCCTGCAGTCCAAGAAAATGCAATCAACCCACCCCGCTCTCTCTCGTTTCTTACTTCCGTTACCTTGTCATAAAACTCCAGAAGGTTTGTGACACAGGATATGCCTTCCATGAATCCGTGCTGGTTGTTGTTAATAATCGTGTTTCGTTCCAGGTGCTCCACCACTCTCCTCCTGATAATCTTCTCCATGACTTTGCATATTATACACGTCAGAGACAATGGTCTGAAGTTTAATGCCTCGTTTCTGTCTCCTTTCCTAAAAATGGGGACTACATTTGCCGTCTTCTATACCTCAGGTAGTTGCCCAGTTTCAAGGATGTATTGAAGATTGTGGTTAGTGGCACACACAGCATTTCTGCTCCTTCTCTAAGAACCCACGGGAAGATGTTGTCCGGACCCCTCGCCTTTGAGGTATCGAGGTCACTTAGCAGCTTCTGCACCTCCTCCTCCGTTGTTTGTATGTCATCCAGCACCTGTTGGCATGTTCCCTGTTGGTGTTCCCTTCTGTGCCGTCTTCTCAGAGCCATTCCTGTCTCTACCGTTAATACTTGAGCTCCTCGCATACGTCGTGATCGTTTCTTTTGAGTTCCCCACCTTCTTTCCTCAGCCTGATCACCTGGTCTTTGACTGTTGTCTTCCTGCTAATGTGGCTGTACAGCAGTTTCGGGGTCACACTTGACTTTTGATGCTATGTTATTTTCATACTGTTATTGTGTGTGTGTGTGTGTGTGTGTGGCTAGAGATTAGCGTGAAATTTAAAGATTTTGAGAGAAATGTCTTTGAAAGGGCTCTCTCGTATACTCTGTCTGTCTGTCTGTCTGTCTGTCTGTCTGTCTGTCTGTCTGTCTGTCTGTCTGTCTGTCTGTCTGTCTGTCTCTGTCTCTGTCTCTGTCTCTGTCTCTGTCTCTGTCTCTCTCTCTGTCTCTCTCTCTCTCTCTCTCTCTCTCTCCTCTCTCTCTCTCTCTCTCTCTCGCTTTGTCTCTCTCTGCTACTAAAACCGCTCTCAGAGAAATCTGTGAACTTATTGTCATACGATAATACTCTACAAAAATTATGAAATATATATATATATATATATATATATATATATATATATATATATATATATATATATATATATATATATATTTATATATATATATATATATATATATATATATATCCTAGGTAGTAGGTTGGTAGACAGCAACCGCCCAGGGAGGTACTACCGTCTGCCAAGTGAATGTAAAACGAAAATCTGTAATTGTTTTACATGATGGTAGGATTGCTGGTGTTCATTTTTCTGTCTCATAAATATGCAAGGTTTCAGGTACGTCTTGCTACTTCTACTTACACTTAGGTCACACTACACATATGTATATGTATATATATATACACACATCCCTCTGGGTTTTCTTCTATTTTCTTTCTAGTTCTTATTCTTGTTTATTTCCTCTTATCTCCATGGGGAAGTGGAACAGAATTCTTCCTCCGTAAGCCATGCGTGTTGTAAGAGGCGACTAAAATTCCGGGAGCAAGGGGCTAGTAACCCCTTCTCCTGTACATATTACTAAATGTAAAAGGATAAACTTTCGTTTTTTCTTTTGGGCCACCCTGCCTCGGTGGGATACGGCCGGTGTGTTGAAAGAATATATATATATATATATATATATATAATATATATATATATATATATTATATATATATATATATATATATATATATATATATATATATATATATATATATATATATATATATATATCAGAGTTAATATTGCTGACGGCTGACCTTTATTAGAAGGAAATATAACGATTTTCCCCATCAATATCGGGGAACTCCCGCTCCCTGTCCCCCGCCCACCGCCGCCCGCCCCCTGTCCCCCGCCCTCTGCCCCCTGCCCCCCCCACATTTTCTCTCGCCGGTATCTTAAGTCGCTTTTCCTCTAATACATCAGACTGACGCAGGAAAAAAATTTCCTCCTCAATTGGTATTCATGAGACACATATTGATGTACATCAGTGATCAGGCAGGTGTTAGCACATGTTGAGATGTGGCTTTAACAGTGATCAGGCAGGTGTTAGCACATGTTGAGATGCGGCTTTAACAGTAATCAGGCAGGTGTTAGCACATGTTGAGATGCGGCTTTAACAGTGATCAGGCAGGTGTTAGCACATGTTGAGATGGGGCTTTAACAGTGATCAGGCAGGTGTTAGCACATGTTGAGATGCGGCTTTAACAGTGATCAGGCAGGTGTTAGCACATGTTGAGATGCGGCTTTAACAGTGATCAGGCAGGTGTTAGCACATGTTGAGATGGGCTTTAACAGTGATCAGGCAGGTGTTAGCACATGTTGAGATGGGGCTTTAACAGTGATCAGGCAGGTGTTAGCACATGTTGAGATGGGGCTTTAACAGTGATCAGGCAGGTGTTAGCACATGTTGAGATGCGGCTTTAACAGTGATCAGGCAGGTGTTAGCACATGTTGAGATGGGACTTTAACAGTGATCAGGCAGGTGTTAGCACATGTTGAGATGCGGCTTTAACAGTGATCAGGCAGGTGTTAGCACATGTTGAGATGCGGCTTTAACAGTGATCAGGCAGGTGTTAGCACATGTTGAGATGGGGCTTTAACAGTGATCAGGCAGGTGTTAGCACATGTTGAGATGCGGCTTTAACAGTGATCAGGCAGGTGTTAGCACATGTTGAGATGGGGCTTTAACAGTGATCAGGCAGGTGTTAGCACATGTTGAGATGCGGCTTTAACAGTGATCAGGCAGGTGTTAGCACATGTTGAGATGGGACTTTAACAGTGATCAGGCAGGTGTTAGCACATGTTGAGATGGGGCTTTAACAGTGATCAGGCAGGTGTTAGCACATGTTGAGATGGGGCTTTAACAGTGATCAGGCAGGTGTTAGCACATGTTGAGATGCGGCTTTAAACAGTGATCAGGCAGGTGTTAGCACATGTTGAGATGGGGCTTTAACAGTG
>NC_069408.1:45295440-45305440 GCF_026875155.1 Cherax quadricarinatus | reverse complement strand
CAACCATAAAGTGCATATACTCCTTTGAACAAACAAAAAAGGAATATCAGTGAACGCTAAATAGGAAAATATGGATTATAGTGCCACATGGAGAGTGCCGGTGGACAAACGGTTACCGTGGGAAATAGACCTGACCAGCACTAGTGAATTATTGCCGGGTGTCGACACAAGTGGAAATAAACAAATATCGATCTATCTATAAGTAATATAATGAGTGACAAGGATATATATGTGCAGTGACATAGTGAACTAAATTGTAGATAAGAGTAATCTAAATTATCCCCAAGTATAGCGTACAATATATAGTGTGGATAGGGGAATATCTTACAAGCGACTGGCACTAGCGAACTATTGCCAGAGGTCCAGTGAAGTGTTAATAACGGATAAGTAACTACTATAGTCATAAGATATGAAACGAGTGGTGGTAGCATTGAGGTGCAGGGAATCACAGCATACATAAATTGAGCATACAACCGTTACCTCTACTAAACAGGAAATAATCTTTTCCTTAGAAGTGTAGGGGGAAGTTAGCATAGGCCTAGCTGCTGTGTAAATAATAAAACAATGATCCCAGTATAGCGCAGTGAAAAGTGTATTTTGAAAGAATACAGTGTATATCCTTGAGATAAACAGTGTACAGCACTACATAAAAGGAATTTAAATAATAATAATAATAGTAAAAAAAAAATAATAGTGAAGTGTGGAGTGTGGGCAAGTCCGGCCCAGCTCACACCCACCCTACACCCACCACCCACCCTACACCACCACCCACCCTACACCACCACCCACCCTACACCACCACCCACATACTGCAAACATGGTTCGTATAAATACATCTTGCATATTACTGGCACCAGCAAGAGAAAGGTAAAGTGGAAATCAGTTTTCTTCTGTGGCATACAGAGTGTAGTAGGATACAGACAGGATGTCAGCACAGCATATCTGTGGGACATGTAAAAAATATCCTTGGAAGGAAATCCAGAATCACATGCAACCTATGCTCTTCCAAACACCATATCTCTTGTACTAGACTAAATACAGCCTCAAAAAATGACCTCGAACTAGCAAGGTGCTTCTGGTTGTGCAATAAAGATGTAGAACTTTGGGCAGGTATCAGAAAGGTACTAAGGAGAGTAATAAATGATAAAAATAATCGAGAAAACAAGGATGACCTCTTGGATAGTCTACCAAAAATATATAAAACATGGGAGCAAGAGATAGTGTATCAAAAAATGCAGAATGTCCATACCACAACAGATGACTCGAAACTATCTAGTCACCCACATGGTGCTAAGCCAGACCCATCCCCCAGTCATAGCATTAATACCCACAGTGCTGGTGCTGGCCCAGGCTCCCCCAGGCATAGCACTAATACCCACAGTGCTGATGCTGGCCCAGGCTCCCCCAGTCATAGCACTAACACCCACAGTGCTGGTGCTGGCCCAGGCTCCCCCAGGCATAGCACTAATACCCACAGTGCTGGTGCTGGCCCAGGCCCAGCCGCTGACCCAGACCCAGCCCCAGCCCCCAGCCCCAGTGCTGACCCAGGCCCAGCCCCCAGCCTTACTGCCAGCCCAGACTCTCCTAGGGACACTACCAAAACCACCACAAAAACAGTAAATATACAACCATCTAAAACCGTAAATATACAACCATCATTGCACAAGACCGTGGCCCACAGAACAGATGTTGGAGATGAGTCTCCTCCTTCTTCGCTCTACTGGGAAAGAGATGGAATCCAGACGGGGTTGGCCCTGGCTTGATACAGAGGTTATAGATGCAGTCCCAGAACCTGCAGAAATTGGACAACACACCTCCCCCCAAAATTCTCAACCGAAAGTTGAATTTGTGCAAATATTATGCTTTGGGGCATCTGTAAGCATGGCAAAACAGGGAAAAAAATGGGACAATGCAACTTTGACCATCCCAAAAAATGTAAGCGACCTCCCGTCTAAAGGAGTGTGTCGTTCTTCTTCCTGTACTTTCTTTTTCACCCAAAAATTGTGCCACTCCTCGGTCCTCCAGCAACAGTGTTACAACAATCGAGTGCCCTGTATACCATACTAAAAGGGACCAGGAGCACAGACCCCCACCAGACAAACAATAGTAGCAACGACAACCCAACTCCAGGTGCTTTTTTAGTGGCAGAAACGAAAAAAGAAAATGGAAGGAAATAACAAAAATATCCACCACCTGGAGCCTGTTTGGACTGGCGGCGCAGCCAGTGGCCACCCATTGGCCCTCCAGAATTAACAACTACTGATGCCAAACCAAAATCCCCCCATACAAACACTGAATACAACCTCGTCATATTTGCTAATATACAGGGCCTTAAACCATCCTCCAACACACATACCTTTTATCAGTGGACTTCTTAGAGGAGTCTAATGCAATGTTTGCAGCCTTCACAGAGACTCACACAAAAGATCACTTTGACAGTGAAATATGAAAGTGGTTACAAGCCTTTTATATGGACAGAAAAAAAGGCACAAGGGGGTTGCCTTATTTCAAAGAGTCCCTTATTGCACGGATTGCTGGAACACCACAAATGAGGTAGTTGAAGTGTCTCAATAAAGATCGAAACAAAACCTATTCATTGTGGTTGTATACAAGCCACCAGATGCAACCCCAACAGTAAGAACAGCTACTGAAAATTGATTACTGTTTGGAAAACCTTCCAGCTCCATCCCCAAACATCTTACTGCTTGTGATTCAACCTAAGCATACAAAAGAAGAATTTGCAAATAATGTTATAGCTGAAACAATCCCGGAGAGTAGCGCAGGAAAGAAAGGTCACACTCCATGAGCAACTAAGTCCTCTGCGTAAAAAAAAACACCTTAACCTGCAGATAGTGAACACAACAAGACTAGAAAACAAACACACTTGACCCTTATCTTCACAAATAATGAGGACCTGATAAGAGACTTTAGAATATAAAAAACAACTAATTCCGATCACAATCTAATCGAAGTCCAACGAACAGCATAAGGGTCCGTGATCAGCAAATTGCATGTACCTGTGAAGGTTTCTTCACAAACATACAACTTCAACAAGAACATCAACTGGGACCCGAGTGTAACCCAATGTCCCCTAAACGAAACATATTGGGAAGCTGTCTTAAATGACATGATCCAAACCAGAGCCCTTGAAAGTCTATCAACTTCCTGTAGCCGAATATGTTTCTAGGCATATTCCCAAGAAATAAGAAGAGCAGGAGTAAACTGGAGAAGAAAAAGAACGCTCCCTCTACAAAGACGCCGAAGAGTCACTGAGCCCACAGGAGTGCTAGACTATCTGATACACACGAAAAAAAGGGAGGCGCTGACCAGGGAAGTGGAAACTATCGAAACTTAAGCTAAATTCCTCTTAGGAACCAGAGAGTGCAGGAGAGCTTAAAGCTATTATTGAAATTGAAAGAAATTCAAAATAATTTCTATTCCTAGCCAAAAACAGAAGGCAAAACCACATCTATACGGCCCTTACTCAGACAGGATGGGACATACACAGATGACACAAAGAAATGAGTGAAAAATTGAAATCCCAGTACCGACATCTGTGTTTTAGTGAACACTAATCGGTTCCAGAGGAATCGACGAACCCAACATGATTTTCCTTCATGAATGAGCCAGCAAAACCCCATAAATGTATGCAGATTTCCGACATTACCCCTAACTTACTCCGAATAGATTTCGAAAAGGGCCATTGACAAAAGCTATGCACTCAGCCCCGGGCCCAGGGAAAAAAAAACTCGTGGAAATTCTCGTTTTCATAAAGAACTGCAAGAAACCCCTCTCGCGTGCCCCTAAGTACACTATGGAGGAAGAGCCTGGACTTGGTGAAATTCCACAGTCTTAAAACAACGGATATAGCCCCACTCCATAAAGGTGGCACAAAGCATTAGCTAAAAACTATAGACCAATAGCTCTGACGTCCCACATCATAAAAAATCTTTGAAGAGGGTGCTAAGAAGCAGATTGCAAATCACCTGGATTCCCAAAATCTGCAACATCCATGGCAACATGGGGTTCAGGGCAGGTCTCTCCTGCCTCTACAACTACTGAACACAATGACAAGGCCTTGATGCACTGGAAGAAAATCAGAATGCATATGTAATATACACAGACTTTGCAAAAGCATTTGACAAATGCGGATCATGGCCGTTATACCCATAAAATACGTCTAAAGGAATAACTGGGAGAAGTGGGGAATGGATCTTCAACTTTTTACCCCCTAACAAATCGAACTCAAAGAGTAGTGGTCAAACAGAGTTAAATCAATCGAGGCTGTCCATAGTGAATGAGCTCTGATCCACAAGGCACAGTAACTCCGCCCCCATCCTTATGCCATATCCTCATATCAGACATAGACAGAGATATACACCACAGCACCGATCCATCCTTTGCGGATGATACTAGGAATCTTGCATGATGCTGTCATCTGCTGAGGACGCTGTTAACCTCCAAGAAGATATAACAAAGTTTTCCAGTGGGCAACGTGGAACAATATAGTTCAATGAGACAAATTCCAACTACTCCGTTATGGGAAACTGAGAATAAATAACAAGAACAGATATACTACTTCGGACTCCGCCATACAATAGAGCGGAAAAATAATGTAAGGGACCTGGATAGTAATTACTGAGGATCTCACTTTCAGGATCACAACATGTGCCCCCACGATCGCACGTGCCAAGAAAATGAATAGGAATGGGATATATGGAACTTTCAAACGAAGATGCAAAGCCCATGATGATCCTTGTTCAAATCACTTGTTTCTCTCTAGGCTGGAATACTGGCTGTACATTTACATCTCCATTCAAAGCATGTGGAAAATCGCAGATCTAGAGAGTGTAGCAAGAACCTTTACTGCACGAATAAGTTTCTGTCAAGCACCTAACTACTGGGAACGAATGGTCCCAAATCTGCACACACAAATCAGCACATACCCTAACGAAAGTAATAGACTGGGCAGGGGATGCAAAATGCCCCCAATAAAAAAGTAGGTGACCATTGGTAAACTAAGGGAAAACACCATAAGAGTCCGGGGACCGCAAAACTGTTCAACAGCCTCCCATCAATCATTAGGGGAATTGCCAATAAACCCCTGGCTGCCTTCAAGAGAGAGCTGGACAGATACCTAAAGTCAGTGCCGGATCAGCCGGGCTGTGGCTCGTACGTTGGACTGCGTGCGGCCAGCAGTAACAGCCTAGTTGATCAGGCCCTGATCCATCGGGAGGCCTGGTCATGGACCGGGCGCGGGGGGCGTTGATCCCGGAATAACCTCCAGGTAACCTCCAGGTATCCTACGTGACTGGTAGAAGAATGTTAACTATCCTACGTGACTGGCAGAGGAATGTTGACTCTCCTACGTGACTGGTAGAAGAATGTTAACTATCCTACGTGACTGGCAGAGGAATGTTGACTCTCCTACGTGACTGGTAGAAGAATGTTAACTATCCTACGTGACTGGCAGAGGAATGTTGACTCTCCTACGTGACTGGCAGAGGAATGTTGACTCTCCTACGTGATTGATAAAGGAATGTTGTTAACTATTCTACGTGACTGGTAAAGTCACGTAGAATAGAAAAGGAAAACTACGTCTCTCCCTGTCAACACTTCATCCTTATTCCAGTAATCCAAACAACTGTTGTTGCCTGTATGTGTGTTGACGCTATACATTACAAACAACTGAATTGCCTTGAAACACAATATTTTGCATGTAAAACAAATTAAAATATCCCTCTATCAAACAGAGTTGTATCCCTTCTACTCCGCGTTTGGAACTAGAGAAACTTTGTTTATTAATCTGCGAAAACAAAAGCCACTCGAAATCACTTTCATTTAAAAACTGCAGCCATTATCGTTCATGAAACACACAAGTGTTCACTGCCTCCAGGCGGTTATTACAACGATGTTGACATTGCTGCAGAGTTATGGTCAATTGATCTTCGGTAATTGGCCGCAGATAGCCGGTCGCATCTGATCGCCATATAAATTAAACGACGTTTTTTTAACACAAACTGCATTTCGTGTGATGTACAGTGGTGCGTTTGTCATCAGAGGCAGCTGTACTGATAATTTTTATCGACTGTTGAGGTGCCACACACAGAAATGGGAGGCAGGAAATTCTGATTGGTCGAGACGTACCAGTCATGACACGACTGCAACGTCAGTCTGAGACCTGATAAAGGTCGGTGCGTAGGTGAAACGTTGTCAATAAAGGCTTGTGTTATACTGCATCTGCGCCTATTGATCCGTAGTGTTGATGTTATATACTGGTTCTCTCTCAACGACTATATTAACGTATAACTAAACCACGACACAACTACACCATGATACAACCACACTACGACACAACCACACCACGACACAACCACACCACAACACAACCACACAACGACACACCCACTCCACTACACAATCACACCACGACACAATCCCACCACAACACAATCACGCCACAACATAACCAACACACACGACACAACCCACACCACGACACAACAACACCACGACACAACCACACCACGACACAACAACACCACGACACAACCACACCACGACACAACCACACCACGACACAACCACACCACGACACAACCACACCACGACACAATCCCACCACAACACAATCACGCCACAACATAACCACACCACGACACAACCACACCACGACACAACAACACCACGACACAACCACACCACGACACACCCACACCACGACACAAACACACCACGACACAACCACACCACGACACACCCACACCACGACACAAGCACACCACGACACACCCACACCACGACACAAACACACCCGACACAACCACACCACGAACACCCACACCACGAAACAGCCACACCACGATACACCCACACCACGACACAACCACACCACGACACACCCACACCACGACACAAACACACCACGACACACCCACACCACGACACAAACACACCACGACGCAAACACACCACGACACAACCACACCACGACACACCCACACAACGACACAAACACACCACGACACACCCACACCACGACACTAACACCACGACACACCCATACCACGACACAAACACACTACGACACACCCGCACCACGACACAAACACTCCACGACACACCCACACCACGACACACCCACACCACGACACACCAACACCACGACACAAACACACCCACGACACAAACACACTACGACACACCCACACCACGACACAAACACACCACGACACAAACACACCACGACACAACCACACCACGACACACCCACACCACAACACAAACACACCACGACACACCCATACCACGACACAAAACACACCACGACACACCCACACCACGACACAAACACACTACGACACACCCACACCACGACACAGCCACACCACGACACAAACACACCACGACACAAACACACCACGACACACCCACACCACGACACACCCACACCACGACACAAACACACCACGACACACCCACACCACGACACAATCACACACGACACAAACACACCACGACACAAACACACCATGACACAAACACACCACGACACAAACACACCATGACACAAACACACCACGACACAAACACACCACGACACAGCCACACCACGACACAATCACACCACGACACAAACACACCACGACACAGCCACACACGACACAGCCACACCACGACACAAACACACCACGACACACCCACACCACGACACAAACACACCACGACACAGCCACACCACGACACAATCACACCACGACACAAACACACCACGACACAGCCACACCACGACACAGCCACATCAAGACACAAACACACCACGACACAAACACACCACGACACACCACACCACGACACACCCACACCACGACACAAACACACCACGACACAGCCACACCACGACACAATCACACCACGACACAAACACACCACGACAAAAAACACACCACGACACACCACACCACGACACAAACACACCATGACACAAACACACCACGACACAAAACACACCACGACACACCCACACCACGACACAAACACACCATGACACAAAACACACCACGACACAAACACACCACGACACAAACACACCACGACACAAAACACACCACGACACAAACACACCATGACACAAACACACCACGACACAAACACACCACGACACACCCACAACACGACACAAACACACCACGACACAAAACACACCACGACACAAACACACCACGACACAAACACACCATGACACAAACACACCATGACACAAACACACCACGACACACCCACAACACGACACAAACACACCACGACACAAACACACCACGACACAAAACACACCACGACACACCCACAACACGACACAAACACACCACGACACAAACACACCACGACACAAACACACCACGACACAAACACACCACGACACAAACACACCATGACACAAAACACCATGACACAAACACACCACGACACACCCACAACACGACACAAACACACCACGACACAAACACACCACGACACACCCACAACACGACACAAACACACCACGACACAAACACACCACGACACACCCACAACACGACACAAACACACCCCGACACAAACACACCACGACACACCCACAACACGACACAAACACACCACGACACAAACACACCACGACACACCCACAACACGACACAAACACACCACGACACAAACACACCACGACACACCCACAAACACGACACAAACACACCACGACACAAACACACCACGACACAAACACACCACGACACACCCACAACACGACACAAACACACCACGACACAAACACACCACGACACACCCACAACACGACACAAACACACCACGACACAAACCCACACCACGCACACCCACAACACGACACAAAACACACCACGACACAAACACACCAGGACACACCCACAACACGACACAAACACACCACGACACAAACACACCACGACACACCCACAACACGACACAAACACACCACGACACAAACACACCACGACACAAACACACCAGGACACACCCACAACACGACACAAACACACCACGACACAAACACACCACGACACACCCACAACACGACACAAACACACCACGACACAAACACACCACGACACAACCCACAACACGACACAAACACACCACGACACAAACACACCACGACACACCCACAACACGACACAAACACACCACGACACAAACACACCACGACACACCCACAACACGACACAAACACACCACGACACAAACACAACACGACACAAACACACGACACAAGAAGAGGTACGGTAAGGCTCTTGAAACCAGGAGAGAGTGGACTTAGAAGCGACCAGAGAAGAAGTGGAGGGCAGGAACTGTGACTCGACCCCTGCAACCACATATAGTTGATTACAAAGGTGACTACAACCACACCAGGTCTTCCTAAGGATATATCTAAGTGCGGCTCTTCACCACCAGGAACACTTCCACCTAGCGTGGAAATCTATCTTTCCGTGTCATAGTGACTCCAGGCCCAAAAACTTGGTGGATCATTCTCCCTTCTATTTCTGCGATAAAAACTAACAAATTACAGAAAGGGAAGGGATCGAACTCACGGCACCAGTTTTGCGATTCGTTTACAATAGTGTTGTTAGGATTTCGCGAGTATTTTACTTGACAGCTGATCCAGTGATGCTGCCTGATTCGTAGGGAGATTATTCCCATCACAGAGTTTAGCTTTGCACTTGTTAATATTTGTGTCTGGAGGCTGTATCTGAAAGCTAAATAAGTTAACTTTCTTTTAGTTTAATTGACGTTAAGTAAATATGACGTGATATCGTACTTGCTATAAAATATTATTTATCATCAAATTAACACACGTCTGAATGACCATAGGTGTGGCCGCATCAATTCAGCGCTATCCAGCTCTATCCAACACTATCCAGAGCCCTAGTCAGCCCTATGCAACAAAATCCAGAGCCCTATCCAGCCCTATCCAACACTATCCAAA
>NC_069408.1:45270440-45292940 GCF_026875155.1 Cherax quadricarinatus | reverse complement strand
GCTACAACACATGTCAGTCTATAACAGAGGCTACAACAATGTCAGTCTATAACAGATGCCACGACACATGTCAGTCTATAACAGATGCTACAACACATGTCAGTCTATAACAGAGGCTACAACACATGTCAGTCTATAACAGATGCCACGACACATGTCAGTCTATAACAGAGGCTACAACACATGTCAGTCTATAACAGATGCTACAACACATGTCAGTCTATAACAGATGCTACAACACATGTCAGTCTATAACAGATGCTACAACACATGTCAGTCTATAACAGATGCTACAACACATGTCACTCTATAACAGATGCAACAACACATGTCAGTATATAACAGATGCTACAACACATGTCAGTCTATAACAGATGCTACAACACATGTCAGTCTATAACAGATGCCACGACACATGTCAGTCTATAACAGATGCTACAACACATGTCACTCTATAACAGATGCAACAACACATGTCAGTATATAACAGATGCTACAACACATGTCAGTCTATAACAGATGCTACAATACATGTCAGTCTATAACAGATGCTACAATACATGTCAGTCTATAACAGATGCTACGACACATGTCAGTCTATAACAGATGCTACAACACATGTCAGTCTACAACAGATGCTACAACACATGTCAGTCTATAACAGATGCTACAGCACATGTCAGTCCATAACAGATGCTACAACACATGTCAGTCTATAACAGATGCTACAATACATGTCAGTCTACAACAGATGCTACAACACATGTCAGTCTATAACAGATGCTACAACACATGTCAGTATATAACAGATGCTACAACACATGTCAGTCTATAACAGATGCTACAACACATGTCAGTCTATAACAGATGCTACAACACATATCAGTCTATAACAGATGCCACAACACATGTCAGTCTATAACAGATGCTACAACACATGTCAGTCTATAACAGATGCTACAATACATGTCAGTCTATAACAGATGCTACAACACATGTCAGTCTACAACAGATGCTACAACACATGTCAGTCTACAACAGATGCTACAACACATGTCAGTCTATAACAGATGCTACAACACATGTCAGTCTATAACAGATGCTACAACACATGTCAGTCTATAACAGATGCTACAATACATGTCAGTCTACAACAGATGCTACAACACATGTCAGTCTATAACAGATGCTACAACACATGTCAGTGTGTAACAGATGCTACAACACATGTCAGTCTATAACAGATGCTACAACACATGTCAGTCTATAACAGATGCTACAACACATGTCAGTCTATGACAGATGCCACAACACATGTCAGTCTATAACAGATGCCACAACACATGTCAGTCTATAACAGATGCTACAAAAAACATGTCAGTCTAAACAGATGCTACAACACATGTCAGTCTATAACAGATGCTACAACACATGTCAGTCTACAACAGATGCTACAACACATGTCAGTCTATAACAGAGCTACAACACATATCAGTCTATAAAAAGATGCTACAACACATGTCAGTCTATAACAGATGCTACAACACATGTCAGTCTGAAACAGATGCAATAACACATGTCAGTCTATAACAGATGCTACAGCACATGTCAGTCTATAACAGATGCCACAACATATATCAGTCTATAACAGATGCCACAAAAACATGTCAGTCTATAATAGATGCCCCAACATATATCAGTCTATAACAGATGCCACAAACACATGTCAGTCTATAACAGATGCCACAACACATGTCAGTCTATAACAGATGCCACAACACATGTCAGTCTATAACAGATGCCACAACACATGTCAGTCTATAACAGATGCCACAACATATATCAGTCTATAACAGATGCCACAACACATGTCAGTCTATAACAGATGCCACAACAAATTATCATTCTTCAACAGGTCTCAGACGTTCCCTGCTGCTTGACATCCTGCCATCGTCCCTTAACTCTGGGTGTCAACACAACTTCCAGTCAGTTCTGAAATGAAGCGATTTCAGTGACAAGATCTAGCGATTTCAGACTCACCTTTCAGCATATCGAGGGACCTGTACTCGTTAGTAAACAACTGCTGAAGCATAACCCAAAGCCTATCATTGACCTTGATTTTGAGCATATAAGACGCAGGTTTTTTTCCAGGATTTTTATGAGAAAAAAACGCGCCTTATATGCCGGAAAATACGGTATATAAACAGAACTGACGTTCTGCTGTGTGCAGACACATTAATTATCTTGATGTTGTGTAGAAATACGTAAATTTTCGTAAGTTAGGTCACGAGTGCTCTTTAAACTTTAAATGGCTAAAAAGTATGTTTTTTTAAGGGATAATTTAAGAAAAATTTAAGGGATGTAATGGACTCAAAGATTCCCTTTAAAATGCAGTTTTTTTTAACCTGTTTAAAGTATCGTTTTGCTGAAAATACAATGTTTCTCGAGGGGTAAAAAAAATTTAATTTTCTTGTGAATGTAATAAGACGTGCGAGTGAGAAGTGTTGTCTGACAGGTAATTCATTTCGGGAAGACGACGACACACAGTCCTAAATGATTTACAAACACAAGATAATACCTCCTGTAGTCCTTCCTTGTGTAGGAGAGAAGAATACCTCTCAGTTCCACACATGTGGATTCCTCACTCGGGGTAGAGAGCATGCTTCACACACACACACACACACACACACACACACACACAGGGGGGCCTCGGGTTCGATTCCCCGTCCAATGTTTACGTGAATTCCTTTACAGTCGTTTATTTTGATGTTTTTGCAGGTAAATTTGTCAGTGGCTTCGATGGGACGATAGCTAAAGCCATTTCTGCTGTTGATGGGGAAATGAGTTGTTGACGTTGCATCAGTGGCACCTGCAGCTATGCCACCAGTAGCTGTGGAACCCGCCAGCATGATGAAGGTTGCATGCTGGTCCTGCATATTCGAAGATGAGCCTGGCGTTTGTCTTATACTGGGAGATGAATGATTCCTGAATGAGATTCCTTAAAGCTAATCCCTAAATTGTCAAACGAACATTATTTGCAGAGATTATTAAGTTGCTGTGTGCCTCTGGTGATATGCTCGACACTGTGCTCACCCCTAGGTCTTACTCCTTTGGAGAAAAAATGCCTATTGCATTTATTGGTTTGCAACGCCAACAACAGCAATGGGAACAGCAGACACGAAACAATATCAACAGAAGGCAAAACGGAGAAGCAACAGTCGATACAGCAAAACTAACAACACTGCTGTTAGCTGCAAGAACAGCAGCTATGGTAACAGCAACAGGAGTAACAAAAGTCTGATATTCATAGTAGCTGTTCGTTCGTTCCCAACAGTGGGCAAGATGTTGCATTAGCAATATCGGTCTGTATCAACAACAGCAGCAGAAGCAGCAACAGCAACGGCAGAGATATAACAGCAACATCTGCAACAGACACAGTAGCAGTTTGACAGTATCAACAGCGGTGCAGCACAGTAATAAAAACAGTCTTCATTTTCAACAACAGTTGAGATGTTGTATAAGCTAAATGGACAGCAGCAGAGCAACAACAACGGCAAACGACAGCTTCAGCAACAGCAGATGCAACAGCGTAAAAACAGCAGCAGCAGCCATAGCAACTAACAGACACCGAAACACAAGCCAAACACCACTAGCTGCAACAAACACAAAGGCAGCAACAACAGATACAACAGCAGCAAAAAACAGACACAGCAATAGCAACAACAAACACAACAACAGCAACAACAGACACAGCAATAGCAACAACAAACACAACAACAACAGCAGACACAACAAACAGCAACAGATACAGCAACAGCAACAACAGACGCAAAAAACAGATGAAAAAGATCTATTTTTATTTATTTACAACTCAATGATAATTTACAATTTTACGAGAATTCTCTACGGTAAACAATGTAGAATTTAACATAGATTGACCTAATAAAAATCGAACAAGGTGACTAATGACACCCCTCATGCACGCCCACTGCAGGAAGGAGGGAGGGAGGGAGTGAGGGAGAGGCAGCAGAGTGCCACCAACGTTGGCACCTCCCTGGAAGCTCCGGCAGGACTGAGCTGTCAGTGTGGCTCTGGTTGGCTTATGTACGGCCCAGTGCCAGGCTTCACATGCGTACATGGGCCCCACCAACAGTGCCACCACCTTCCTCCCACACCCATTCATGCCTGTCCTGGTCATCCAACAGTGCCATTAGTGGTGCCATTATCTTCCACACCCATTCGTACTTCCCTTGGTCATAGTACTGACATATAATGAAGCCACATTCACTGGGAACCGCTATGTTCACAAAAAGTGTTGAAAACTTTTCGCGTACTTTAGGATCCAAAGTGAAAAGTTTTAAAGGCATTCCGGTGTAGAAGAGAAAACATTCTGTTCGGATTATTAACCATGAGTGTTTGTAACCCACGATAACCCAGGACTGTGTCTTATTTCCACAGGGGTTATTTAATCCACTCCCCCGGGGGACGCCCAACACGACTTCGTAGGGCATCCTGACGTAAACATCACTCAATATACTTGTCATGTGTCCGTAATATCGGTGTCCTGGAGATCACTATAAGAAAACTGCATGCTATATCCCAAAGCTTAAACAAGAACTAACTTAGTAAGTTACGCTCTAAGCTACTATGTTACGTACTAATATACCGCAGAGCAATAGAAGTTGAGCAACTTTACTGCGGACTTAACTACAATGGGGTGACTCCGTCCTTTGCATCGTCTCGCGTTGTGTACTCGACATATCGACTTCGGTTCCAGAGAGCAACGCTCGCTTGTTTTGATATAGTAAAACAGGGTTCATCATCATCATTCATTCTCCTGTGTTAGCGATACACAGTGTTTGTCCTGTTGTATTGCATCATACAGGATGGCTTACGTGTATTTATAATGTTAGAATCCGTCAGCCTCTGCTATGAAGGAGTTCAGTAGGACGATGAGGGTATCGACAGGTATTATATTCACGGTTTATTAGCTACGGCAGCCTCAGCTTCTTCGGAGTACTCGGCCTGAGACAGCCAAGTTTATTCTGCTGTGGATTCTATCTCGTCTCTGGATAGTTGGGGTTTTGTTCAGTGATTCTGTGCTTCCATCCTCAGATGTAGGTCTCTTCTTGTCAGCCTCTGTGGTCAGTCTCTGTGGTCAGTCTCTGTGAAGGTCAATGTCTGTGGTCAGCCTCCGTGGTCATTGCCTGTGGTCAGCCTCTGTGGTCAGTCTCTGTGGTCAGTCTCTGTGAAGGTCAATGTCTGTGGTCAGCCTCCGTGGTCAGTGCCTGTGGTCAGTCCTCTGTGGTCAGTCTCTGTGGTCAGTCTCTGTGAAGGTCAATGTCTGTGGTCAGCCTCCGTGGTCAGTGTCTGTGGTCAGCCTCTGTGGTCAGCCTCTGTGGTCAGTGTCTGTGATCAGTGTCTGTGGTCAGACTCTGTGGTCAGTGTCTGTGGTCAGTGTCTGTGGTCAGCCTCTGTGGTCAGTCTCTGTGGTTAGCCTCTGTGGTTAGCCTCTGTGGTCAGCCTCTGTGGTCAGCCTCTGTGGTCAGTATCTGTGGTCAGCCTCTGTGGTCAGCTTCTGCGGTCAGTGTCTGTGGTCAGCCTCTGTGGTTAGCCTCTGTGGTTAGCCCTGTGGTTAGCCTCTGTGGTTAGCCTCTATGGTCATCCTCTGTGGTCAGCCTCTGTGGTCAGTGTCTGTGGTCAGCCTCTGTGGTCAGTCTCTGTGGTTAGCCTCTGTGGTTAGCCTCTGTGGTCAGCCTCTGTGGTCAGCCTCTGTGGTCAGCCTCTGTGGTCAGTGTCTGTGGTCAGCCTCTGTGGTTAGCCTCTGTGGTTAGCCTCTGTGGTCATCCTCTGTGGTCAGCCTCTGTGGTAAGTGTCTGTGGTCAGTGTCTGTGGTCAGCCTCTGTGGTCAGTCTCTGTGGTTAGCCTCTGTGGTTAGCCTCTGTGGTTAGCCTCTGTGGTCAGCCTCTGTGGTCAGTGTCTGTGGTCAGCCTCTGTTGTCAGTCTCTGTGGTTAGCCTCTGTGGTCAGTCTCTTTTGTCAGCCTCTGTGGTCAGTGTCTGTGGTCAGTGTGTGTGGTCAGCCTCTGTATTCAGCCTCTGTGGTCAGCCTCTGTATTCAGCCTCTGTGGTCAGCCTCTGTATTCAGCCTCTGTGTCAGCCTCTGTATTCAGCCTCTGTGGTAGCCTCTGTTTCAGCCTCTGTGGTAGCCTCTGTATTCAGCCTCTGTGGTCAGCCTCTGTATTCAGCCTCTGTGGTCAGCCTCTGTATTCAGCCTCTGTGGTCAGCCTCTGTATTCAGCCTCTGTGGTCAGCCTCTGTATTCAGCCTCTTGGTCAGCCTCTGTATTCAGCCTCTGTGGTCAGCCTCTGTATTCAGCCTCTGTGGTCAGCCTCTGTATTCAGCCTCTGTGGTCAGCCTCTGTATTCAGCCTCTGTGGTCAGCCTCTGTGATCAAATCTTATCTCTTGATTTAAGGAAACATCTCTAATATTCACCTTTACTTCCGCCTAAACTATTCCCACAACTCAGCTCTGCAAACAGCCTTGCTGAGATGGAAGTATACAAGCTTCGTGTCATACCAGACAGCTGTTAGAGCAGTAGGAGAGACATCTGCCTTGTACCACGCCAAACAAGGGATTCCAGGGATAATATTCGGAAGAAAATACGGTTCGCTTCCACTACTTCCTTCCCTTAATGAGTTCCAATCGTCTTCTGTCTTCACTCTAATAAAAAAAAATAGATTCTCCTTAAAAGTATTTGATCCAATTGAGTGTTTAGTTTCCATTTCTGGTCCCTCCTCTTTCACTGTCTTTTACACACTCTTAATATCTTGAAGTATCTTGTATGTATAAATTATCAAGGAACAACAACACTCTATTAACAATTCTTGCATATTTTCTGCGAAGCATCATTTGAGACAGAGGAAATCTTTACTACGGGAAATTTTCCAGGAAGTTTGCTATTTTTTTATCTAAAATTAGTTTATGTAGTCTATAATATGTTGTATTGAAATATGTGAGAGTTTTATTGGTATGAGTGTTCGTGGGCATAGTGCATGGGAGGGTTTATGCACATGTTGAATGGGTGTGTTTAATCGTGCATGGGAGAGTCCTGAACCCTTGCAGTACTGACCCATGAGAATGGTATTGACATCTGCCAGCCAGACGATGTAAACATTAGACTGACGTTACACTGACATCAAATTCTGACCCTACTCTGACGTTCCACATTCGTCAGATTCTGTCGTTACAATGACGCTCCCACAATTACCCAGACGTCATATTAAACTAACACCGTGTTCCGTCAACTTTATCGACACCTACGGACATCAAACACAACAAAACACACCAGAAAAAAACAGTTTTTTTTCAATGTTTTATTTCACAACATCCATAATGTTTTCCCTGCATAATCGACCCCCTCATTAAACCTAGTTTAGCGATTAATGGAAGTGTCAGATATTTGCAGGTAAACATTGTCATTAACTAATGGGCTCTAATCTCGGCTTTAGCGATAAAGATTAAATCTTTTTTTACAATCTAATTACTGTAAATCTCTCACCAGCCGCGTCGTACGTTAACTACGAACGCTGATAATTTACGTATCCAGCGCTAATGGAGTTTGGAAAACCAACTGTGGTAATAATGTTCACTTGACGGTAGTTTAGAGAGGATGGGGGGAGGAAAACTGAATAGCATGCATGGCTTAATTTAATTTTTAATTAAAAGGTTTGTACTGCTGAAAAAAATGGGAAATATATTTATATTTTGCAGGAGGTCGCCTCATTTGAATAATAATATACGGAATATATAGTGGGAAATAAATTTGTTCCACTCGTTAAATGGTGAACAACTTGTTCCACTAGCGTTGTGTTGCTGCTGACTCCGTCCTCTGCAATCTTTTGACTACCTCCCACAGAATGGGTATAGGGGTGCATGATAACGATATTACACTATCTACAGCTGCTGATCCTATCTTGGACATGTAGTTGCTGAGCAGATAAGTAACGACGATGAACGAGGACCAGCAAGTGAAACCAACATCCCCCTTCCTATCAATTTCATTCCATTATCTCATGTCCTGTAATCAACCCTGTTGGGTGAGGTTAGGCTTGGGTAGGTTAAATGTGTTTGAAGAGGTGTGTGAAGCAGGTGTGTGGGACAGGTGTGTCTGGGCAGACGTATGCCAGATAATGAGATTATTCTGTGCAGTAACAAGCTTTATCAGCACTCTATCACATTTGCTACAGTCTTCTGAGTTTCTGTGACACTGACGTTGATACGTTTTGGAAGCTCTCTACGGAGCTCTGAGTAAATTATTTTAATTTTCTCAGCCGATATTGTCCCTTTAACGTCACTAAGTCGCTTAATGTTTCCCAAACTTAGTTACCTCATCATTCTGTCTCGCATAACGTGATCAAAGGATGCGGAGAGGTATCAAATATCAACATACGATTTTAAGTAAATTTCTGGAAATTCATTATCGAAGTTAGAGTATATGTGTGTGTGTACTCACCTAGTTATGGTTGCGGGGGTCGCTTCACAGCTCCTGGCCCCGCCTCTTCACCTGGCCGCTACCCGGTCACTCTTCCTGCTCCGTCAGCTTTATCATACCTCTGTATGTGTGTGTGTGTGGGCTGCAGAATTGCTCTGCGGTCGTGGAGAACACGACCTCCACCACGAAATATATTTTGTGCCATGTTATTTCCAACTAGGCAATTCTCGCGTCTGGCGACGACTCCCACATGCACCCAGCTCTTGCCCGGCACCACCTAGCGAGTGCCACAGTAATGGTGCAGTCCATCACAGCTCTCTCTCTCTCTCTCGTAAAGTATAAAGGAAAGCGATCGTCACTCTAGTACACATCTCTCTCAGTGTCGCACCAAAGCAGCGTTTTGCCCCAGAGACGGGGCGAAACAGACAGCACTTCGCTCGGTGTGGATGCCAAAACGATATTTGCTAAAATTTTGAATACGATTATCGCAAAAACTAAAAAAAAGTGCACAATAGTCTAAATATATATATATATATATATATATATATATATATATATATATATATATATATATATATATATATATATATATATATATATATAATATATTAAATTTCTCGTATCGTCTTTACAAGAAACTTTATTACTGTGATATGAAATATTCGCTCGTAACGAGATATTGTTCCCACCGATTACTAGTTCAAACGAGTATAGCAACAGCCTAGTTGATCAGAGACCGGGCCTTAGTTATCTGACGAGGAATCGAACCCCTGCCACGTTCGGCAGAATGGCCCACACGGGTTTACTGCCTCTTCAAACTTCTTGCAGTGAGGGAAATTAACAAACAGACTTTAATCTATAAAATACATTGAAATTTGTAAGTAATTGATAAAAGAAAAGGGTATTTATATTATTTATGTATTAAAAAGCAAAATATAAAAGGCATAAAGGCATAAAATGGCAACAGAAGAGAGAAAGATGACTTTAAATGCTCTAAATGTCTTCGTAGCCTTTTAGGAGCCCGGCGCCGGCGATGTTTGGAATGTGAGTGAGGAGCAGCAGGATCTCTGTCAGGACTTTCTCTACAAGAAAACTTTCTTTACTCTCTCTCTCTCTCTCTCTCTCTCTCTCTCTCTCTCTCTCTCTCTCTCTCTCTTCCTACCATCCTCTCCCTCTATTCCTTCTTCCGTCCCTGACTTCATCCCTCACATTCTTTCTCCATCCATTCCTTCATTTTTCTTCCTCTCCCTTCCTATACTCCTGTCTTCTCTCTCTCTTTTCTCTGTCCTTGCTCAGGTGATATTCACGCGAGATTGCAATGTGTATGTCGGCCACTATGATATATATATCCACCTTGCATACATCTCTACCTTACATATATATTCGCACGATACAACGCTAGGTTGGTAATGCCTGTCTAATGGTAAAACACACACACACACACACACACACACACATACACACACACACACATACACACACACACACACACACACACACACACACACACACACACACACACACACACACACACACACTACAAAGAGACCTGGACAGGCTACAAGCCTGGTCCAGCAACTGGCTCCTTGAATTTAACCCTGCCAAATGCAAAGTCATGAAGATTGGGGAAGGGCAAAGAAGACCGCAGACACAATATAGTTTAGATGGCCAAAGACTGCAAACCTCACTCAAGGAAAAAGATCTGGGGGTGAGTATAACACCGAGCATATCTCCTGAGGCGCACGTCAATCAGATTGCTGCAGCATACGGGCGCCTGGCAAACCTACGGATAGCGTTCCGATACCTCAGTAAGGATTCGTTTAAGACTCTGTACACCATCTACGTCGGGCCCATACTGGAGTATGCAGCACCAGTTTGGAATCCACACCTAGTCAAGCACGTCAAGAAATTAGAGAAAGTGCAAAGGTTTGCAACAAGACTAGTCCCAGAGCTACCGGGATTGTCCTATGAAGAAAGGTTGAGGGAAATCGGCTTGACGACACTGGAGGCCAGGAGGGTCAGGGGAGACATGATAACGACATATAAAATACTGCGCGGAATAGACGAGGTGGACAAAGACGGGATGTTCCAGAGATGGGACACAGACACAAGAGGTCACAATTGGAAGTTGAAGACTCAGATGAATCAAAGGGATGTTAGGAAGTATTTCTTCAGTCATAGAGTAGTCAGGCCATGGAATAGCCTAGAAAGTGATGTGGTGGAGGCAGGAACCATACATAGTTTTAAGGCGAGGTATGATAGAGCTCATGGGGCAGGGAGAGAGAGGACCTAGTAGCAATCAGCGAAGAGGCGGGGCCAGGAGCTGTGACTCGACCCCTGCAACCACAAATAGGTGAGTACAAATAGGTGAGTACACACACACAGTAACTGACAGTGAAGAGGCGGGGCCAGGAGCTGTGACCTGACTCCTGCAACCACAACTAGGTGAATATACACACACACACCTGGTCAAACACGTCAAGAAATTGGAGAAAGTGCAAAGGTTTGCAACAAGATTAGCCCAAATATAAAAAAAAAAAATTATAACTAACCATAATTTTTAAAGGGGTGGACCGGAAAGCCAGCGGAAGGCCTCGAGCGGATGGCCAAAAGCTCCAACGGTGGGTCATCATATGACTAAGACCCGCGTCAGGACACACTTGTCCTGTTTCCTGACGAACCTTACCTAACCTAACCTAAGACTAGTCCTGGAGCTGAAGGACAGGGGAGATATGATAACGACATATAAAATACCGAGAGGAATTGACAAGTTGGATATGGACAGGATGTTTCAGAGATGTGACACAGCAACAAGGGGTCACAAACGGAAGCCGAAAACTCAGATGAGTCACAGGGAAGTTAGGAAGTGGAACAGTCTGGAAATTGATGTAGTGAGGCAGGATCCATACATAGCTTTATCAAGAGATACGATAAAGCTCATGGAGCAGGAAGACAGCGGACCTAGTAGCGACCAGCGAAGAGGTGGGACCAGGAGCTATGACTAGACCCCTTCAACCACAATTAGGTGAGTACAATTCGAGTGAACAGAAGCACCAAGCTGTCAGCATCGAGTCGTCAGTTGTTGTATAAATAATTCCCCCAAAAGACCAGCTGATATCTGACCTAGTGAGGTTAGTATTATTTCCATATCAAACCATCACATTATTCTAGCAGTTCCCCTGTGATGCCTCAGTGATGGAGTGAATGATGAAAGTTTTTCTTTTTCTGGTCACCCTGCCTTGGTGGGAATCTGCCGATGTGTTAATTATATATACATATATATATATAATATATATATATATATATATATATATATATATATATATATACATATATATATATATATATATATATATATATATATATATATATATATATATATATATATATATATATATATATATATATATATGTATGTATGTATAAATATATAAATATATATTGCATGCTGTTTTGGAACAGTTAAGACCATGTAGACCATATTGGTCGGCTTGCGCTTCGCCGCAAATACACGTATATTCCGTGTGAATTGGGGTAGCAAGGCGGAGAGCCACTGCAATACGGTGGGTCTTAGGGACGAGGCGCGTTCCCAATGCCGATATGGGAACTGTTTAGAGGAAGTCCCCGGAGCGATGTGCGCTCACAGCCTGGAGACGGGCAGTCTCCCTGTCTGATGTTGCAGCCCTGAGCATGTTGGCAAGCACCTTTTCAGCGATTGGGCCATCCCAGCTTGACTGTTTGTGAGCCAGTGCTGCACTAGGGCTTGGTGCTAGAGCAGCAAGAGTCTCCCATTCAGTGATGGCACTGGCATAACTAGGGTCTTCTATTCCTGCTGAGTCACTGAGGTTTTCAGGAAGAATTTGTCTTATTAACTCGTTTGATGCTATGGAAGAGGATAGGAAAGCTGGTAGAGCAATCTGGGAGGATCTGTGTACTCCCAGCCCTCCAAGCCTGACCGGAAGTGAGGCTTGCAACCGCTGTCCATCTTCAAGGAAAAGATTCAATACACTCTCTAGCATGGTCTTACAACCCAGGAGTCCAAATGGCCTGTTAACCTGGGTGTAAAGGGAGCAAAATAAACACAGCAGAAAACGTTTGACTTATATTATCCTTCACCAATTTAGAACAGAAGTATGTACACTATATACACTATGTACAGCAATAGGTATTAGTGCACTACACGGTAAGCAAGACAGAATAGAAGCCACTAGAGAACAGACCGTGCTTCAACCAGCTCTAGAATGGGAATGACAAGGGCAGGCAGGAGAGTGGTACCCACATAACCTCTGCGATTGCCAAAACCATCTTCTCATTGCCTGGAACCTGGGTACTGGTTGAACGACGGGGCCCCATCATCAACGCTCAGTCACCTGGTTCGCTGGTTGGGGGAGATAACCTGTAAATGAGGGTGTGTACATGCGCCGAATAAAGGTTACGTACTCTTTGCATGCCACACATGGTCTTAAGGAGAGAGTCATATTCCTTAAGTTTTGGACTGCTGAAGGCTGAGGAGCATCTCAGAAAGTATGTAAGTTTTGGGATTGACAGGCACCTGGTGAGTAGACAGAAGGCATCATGTGTGTCAGTGTCTTTCATCCTGCTTTCCATCGTCTGGAGGTCTGAGACATTTTTTTCTAGGATCAGGTCGATGGCATTGGACCCAAGAGGAACACCAAGGAGAGTGCTATTGGCTGGATCAATGGCTCGTGCTCCTGGTAAAACGGATCATCGGTCGATTGGTAGAAACTATTTCACACACACACACACACACACACACACACACACACACACACACACACACACACACACACACACACACACACACACACACATACACACACACAACACACACACACACACACACACACACACACACACACACACACACACACACACACACACACACACACACACACACACACACACACACACACACACACACACACACACAAATATATATATATATATATATATATATATATATATATATATATATATATATATATATATATGCAAAACAACCACTCTGAAAGAATAGAGAAATTCCAAGCGCTTTCGTGACTACTCACATTATCAAGGAACTATGAAAATAAAGCATCCAAGGAAGCTATATAAGGGGTCTGGCCAGCACCTCACTATCAGATCCCACAACGGTTAAACACCTGACGCGCGCCGACCCAACTTGGATAGGTCCTTTGCACAACTCACCCACAAACTATTCTACCCAAGAAAATTTAAAAATTATTATTTGTCCAGTGTATTATTAAATTCTTCCCAAATTCTATTAATTATAAATGGATCTAATTTATATAAACCAAAGGAAATATTCATATTTTTTTTATTGTCAAAACTGCTTTTTATGAAACAAGATTCAATTATATTCCTGTCGACCATGGACTTGCTTGATACTACTTTCTCAACTTTTTGAAAATCAATTGGATGGTTAAAATCTCTTACATGAATAAATAGAGCATTGGAATCTTGTCCAGTTCTAATGCTATATTTATGTTGTTTTAATCTAAGTTCGAGATTTTTACCAGTTTGACCGTAATAAACTTTATCGCAAATTTTACAAGGAATCTTATAGACACATCCGTCAGCATTTTGGGGGAAATTCTTTATCAAAAGTTTTTTTACTGTATCAAGATTTTTGAATACAACTTTAATATTAAAAGTCTTAAGAAGAGAAGGCATATCAACCAAGTTTTCATGGTAAGGGAGAACCAATATATTTTTAGTTGAATAAGGCAGGTTTGTAGATGAATGGTTCACAGAACCGACATGTTGATAAATTAGACACATGTGCAACTCTTGGGTATCTTTATTGAGGAAACCTTTCGCCACACAGTGGCTTCATCAGTCCATACATAGGAGAAACTTGAAGAACAGGAGGATAATGAGGTAATCAGTCCCTCAACCTTGAGTCGATGTGTTCAGTCCATCAATCTTGAGTAGAATACTCAAGATTGATGGACTGAACACATCGACTCAAGGTTGAGGGACTGATTACCTCATTATCCTCCTGTTCTTCAAGTTTCTCCTATGTATGGACTGATGAAGCCACTGTGTGGCGAAACGTTTCCTCAATAAAGATACCCAAGAGTTGCACATGTGCCTAATTTATGAATAAGGCAGGTTGTCCCTGGTTGCCTTATTCAACTAAAAATATGTTGGTTCTCCCTTACCATGAAAACTTGGTTGATATGCCTTCTCTTCTTAAGACTTTTAATATTAAAGTTGTATTCAAAAATCTTGATACAGTAAAAAAAACTTTTGATAAAGAATTCCCCCCAAAATGCTGATGGATGTGTCTATAAGATTCCTTGTAAAATTTGCGATAAAGTTTATTACGGTCAAACTGGTAAAAATCTCGAACTAAGATTAAAACAACATAAATATAGCATTAGAACTGGACAAGATTCCAATGCTCTATTTATTCATGTAAGATATTTTAACCATCCAATTGATTTTCAAAAAGTTGAGAAAGTAGTATCAAGAAAGTCCATGGTCGACAGGAATATAATTGAATCTTGTTTCATAAAAAGCAGTTTTGACAATAATATGAATATTTCCTTTGGTTTATATAAATTAGATCCATTTATAATTAATAGAATTTGGGAAGAATTTAATAATACACTGGACAAATAATAATTTTTAAATTTTCTTGGGTAGAATAGTTTGTGGGTGAGTTGTGCAAAGGACCTATCCAAGTTGGGTCGGCGCGCGTCAGTGTTTAACCGTTGTGGGATCTGATAGTGAGGTGCTGGCCAGACCCCTTATATAGCTTCCTTGGATGCTTTACTTTCATAGTTCCTTGATAATGTGAGTAGTCACGAAAGCGCTTGGAATTTCTCTATTCTTTCAGAGTGGTTGTTTGCATATATAATATATATATATATATATATATATATATATATATATATATATATATATATATATATATATATAATATATATATATATATATATATATATATAAATATATAATATATATATATATATATATATATATATATATATATATAATATATATAATATATATATATAGATATATATATAATATATATATATATATATATATATATATATAATATATATATATATATATATATATATATATATATAGTGATAGCTCTCTCTAATCTGGAGAGAGTGGTATCCCTGAAGGAATCTGTCTGGATTTCCTACCCATTTCTGCAACATTGCAAGCTCCTGATGATGTGTTGATTGCAACACGAAAAGCCTAGAACTATCATTCAACTACCCCTGTGGCTGTTTTGCATCTTGTAATCTTGAAACAACTCACCTCACTCACTGGCATGCCTACATAACTTCTAACTGTGTCTATCATTATAGAGCTTGATAAAGCTTACATCCGAACTTCCTCACATGTCTTGGAACTTCTTTCTCTTTAACTAAATGGATGGCAGACACACTAAGGGGGAGAGACCAGGAGGGGGGGGCAGCGCTGGGGAGTCAGCAGCTGACAGAGTGTGTCGAGTTAGCGTGAGTTGGGTGCAAGAAATCATTTGTTAGGGAGAGATACGGCAGGATAGGAGCGTGGGCGTGGAGGAATGACTTACCTTAGCGCGTGGGTGTCGAACCCGAGCACTTGGAGAGCAGCCAGTCGATCCATTCTCTGTTGGCGTCATGTTTCCAACGAAGGAAGCAGCAACTGCCTTCAAATTTTGTGTTTTTCCTCGACACACGACGATGGTTGATATAACAACACCAGAGAAGAATATCACTGCAGAAGGACTACTGGCCCACAAGGAATTAGACACATACAAAAACCTATGTATCATTATTTGAACCGGCAAGACTGGGAATTCAGATACATATGTAATACTTAGGTATGTTTATGAAGATACTCAGGTGTATATGATACAGGTACACAATACCGACAGACTGATAAGACACATGTGCAAGAGTGAGATATCTTTATTGCGAAACGCTTCGCCTACACAGTAGACTTCTTCAGTCGAGTACAGAGAGATGTCAAGACAGTGTAATCAGTCCATCACCCTCGAAGGTGGTCAATCCCTCAGCCTTGGAAAAGAGTTCTGCTCTGTAGTCAGGAACAATGTGAATCTGAAGCAACAGTGTGGAGACATACTGTCATAGGTAAGACGGAGAGAATCTTGACGACAGGAGAGACGGGACTCACTGGTAGAAATATGAAAGTATTCACTGAGAGGCAATGTAGAGCAACCTACTGGGTTGGTCCCTCTCAACTCCATCAGGCAACAAAAAAAGATTTATGGAAAATGACCTCTGTACCCGGAAGTGTCTGCCCGGGGAGGCGATATTACCGTGGAAGTTTAGTGTTGTCTTAGGAGAGTTTTCGGACTTACTTGCCATGGGTTCGAGTCCCCACTCCTTCTTTGATTTAATACAAAAATATATTTCAGCATGATACAATGTTTTTACAGAAATGGCTGATATTACAGTGCTTGTTGAAATCCCTCGTATTACCATTTTCGAGAGGGAGAGAGAGAGAGAGAGAGAGAGAGAGAGAGAGAGAGAAAGAGAGAGAGAGAGAAAGAGGTGTAATTTGTTGAATTAGTAAGATGCAAAATGAGATTTGTTGCCGGTTCTTTAGCTAGTGACATCGATTTTTTTTTTTTTGACATAGAGAGAGATTCGGAAGAAAAGTTACAGAAATTTGTGAATAAGTTTTGGACAGGGGTGTAAAAAAAAAAAAAGGTTAAGTTTTACTGAACAGAGAAAAAGAACGAGACGGTGAAATGAAGACGTCAAAAGACTGAAAGATTTTAGCTCTCACTCAAATGTATAAATATGGAAGAATTGAATATATTTAGATATTTAGAAATAGAAATATTAGAGAAAACTTTGAAATATGGAAGAATTAAATACATTTAGACACTTAGAAATAGAAACGTTAGAGTATAGGTCTATTAAATATGAGGTAAATAAGAGAACAGGTACCTGGGTACCTATTTACTGTGTGGTGAAGAACAGCAACAGGAGTGAAGAAACTCTTCCCTACATCTCAATTCAACTGGGAATGAACCCGAGTCTTCCTGAACTGCGAGAACCACTCCTGAACCTCGAGATATTTAGGAACCACGATTAAAACGCAATATGCATCAGGGATCTCTACCCCTTCTCATCCATCTCGAAATTCGTGCTTTCCCTACGGAATTTTTACCCTTTATTTTCTCCCTGTCTTTACTTTATATCCCCCAATAAAACTAACAAGATTACCAGAACTTCCAATATATTTCACAGGTTAAGTAATGTAATACGTCCAGCATAGCTTATTTAAAACCTACAAGTGTTCCTTCACAGCTGAATTACGTTAGAGGCTCCTCCCTTACTTTACATTTCCTGGTGTTTGTATGCATGAGCTCACTTAATACGCTGACAAGAGGTTTTTCTTGCTCCTGAGATAATACGGATTTGTGCCTCGCATTTACCGGTGTGTGGAAAAAAATATTGCTGGAAGAAAGCGCAAGGGAGAGACAGAGACAGAGATGTGGGGTAGAAAGAGACGGAAGGGCATAAAATGCTGTCCACAAAGATATGTAATGTGACTCTGTGGTGCCCTAGGCTGGCAGGTGTGTTAACTCAAACATTCTCCTTTGCTCCCTGCCCTAATTACAAAGTTCCCGATTCCTTCGTTCTAATTAACGTTCCAGCGTCTCTTTCAAGGATATGGTAATTATCACACCTGATTTAATTAAATGCGCCGGTGATGTGGTCGGAAGAGTGGTGAAGAGAGTGGGGGAAGGTGGAGACAGTGGTGGAGACTGTGGGAGACAGTGGTGGAGACAGTGGTGGAGACAGTGGTGGAGACAGTGGTGGAGACAGTGATGGAGACAGTGGTGGAGACAGTGGTGGAGACAGTGGTGGTAGCAATGATGGAGACAGTGGTGGAGACAGTGTGGAAGACAGTGCGGGAGATGTTTTGGAGGCAACAAAAGACAGTTGAATGTTAAGTAAAAGGACACAAGTGCAATTAATGTGACATTTTATTGTGGCAACGTTTCGCTCTCCAGGAGCTTTATCAAGCCATTTCGCTCCTGGAGAGCGAAACGTTGCCACAATAAAATGTCACATTAGTTGCACTTGTGTCCTTTTACTTTACATATTGTCGGTAATTCTACCAACATTATTACAGTTGAATGTTGCTACTCATGACTAATAACATTTTAAACGTGTAATTAGGGTGCCCATTAAAAAATGACCTCAAATATGTAAACATACTTGTAAATAACCCACACACTCGACGACGTTTCGCTCCTTCCTGGACACCAAAACATCGTCTTAATCTTCTTCTACAGAATGTGAGATGTGATGAACGGTTTTAAGAAGAAGAAAAACGACAAGTTGAAGATTGAGACACTTATGCAACATATGGGAATCTTTATTCAATAAACTTTTCGCCACACAGTGGCTTCATCAGTCCAATACAAAGCAGAAAGGTGTAAGGAGAGGAGGAGTTTAAGGTAATCAGTCCCTCAGCCTGGAGTCGATGTGTTCAGTCCATCAAACTTGTAGAATGTACAGCATAGGGCCGTAGCAGTGGCTTATATACTGTAGTCAGGTGAGGCGAAGCAGGAGGAGGCGGGGTCATAGTGGTACCATCCACTAGTCGAAGTAGGTCTTCGTTCAAAGGGATATTTGTAAGTTGTTGCAAGCCACGAAATTGCGAGTTGTTGCTACGACGATATTGCAAACTGTTGCAGCCACGGTGTTGTGAGTTCTTGCAGCCATGATTTTGTGAGTTGTTGCAGCCACGATATTGTGAGTACTTGCAGCCACGATATTGTGAGTTGTTGCAACCATGGTATTGTGAGCTGTTGCAACAACGGCATTGTGAGTTGTTGCAGCCACGGTATTGTGAGGTGTTGCAGCCACGATATTGTGACTATTATTAATATTCTGAAATACATATTATGATACTCTTACAGTGACATAATTTACTCTCTCTGGGATCTTCCAGCATCGAAAAACGAGGCCCTACAACTATTTTCAGCATCTAACAACGATTTCAAAGATCCAAGTGATTTAAGAACGACTTGCAGCAACTAAGAAAGGCTTCAGAAACCATATAAATGACTTCTAGCATCCAAGAACGACTTTCGGCGTCCAAAAACGACTTGCAGATTCAAGAACGACTTTCAGCATCCAGGAACTATTCTCAGCAGCCGAGAACGGCCTCCAGGAACCAAAAGTAATGAGAATAGATCGAAATTCACGAATTGGTGGACTAGAAGTCAGTCTTCAACGTAAGTCAAAGCACTGAAGATGAGATCATTTTTTTACGAGACTTAAAGTGACCCTTACGATGCACGCAGAGAAAGCGGCAAAGAGGCTATCTCTTCACGAGAGAAAGTAACTTTCCGCCGAAATGACCATTATGATGTACTGTATAAAAAGGAGAAGTTCGTTCGCCGTATTACCAGCAGGAGACGTGGGAATATTATTAAAATATATACTCCGTGAGAGGACAAGAATATTCTCTGTTGAAGAGCTAAAAGAGGTAGGCTGAGGACAGAAGTATGTGAGGGTAGCCGGAGTATGCTGAGAGATAGAGAGTCGTTCCTTTCTTTAAGCTCTCGGAGATGGAGATACATCATCTTCTAAAGTAGCTCTCAAAACTTAACAACTTACGTGGCATACATAAGTAAAAGAATATTTTTTTTTATATAAAACCAGGCCAAAAGAATCACTGTTTTAATAAAACTTTAATTTTTGTGTGGATAATCTGAATATACTTCGTTAATACAGGATTTGCAAGTGTACATATCCACTTGTTAAGCTGGCTGAGCTGAAGGGAAATTTTTTCTGTAGGGTGGATACAGTAGCAGTAATGAGGAAAAGACTCACGTTGAGAGCAAGCTTAAATCTGGACAACGTTTTGTTCTGTGTAGAGCTTTATAACGTCAGTAACTTGACAAAGCTCAACGTAGAGGGAAGCATGACATGATAAGGATCGAGACACAGTAAAACATGACTTGATGAAGCTCTACACAGTGTGAAACATGACTTTGTAAAGCTCCACACAGATACAAGACTACATAAAGCTCTATACAGAATGATGCCCTACATAGAGCCAAATATTCGCCAATTAAAAGCTTCCTTTGCTTTAATCACTAAAACACTTAATAATTAAGAAACTCTTCAGCTGATTAATAACTTTATTTCTTAATTATTTTTAAGTCCCTTATTATTATTAATACTATATTATTATTATTATTATTATTATTATTATTATTATTATTATTATTATTATTATTATTATTATTATTATTATTATTATTAAAGAATGTATACATTTATGTTGTAATTTTTTTTATATTCTCGAGTGAATGGTAAGACAAGCCTTTTTACTTGTAATGTCATGAAAATGGCTGAGATTACCATAAATTCTTTTAAGAGTTTATTGGTAAAGAAAACACGGTCTCATGCATGATGTCAGCCCCTGGTGATGCATGACAACGGAATGGAATTCGTGTGGTTATCTCTAAGTGACACACTCTTTCCTGGAACTACACTGTGACTTCTGGAACAACAGTGCTCTGAATTTATGAAGCCCCTAAAAACAGTGTGAAACATGACTTCTGGTAAAGCTCCACACTGCTACTAACTACATGAGCTCTGAACCAATGTGCCCTACATAAGCCAAGTGATTCGGACAAAACACTTCTCTGCTAATTCCTGGAACACACTGTCTTGAACACACTCTTCCTGGTAACCAACTGTTTTCCTGGAACCATTGTTTAATGTCCCTTTAGAATCAACACTCTACCTAATACATGTGTTAACCATTGTCTTGAATTATTGTTCTTAAACACTGTTTAACCATTATTGTTATATAACATTGTTTTTAACAAGAATGTGCTGAACAAATGTTGTATTTTCTGAACCACAGTGTCCTGGAAGACAACCTTTTTAACAACTTGTGCTTCTGGAAAACGGCTGGAACTACCATGTGTCTTAAGACACTATTTGGAAAACAAACACGTCCCCTTGGAACAGCCCTGTGTCCATGAACAGACGGCACTGGAAACATCTGTTCCGGGAAAGCACACTCTGTTCCTGGAACTACACTGTGCTCCTGAACTAACTACCTGCCTGCTCCTGGAACTACACTGTGCTCCTGGAACAAACACTGTGTTTCCTGGAACAACACTGTGCTCCGGGTAACAACACTGTGCTCCTGGAACAACACTGTGCTCCTGGATAAACACTCTGCTCCTGGAACAACACTCTGCTCCTGGAACAACACTGTGCTCCTGGAAAAACACTCTGCTCCTGGAACACACTGTGCTCCGGGAAACCCAACACTGTGCTCCTGGAACCACACTGTTGCTCCTGTAACAGCACTGTGCTCCTGGAACAACACTGTGCTCCTGGATAAACACTCTGCTCCTGGAACCACACTCTGCTCCTGGAACCACACTGTTGCTCCTGTAACAACACTGTGCTCCTGGAACAACACTGTGCTCCTGGATAAACACTATGCTCCTGGAACAACACTCTGCTCCTGGAAAACACTCTGCTTCCCTGGAACAACACTCTGCTCCTGGAACACCCCTCTGCTCCGGGAAACCCTACAATGTTGCTGGAAACCCAATACTGTGCTCCTGGAACAAACACTTGCTCCTGTAACCAACACTCTGCTCCTGGAACAACACTGTGCTCCTGGTAAAACACTGTGCTCCTGGAACCACACTGTTGCTCCTGGAACCAAACACTCTGCTCCTGGAACCACACTGCTGTCCTGGAACCACACTGTTGCTCCTGGAACAACACTCTGCTCCTGGAACAACACTGTGCTCCTGGAACCACACTGTGCTTCTGGAACCACACTGTGCTCCTGGAACAACACTGTGCTCCTGGAACAAATACTGTGCTCCGGGTAACAACACTTTGCTCCTGGAACCACACTCTGCTCCTGGAACAACACTGTGCTCCTGTAACAACACTGTGCTTCTGGAACCACACTGTTGCTCCTGGAACAACACTCTGCTCCTGGA
>NC_069408.1:45250440-45265440 GCF_026875155.1 Cherax quadricarinatus | reverse complement strand
CCAACTTCCCCCCCATCTTTCACCTCCCAATCACCACCCCAATTCCCATCCCCCTATCACTACCCCTTTTAATCCCTTTCACCCCCAAACTTCACCCCCAACTTTCACCCTCCCAACCACCATCCCCAACCACCAATCCCCATCCTTTCCATATCCCCAACACCTCCCATTTCCCACTTCCCCAATTCACACCCCCAACTTTACTTCCCCAATTTTCCCCATCCCAATTAATATCCCTTCACCATCCTTTTACCCCAAAATTCCCAACCCCTTTCCTCCCCAATTTCCCCATCCCAAAACCACCCAAACACTTTCCCCAACTCACCCCCAACTTCCACCCCAACTTTCACCATCCCCAACTTCAAACCATCCCCAATTTTTCACCATCCCCCAACTTCACCACCCCCCAACTTCACCTACCCCCTTTTCCCCCCAATTTTCCCATCCCACTTTCACCATCCCCAACCCTTTCACATCCCCAACTTTCACCATCCCCAACTTTCCCATCCCCAACTTTCACCATTCCCCCAAACTTTCACTATCCCCAATTTTCACCACCCCAACTTTCACATCCCCAACTTCACCATCCCAACTTTCTCTATCCCCAACTTTCACCATCCCCAACTTTCACCATCCCCAATTTTAAACTATCCCCAATTTTCACCATCCAATTTTCACTATCCCCACTTTCACCATCCCAACTTTCTCTATCCCCAATTTCCCACCATCCCCAACTTTCACCATCCCCAACTTTCATATCCCCAACTTTCACCTCCCCAACTTCTTCCCCAACTTTCACAAACCCCCCTTTCACCATCCCAACTTTACTATCCCCAACTTTCACCATCCCAGCTTTCACCATCCCAACTTTCACCATCCCAACTTTCACTATCCCCAACTTTCACTATCCCCAATTTTCACTATCCCTAACTTTTCACCATCCAACTTTCACTATCCCCAACTTTCACCATCCCAACTTTCGCCATCCCCAACTTTCACCATCCCCAAACCCTTTCACCATCCCCACTTTCACTATCCCCAATTTTCACCACCCCCAACTTTCACTATCCCCAACTTTCACCATCCCAACTTTCACCATCCCCAACTTTCACTACCCCCAAAACTTTCACTATCCCCAACTTTCCTACCCCAACTTTCCCATCTCCAAAAGGGATGTATGTACAAGTGATTATTATAATTTGTTTAATTGATCAATTTACTTTCAATAATATTCCTCTAGAGCAGGGGTTCCCAAACTTTTTAAAGCTTGTTACCCAATTTAACATCCACATAAAGCATTTTACCCCTTTCACAAAATGTTGTTATTTATTGATATATATGGCTAAACTGAACGTATACAGCCTCGCATACTCTGCTAATCCTACCCAAAACCCATTGAAAACGTAAGAACCACACATACATTATATATAAAATTAATAATAGCTACAAATTCACAGTAACAGTGGGTAAATACTAACTATATCCCAGGCAGTACACATACATACCAGTTATTCTACCTCGGCTGATGCTCACAGATAAACCAGTTTTAAATAGAGCAGCCTCAGGAAGTGAGTGACGCGTACGGGACAGGCGATCTGGGCTATTTGAGTGACTTTGTCCTGAAGCATACTTGTCAAAATACTTTTGGGTTTCACACACTTAGCTATATATTTCTTCTTTTCTAATACCGTTATATGTTTTGATTGTTTATTGTTATTTGGTTTCTTTATTTAACTTACTATAAATAGGTTTATTTTTACAACTTTATATACTAAGACAAAGTTAACAATAATCCTCATACCGGGTACCGCATTGTTTTTTGATTTTCAGAATTCATAATTTTTTTTCTGTCACCCCTCCATTACCCCCCAAAAATGGTTAATTACCCCCAGGGGTAATTTAACCCCAGGGGTAAATTTCCCCCCCAGTTTGGGAACCACGCTCTAAAACGAACTTAATAAATTTATAAAATTTTAATTTCTCTATTAGTAGCCTACCATTGATCCCTGAACACTATTGAATCATAATGAATTCTAATGGATAATGGACCAGGATCTGACTACTTGTTACGAAAACCCAGTAACAGCTGGATGCTAGAAGGCAGTCCTTTCTAGTATTCACTGGAGATCTCTAAACTTTTAGAATCGCGTTTTTTTTGTAACAAAATGGGGGCCTGTCCGGGAATGTCCTTGATCCAAGTGTTGGAGAATTGTCCAGTTTGACATACTAGAACTATGATCAAACACTTTAGATTTTCCTAATCTAAAGACTTTGAGTTTAGTCTTGTACAACATACCGGGTGGATGTATGTACCTGACTGAGTCTCTTGATCCAAGGAGATGGAAATACTGTTAATGAGTTCTAACTCTAAGTATCCAACACTAAAATTCCTTAGGATTATGTTTCCCATAATCACTCTCTCGTAGTACAATTATTTCTGTATTATGCCATATGAAACAGTTAATTGATACTCTGACTTTGTCTGATTAATTTCCCATTAAAACTCAGACGTTTGGCAATAGCCAAGTATCTCGTGTGACGTATAACGGGAAATTTACACCACAGAAACTGTCAGAGCGTTAATTGTTTCCTCTCATACAGAAGTTGATTATGATCAGATTCAGAAAGCCTATTCACAATTGGGAAGCATGACTTTTTTGATTACTTAGAAGAGAAGCAACTACCGCAGAAGTGACTGAGCCTAGTGTAGCTAGTTCTCGCTCACGCTTTCCCTCACTGACAAAATAGTACAAGTATAGCTTTTAGTATGACTCACCACTACTATGCAGTGTATGCAAACACCTGTATCTCCTTATCCAGCCCAGATCTAACTCTCTAGAGACGGCTGGACGAGGTGCCCGACTTAAGGAACGTCCAGACCACGTAGTTCCTTACTCCTAAATTACCCACTGGTCCTATCTCTCGGGAACATTTTGAGAGGTTTGAACGCCTCATTATTTTCAAATGCACAAATAAGGCACAGAGGAAATTGAACGAAGAAGATTTCCAGAGAGAAAATATTCGTCTTGGAAGGCAACAAACTGATAGATCACAGGACACATTTAATGTGCAGAAAGCTGCATCCATGGTTCCCAATTTTTTGAGTGACTTAGATACCTATTTTGATGGTTTGGAACCAGCACGTGCTATGAACTGGCCACGAAAAGCACTGGCTACCTTGTTGCACACAGCTTTGACAGAAGAGCTCAAACTTGTACTGCTACCTTACCATTTGCCAAGTACATTAGTTATGACGCTGTCAAACAAACTATTCTAGAGATATATCACTTTTCCTGTAATTATCAAAGAGCATTTCGTACGTTACAACGACGACAAGATCCAAACTTGTGTAAGTTTGCTGTGAGAAAAAAATTACATTTGAGAGAGGTCTAGACGCTAATGTACCAACTACGAGCCTTGTTCAGTTGTTACACACGAAGAGTTTAACAAACTGTATGTCTCCTGACATACAAGAATATCTGATCATCATACACCTCGGATATTCTGGAAACTGCAGCATTAGCGACAATTACAAGTTTCTCACAAACTTGTACGTACTAAAAAACAGAGAAACAAGGTAACTAAAGATTGTCCTAGAAGTTGGCAACCTAAATCAGCTGCTCAGTGCCGGCCTGATGTACCTGCTACTGTAACTTCTCGTACCTTTACCAGGAAAACTCACAATCCTGAATCTGTCTCTGTGGTTAGACAGAAATCTGATATCGAGAAGAAGAAAGTTAAATGTACCTATTGTAACAGAAAAGGACATGCTAGAGAGTATTGCTATAAGTTCGAAAGAGATACGAGAAGCAGGGCGGCTGGAGCCCCCACTCAAGTCGAGCAACAAAGGCACCAAAATCCTAGTAATACCTCTGATCCTACTGTTTTAGATAACATTACTCAGAACAGATGACTAGCGTCAGAGAGTGTATCTGACGAAAAGATTCGTTCAGCGATGAGTCCTTACTTTTCGAGAGGTAAAGTAGGATTTGACGAATCACATCTAACTGAGATAATTACTTTCAGAGACACTGGCAGTTATCTCACGTTATTAAGAGAAGATGTACTACCCATAACTGATACCTATTGCAAGATAGATGTATTGTTAGAAGCCTATGGTGGGGCTGTTATAAAAGTACCTCTGCACAAAGTTTACATTGAAACAAGCTATTAACGGTTATATTTCAGTGGTATATCCAGTGTTGTATTTCCCAACGGGTCAGTGGACTTGTTGATAGGGAACAATATCCTTCATGCTGGATATGTAAAGAACCACTGTGTTGATAATAAACACGGGATGATAATTATGCCATTGAAGCTGTTAGAGAGAAGCCTATTTATTTCCTCTCAGCGCAATTACTAGAGCTATGTCAAAGATTCAACACCATCCTTGTCTCCTGTTGAGTTGTGGATGACAATGATTTGGGCTTGAATATGTTGTTTAGTGACGCTCTGCGCCCAGGACCCATTAACACCAACCCCCCGTGTCATCAAGTTAGTCAGGACCACACTGACGATAAATTTCTAACTCATGAAAATTTTTAATAAAGGGAAACAGTTAGTTGATCAGTCACTGGAAAGACTGAGAGATATAGCAGTTACTGAGAGTGAAGCAAAGGATCTCGATAATTGTTACTATTTTTAGTAAGGGTGTGTACTGATGAGAAAAATACATGTAAGTTGTCAGCTGATAGTGTTTCCACCCCCGCCCAATCCTCGAGTGTTACCAGTTACATTTCGTGAACAAGCCATTGATTTTGCTCACAATAGTCCCATTGGAGGACTTTTGGGGTGCCCAAGAAGACACTCGGTAAACTCAAAACATTTTATTTGGGCCAAAGATAAAGGGAAACAAGCTGTCATGTGCGACGTTGCCTCGGTGTCAAGTGACAGGCAAGCCAGCACACACCCTCCACCTACACCTCTCCCTATGTTCACTAGTAGCAAAGTTCGTTCATCGGACCTAGTGATTGTCAGATTTGTTCAAAAGGTTGAAGCATCTGCTTTCCTTGTTCTTGTGAAGAGTTCTAAATTCAATCTTCCCTTCATTTTACATATAGATGCGATTGTTATGCAGTGGTGATGTGCTGCTCCAAACCCGTCAACTCCACGACATTCTCCACCCTATATGTTACTATTCACAAGCTCAAACGACACCAAAAAAATATGCCACTTTTGAGAAAGAGGCTTAGTTTCTGTGGTGTCCTTTGAACATTTGACGTTTTATTTGGCATTTCCCCCTTTTTAAAATTAACGTGATTTTAATCCCCCAAATACCTTTTGTTACTTGCTATGTCAAATTCAGTAAAGTAACTTAATCCCTCCAGCCCATATTAACTATATATACTCATGTCTAATTTTATTATTTATATATTCACATATTAATAGTGTGAGGAGGGGGACAGAAGAAATGTTGAGTGGGTAGTGTTGTGTGGGCGATGTACTGCATGACGGAACACTGTCCTGCCGCAGACTTCCCCCTTCACTCCACACCTTAAGCTGTTTCATACTCAGATGTCCATACTGCCTCGCATTCCACAACCACTACTTTAAAAGTGTGCTGTCTCCTTTTATAGCACAAGAAATATTAGCTTGTCTACCTATCCTGTCTCTACACTGAAATACTAACCAGATATGCAGAGATACGATACTGTGTACTGCCCTGGTCTAGGGCATAACTTATAGTGAAACACTGTTAAATTAAAAGAAGTGCTGGCACAAAGTGACTCTGATTAATTTTATATTAATTTGTATTGATATGAGTAATCATTTAAAAATGTAAAGCAATAATGCAACTCCTATGCGACCGTTTGTCGTGTTGGGGGGGTTTGCAACCCCCAATGGTTTCAATGATTATTATGTCATTACATGTATATTACCTTTTCATATATTTATATATTTTATTTGCGATAATACTAAATCGTAAATTATGACTTTATATTATTTTTTACTTAGTTTTTGTTTTTAGTAGGAGTAACAATTATTGCTCAGTTCAAGTCTTGATTGCCTAACTACTGCAAATATCGCTCTTTTCTCGTTACTCTGCCGCTTCTTTGCAAAGGGACGACCCCGGAGCTATCACGTGATCGGGGGGGGGTTCCTCACCTCGCCTGAAGTATTCAGTTGGCTAGACTCTTTGTGTTTACAGATTTTTGTCTCAATATTCTTGTTAGTTCTGTAGAACTTTTGTTCACAGAACATGTATAGACTTAGTGATTTTCGCGTTGTACTGAGTTGTGTGTCCCCATAGACACTCGAGTAACTCAGTCCTGAGCTGTAGCTTCTGACCTAATTTTGTACTGGTATCTGTGTATTATCACAGTCGGGGGGGTTTTCTTATGCTGAACTTAATTCAGTATATAGGGGTTTTGTGACTTTTGTAGAGGATTTGCTGATGGTCCCTACTTGTGTCGTTATATTATCTCCTTGTTCCTGATTCTGTGTCCCCAGTTGCTTGTTATATTGCTATTGGGCTAGCATTTTTTATTGTTCAAGCAGACTTTCTGATTGCCAGTTGTCAAAGAACTTATTTATTTGAGGACTTTATCAGTCACTTGTTTAAGTCTAGTCGAGTCTTGAGATATAGCGAACTCTTAGACACTTACACACATACACATTTCTTGTACATATTGTAATACTTATTAAATGTTAATGTACCCGACGTATTAAAAATTTTAAAGTGATATGTGCTTTCAGCACAATAATATTTTACTCGAGAGAATTAGTTATTTTAATTACTGTGATTAATTTAATTAATTGATATCGCCTAACAACTTAAACTAAAAAATTTATTAAATTTTAAATTCTCTAGTTAGTAGCCTACCAGTTGTTATCCTGAAGCACTATTGAATAATACTGAATTTTAATGGATAATTGGACAAGGATACTGACTACTTGTTATGAAAACCCAGTAACAGGCTGGATGCTAGAAGGGCAGTACTTCTATATTACCCGGAGATCTCTAAGCTTTTGAATCCGTTTTTTGTAACCCCAATTCCACCTTCCCCTACTTTCACCATCCCCAACTTTCACCATCCCCAACTTTCACCATCCCCAATTTTCACCATCCCCAACTTTCACCACCAACAACTTTCACCATCCCCAACTTTCACTATCCCCAACTTTCACTATCCTTAACTTTCACTATTCCCAACTTTCACCCTCCTCAACTTTCACCATCCCCCAACTTCACCCTCCCAACTTTCACTATCCCCAACTTTCACCATCCCCAATTTTCACCATCCCCAATTTTCACCATCCTAACTTTCACTATCCCCAACTTTCACCATCCCAAACTTTCTCTATCCCCAACTTTCACCATCTCCAACGTTCACCATCCCCAAGTTTCACTATCCTCAACTTTCACTATTCCCAACTTTCACCGTTAGCGAGGCAACGCTATGTTAGCGAGGTAACGCTACGTTAGCGAGGCAACGCTAATATAGCGAGGTAACGCTACGTTAGCGAGAAAACGCTATGTTAGCGAGGTAACGCTACGTTAGCAAGACAACGCTACGTTAGCGAGGCAACGCTATGTTAGCGAGTAACACTTCGTTAGAGAGGTAATGCTACGTTAGCGAGGCAACGCTACGTTAGCGAGGCAACGCTACGTTAGCGAGGTAACACTTCGTTAGCGAGGCAACGCTACGTTAGCGAGACAACGCTATGTTAGCGAGTAACCTACGTTAGCGGAGGCAACGCTACGTAGCGAGGCAACGCTACGTTACGAGGCAACCACGTTAGCAGGTAACGCTACGTTAAAAGAGGTAACACTTCGTTAGCGAGGCAGAGCTACGTTAGCGAGACAACGCTACGATAGCGAGGTAACGCTACGTTAGCGAGGAAACGCTACGTTAGCGAGGTAATACTTCGTTAGCGAGGCAATACTACGTTAGCGAGGCAACGCTACGTTAGCGAGGTAACGCTACGTTAGCAAGGTAACGCTACGTTAGCGAGCAACGCTACGTTAGCGAGCAACGCAAATACCGAGGGTTTTAAGATGGCTAAGTACTAATCATATCCCTCATCTACCCTCCTCTCTCTTTATTTTACATCCTTTCATTCCCTTACTACTTCGTAATTTCCTCCACTTTTTCTCCCTCCTTCTTCCTCCTTGTCCCCATTCCCTTTCTACCTTTCTTTCTTCCCTTCCCAAGTCACGGTATAATCACCCTCATATATTAGGGCCGGTGTTGACGGTTCTTCGTAAGCGATTTTGTTTATTCCAAATTACCGTGTACACGGGTCTATTAGTATGCAAATGAGTCTAGTAAATGTTGAATGTAGGGATGGAAGGGGCGATGGAGCAGCGGGGGGTGAAAGTAGGGTAGGATGAGGTAGATTGCAAGTTAGTATTCTGGGTGGAGAGTGACAAGGGAGGTTAGGTCGAAAGGGCAGACTAAGCTTAAATAGTGTTAGAGGTAGCAGAGGGAGTGTTGAAGAGACAGGACCGGAGCTGTAAATCCCTCCCCGGAAAACCACCTCGGTTAGCGAACACATACACAGATACCACAGACACAGAAACAGACCCGACAGCCACAACAACCACACACCACACACACAAACCCCACACACACACACAAAACACACACACACACACACACACACACACCCACACACACACCACACACACACAGTTTAGACTCAGAAGTCTCCCGTTTGCAATGATGTGAATTTAAAGGAGAAATTAAATCAGATTAGGACCAGGCAGGACTTCAAAGAGACCTGGACAGACTGGACACCTGGTCCAGCAAATGGCTTCTGAATTAAACCTGCCAAATGCAAAGTCATGAAGATAGGGAAGGGGACGGGAAGACCACAACAGAGTATAGGCTAGGTGGCCAAAAACTGCCCAAAACCCCACTCAAGGAGAAAGATCTTGTCATATAAAATACTGCGTGGAATAGATAAGGTACAAAGGAAGGAGTTCCAGGGGGGTGACACAGAAACAAGAGGCCACATGGAAGTTGAGACACAATGAGTCGGAATATTGGAAATTTTCTTCAGTCTAGAGTTTCAGGCGGGAATAACCTAAAAATGACGTAGTGAGGCAGAACCATACACCCGTTTTAAGACGAGGTTTGATAAAGCTCATGGAGCGGAAGGGAGGGCCAGTAGCAACGTGAAAGAGGCGGGCCCGGGCTAAACTCACCCCTCCAAACCCCAAATAGGTGGGGTACAAATAGGTGAGTAACACACACACTCACCACACACACCACACACACACACATACACGCACACACACAACTAACACACACACACACAGGATAACAGGGAAGGCACTACAATGATCAGGGAATACTTGTCAGGGAAAACAGCAGCGAGTCATGGTACGTGGCGAGGTGTCAGGTGGCACCTTGCCAGCGGGTCCCCCAGGGGTCGTCCTAGGACCAGTGTGTTCTGCTATTTGTGAACGACATGACGGAAGGAATAGACTCTGAGGTGTCCCTGTTTGCAGATGACTGAAGCTATGAGAAGAATTCACTCGATCGAAGACCAGCAAACTACAAAGGGATCTGGACAGGGTGCAGACCTGGTCAGCATTGGCTCCTGGAGTTCAAACCCACCAAATGCAAAGTCCAGAAGATTGGGAGGGCAAAGCCGCAGACGAGTACAGTAGGGGCCAGAGAACTACAAACCTCACTCAAGGAAAAAGATCTTTGGGTGTATAACACCAGGCACTCTCCCGAGCGCACATCAACCAATAAAATGCTGCATATGGCGGTAGCAACCTCAGAACAGCATTCCCCACCTTTAATAAGATCTTCAGACCCTGTACACGTGTACGTTAGGCCATTTTTGGGTATGCGCAAATTTGAACCCACACCCACCAAGCACGTAAAGAACTAGGAAAGGTTTCTAAGGTTTGCAACAAGACTAGTCCCCGACTAAGAGGTATGTTCTACGAGGAGAGGTTAAGGAAATCAACCTGGCGACACTGGAGGACAGGAGAGTAGGGGAACAGATAACGACATATAAAATACTACGTGGAATAGACAAGGTGGCGAGACAAATGTTCCAGAGAGGGGCACAGAAACAAGTGGTCACACTTGGAAGTTGAAGGCTCAGATGAGTAGGGATGTTAGGAAGTATTTTTCATTCATAGAGTGGTCAGGAAGGAAAAATCTGCAGTGATGTGTGAGGCAGACCATCAAGTTTAAGTGAGGAATAAATCATGGAGCAGAGAGGAGAGAGGACCTAGTACGTTCAGTGAAGTGGCGGGGCCAGAGCTTAGTCACGACCCTTGCAACTACAATTAAGGTTAAAGTACAAAGGTGAGACACACACACACACACACACCACACACACCCACACCACACACACACACACCACACCACACACACAACACACACTCCCCAAAACCCCAACACCACACACCAAACCCACACCCACCCCCCCCACCCCACACACCCCCACACACACCTCCCCCCCCAACCACCACACCCCCCACACCCCCCCCCCACACCAAAACACCCCCCACCACACACCCCACCCCACCCACCACCCCACCACTCCCACACCCCACCACCCACCACCAACCCCCCCCCACACCACAACCACACACACCACCACCCCCCACACACCAACTACAACCAAAAAACCCAAAACCGCCCAAAAAATCACAACAAACCACACACACACTTCCACCACAACCACCACAAAAACAACAACACCACACACACCACACACCCACACCACAACACACACCCACAAACAACAAACCACACCCACACACCATCAACACAAACCCCCACCACCCCACCCCCACCCCCCCCCCCCCCCCCCCCCCCCCCCCCCCCCCCCCCCCCCCACCAAAAACCCCCCCCCCCCCCCACCCCCCCACCCCACCCCCCCCCCCCCCCTCCCCCCCCCCCCCCCCAAACCCCCAAAAACCCCCCCCCCCCCACCCCCCCCCCCCCCCCCCACCCCCCAACCCCCCCCCCCCCCACCCACCCCCCACCCCCCCCCCCCCCACCACCCCCCCCCCCCCCCCACCCCCCCCCCCCCCCCCCCCCCACCCCCCCCCCCCACACCACCCCCCCCCCCCCCCCCCCCCCCCACACCCCCACCCCCCCACCACACCAACACCCCCCCCCCCCCCCCCCCCCCAACCCCAAAACCACACCCACCCACCCCCCCCCACCACCCCCCCACCACCCCACCACCCCCACACCCCCCCCCCCCCCCCACCCCCCCCCCCACCCCCCCCCAACCCCCCACCACACACCCCCACCCCCACACAACCCCCCCCCACACCCCCACAAAAACCCCCCCACCCCACACCACCACCCCCCCCCCCAAACCCCCACCCACCCCAACCCCCCCCCCACCCCCCCCCCCCCCCCCCCCCCCCACCCCCCCCACCCACCCCCCCCCCCCCAACCCCCCCAAAAACCCCCCAACCACCACACCACCCCCCACCCCCCCCAACCCCCCCCCCCCCCACCACACCCCCCCCCACCCCCCCCCCCCCCACCACCCCACCACCCCACACCCCCCCCACCCCACACCACCAACCCACCCCCACCCCCCCCCCCCCACCACCCCACCACCCCACCCCCCCAAAACCCCCACCCCCACACACCACACACCCACCCACCCCCCCACCCCCACAACCAACAAACCCCACACCACACCCACACCAACCCACCCCAAACAAATCAACACCCACACAACCCACCCACACCCACACACCCACCCCCAACACCAAACACACAAAACACACACACACACCCCCCACACCACAACACAAACACAACACCCACAACCAAACCACACACCCACCCACCCACCCCACCCACAACACCAAACCCAAACCACACCAACACAAAAACCCCAACACAACACACCACCACACACACACACACACCACACCAAAACAAAAACAACAAAAACAACCAAACCCACACCCCCCCACACCCACCAACCCCACACCCCCCCCAAAACCCCCACACCCCCACCCCCCCACCCCCCCCCCACAACCCCACCCCCCCCACACCCCCCACCCCCCCCCACCACCCCAACCCCCCCACAACACACCCCCCCCCCCCCCACACCCCACAACCCCACACCCCAACCCCCACACCCACCCACCCCCCCCAACCCCTAAAAACCCCAAAACCCCCACCCCCTTTTCCCCCCCCCCCACACCCCACACCCCCCCACCCCACACGGTTTACCCCCTCCCCGGTCCCCCGTCTCCCACATCCCCTAATTCCTCCACTTCCCTCCACGTTCCCCTTCTTTCACATCCCTCACCTGCCCTCACACTGTTTTCCCCCTTTCCCCCCCCCTTCCACATCCCCACATTTCCCCCCCATTCCCTACATGTTCCCCTCTTTCACTATCCCCCCACATGCCCCTCACCTGTTTCCCCTCCCCTCTTCCTTCCCCCAATCCTCCCCCGGGCTCTCCCACTTCCCCCACTGTTTCCCTTTTCTCTCTCACTTCCCTCATTTCCCCCTACCTTTTCTCTCTCTCCTCACTTCCCTCACAGCCCCCCCACCGTTCCTCTCTCTCTTCTTCCTCTATCCCTCAATGTTCCTCTCTCTCCCCCCCCCTCAATCCCCCCACACGCCCTCCCTTCCCTCCCTTTCCTTCCTCCCTCTCACCCGTCCCTCACACTGTTCCTCTCTCTCTCTCACTATCCCTCACACTGCCCCTCACACTGTTCCTCTCTCTCTCTCACTATCCCTCACACTGCCCCTCACACTGTTCCTCTCTCTCTCTCTCTCACTATCCCTCACACTGTTCCTCTCTCTCTCACTATCCCTCACACTGCCCCTCACACTGTCCCTCACACTGTTCCTCTCTCTCTCTCTCTCACTATCCCTCACACTGTTCCTCTCTCTCTCACTATCCCTCACACTGCCCCTCACACTGCCCCTCACACTGTCCCTCACGCTACCCACCAGTCATAATTCTCCATGAAGAGAACCTCCCATTGTGAAAATATAAAACACGACACAAACACAGGACGTCATTACCTGCATGAAAGGAAGGGAAAAATAAAACAAGAGTTTTATCCAAACTAAAACGCATAATAACCTACGAACTGCGCTTTAATACTTGTTTAATATACCCATCTAGAGCATATTTTCATTACGTCTCGTTGTACACTAGAGAGCCCAACAGATATAGTAAAAAAATCACTTGCTATTAGTGGCACTTTTAAGACTAGGTGTCCAATCAGACTGTCGGGTCATGCAGCATGTGCAATCAGCGTATGAAGCAGATTCTCACATTAGCATCGGATTTTAAATCCATTAAGTTTTGGATTTCACATATGGACTCCTGATTTTCTTATTTTCATTATTAAAATCATTTGTCTTTATGTTCATATAATTTACGTGCAAGATGCGACAGTGTCTGTACTGTTTACGTGCAAGATGCGACAGTGTCTGTACTGTTTACGTGCATGATGCGACAGTGTCTGTACTGTTTACGTGCAAGATGCGACAGTGTCTGTACTGTTTACGTGCAAGATGCGACAGTGTCTGTACTGTTTACGTGCAAGATACGACAGTGTCTGTATTATTTACGTGCAAGATGCGACATCCACCCATGTAACAATCTTCCATCCGTCCATTCATCAAACAATACAGTCATCCATCAGTGAAAGAGAGGAGGACGCGTCGGAGCGCCCATACCCTCAACCTAACATCTGACGACAGACATAAAACTCACGGCTCCCCATGATCGTCATGGCACTCGTGGGGGAGGTGGAGCTTAAGGGTCACTCATGCGTGCAGCAAATAGCGAGATAAGTCCAATTAATTTATTTTTTTTAGCTCTCTTAACAACACTTCGCTTCGACAATTAGTCACATGTCTCATTCCCACGACACGTAAACATGGCATGAGTGGAATGCACCGTGATTAGGCTGTTGCAATCCACCTTGACATATACACGCATTCGACAAAAACACAAAAAAAATATTCCAAATAAATACGATAAAAATTCGGTGTAAATTTGCGACCAAAAAATTAAATATTTGCAATTGAAATGAGTACAGTACTAATGCACTGCACTGAGAGCAGATATATTTGTTTATGTAAATGCGTTCACGAAACACCTATTTAAAAAAAAAGAATATTTGGCATATGTTTTCATTAAAAAAGTTTGATGCTACAGCACTGTGTACTGCTCACTTCAGTATGTTAATTACAAAGTAGAAATCTAGCAAGGTTTCCACCCTGACACATTCGATCATGGAGGACTGCGACTCGTCCGAGGTGGCGAAATGTATCAGCCTGAGCTGGGAGATTTCAGTAGTGTCAGTCTGAGCTGGGAGACTTCAGGAGTGTCAATCTGAGCTGGGAGACTTCAGTAATGTCAGTCTGAGCTGAGAGACTTCAGCAGTGTCAGTCTGAGCTGAGAGACTTCAGTAGTGTCAGTCTCAGCTGAGAGAGTCTCAAAACTCCAGACCGTCGCGTTAGCCACTGGACCAGCTAGCCACAATAAGATTCGTCCAACTAGGTATATTTCTACACCATAGGTGTAGAAATGGTATAGAAATATACCTATTGTGTAGAAATATACCTAGTTGGACGAATCTTATTGTGGCTAGCTGGTCCAGTGGCTAACGCGACGGTCTGGAGTTTTGAGACTCTCTGACCGCGGGTTCAATCCCGCCCGTGGTATGGTCAGCTGAGAGACTTCAGAAGTGTCAGTCTGAGCTGGGAGACTTTAGCAGTGTCAGTCTGAGCTGGGAGACTTCAGCAGTGTCAGTCTGAGCTGGGAGACTTCAGCAGTGTCAGTCTGAGCTGGGAGACTTCAGCAGTGTCAGTCTGAACTGGAAGACTTCAGCAGTGTCAGTCTGAGCTGGGAGACTTCAGCAGTGTCAGTCTGAGCTGGGAGACTTCAGCAGTGTCAGTCTGAACTGGAAGACTTCAGCAGTGTCAGTCTGAGCTGAGAGACTTCAGCAGTGTCAGTCTGAGCTGAGAGACTTCAGCAGTGTCAGTCTGAGCTGAGAGACTTCAGCAGTGTCAGTCTGAGCTG
>NC_069408.1:45235440-45247940 GCF_026875155.1 Cherax quadricarinatus | reverse complement strand
ATATACACACCTTTCGCTGTGTATATACATCGAGAGATATACACATCCTTTGGGAAAAAAAAAAACTACCCTGTCAGACATACACCTCTCTCTGCAAATATTTAGTAACTCAAGCGTCAATATAGTAACCTTGTTGATGTCTCTTCTAAGTCTCTATATATCTAAATATGTCTATGTTATGTCTGGTCCTTCTTGTGGCGTTGATGTGGTGACTTTAAACTGATTCAAAAACAAAAAAATTAATGTAAAAAATTTTTACTCAAAGCAAAATATTTTAGAAACTTAGACTATATTTCACGTCTACATTTTTCGTGAAAATAATAATAATAATATAAAAATAATAATAATAATAATAATAAATAAAATAATAATAATAATAATAATAATAATAATAATTATTATTATTATTATTATTATTATTATTATTATTATTATTATTATTATTATATTATTATTATTATTATTATTATTATTATTATAATTATTATGAATATTTGTTGTTTCGACAAATATCTCGATATATATATTTCCTGCTAAAATTGCTTGGTTCTGTCGACCGCTACAGTGATTTCTTTACTGCAGCAGTGACTGGGATTCTCTGAAGTCAACGGAACGTCTCTCGGTGACTTCAGAGCGTTCACCAGCGTCATGGCGACGCCGGAGCGTTTGCCAGCGAGCAGGAGGAGGGAGGGAATCCGGAGGAAAGACAATGCCAGGATCTTGGAGAGATTCCTCGGTGTCGTCTCTCGTGTTGAGGTCATTCAACTTACCGTGTGGTTGGCCTATTCTTCTTCCGGTTGGCCTATTCTCCTTCCGGTTGGCCTATTCTCCTTCCGATTGGCCTATTCTTTTTCCCGGGTTTGGCCTATTCTCCTTCCGGTTGGGCCTATTCTCCTTCCGATTGGCCTATTCTTCTTCCGGTTGGCCTATTCTCCTTCCGGTTGGCTTATTCTTCTTCCGGTTGGCCTATTCTTCTTCCGGTTGGCCTATTCTCCTTCCGGTTGGCCTATTCTCCTTCCGGTTGGCCTATTCTTCTTCCGGTTGGCCTATTCTCCTTCCGGTTGGCCTATTCTCCTTCCGATTGGCCTATTCTTCTTCCGGTTGGCCTATTCTCCTTCCGGTTGGCCTATTCTCCTTCCGATTGGCCTATTCTTCTTCCGGTTGGCCTATTCTCCTTCCGGTTGGCCTATTCTTCTTCCGGTTGGCCTATTCTCCTTCCGGTTGGCATATTCTCCTTCCGGTTTACCTGTTCTCTTTCCATTTGGCTTATTAGCGTCCGACTGCATCCCATACTTCCCATACCCCTTACAGGTTTAGCGTTTGATCATGAAGATGATAATAATGAAGATAATAATAATAGCTTGATGATTTATATTAATAATAATAATAATAATAATAATAATAATAATATAATAATAATAATAATAAATGAATACAGCTGTAAGAGAGTGCCAGCCAGAGTGCCAGCCAGAGTGCCTGACGGAGTGCCTGACGGAGTGCCAGGAGACACACGGGAGACATAGCCCTTTATTGACACTTAAAACGCATCCATGGGCGAAATTGCCATATATTAAGGTGTATGCACCAGCCTTGATGACACTAGTGAGATCATCACCAGCTGAGAGGTGTTCTGTGTTGAGATGTGAAGAGAAAACACAGATAATGAGCCCAGCTCAAAGACATCATCTGGCACTCCACTAACAAGACCTGCCACCTCCCACCTTGACGCACATGTATATGCAAATGAGATGCTTAATGATCCATAATATAACCAGAGGTCGTGATATATATATATATATATATAAAATATATATATATATATATATATATATATATATATATATATAATATGAAGAATAATTGGTCTGTATATTTCGATCCTTTTCTTGGGTCCTCTTCAGCAGATGAAAAGGATCCCAGAAGAGGATCGAAATATACATACTAATTAATCTTCTGTGTTGCTGTCTCCATGTGGGTTATTATTGAACCGTGGACACTGACAAGAGTTCATTGCACTTTAGTTACGCATGATCTACTTTCCCCTTCCTTACAAACTCATAAACACGTACGAAACAGGTGGTTTATACAACTGTTTTAAGTCAACAAATGTTGTCGTGGGTTTAAAAATTTTTTATCTTGATATTCCACTGTTTTCTATTGTGTCCTCCTGATGAGGGGCTACTGATTGTCCGAAAGGCCTTGAGTTACTTTTCCAACACTCTCGTGGCTTTGTTGCGCGCGCACGCGCACACAAGCGCACACACACATGCGCACATACACACTCACATACACATAGACACATACACATAGACACACACACACACACACACACCACACACACACACACACACACACACACACACACACACACACACACACACACACACACACACACACGATCCACATAAAGATAACAATAGGCTGGGAAGACCGAGGCACAAATGAACCTATCAGAATCAATTTCCCATAAATTCTCATCCTATTTTCATTTACGACGTCCAAACCTTCCCCCACATTGCCTGGGAGGTCCTCACCAGCCTTAATAAACATCTTTCAATGTATACCCAAAAATTGTCTCATGCATAATACAGCTCGCTTGCTGTATAAGTAGCAGTTAAAAGTAATAAAATCTAAGTATATTCACTACCACTGAAGTGTAGTGGCGCTTCAGAAATTCCGAAATTTCCGTAAAATTGAGTCCTGTCGGCAGGAAATTCGTCAAAATAATTATGATACGATATTTAACAACACGGGATAAACACAAGGATTTTTAGGGATCTCGGGGAATAATTTACGATAATGTTCAGGATCGCCGAGAGGCGTTAAAACCGCATGAGTCACACAGCTCAGGGGCAATGGGAGGCGGGTGGGGGGGAGGGGGAATCCCGTTTAACCCGCTAGTGTCTAGAATTGGAACACCGAGGCAGAGAAGAGACAAAACTGGTAAGGGATCTGATCTCAAATGACGTCCTCCCCCAATATATATATAATATATATATATATATATATAATATATATATATATATATATATATTATATAATATATATATATAATATATATATTATATATATATATATATATATATATATATATATATATATATATATTATTGTAAATACTACTCGGTCGTGGTTACAATAATATAAATTGATGCTGGTGGAGGCTAGTACACCAAACAGGAAGTAGAATGAAATTAGCTCAGAGACACCCACAGCACCGTATGTCCTCGTATCAAGGTAAAACACCTAGCTCTGCTGGGTGCTTGATTCTTGTAGGAATGTGTGGTCCTGTGGGCCAGAGCGTCATGTGGTTTTCGATCGCCATGAAGTGGACCAAAATGACATGGGTTGGAATCCTCGGTTAGTCGCAGTGTTGTGTGTGTTTGTGTTGTGTTTCCTATGTATGATGTGATATGTAAGTATGTCGTCATTGTTCCTAGCATGACTGTGATGATAGTTCCTAGCATGACTGTGATGATAGTTCCTAGCATGACTGTGATGATAGTTCCTAGCATGACTGTGATGATAGTTCCTAGCATGACTGTGATGATAGTTCCTAGCATGACTGTGATGATAGTTCCTAGCATGACTGTGATGATAGTTCCTAGCATGACTGTGATGATAGTTCTTAGCATGAAATGTGATGATAGTTCCTAGCATGACTGTGATGATAGTTCCTAGCATGACTGTGATGATAGTTTCCTAGCATGACTGTGATGATAGTTCCTAGCATGACTGTGATGATAGTTCCTAGCATGACTGTGATGATAGTTCCTAGCATGACTGTGATGATAGTTCCTAGCATGACTGTGATGATAGTTCCTAGCATGACTGTGATGATAGTTCCTAGCATGACTGTGATGATAGTTCCTAGCATGACTGTGATGATAGTTCCTAGCATGACTGTGATGATAGTTCTTAGCATGACTGTGATGATAGTTCCTAGCATGACTGTGATGATAGTTCCTAGCATGACTGTGATGATAGTTCCTAGCATGACTGTGATGATAGTTCCTAGCATGACAGTGATGATAGTTCCTAGCATGACTGTGATGATAGTTCCTAGCATGACTGTGATGATAGTTCCTAGCATGACTGTGATGATAGTTCCTAGCATGACTGTGATGATAGTTCCTAGCATGACTGTGATGATAGTTCCTAGCATGACTGTGATGATAGTTCCTAGCATGACTGTGATGATAGTTCTTAGCATGACTGTGATGATAGTTCCTAGCATGACTGTGATGATAGTTCCTAGCATGACTGTGATGATAGTTCCTAGCATGACTGTGATGATAGTTCCTAGCATGATTATGATGATAGTTTCTAGCATGACAGTGATGATGGTTCCTAGCATGACTGTGATGATAGTTCCTAGCATGACTGTGATGATAGTTCCTAGCATGACTGTGATGATAGTTCTTAGCATGATTGTGATGATAGTTCCTAGCATGACTGTGATGATAGTTCCTAGCATGACTGTGATGATAGTTCCTAGCATGACTGTGATGATAGTTCTTAGCATGACTGTGATGATAGTTCCTAGCATGACTGTGATGATAGTTCCTAGCATGACTGTGATGATAGTTCCTAGCATGACTGTGATGATAGTTTCTAGCATGACAGTGATGATGGTTCCTAGCATGACTGTGATGATAGTTCCTAGCATGACTGTGATGATAGTTCCTAGCATGACTGTGATGATAGTTCCTAGCATGATTATGATGATAGTTTCTAGCATGACAGTGATGATGGTTCCTAGCATGACTGTGATGATAGTTCCTAGCATGACTGTGATGACATTTCCTAGCATGATTGTGATGATAGCTCCTAGCATGATTGTGACATCCTGGATTGTGTTCCAGGGGTCAACGCCCCCGCGGCCATTTCTATGACCAGGTCCCATCTCTCTGTCTCCCAGTCTCTCTGTCTCCCAGTCTCTCTGTCTCCCAGTCTCTCTGTCTCCCAGTCTCTCTGTCTCCCAGTCTCTCTGTCTCCCAGTCTCTCTGTCTCTCCCTCTTGCCTCAAAGGTTCACATTAAACATATTGTTGATTATATTTCCCGTAAGTCTCCCGGTACAGGTTTTAATTCCCAGTTTAGTTGCTACACCTGATTGAGGTCAAAGGTCACTGAGGCAAACACCGGGTCAGGCTGTCCTCAGTTACCTCGTCATTATTTTATCTCCCGGATATTGAATCAACACCTGGGTGCTGTATCAACACCTGGGTACTGTATCAACACCTGGGTACTGTATCAACACCCGGGTGCTGTATCAACACCTGGGTACTGTGTCAACACCTGGGTACTGTATCAACACCCGGGTACTGTATCAACACCCGAGTACTGTATCAACACCCGGGTACTGTATCAACACCCGGGTACTGTATCAACACCCGGGTACTGTATCAACACCCGGGTACTGTATCAACACCCGGGTACTGTATCAACACCCGGGTACTGTATCAACACCCGGGTACTGTATCAACACCCGAGTACTGTATCAACACCCGGGTACTGTATCAACACCCGGGTACTGTATCAACACCCGGGTACTGTATCAACACCCGGGTACCGTATCAACACCCGGGTACTGTATCAACACCCGGGTACTGTATCAACACCCGGGTAAATGTATCAAAAACCCGGGTACCGTATCAAACACCCGGGTACTGTATCAACACCCGGGTACTGTATCAACACCCGGGTACCGTATCAACACCCGGGAACTGTATCAACACCCGGGTACTGTATCAACACCCGGGTACCGTATCAACACCCGGGTACCGTATCAACACCCGGGTACCGTATCAACACCCGGGTACCGTATCAACACCCGGGTACCGTATCAACACCCGGGTACTGTATCAACACCCGGGTACTGTATCAACACCCGGGTACTGTATCAACACCCGGGTACTGTATCAACACCCGGGTACCGTATCAACACCCGGGTACCGTATCAACACCCGGGTACCGTATCAACACCCGGGGACCGTATCAACACCCGGGTAAATGTATCAACACCCGGGTACTGTATCAACACTCGGGTACTGTATCAACACCCGGATACTGTATCAACACTCGGGTACTGTATCAACACCCAGATACTGTACTCACCTAGTTGTACTCACCTAGTTGAGGTTGCAGAGGTCGAGTCCGAGCTCCTGGCCCCGCCTCTTCACTGATCGCTACTAGGTCACTCTCCCTGAACCCTGAGCTTTATCATACCTCTGCTTAAAGCTATGTATGGATCCTGCCTCCACTACATCGCTTCCCAAACTATTCCACTTGCTGACTACTCTGTGGCTGAAGAAATACTTCCTAACATCCCTGTGATTCATCTGTGTCTTCAACTTCCACCTGTGTCCCCTTGTTGCTGTGCCCCATCTCTGGAACATCCTGTCTTTGTCCACCTTGTCAATGCCTCTCAGTATTTTGTATGTCGTTATCATGTCTCCCCTATCTCTCCTGTCCTCCAGTGTCGTCAGGTTGATTTTCCTTAACCTCTCCTCGTAGGACATACCTCTTAGCTCTGGGACTAGTCTTGTTGCAAACCTTTGAACTTTCTCTAGTTTCTTTACGTGCTTGGCTAGGTGCGGGTTCCAAACTGGTGCCGCATACTCCAGTATGGGCCTAATGTACACGGTGTACAGGGTCCTGAACGATTCCTTATTAAGATGTCGGAATGCTGTTCTGAGGTTTGCCAGGCGCCCATATGCTGCAGCAGTTATTTGGTTAATGTGCGCTTCAGGAGATGTGGCTGGTGTTATACTCACCCCAAGATCTTTTTCTTTGAGTGAGGTTTGTAGTCTCTGGCCCCCTAGACTGTACTCCGTCTGCGGGCTTCTTTGCCCTACCCCAATCTTCAAGACTTTGCACTTGGTGGGATTGAACTCCAGGAGCCAATTGCTGGACCATGTCTGCAGCCTGTCCAGATCCCTTTGTAGTTCTGCCTGGTCTTCGATCGAGTGAATTTTTCTCATCAATTTCACGTCATCTGCAAACAGGGACACCTCCGAGCCTATTCCTTCCCTCATGTCGTTCACAAATACCAGAAACAGCACTGGTCCTAAGACTGACCCCTGTGGGACCCCGCTGGTCACATGTGCCCACTCTGACACCTCGCCACGTACCATGACTCGCTGCTGTCTTCCTGACAAGTATTCCCTGATCCATTGCAGTGCCTTCCCTGTTATCCCTACTTGGTCCTCCAGTTTTTGCACCAATCTCTTGTGTGGAACTGTGTCAAACGCCTTCCTGCAGTCTAGGAAAACGCAATCAACCCACCCCTCTCTCTCTTGTCTTACTGCTGTCACCATGTCATAGAACTCCAGTAGGTTTGTGACACAGGATTTCCCATCCCTGAAACCATGTTGGCTGCTGTTGATGAGATCATTCCTTTCTAGGTGTTCCACCACTCTTCTCCTGATAATCTTCTCCATGATTTTGCATACTATACATGTCAGTGACACTGGTCTGTAGTTTAGTGCTTCATGTCTGTCTCCGTTTTTAAAAGATTGGGACTTCATTTGCTGTCTTCCATGCCTCAGGCAATCTCCCTGTTTCGATAGATGTATTGAATGTTGTTGTTAGGGGTACACATAGTGCCTCTGCTCCCTCTCTCAGGACCCATGGGGAGATGTTATCTGGCCCCATTGCCTTTGAGGTATCTAGCTCACTCAGAAGACTCTTCACTTCTTCCTCGGTTGTGTGCACTATGTCCAGCACTTGGTGGCGTGTCCCACCTCTCCGTCTTTCTGGAGCCCCTTCCTCTGTGAACATTTCTTTGAATCTCTTGTTGAGTTCCTCACATACTTCACGGTCATTTCTTGTTGTCTCTCCTCCTTCCTTCCTTAGCCTGATTACCTGGTCCTTGACTGTTGTTTTCCTCCTGATGTGGCTGTATAACAGTTTCGGGTCAGATTTGGCTTTCGCTGCTATGTCGTTTTCATATTGTCTTTGGGCCTCCCTTCTTATCTGTGCATATTCGTTTCTGGCTCTACGACTGCTCTCCTTATTCTCCTGGGTCCTTTGCCTTCTATATTTCTTCCATTCCCTAGCAAACTTGGTTTTTGCCTCCCTGCACCTTTGAGTGAACCATGGGCTCGTCCTGGCTTTTCATTATTCCTGCTACCCTTGGGTACAAACCTCTCCTCAGCCTCCTTGCATATTGTTGCTACATATTCCATCATCTCATTAACTTGCTTCCCTGCCAGTTCTCTGTCCCACTGAACCCCGTTCAGGAAGTTCCTCATTCCCGTGTAGTCCCCTTTCTTGTAGTTTGGCTTCATTCGTCTGGCCTTCCTGCTTCTCCCTGCACTTGTAACTCTACTGTGTATTCGAAACTTAAAACCACATGATCGCTGGCCCCAAGGGGTCTCTCATATGTGATTTCCTCGATATCTGCGCTACTCAAGGTGAATACTAAGTCCAGTCTTGCTGGTTCATCCTCTCCTCTCTCTCTTGTAGTGTCCCTTACGTGTTGGTACATGAAGTTTTCCAGTGCCACCTCCATCATCTTAGCCCTCCATGTATCTTGGCCCCCATGTGGCTCCAAGTTCTCCCAATCGATCTCCTTGTGGTTAAAGTCACCCATAATCAGGAGCTTTGCCCTGCATGCATGAGTTCTTCTGGCCACTGCAGCAAGTGTGTCGACCATCGCTCTATTGCTCTCGTCGTACTCTTGCCTTGGGACCTCCAGAGTGAAGCGTTCCCGTTATGTAATCACTTTCTTCTCCGCTGTCTCCTCTCTCCAGCTCATCAAAATTCCATCGGTTTTTGATCAGTAATGCCACTCCTCCACCCTTCCCTGTTCCCTCTGTCTTTCCTCAGGATCTGGTATCCCGTTGGAAAGATGGCATCTGTTATCAAACCTGTAAGCTTGGTTTCTGTGAGATCTGTATCAACACCCGGGTGCTGTATCAACACCCGGGTACTGTATCAACACCCGGGTACTGTATCAACACCCGGGTACTGTATCAACACCCGGGTACTGTATCAACACCCGGGTACTGTATCAACACCCGGGTACTGTACCAACACCTGAGTGCGTCTCATTCCAAAGGGGATATATGGCCCCTAAGGATTGAACTATTTCTACCGATTAAAATATCAGAACTCCAAAGAGTATCAATCTTCCAGAAACTGATGCACCGTGCGCGAAACGGACGGGTGAAACGTTTCGTGGGTTTAGGTTGTGTGGGCACAAATTTGATTGGATTCTGTGCAATAACTGGAAATATAAATGCATATGTGTCTTACTTAAAAACCTGTCAGACACTGCAACTTCTTGGGATCTTAATACTTGGATTTCTTGTTGCTAATTTAGGCAACCTACTTCAACAGAACAAATGTTACACGACCTATGATTCTGCACTCTCTCAACGGTTATAAGCTCCTTCTCAGCACGTATGCCGTATTCTATTCAAGATTGATGGACTGACCACATCGACTCAAGGTTGAGGGACTGATTACCTCATTCTCCTCCTGTTCTTCAAGATTCTCCTTTGTATGGACCGGTTTGAAACTTCCAATGTCGATGTGCTTAGCTTAGGCTGTGTAAGTGATCTCACTCACAGTACGAGCGTCTTAATAACTACTTACTACCCCTTGTAGATGAATGGTTCACGGAACCGACACGTTGATAAATTAGACACATGTCCAACTCTTGGGTATCTTTATTAAGGAAACGTTTCGCCACACAGTGGCTTCATCAGTCCATACACAGGAGAAACTTGAAGAACAGGAGGAGAATGAGGTAATCAGTCACTCAGCCTTGAGTCGATGTGGTCAGTCCATCAATCTAACCCTTGGGCACGACCTACTTCCACGTTGGACAAATGTGACACCACCTACGACTGCTGCACCTCTCCTACCTACGGTATTATAAGCTGTTTCTTCTCTAATATGCCGTATTCTATTCAAGATTGATGGACTGACCACATCGATTCAAGGTTGAGGGACTGATTACCTCATTCGCCTCCTGTTCTTCAAGTTTCTTTTGTGTATGGACTGATGAAGCCACTGTGTGGCGAAACGTTTCCTTAATAAAGATACCCAAGAGTAGCACATGTGTCTAATTTATCAACTTACTACCTCATTAAGCTCTCTCACCTACCTTCATCCCAATTCATAAGAATAGGGTACTGATCCCTATTCATAAGAACAGGGTACTGATCCCAATTCATAAGAATAGGGTACTGATCCCATTCATAAGAATAGGGATCAAGTTATATTAACGAAATTGCTTTCAGTGAAATAGATGGCGTCTCCTGATGTCTGGCACCATTTTATTATTGTAGGTTCAGCCAACAAACACATGTCTCTGTAACATCTTTGTCTTCTCAGCACTAAGCTTATATTAACCTTATTTACTAACTTACTTGCTTACTTAATGCGCTTACTTTCTTAAAATCTGGTCAGTCTTACTTAGAAATCTGTTCTGTTTAAGAAATTGGAAAAATATAAGTACCTCTTTACGTGTGATAAATTCTGAGCGTCTCATCTGATTAGCTTCAAGTCTTCCAAGCTTATAGCTTGACAATGCAGCTTCTGAGTGGCTTCAAGCTTAATGCGCTTGTGTATTTTACGATGCTGGCCTCTTGAAGCATTCGTGTATTTCAGGATGTTGGCCTCTTGATGCACTTGTGTATTTTAGGATGCTGGCCTCTTGATGCACTTGTGTATTTCAGGATGTTTGCCTCTTGATGCACTTGTGTATTTTAGGATGCTGGCCTCTTGATGCACTTGTGTATTTTAGGATAGTGGCCTCTTGATGCACTTGTGTATTTTAGGATGCTGGCCTCTTGATGCACTTGTGTATTTTAGGATGCTGACCTCTTGATGCACTTGTGTATTTTAGGATGCTGACCTCTTGATGCACTTGTGTATTTTAGGATGCTGAGCTCTTGATGCACTTCTGTATTTTAGGATGCTGGCCTCTTGATGCACTTGTGTATTTTAGGATGTTGGCCTCTTGATGCACTTGTGTATTTTAGGATAGTGGCCTCTTGATGCACTTGTGTATTTTAGGATGTTGGCCTCTTGATGCACTTGTGTATTTTAGGATGCTGGCCTCTTGATGCACTTGTGTATTTTAGGATAGTGGCCTCTTGATGCACTTGTGTATTTTAGGATGTTGGCCTCTTGATGCACTTGTGTATTTTAGGATGCTGGCCTCTTGATGCACTTGTGTATTTTAGGATGCTGGCCTCTTGATGCACTTGTGTATTTTAGGATAGTGGCCTCTTGATGCACTTGTGTATTTAGGATGCTGGCCTCTTGATGCACTTGTGTATTTTAGGATGCTGGCCTCTTGATGCACTTGTGTATTTTAGGATAGTGGCCTCTTGATGCACTTGTGTATTTTAGGATAGTGGCCTCTTGATGCACTTGTGTATTTTAGGATAGTGGCCTCTTGATGCACTTGTGTATTTTAGGATGCTGGCCTCTTGATGCACTTGTGTATTTTAGGATGCTGGCCTCTTGATGCACTTGTGTATTTTAGGATGCTGGCCTCTTGATGCACTTGTGTATTTTAGGATGCTGGCCTCTTGATGCACTTGTGTATTTTAGGATGCTGGCCTCTTGATGCACTTGTGTATTTTAGGATGCTGGCCTCTTGATGCACTTGTGTATTTTAGGATGCTGGCCTCTTGATGCACTTGTGTATTTTAGGATGCTGGCCTCTTGATGCACTTGTGTATTTTAGGATGCTGGCCTCTTGATGCACTTGTGTATTTTAGGATAGTGGCCTCTTGATGCACTTGTGTATTTTAGGATGCTGGCCTCTTGATGCACTTGTGTATTTTAGGATGCTGGCCTCTTGATGCACTTGTGTATTTTAGGATGCTGGCCTCTTGATGCACTTGTGTATTTTAGGATGCTGGCCTCTTGATGCACTTGTGTATTTTAGGATGTGCCTCTTGATGCACTTGTGTATTTTAGGATGCTGGCCTCTTGATGCACTTGTGTATTTTAGGATGCTGGCCTCTTGATGCACTTGTGTATTTTAGGATGCTGGCCTCTTGATGCACTTGTGTATTTTAGGATGCTGGCCTCTTGATGCACTTGTGTATTTTAGGATGCTGGCCTCTTGATGCACTTGTGTATTTTAGGATGCTGGCCTCTTGATGCACTTGTGTATTTTAGGATGCTGCCTCTTGATGCACTTGTGTATTTTAGGATGTGGCCTCTTGATGCACTTGTGTATTTTAGGATGCTGGCCTCTTGATGCACTTGTGTATTTTTAGGATGCTGACCTCTTGATGCACTTGTGTATTTTAGGATGCTGGCCTCTTGATGCACTTGTGTATTTTAGGATGCTGGCCTCTTGATGCACTTGTGTATTTTAGGATGCTGACCTCTTGATGCACTTGTGTATTTTAGGATGCTGACCTCTTGATGCACTTGTGTATTTTAGGATGCTGGCCTCTTGATGCACTTGTGTATTTTAGGATGCTGGCCTCTTGATGCACTTGTGTATTTTAGGATGCTGGCC
>NC_069408.1:45200440-45230440 GCF_026875155.1 Cherax quadricarinatus | reverse complement strand
AAAGGTCAGCTGAGGCCTTTGATCTGTGTTGAAAAATTTTATACTGTGAAAAAAATGGGAAATGACCAAGGTCATGTCTGTATATGTAAGGTTTTTAGGTCAATCACGGACAGTGATTGAGAGTGCAGGTAATTACCTGGGTTGAGATAACTGGTGTGTTTATTATACGGGTTTTCCAAAGTTGAAAGTGTGCTAAGTTGGTGCTTGATTAGCAGTAGTGCTGCAGCTGTAATGGTGCTGCAGCTGTGATGGTGCTGCAGCTGTGATGGTACTGCAGCTGTGATGGTGCTGCAGCTGTGATGGTGCTGCAGCTGTGATGGTGCTGCAGCTGTGATGGTGCTGCAGCTGTGATGGTGTGCAGCTGTAATGGTGCGGGCCAGCTGAAATGGTCCCTGCAGCTTAAATGGTGCAGAAAGCTGTGATGGTGCTGCAGCTGTGATGGTGCTGCAGCTGTGATGGTGCTGCAGCTGTGATGGTGCTGCAGCTGTAATGGTGCAGCAGCTGCAACAGCAGATGCAGTAGTTACAGCAATAGCGTAATAGTTCCTGCAGTGGCAGCATTGCAGGAGTTGCAGCAGCTTAGGAACACACACGAACAGCAACTCAGTAACAAGAGGGCAAAACAACCATGAACAAAACAGCATCACAGCAGAGCCATTCAACAGGCCACCATCTCCCATAAACCCCACCGAACCCCAACTACCACACAACAATCTTCACAACGGAGTACGTACCACCAACCTCGCCATAAGCATCACCTCCACAACAGCATTCCATCTTCATCATCTCCCCTACACCGCTTCCCTCCTCCATAAAATAGGACCGTCAAAACCCCCACGTCGCCAGTGGAGTGACTTGTCCCCCCAGGACGTAATTTACGAGAAGATTATTTCGAAGCCTCTTTACTCGTCCCTCGCTTCCCATCTCCAGAGAGGCGGAAACTCTCCTCGCAAGTCTCTTTTTCCCTTTAACCGTGTTTCGAAGCTTGGAATTTAAAAGCGGGAAGAATTATGTAGTCCCCCGTCCTCTCTTGACTGAAGGTCCCAAATTTTATTATTTCGCTGTTCTCAACTTGCAAGTTATTCTTGTGCTGTTTAAGGCCTCTCGCCCCAAAGCTGTGTTTTCTTGTTTGGGGTTTCAAAAGTAATTCCTTTGCCGTCACGGTCTCTCAGAAAGTGTTCTTCTTTATGACCTTCCAGAAGCTATTTTGTATTTTTTTATGTCCTCCCAGAAGTGATTCTCTGGTTTTGATGGTCTTGTGCTGTCTGTGCTCCCCTAAAGTTATTCTTTTGTTTTCATGGTCTCACATAAAATTTCCTTCCTTTTTGTTTTGGTCCCGAAAGATATTACTGTGCTCTTCATGGTCCCAGAAGCTATGCTTGTGTTGTCATGGTCCCAGAAGCTATGCTTGTGTTGTCATGGCCCCAGAAGCTATGCTTGTGTTGTCATGGTCCCAGAAGCTATGCTTGTGTTGTCGTGGTCCCAGAAACTATGCTTGTGTTGTCATGGTCCCAGAAGCTATGCTTGTGTTGGCAGGGTCCCAGAAGCTATGCTTGTGTTGTCATGGTCCCAGAAGCTATGCTTGTGTTGTCATGGTCCCAGAAGCTATGCTTGTGTTGTCATGGTCCCAGAAGCTATGCTTGTGTTGGCATGGTCCCAAAAGCTATGCTTGTCTTGTCATGGCCCCTAGAAGCTATGCTTGTGTTGTCTGGCCCCAGAAGCTATGCTTGTGTTGTAAGGGTTTCCCAGAAGCTATGCTTGTGTTGTCATGGTCCAAAAGCTATGCTTGTGTTGGCAGGGTCCCAAAAAGCTATGCTTGTCTTGTCATGGTCCTAGAAGCTATGTTTGTGTTGTCAGGGTTTCCCAGAAGCTATGCTTGTGTTGTCATGGTCCCAGAAGCTATGCTTGTGTTGTCATGGTCCCAGAAGCTATGCTTGTGTTGTCATGGTCCCAGAAGCTATGCTTGTGTTGTCATGGTCCCAGAAGCTATGCTTGTCTTGTCATGGCCCAGAAGCTTGCTTGTGTTGTCTTGGCCCCAGAAGCTATGTTTGTCTTGTCATGGTCCCAGAAGCTATGCTTGTGTTGTCATGGTAACGAAGTTTATGCTTGTGTTGTCTTGGTCCCGAAGCTATGCTTGTGTTGTCATGGTCCCAGAAGCTATGCTTGTCTTGTATGGCCCCAGAAGCTATGCTTGTGTTGTCATGGTCCAGAAGCTTGCTTGTCTTGTCATGGTCCCAGAAGCTATGCTTGTGTTGTCATGGTCCCAGAAGCTATGCTTGTGTTGTCATGGTCCCAGAAGCTATGCTTGTGTTGTCATGGTCCCAGAAGCTATGGTTGTGTTGTCATGGTCCCAGAAGCTATGCTTGTGTTGTCATGATCCCAGAAGCTATGCTTGTGTTGTCGTGGTCCCAGAAGCTATGGTTGTGTTGTCGGGGTCCGAAGCTATGCTTGTGTTGTCATGGCCCCAGAAGCTATGTTTGTGTTGTCATGGTCCGAAGCTATGCTTGTGTTGTCAGGGTTTCCCAGAAGCTTATGCTTGTGTTGTCTTTGGTTCCAGAAGCTATGCTTGTGTTGTCATGGTCCCAGAAGCTATGCTTGTGTTGTCATGGTCCCAGAAGCTATGCTTGTGTTGTCATGGTCCCAGAAGCTATGCTTGTGTTGTCATGGTCCCAGAAGCTATGCTTGTGTTGTCATGGTCCCAAAAGCTATGTTTGTGTTGTCATGGTTCCAAAAGCTATGCTTGTGTTGTCATGGCCCCAAGAAGCTATGCTTGTGTTGTCATGGTCCCAGAAGCTATGCTTGTGTTGTCATGGTCCCAGAAGCTTGCTTGTGTTGTCATGGTCCAGAAAGCTATGCTTGTGTTGTCATGGTCCAGAAGCTATGTTTTGTGTGGTCAGGGCCCCCAGAAGCTATGCTTGTGTTGTCTTGGTCCCAGAAGCTATGCTTGTGTTGTCGTGGTCCCAGAGACATGTTGTGTTGTCATGCCCCAGAGCTATGCTTGTGTTGGCAGGGTCCCAGAAGCTATGCTTGTGTTGTCATGGTCCCAGAAGCTATGCTTGTGTTGTCATGGTCCCAGAAGCTATGCTTGTGTTGTCATGGTCCCAGAAGCTATGCTTGTGTTGGCATGGTCCCAGAAGCTATGCTTGTCTTGTCATGGTCCTAGAAGCTATGCTTGTGTTGTCATGGTCCCAGAAGCTATGCTTGTGTTGTCATGGTCCCAGAAGCTATGCTTGTGTTGTCATGGTCCCAGAAGCTATGCTTGTGTTGGCAGGGTCCCAGAAGCTATGCTTGTCTTGTCATGGTCCTAGAAGCTATGCTTGTGTTGTCATGGTCCCAGAAGCTATGCTTGTGTTGTCAGGGTTTCCCAGAAGTATGCTTGTGTTGTCATGGTCCCAGAAAGCTATGCTTGTGTTGTCATGGTCCCAGAAGCTATGTTTGTTTTGTCTGGTCCGGGAAGTATGCTTGTCTTGTCATGGCCCCAGAAGCTATGCTTGTGTTGTCAGTCCAGAAGCTATGCTTGTCTTGTCATGGTCCAGAAGCTATGCTTGGGGTTGTCATGGTACCAGAAGCTATGCTTGTGTTGTCATGGCCCCAGAAGCTATGCTTGTGTTGTCATGGCCCCAGAAGCTATGCTTGTTTGTCATGGTCCCAGAGCTATGCTTGTGTTGTCATGGTCCCAGAAGTATGCTTGTCTTGTCATGGTCCCAGAGCTAGCTTGTGTTGCATGGTCCCAGAAGCTATGCTTGTGTTGTCATGGTCCCGGGAAGCTATGCTTGTGTTGTCATGGTCCAGAAGCTAGTGGTTGTGTTGTCATGGTCCCAGAAGCTATGTTGTGTTGTCATGACCCCAGAAGCTATGTTTTGTGTTGTCGGGGTTCCCAGAAGCTATGGTTGTGTTGTCATGGTCCCAGAAGCTATGCTTGTGTTGTCATGGCCCCAGAAGCTATGCTTGTGTTGTCATGGTCCCAGAAGCTATGCTTGTGTTGTCATGGTTCCAGAAGCTATGCTTGTGTTGTCGTGGTTCCAGAAGCTATGCTTGTGTTGTCGGGGTCCAAAAGCTATGTTGTGTTGTCATGGTCCCAGAAGCTATGCTTGTGTTGTCATGGACCCAGAAGCTTGCTTGTGTTGTCATGGTCCCAGAAGTATGCTTGTGTTGTCATGGTCCCAGAAGCTATGTTTGGGTGTTGGTCATGGTTCCAGAAGCTATGCTTGTGTTGTCATGGTCCCAGAAGCTATGCTTGTGTTGTCATGGTCCCAGAAGCTATGCTTGTGTTGTCATGGTCCCAGAAGCTATGCTTGTGTTGTCTTGGTCCCAGAAGCTATGCTTGTGTTGTCAGGGTTTCCCAGAAGCTATGCTTGTGTTGTCATGGTCCCAGAAGCTATGCTTGTGTTGTCATGGTCCCAGAAGCTATGCTTGTGTTGTCATGGTCCCAGAAGCTATGCTTGTGTTGTCATGGTCCAAAAGGGATGCTTGTGTTGTCATGGTCCAAAAAGCTATGCTTGTGTTGTCATGATCCCAGAAGCTATGCTTGTTTTGGGTCATGGTCCCAGAAGCTTTTGCTTGTGTTGTCATTGGTCCCAGAAGCTATGCTTGTGTTGTCATGGTTCCAGAAGCTATGCTTGTGTTGTCGTGGTTCCAGAAGCTATGCTTGTGTTGTCATGGTCCCAGAAGCTAGGGCTTGTGTTGTCATGGTCCCAGAAGCTATGCTTGTGTTGTCATGGTCCCAGAAGCTATGCTTGTGTTGTCATGGTCCCAGAAGCTATGCTTGTGTTGTCATGGTCCCAGAAGCTATGCTTGTGTTGTCATGGTTCCAGAAGCTATGCTTGTGTTGTCATGGCCCCAGAAGCTATGCTTGTGTTGTCATGGTCCCAGAAGCTATGCTTGTGTTGTCATGGTCCCAGAAGCTATGCTTGTGTTGTCATGGTCCCAGAAGCTATGCTTGTGTTGTCATGGTCCCAGAAGCTATGTTTGTGTTGTCATGGTCCCAGAAGCTATGCTTGTGTTGTCATGGTCCCAGAAGCTATGCTTGTGTTGTCATGGTCCCAGAAGCTATGCTTGTGTTGTCATGGTTCCAGAAGCTATGCTTGTGTTGTCATGGTCCCAGAAGCTATGTTGTGTTGTCATGTTCCAGAAGCTATCCCTTGTGTTATCATGGTCCCAGAAGCTATGCTTGTGTTGTCATGGTCCAAAAAGCTATGCTTGTGTTGTCAGGGCCCCAGAAGCTATGCTTGTGTTGTATGGTCCCAGAAGCTATGCTTGTGTTGTCATGGTCCAGAAGCTATGCTTGTCTTGTCATGGTCCAGAAGCTATGCTTGTGTTGTCATGGTTCCAGAAGCTATGCTTGTGTTGTCATGGTCCCAGAAGCTATGCTTGTGTTGTCATGGTCCCAGAAGCTATACTTGTGTTGTCATGGTCCCAGAAGCTATGCCTGTAGGAAGTTTTTTTCCATGTCCATATGTATATATGTATGTTTTTACTCTGTGTTCTGTGCCCAGTTCCTGCGAGAGAGAGACCGAGGTTTTTTTTACCACCAATGTAGACAGCCTGGACTGTCTGCACAGACAGCCTATGCTGTCTGCCAGCTTAGTTCATATTTTGCACTCAGGTGCTGCCCTCTCTAGGCCTTCCCAGGTCAGTGGGACGCTGGTCCCACTCACTCTTACTCTGGCGACACATTTCACTCAGTCAAGAAGTGTCCACTCCTCTCTCCCTCGCAGACACGGCCCTCCCGGGCCATGGGCACGGCCCTCCCGGGCCATGGGCACAAACACACAAGCCTGTGCACCCATCACTACTTCGCAAATAAAGTAAGATGCCTCCGAAGACGTTTATAATTGAATTCCACTTTCAGCTTACCAAGTTTCATATTGTTTCACACATGAGGGTTCCCATCACTCCTTCCCAGTGACCACGAGGGTTCCCATCACTCCTTCCCAGTGACCACGAGGGTTCCCATCACTCCTTCCCAGTGACCACGAGGGTTCCCATCACTCCTTCCCAGTGACCACGAGGGTTCCCATCACTCCTTCCCAGTGACCACGAGGGTTCCCATCACTCCTTCCAGTGACCACGAGGGTCCCATCACTCCTTCCAGTGACCACCCAGGGTTCCCATCACTCCTTCCCAGTGACCACGAGGGTTCCCATCACTCCTTCCCAGTGACCATGAGGTTCCCATCACTCCTTCCCAGTGACCACGAGGGTTCCCATCACTCCTTCCCAGTGACCACGAGGGTTCCCATCACTCCTTCCCAGTGACCACGAGGGTTCCCATCACTCCTTCCCAGTGACCACGAGGGTTCCCATCACTCCTTCCCAGTGACCATGAGGTTCCCCATCACTCCTTTCCAGTGACCACGAGGGTTTCCCCTCACTCCTTCCCAGTGACCACGAGGGTTCCCCTCACTCCCTTTCCCAGTGACCACGAGGGTTCCCATTACTCCTTCCAGTGACCACGAGGGTCCCATCACTCCTTCCCAGTGACCGAGGGTTCCCATCACTCCTTCCCAGTGACCACGGGGTTCCCATCCTCTTCCCAGTGACCATGAGGTTCCCATCACTCCTTCCCAGTGACCATGAGGTTCCCATCACTCCTTCCCAGTGACCATGAGGTTCCCATCACTCCTTCCCAGTGACCATGAAAGGGTTTCCCCTCACTCCTTCCCAGTGACCACGAGGGTTTTCCCCTCACTCCTTCCCCGTGACCCCGAGGGTTCCCATCACTCCTTCCCAGTGACCACGAGGGTTTCCCCTCACTCCTTTCCCAGTGACCATGAGGTTCCATCACTCTTTCCAGTGACCATGAGGTTCCCATCACTCCTTCCCATGACCCTGAGGTTCCCATCACTCCTTCCCGTGACCTTTAGGTTCCCATCACTCCCTTTCCCCGTGACCATGAGGGTTCCCCTCATCCTTCCCAGTGACCACGAGGGTTCCCATCACTCCTTCCAGTGACCATGAGGTTCCCCTCACTCCTTCCCCGTGACCACGAGGGTTCCCATCACTCCTTCCCAGGCCATGAGGTTCCCATCACTCCTTCCCAGTACCATGAGGTTCCCATCATCTTTCCCCGTGACCATGAGGTTCCCATCACTCCTTCCCGTGACCATGAGGTTCCCATCACTCCTTCCCCGTGACCCTGAGGTTTCCCATCACTCCTTCCCAGTGACCATGAGGTTCCCATCACTCCTTCCCAGTGACCATGAGGTTCCCATCACTCCTTCCCAGTGACCATGAGGTTCCCATCACTCCTTCCAGGACCATGAGGTTGCTATCACTCCTTCCCAGTGACCATGAGGTTCCCATCACTCCTTTTCCCCGTGACCATGGGTTCCATCATCCTTCCCAGTGACCTTTAGGTTCCCATCACTCCTTCCCAGTGACCATGAGGTTCCTATCACTCCTTCCCAGTGACCATGAGGTTCCCATCACTCCTTCCCAGTGACCATGAGGTTCCCATCACTCCTTCCCAGTTACCATGAGGTTTCCCATCACTACTTGACCATGAGGTTCCCATCATTCCTTCCCAGTGACCATGAGGGTTCCCATCACTCCTTCCCAGTCGCCATGGGTTTCCCCTCACTCCTTCCAGTGACCATGAGGTTCCCCTCACTCCTTCCAGTGACCATGAGGTTCCCATCACTCCTTCCCCGTGACCATGAGGTTCCCATCACTCCTTCCCAGTGACCATGAGGTTCCCATCACTCCTTCCCAGTGACCATGAGGTTCCCATCACTCCTTCCCAGTGACCATGAGGGTTCCCATCACTCCTTCCCAGTGACCACGAGGGTTCCCATCACTCCTTCCCAGTGACCATGAGGTTCCCATCACTCCTTCCCAGTGACCATGAGGGTTCCCATCACTCCTTCCCAGTGACCATGAGGGTTCCCATCACTCCTTCCCAGTGACCATGAGGTTCCTATCACTCCTTCCCAGTGACCATGAGGTTCCCATCACTCCTTCCCAGTGACCATGAGGTTCCCATCACTCCTTCCCAGTGACCATGAGGTTCCCATCACTCCTTCCCAGTGACCATGAGGTTCCCATCACTCCTTCCCAGTGACCATGAGGTTCCCATCACTCCTTCCCAGTGACCATGAGGTTCCCATCACTCCTTCCCAGTGACCATGAGGTTCCCATCACTCCTTCCCAGTGACCATGAGGGTTCCCATCACTCCTTCACAGTGACCACGGGGTTCCCATCACTCCTTCCCCAGTGACCATGAGGTTCCCATCACTCCCTTTCCCCGTGGGCCATGAGGGTTCCCCTCACTCCTTCCCAGTGACCATGAGGGTTCCCTCACTCCTTCCCCGTGACCTGAGGTTCCTATCACTCCTTCCCCGTGACCATGAGGTTCCATCACTCCTTCCCCGTGACCTGAGGTTCCCATCACTCCTTCCCAGTGGGCCATGAGGTTCCATCATCCTTCCCAGTGACCATGAGTTTTCCTACACTCCTTCCCCGTGACCATGAGGGGTTCCCATCAAATCCTTCCCAGTGACCATGAGGTTCCCTTTACTCCTTCCAGTGACCTGAGGTTCCCATCACTCCTTCCCCGTGACCATGAGGGGGGCCTATCAATTCTTCCAGTGACCATGAGGGTTCCCATCACTCCTTCCCCGTGACCATGAGGTTCCCACCCTCCTTCCTGTGACCATGAGATTCCCCTCACTCCTTCCAGTGACCATGAGTTCCTATCACTCCTTCCCAGTGACCATGAGGGTTCCCATCACTCCTTCCCAGTGACCATGAGGTTCCCATCACTCCTTCCCAGTGACCATGAGGTTCCCATCACTCCTTCCCAGTGACCATGAGGTTCCCATCACTCCTTCCAGTGGGCCCTGAGGTTCCTATCACTCCTTCCCAGTGACCATGAGGGTTCCCATCACTCCTTCCCAGTGACCATGAGGTTCCCCTCACTCCTTCCCAGTGACCATGAGGTTCCCATCACTCCTTCCCAGTGACCATGAGGTTCCTATCACTCTTTCCCAGTGACCATGAGGTTCCCATCACTCCTTCCCAGTGACCATGAGGTTCCCATCACTCCTTCCCAGTGACCATGAGGTTCCTATCACTCCTTCCCAGTGACCATGAGGTTCCCATCACTCCTTCCCAGTGACCATGAGGTTCCCATCACTCCTTCCCAGTGACCATGAGGTTCCCATCACTCCTTCCCAGTGACCATGAGGGTTCCCATCACTCTTTCCCAGTGACCATGAGGTTCCCATCACTCCTTCCCAGTGACCATGAGGTTCCCATCACTCCTTCCCAGTGACCATGAGGGTTCCCATCACTCCTTCCCAGTGACCATGAGGGTTCCCATCACTCCTTCCCAGTGACCATGAGGGTTCCCATCACTCCTTCCCAGTGACCATGAGGGTTCCCATCACTCCTTCCCAGTGACCATGAGGGTTCCCATCACTCCTTCTCAGTGACCCCGAGGGTTCCCCTCACTCCTTCCCGTGGGCCCCGAGGGTTCCCATCACTCCTTCCCAGTGACTTTAGCGCTCCCATCATCCTTCCCCGTGACCACGAGGGTTCCCATCACTCCTTCCCAGTGACCACGAGGGTTCCCATCACTCCTTCCCAGTGACCATGAGGGTTCCCATCACTCCTTCCCAGTGACCATGAGGGTTCCCATCACTCCTTCCCAGTGACCATAAGGGTTCCCCTCATCCCTTTCCCAAATGACCCCGAGGGTTCCCCTCACTCCTTCCCAGTGACCACGAGGGTTCCCATCACTCTTTCCCAGTGACCACGAGGGTTCCCATCACTCCTTCCCCGTGACCATGAGGGTTCCCGTCACTCTTTCTCAGTGACCACGAAGGTTCCCATCACTCCTTCCCAGTGACCACGAGGTTTCCCATCACTCCTCCCCAGTGACCACGGGGGCTCCCATCACTCCTTCCCAGTGACCATGAGGGTTCCCATCACTCCTTCCCAGTGACCACGAGGGTTCCCAGCACTCCTTCCAAGTGACCACGAGGGTTCCTATCACTCCTTCCCAGTGACCACGAGGGTTCCCATCACTCCTTCCCAGTGACCACGAGGGTTCCATCACTCCTTCATAGTGGGCCACGAGGGTTCCCATCACTCCTTCCCAGTGACCACGAGGGTTCCCATCACTCCTTCCCAGTGACCACGAGGGCTCCCATCACTCCTTCCCAGTGACCACGAGGGTTCCCATCGCTCCTTCCCAGTGACCATGAGGGTTCCCGTCACTCCTTCCAAGTGATCACGAGGGTTCCCATCACTCCTTTCCAGTGACCACGAGGTTTCCCATCACTCCTTCCCATTGACCACGAGGGTTCCCATCACTCCTTCCCAGTGACCATGAGGGTTGCCATCACTCCTTCCCAGTGACCATGAGGGTTCCCATCACTCCTTCCCAGTGACCACGAGGGTTCCCATCACTCCTTCCAAGTAACCACGAGAGTTCCCATCACTCCTTCCCAGTGACCACGAGGGTTCCCATCACTCCTTCCCAGTGACCACGAGGGCTCCCATCACTCCTTCCCAGTGACCATGAGGGTTCTCATCACTCCTTCCCAGTGACCACGAGGGTTCCCATCACTACTTCCCAGTGACCACGAGGGTTCCCATCACTCCTTCCCAGTAACCACGAGGGTTCCCAACACTCCTTCCCAGTGACCACGAGGGTTCCCATCACTCCTTCCCAGTGACCACGAGGGTTCCCATCACTCCTTCCCAGTGACCAGGAGGGTTCCCATCACTACTTCCCAGTGACCATGAGGGTTCCCATCACATATCCCTACCTCAGCTTGTTTGTCCTTGTCTCTGTTCACTTTATCTCTATCCCAACTCACTTATCCCTTTATCAGTTCATTTCAAAGTCTAGTCTTATCTAAGCTGTACCTCCACCGCCCAGGATGCACCCCTCACAACACTCTTGCAATACATAGATACGTCTCCGCCCAGCCCAGGAATCGAGCCTGATTACTCTCGGCTGTGAGCCGAAGAATGCTTTCTATCCACGTTGCTGCCGCAACAGTGTTGTTCGGAGGACATATTTTTATCTGGTCATTGTTGTCTCTTCTGCCTCCCGGTATTTTTATGCGTGATGTAGAATGTTACACGGTGATATACAACATGTGTTATGTATACAATGGTATACAGTGGAATGTAGGGTCTTAGCTAGGCACAGGCAGGCTACATGTATACCAGCAATGTATATTTCCAGATTTTATCTGCAGTATCGCCATCTCCACACACCTTAATCCTTGCAATGTCAGAAATACTGAGAAATACTGATGGTCACGGATTTCAAATATACTAAGAACCGGTTGAGTAAATTATAATTATCTTCCATAAATATAACTGTTGTTAAGAGTAATTTGCGATACTAAGTTATTAATAATATTCCATTAAAACGAAAATTAATAATGCAAACTGTGTCTCCCTAACAAAGTGTCAGAAATCTTCCAGCTGTGTGAGACTAGTTTGCATATTGGTGTGTACAGACGGAGTATCGAGTCTCTGTCAATCAGTCAGACATGGATAAATCCTACGATGGATAACCCATGCAAAACCTTCGATAGGAATTCTCTCTGTGGGATAATGTCAGATGGGTACATCCAGGCAATATTATACACGTTCCAAGGGACCTTATTGAGACGTGGGAGCTTGCAGGTGTCGGGTTGATGGCAGGGCAAGGCGAGGTGTGAGTTGTTGGAGGCGAGGTGTGGGTTGTTGGAGGCGAGGTGTGGGTTGTTGGAGGCGAGGTGTGGGTTGTTGGAGGCGAGGTGTGGGTTGTTGGAGGCGAGGTGTGGGTTGTTGGAGGCGAGGTGTGGGTTGTTGGGGGCGAGGTATGGGTTGTTGGAGGCGAGGTGTGGGGTGTTGGAAGCGAGATGTGAGTTGTTGGAGGCGAGGTGTGGGTTGTTGGGGGCGAGGTGTGGGTTATTGGAGGCGAGGTGTGGGTTATTGGAGGCGAGGTGTGGGTTGTTGGAGGTGAGGTGTGGGTTATTGGAGGCGAGGTGTGGGTTGTTGGAGGCGAGGTGTGGGTTGTTGGAGGCGAGGTGTGGGTTATTGGAGGCGAGGTGTGGGTTGTTGGGGCGAGGTGGTTGGGGTTGTTGGAGGCGAGGTGTGGGTTATTGGAGGCGAGGTGTGGGTTGTTGGGGGCGAGGTGTGGGTTGTCGGAGGCGAGGTGTGAGTTGTTGGAGGCGAGGTGTGGGTTGTTGGAGGCGAGGTGTGGGTTGTTGGAGGCGAGGTGTGGGTTGTCGGAGGCGAGGTGTGAGTTGTTGGAGGCGAGGTGTGGGTTGTTGGAGGCGAGGTGGTGGGTTGTTGGAGGCGAGGTGTGGGTTGTTGGAGGCGAGGTGTGGGTTGTTGGAGGCGAGGTTGTGGGGTTGTTGGAGGCGAGGTGTGGGTGTGTTGGAAGTGAGAGGGTGAGTTTTGGAGGCGAGGTGTGGGCTGTTGGAGGCAAGGTGTGGGTTGTTGGAGGCGAGGTTTGGGTTGTTGGAGGCGAGGTGTGAGTTGTTGGAGGCGAGGTGTGGGTTTGTTGAAGGCGAGGTTGTGGGTTGTTGGAGGCGAGGTGTGGGTTGTTGGAGGCGAAGTGTGAGTTGTTGGAGGCGAGGTGTGGGTTGTTGGAGGCGAGGTTTTGTGAGTTGTTGGAGCGAGGTGTGAGTTGTTGGAGGAGGGTGTGGGTTGTTGAAGGCGAGGTGGGGTTGTTGGAGGCGAGGTGTGGGTTGTTGGAGGCGAGATGTGGGTTGTTGGAGGCGAGGTGTGAGTTGTTGGAGGCGAGGTGTGGGTTATTGGAGGCGAGGTGTAGGCTAGTGGAGGCGAGGTTTAGGCTAGTGAAGGCGAGGTATGGGCTGGTGGAGGCGAGGTGTGGGTTGTTGGAGGCGAGGTGTGGGTTGTTGGAGGCGAGGTGTGGGTTGTCGGAGGCGAGGTGTGAGTTGTTGGAGGCGAGATGTGGGTTGTTGGAGGCGAGGTGGGTTGTTGGATGCGAGGTGTGGGTTTGCTGGAGGCGAGGTGTGGGTTGTTGGAGGCGAGGGTTGTGGGTTGTTGGAGGCGAGGTGTGGGTTGTTGGAGGCGAGGTGTGGGTTGTTGGAGGCGAGGTGTGGGTTGTTGGAGGGAGGTGTGGGGTGTTGGAAGCGAGATGTGAGTTATTGGAGGCGAGGTGTGGGTTGTTGGAGGCAAGGTGTGAGTTGTTGGAGGCGAGGTGTGGGTTGTTGGAGGCGAGGTGTGAGTTGTTGGAGGCGAGGTGTGGGTTGTTGGAGTCGAGGTGTGGGTTGTTGGAGGCGAGGTGTGGGTTGTTGGGGGGCGAAGTGTGAGTTGTTGGAGGCGAGGTGTGGGTTGTTGGAGGCGAGGTGTGAGTTGTTGGAGGCGAGGTGTGAGTTGTTGGAGGCGAGGTGTGGGTTGTTGAAGGCGAGGTGTGGGTTGTTGGAGGCGAGGTGTAGGCTAGCGGAGGAGAGGTGTAGGCTAGTGGAGGCGAGGTGTAGGCTAGTGGAGGCGAGGTGTGGGCTAGTGGAGGCGAGGTGTGGGCTAGTGGAGTTAATCGGGCATGGGGGCTGATCTCTTATGAAACTAACGAAGCTTAAGCTTGAGGGGCCCCTAACCCCTGAGGGGCCCCATATGCCACTTTAGTCCACATTACTTGAAAATTTGGGATCTACTGTATGAGAAAGGGTTGCAACGGGTCCCTCAATAACAGTTCAAGCTTCAAGGCCCCAAAAATGTAGATCGGGGGTAGTTGAATGTGGCAGGAAAGCGTATTGGTAACAATGTGTTGTTATACCTCTCCAGTAACATTGAGGAAGAATCACCCAGTGCTCATCCTCTCGTCTATCTTTAAGAGGAGTTACGTTCGACTTGCTCACAGCCTCACGCACTCTTAAGCAATATATGTAAATGGGGATGTGTTGTAGGGCCCCTCCGGCGTATGTGGGACCAGTGACGACACTTTCGTCATGTGTGCGTCAGAAGGGAAGAAATATTGACGGAGAGGAGAGAGACCATAGGGAAGGAGTTAGTGGAAATTGATCAGCAGTCGGGAAGATGTGATGATAGACTGATAAGAATGAGAGACGAGATTAAAGATGCTGAGGTAGCTAGTGATGCTGATCGATTCACAGCTCCTGGCCCCACCTCTTCACTGGTCGCTACTAGGTCACTCCTCTTGCTCCATGAGCTTTATCATACCTCTTCTTAAAGATATGTGTGGATCCTGCCTCCACAACATCACTTCCCAGACTATTCCACTTCCTGACAACTCTGTGACTGAAGAAATACTTCCTAACATCCCTGTGATTAATCTCTATCTTCAACTTCCAACTGTGTCCCCTTGTTGTTGTGTCCAGTCTCTGGAGCATCCTGTCTCTGTCCACCTTGTCGATTCCTCTCAGTATTTTATACGTCGTTATCACATCCCCCCTATCTCTCCTGTCCTCCAGTGTCGTCAGGTGTATGTGTGTACTCACCTAATTGTACTCACCTAATTGTGGTTGCAGGGGTCGAGACTCAGCTCCTGGCCCCGCCTCTTTACTGATCGCTACTGGGTCCTCTTTCTCTCTCTGCTTCCTGAGTTTTGTCATACCTCTTCTTAAAACTATGTATGGTTCCTGCCTCCACTACTTCACTTGCTAGGCTATTCCACTTGCTGACAACTCTATGACTGAAGAAATACTTCCTAACGTCCCTGTGATTCGTCTGAGTCCTCAGCTTCCAGTTGTGGCCCCTTGTCCCTGTGACCCCTCTCTGGAACATCCTATCTCTGTCCACCTTGTCTATTCCCCGCAGTATCTTGTATGTCGTTATCATGTCTCCCCTGACCCTTCTGTCCTCCAGTGTCGTCAGTCCGATTTCCCTTAACCTTTCCTCGTACGACATTCCCTTGAGCTCTGGGACTAGCCTTGTTGCAAACCTTTGTACTTTCTCTAACTTCTTGACGTGCTTGACCAGGTGTGGGTTCCAGACTGGTGCTGCATACTCCAGTATGGGCCTAACATACACAGTGTACAGTGTCTTGAACGATTCCTTATTAAGGTATCGGAACGCTATTCTCAGGTTTGCCAGGCGCCCGTATGCTGCAGCAGTTATTTGGTTGATGTGTGCCTCCGGTGATCTGCTCGGTGTTATGGTCACCCCAAGGTCTTTCTCCCTGAGTGAGGTCTGTAGTCTTTGTCCACCTAGCCTATACTCTGTCTGCGGTCTTCTTTGCCCTCTCCAATCTTCATGACTTTGCATTTGGCTGGATTGAATTCGAGAAGCCAGTTACTGGACCACATGTCCAGCCTGTCCAGGTCTCTTTGCAGTCCTGCCTCATCCTCGTCCGATTTAATTCTTCTCATCAACTTCACGTCATCTGCGAACAGGGACACTTCAGAGTCTATTCCTTTCATCATGTCGTTCACATATATCAAAAATAGCACTGGTCCTAGAACTGACCCCTGTGGGACCCCGCTCGTAACAGGCGCCCACTGTGATACCTCTTCACGTACCATGACTCGTTGCTGCCTCCCTGTCAGGTATTCCCTTATCCATTGCAGTGCCCTCCCTTTTACATGCGCCTGATACTCCAGCTTCTGCACTAATCTCTTGTGGGGAACTGTGTCAAAGGCCTTCCTGCAGTCTAGGAAAACGCAATGTACCCGCCCCTCTCTCTCGTGTATGTGTATGTATATGTGTATGTGTGTGTGAATAAAGTTTCTTGAAGTAGATAATGTGGATAACATTGTTGCACAAATAACCCTCACCGAAACGTCGCCATAAGCTCCTCTCTCCTATGTACAAGTTATTTGTGTGTTGTTCCAGTCACGGTATTGTGCCTTTTTATGTTATTGTTTATCGACGGGCTTAGTGAGCGAAGTGATGTGCGTTGAGGAAGGTATCAATTTCTTTGTTGAGTTATATTTCTGACATCTTTTAAAATGATGTCAGATTCCCTTGAAAAGTGACGACAGAAGATCCTGGAATGTGAATATTAATTTCCATAAAAAGAAACTGGTGACTGATCCCCTTAAACAATGTAGAGGACTCTGGTCTGTGAATTTAAAGTCTGTTTTACCGTAGGTTCGAGTCCCACTCGTCCTGTGGTGAGTTATACGGTTCTTATATCAAATAATTATCAGTCACGTGACTATATCAGTTCAGTCTCTTAAAATGCATTTTCTCTGTTATTCTCTATGTGTGAAGGATATTATTATTATTATTATTATTATTATTATTATTATTATTATTATTATTATTATTATTATTATTATTATTATTATTATTATTATTATTATTATTATTGTTATCATTATTATTATTATTATTATTATTATTATTATTATTATTATTGTTATCATTATTATTATTATTATTATTATTATTATTATTATTATTATTATTATTATTATTATTATTATTATTATTATTATTATTATTATTATTGTTATCATTATTATTATTATTATTATTATTATTATTATTATTATTATTATTATTGTTATCATTATTATTATTATTATTATTATTATTATTATTATTATTATTATTATTATTATTATCAAAATCAAGCGCTAAACCCACTAGGGTCATACAGCGCTGTGTGGAAAGTAGCGCAAGAACATATGGATACACAAAATGCCTAGGAACTAGACCCCCTAGGTATATATTAACTAGGACCCCTGGGTATATATTAACTAGGACCCCTTGTATATATTAACTAGGACCCCTGGGTATATATATTAACTAGGACCCCTGGGTATATATATTAACTAGGACCCCTGGGTATATATTAACAATTTATTTTTCATCTGTTACAAGCAAATTTAGTATATTTCCTCTCAATGCTGTCATATTTCCACTAATATGATATCTTGATATATCATAGATGTTATTGTGCTGTTTATATTCTTCACTAACTGAACAATTTACCGCAAAATGTTGAAGACAGGTTGACCACTGACCGCATACTGTACGTGGTGTACTGTGCGTGGTGTACTGTACGTGGTGTACGCAGTGTTTACAATGAGAGGGATTGTGTTCGCCATGCTTGGCAACGCATCAAAGCTGTTTTATAGGTTAATTAAATTCTGAAGTGTCGGACGACCTGCTTGCCTCACCAGGTTGACACATGATCGTCTAGCAGCTGTCTGGTGGAGGGGTGTCATAGTGGTACTGGGGAGGTGGGGGTGTTGGCGAAACTGGTGGGAGTAGTGTGTCATTGATGTCAGCAAGGCCTGTATACCTTGTATATGTACTTGTAAAAATCAAGATTTTTATTATTTTAAACCACGGTACGGGTGGGTGTAGAACCCATTGCGAGTGAGTCGTAAAAGTCCAGGCCATTGCGTAAGCCAATAGGCCAGTTGGAGGTACACATACACAGTACATCCAGTACTTTCCCACCATTCCACCCATCCTTCCAGGTCCGACCGGTGTCAGACAGTGCCACAAATGAGACAAGGCCATCACAGGACACCCGTGTGGCATTATCATAGTAATGGCTGTTTTGCCGTCTGGAAATAATGCAAATGTGAATTAAACGAGGCTAGACACTACGAGGATTTTGGTCAGCGGCTTTTGTGGCGACCCAGAGAGGTAAAAAAAAGCTGTATCTTACGTTTTTTTTGATTTTCACCGAACTTGAAACATAGACTCAAGCCGAACAGACGCAATATCTGAATCTCAGGGGTCTGTGTATGTGTTTCCGGAGAGAAATAGAAAGTATCATATTCCTCAGGACCCTTATTTTTCATAGAACTAAGGGTCTTTACGGCTCTGTCAGTAATCCTGTTTTACGCCTCTTCCGTTGTTAGTACGGCAGCCTGAGCAGTCTCGCGTCCTCACGAAGAGGTGAGGTCGGCGTAACATCCTCAGCAGCAGGCTAAGATTTCAATGATGTGTTGCTGTCAGTGTACACCCCAGTGTAGTCTTGTATCTCAGTGATGTGTTGTTGATGTCAGTGCAACCTCCTGAGGGGGTTTAGATCCGATGAAGTGTTGCTGTCAGTTCAACCTCAGAAGGCTTAGGCCTCACGAAGGGGTGCTGTCAGCAAAATAGTCTTCCTTGTGTTTATCCCTTACGTGTACTTTTTTCCTAGCAGAGTTAATGATTAGAGTGCACATTCAGTTTACATACACCAAGAGGTAAGCCTTCCAGTGTATATATACAGTGGAAGGCTTACCAATGTATATATGCACTGGTGTATACAAACTGTTAAATGTATCTCTCAGTATATACACACTAACACACTGAGAAGTGCATCTTTTGGTATATATAAACTGATAAGTGCAGCTCTCCCTGTATATGCATATGTATATGCACTAAAAAATGCACCACTCGGTGTATATAAAGTGAAAAGTGTACCTTTCAATGTATATACACTGAGGGGTATACATCTTGGCGTATATACTGAATGAGGAATATGTTACATTATCTTTTAATCAATAACAATTAATTACAATGTTAAAATTGAAACATTCTGTTGTGTTTGTTTTGAAAGTCGTAAAGTTGCGAATAACTGCCGACAAGTCGAGGATATCCTGGAGTCAGTACAAGTCAGTACAAGTCAGTACAAGTCAGTACAAGTCCCAAACATGATCCCAGGTGAATTACATCACCTCCACTTCAGTTGAAGGTCAAGAAGTTGTTAGCAACCCACAAAGGTCACCCTTCAGGACACCTGTAGCGCATGTCAAGTGCAATCTGCATTTCACGTACATGACATGAAGCAAGACATTTGCATGTCACCTTAAACCATCATCAGCCGTGGTAGGTCATTGGTTGCTTAGATGAACGTAACCATTCGAGTACAGGATGGTCTTCTTATATGCTGTATGTTTGTTCCAGGGTGAGGGAGAGAAAGAGAGGGTCTTGGTGAAGTTTCTTCTCATGTAGGTGCAGACGGCCCCTCATATCCTCACCTGCCTCGAGACGGCTAACACAATTCAAGAATTTTCTTTTCAATAGTGTTCTATAGTTGTGCTTAGAGTTTTACATCAGTTCTCGCACTTATTATTTCTCCTAACTCTCTTCACAACTTGGTTAGTTTGTTCATGCGACACTGAAATTGGTGTAACTAATTGTACATGGTGGGAATTAACGTTAAATTAAAACTATCTTTTGGTGCAGTTTATTCTTCATTTCTAATTGTTCCATTGACTGCACCATACCAAGTACAATCAGGTACTGCAGACCTTATTTACGATGGTGAGCTTTTCATAACCCACACACTTGCAATTCCTGCTCTAACTCCTCTAGCACCTCCACACCACCACCTACACAATCATTACAACACCCCTCTGTGGTTCCCACCAACGCCACCACTATCTCCATTCCTCACAACCAGACCACACACCACCACTACGTCCGCTCCTCACCACCACCATCAGACACCTCCTTCTATTCAAGTCTTAATCCACTGCAGGGATTCCTCAAAAGACTTAATCCCCTTCATTGATTCATCATGTGACTCAATCTCCGCTGATTCTTCGCAAGACTTACTTTTCCCTCGCGTGGCTCCACCTCCAGATATCTACCACCAGACGTCTGACTTCAAGTCAAAGATTGCGCATTCTCCCTCACTTTATTGTCAGGTCAGCAAACCTTGACTACTATATGTGATATTAACACTCCTGGAAGGTCCAGAAAAGTTTTCCTGGCTCCCTTTTTTATTTTTATATTTTGTTTTGACGCCTTTCCTTCGTGTAATGTTGGATGCCATCCAATAAATTAGGCCTTGTTTTTAATGGGGCAAAAAATAGTTTAATGTCTGCTAATGCCTTTATATTCGAGCAGTTTTATAGGAAAATTGGCAATGGGTGTAATTTCAGGGCACGTAGTTTCTGCCAGTGTTATAGGTAAGAGGTTTATTTTCTTTTTGGAGAACATTAATCCATGACTGGAATGAGGTTCATCATATGGTATTTTAACGAGGTTTATCTCACGGAAACATGAGAAACTCTAGTGGAAATCAAGTTTATCCCATGTAAACACAGGAATTGTACGGGAATGAAGATCATCGCATTAGAGCACAGGAATCCAAGCTTAGGCCGAGGATAATCCCTTCGAGAACACGGAAATCCCGCACTGGAATGAGAGTCATTTCTTGAGAGCACGAGAATCTCTGGTTGGAATGAGGTTCATGGTTGGGGAACAAGGAAATCCTCGAGAGCTTTTATCTCTAGATAACACAGCCGCTTCATAAGTGCTAGTGCAGGCTGCTTCCCTCACTGATTGAAACAGACTAATGTTGTGTGTGTGTGTGTGTGTGTGTGTGTGTGTGTGTGTGTGTGTGTGTGTGTGTGTGTGTGTGTGTGTGTGTGTGTGTGTGACCTTGTTTGACGAAATAAAAGCTCATTTATATAGGACTAGCCTTATACCCTCCGGGTCAGAGACAACTCGAAACACATGCCGCATCATTTATTTGATAAACAGTCCTCATAACCTTCCAGCAAAAGAACACGGGAAAGGGGCTCTGAGTGCCAGTGTTCGGAGACCAAGAGTGAGAGAGGAGGTGAAGCTTACTTCACAAGCTCAGAGCTCCTTAAAGAGCTTCCCTATTTATAAAACTTGGCCAGAAGGTAAGCTTGCGTGAGGAAAATATATTGTGCATTATGCAGTGTATTAGATATTTTTTTGAGGAGGGGGGAGGATGTCCCTGGAACAGAAAATTTGAGAGCTTAGTTTGCGTCACAGCTGGTGATTTAGTCGTCCATTTCCTCTCTTTCTCGTTTTCCGAACGAGGTGTTTTCTGCCGCCGCCGCCGTCGTCTATATTGTATATAAGATAACATTTTTATGATTTCTCGCTCTGAATTTACAATTTTCCCCTTTTATTATTCTCTAGTTTGATTTTCCTTCCTTTCGCTTTCATCCTATAACTGGAGTTTGCGTCTTCTGAACGATATTGTTCTGTAATGACTGATTCATCTCAGAAATTAGAGAAAAACGTTTTTTTTTGCACAGATTTATTGCACAGGTTAAGAGATGTTATCCAACCTCAGCTCTGTGGAAAGCTCGGCTCTGTTTAAGGTATACTGCCACCTACAACAGTCGACTAACACCCAGGTACCTACTTACTGTTGTTAGGTAAGACACATATGCAGCAGTTAGACAACTTTATTCCGAAACGTTTCGCCTACGCAGTAGGCTTCTTCAGTCGAATACAGAAAGTAGGCAGGAACAGTAGAGATGTGAAGACGATGTAATCAGTCCATCACCCTTGAAGTCGTAGAATTTGAGGTTGTCAGTCCCTCGACCTGGAGAAGTCCAGTTCCATAATCAGGAACTATCCTTTACCTACTTACTGCTAGGTGAACAGGGACAGAAGGTGTAGGATGAGTAACTCTCAGGTACTTACTTACTGCTAGGTGAACAGGGACAGAAGGTGTAGGATGAGTAACTCTCAGGTACTTACTTACTGCTAGGTGAACAGGGACAGAAGGTGTAGGATGAGTAACTCCCAGGTACTTACTTACTGCTAGATGAACAAGGTCAGAAGGTGTAGGATGAGTAACTCCCAGGTACCTACTTACTGCTAGGTGAACAGGGACAGAAAGTGTAGAATGAGTAACTCCCAGGTACCTACTTACTGCTAGATGAATAGGGGCAGAAAGTGTAGAATGAGTAACTCCCAGGTACCTACTTACTGCTAGGTGAACAGGGACAGAAGGTGTAGGATGAGTAACTCCCAAGTACCTACTTACTGCTAGATGAATAGGGACAGAAGGTGTAGAATGAGTAACTCCCAGGTACCTACTTACTGCTAGATGAATAGGGACAGAAAATGTAGAATGAGTAACTCCCAGGTACCTACTTATTGCTAGGTGAACAGGGACAGAAGGTGTAGGATGAGTAACTCCCAGGTACCTACTTACTGCTAGATGAATAGGGACAGAAGGTGTAGGATGAGTAACTCCCAGGTACCTACTTACTACTAGGTGAACAGGGACAGAAAATGTAGAATGAGTAACTCCCAGGTACCTACTTATTGCTAGGTGAACAGGGACAGAAGGTGTAGGATGAGTAACTCCCAGGTACCTACTTACTGCTAGATGAATAGGGACAGAAGGTGTAGGATGAGTAACTCCCAGGTACCTACTTACTGCTAGGTGAACAGGGACAGAAAGTGTAAAATGAGTAACTCCCAGGTACCTACTTATTGCTAGGTGAACAGGGACAGAAGGTGTAGGATGAGTAACTCCCAGGTACCTACTTACTGCTAGGTGAACAGGGACAGAAGGTGTAGGATGAGTAACTCCCAGGTACCTACTAACTGCTAGATGAATAGGGACAGAAGGTGTAAGAAAACATGCCCAGGATTTCCACCCGTGCCGGGGCTCGAACCTCGGACACTTAGTGTGTGTGTGTGTGAGCAGAGTGCGCGACCAACCGAGCCACGGGGTTGCAAATGCGTATTTCTCAAATTTTCCAACACAGATGTTTAAGTCTGTAATTTTTTGTATTCTATGTAATAACTGGTAAATGCATCTTCCGCTCGGCTTCAAACTTTTAATGGCGATGTGTTTTTTTTTTTCTTTTTCAAAGGAGGTTTAACCTTATTTTTGGGTTCTGTAGATTTTAATTTGCCAGTTTTTTTTTTTTTTTTTTTTTTTTTATTTGAAAGAGTGGATTCCATTGAATAACTAGAGAACGTCTCTTCCGATAGGTTTCAAACCTATGTAAGTGCCAATTTGCCAATTTTTTCTGCTAGGAAATTGGGAAAATTGAACCACAGGCTTTTAATTTCCAAGTTCGAACTTCAAGTTTCCGAACTTTAAGTTCGAACTTCAAGTTTCCGAACTTTAAGTTCGAACTTTATGTTTCCAAACTCCAAGTTCTGGATTCTTGATATCTGTGAGACGACTAGAAAATACCTTTCCAGATTGTCTTCAAACTTTCAGGGGTTTGTATGTTTTAATTTATCCCCCCCCCCTTTTTTTTTATTTAAGGTAACTGGGATGTTATTTTTTTCTTTTTTGGGTCAAATATTTAACCTCATTAGAAACTCAATGCCGCACTCTGCACTATTCCAACCGCTTGCAACACGGACACAACTTTCTCCCATCGTGCACAAACTGCAATGCATTTTGTGTAAACCTGGAAGGGTAAACCTGGAGGAGTATACCTGGAGAAGTATACCTGGAGAGTGTTCCGGGGGTCAACGCCCCCTCGGCCCGGTCCGTGACTAGGCCTCGTAGGAGGCAGTCAGCCGATGCTGTAATTTTTCAGATGTCCTGTGAAGGATGAGAGATGTCCTATGGACACACACAACACATAACAGACTCCAGGTGTTACGCGTCTGCTGGAGGCTCTAGCGTGGACGAGATGTGTACGTGATATGTACGTGGAATATAACTATAATGCACATGGAGGGCAACTAGCGTGTACGTGAATGTACATGATGTGGGTTTTGTTAAAATAAATTAAAAAAAAACTTCATATTTTAATTATAATATTGCGTGTTCGTGGTAGCGGACGTGGGCGTGGTTGAAGGCGTGGCAGATGGTAATGAGTGTGGGCGTGGGTGTGTATGCAGAGTGAACACTGTGTGGATGTGGGCGTGTGTGCGTTTAGGCTTAGGGTTAACAGAGAGTGGGTATAGGATGAAAGGATTCTGCACAGGATGAAAGGATACTGCGCAGGATGAAAGGATGCTGCGGAGGATGAAAGGATGCTGCGGAGGATGAAAGGATGCTGCCGAGGATGAAAGGATGCTGCGGAGGATGAATGGATGCTGCGGAGGATGAAAGGATGCTGCGGAGGATGAAAGGATGCTGCGGAGGATGAAAGGATGCTGCGGAGGATGAATGGATGCTGCGGAGGATGAAAGGATGCTGCGGAGGATGAAAGGATGCTGCGGAGGATGAAAGGATGCTGCGGAGGATGAAAGGATGCTGCGGAGGATGAAAGGATGCTGCGGAGGATGAATGGATGCTGCGGAGGATGAAAGGATGCTGCGGAGGATGAAAGGATGCTATGCAGGATGAAAGGATTCTGCGCACGATGAAAGGATGCTATGCAGCATGAAAGGATTCTGCGCACGATGAAAGGATACTGCACAGGATGAAAGGATTCTGCGCAGGATGAAAGGATGCTGCGGAGGATGAAAGGATGCTGCGGAGGATGAAAGGATGCTGTGGAGGATGAAAGGATGCTATGCAGGATGAAAGGATTCTGCGCACGATGAAAGGATACTGCGCAGGATGAAAGGATGCTGCGGAGGATGAAAGGATGCTGCGTAGGATGAAAGGATACTGCGCAGGATGAAAGGATGCTGTGCAGGATGAAAGGATGCTGCGGAGGATGAAAGGATGCTGCACAGGACGAAAGGATGCTGCGGAGGATGAAAGGATGCTGCGGAGGATGAGAGGATGCTGCGGAGGATGAAAGGATGCTGCGCAAGATGAAAGGATGCTGCACAGGATGAAAGGATGCTGTGCAGGATGAAAAGATGCTGCGCAGGATGAAAGGATGCTGCGCAGGATGAAAGGATACTGTGCAGGATGAAAGGATGCTGCGCAGGATGAAAGGATGCTGCGCAGGATGAAAGGATGCTGCGCAGGAAGAAAGGATGCTGTGCAGGATGAAAGGATGCTATGCAGGATGAAAGGATGCTGCGCAGGATGAAAGGATACTGCGCAGGATGAAAGGATGCTGCGCAGGATGAAAGGATGCTGCGGAGGATGAAAGGATGCTGCACAGGACGAAAGGATGCTGCGGAGGATGAAAGGATGCTGCGGAGGATGAGAGGATGCTGCGGAGGATGAAAGGATGCTGCGCAAGATGAAAGGATGCTGCACAGGATGAAAGGATGCTGTGCAGGATGAAAGGATGCTGCGCAGGATGAAAGGATGCTGCGCAGGATGAAAGGATACTGCGCAGGATGAAAGGATGCTGCGTAGGATGAAAGGATGCTGCGCAGGATGAAAGGATGCTGCGCAGGATGAGAGGATGCTGCACAGGATGAAAGGATGCTGCGCAGGACGAAAGGATGCTGTGCAGGATGAAAGGATGGTGGGCAGGATGAAAGGATGCTGCGGAGGATGAAAGGATGCTGCACAGGATGAAAGGATACTATGCAGGATGAGAGGATGCTGCGCAGGATGAAAGGATGCTGTGCAGGATGAAAGGATGCTGCGCAGGATGAAAGGATGCTGCGCAGGATGAAAGGATGCTGCACAGGATGAAAGGATGCTGCGGAGGATGAAAGGATGCTGCACAGGATGAAAGGATACTATGCAGGATGAAAGGATGCTGTGCAGGATGAAAGGATGCTGCGCAGGATGGAAGAATACTACGCAGGATGGAAGTAGGCTGCGCAGGATGAAAGGATGCTGCGCAGGATGAGAGGATGCTGCGCAGGATGAAAGGATGCTGCGCAGGACGAAAGGATGCTGCGCAGGATGAAAGGATGCTGCGCAGGACCAAAGGATACTGCGCAGGATGAAAGGATGCTGCGGAGGATGAAAGGATGCTGCGAAGGATGAAAGGATGCTATGCAGGATGAAAGGATGCTGCACAGGATGAAAGGATACTGCGTAGGATGAAAGGATGCTGCGCAGGATGAAAGGATGCTGCGGAGGATGAAAGGATGCTGCACAGGACAAAAGGATGCTGCAGAGGATGAAAGGATGCTGCGGAGGATGAGAGGATGCTGCGGAGGATGAAAGGATGCTGCGCAAGATGAAAGGATGCTGCACAGAGCGAAAAGATGCTGCACAGGATGAAAGGATGCTGCGGAGGATGAAAGGATGCTGCACAGGACGAAAGGATACTATGCAGGATGAGAGGATGCTGCACAGGATGAAAGGATGCTGCACAGGACGAAAGGATACTATGCAGGATGAGAGGATGCTGCACAGGATGAAAGGATGCTGCACAGGATGAGAGGATGCTGCGCAGGATGAAAGGATGCTGCGCAGGATGAAAGGATGCTGCGCAAGATGAAAGGATGCTGCACAGGGCGAAAGGATGCTGCGCAGGATGAAAGGATGCTGCGGAGGATGAAAGGATGCTGCACAGGACGAAAGGATACTATGCAGGATGAGAGGATGCTGCACAGGATGAAAGGATGCTGCACAGGACGAAAGGATACTATGCAGGATGAGAGGATGCTGCACAGGATGAAAGGATGCTGCACAGGATGAGAGGATGCTGCGGAGGATGAAAGGATGCTGCGCAGGATGAGAGGATGCTGCACAGGATGAAAGGATGCTGCACAGGATGAGAGGATGCTGCGCAGGATGAAAGGATGCTGCACAGGATGAGAGGATGCTGCACAGGATGAAAGGATGCTGCGCAGGATGAAAGGATGCTGCACAGGATGAAAGGATGCTGCACAGGATGAAAGGATGCTGCACGATAAGGATCTGAGGAAAGGATGCTGCACAGGATGAAAGGATGCTGCACAGGATGAAAGGATGCTGCACAGGATGAAAGGATGCTGCACAGGATGAAAGGATCTGCAGGATGAAAGGATGCTGCACAGGATGAAAGGATGCTGCACAGGATGAAAGGATGCTGCACAGGATGAAAGGATGCTGCACAGGATGAAAGGATGCTGCACAGGATGAAAGGATGCTGCCCACAAGAAAGGATGCTCGCAGGATGAAGGATGCTGCACAGGAGAAAGGATGCACAGATGAAAGGATGACTCAGAAGTGTATCTCTTAAGCAATATTCCAGAAATAAAAAAAGATACGTTATCCTGAGTATCCTTAAAGATACGTTTTTTCAGTATGTATCCAACAGGTGTGTTTATTCGTATGTTATTTTTATGCTCTAATAATTATTATAAACTATTTTATTGCACGAGAAAAAAAAAGATTTATTCTCAGTCAACAACAGTAGCAGCAAGAGGAAGCAACAACAAGAACAACAGAAACAACAGCAGCAACTCCAGCAGGAACTCAAAAACAGCAGTAACAACACCAGAAGCAACAGCTTCAGTAACACCAGAAGAAACAGTAGCAACACAAACGGAAACAGATAAAACGACAGCAGCAGCAGCTGCTGCAACAGAGCTATAAGAAACAGCAGCAATAGCAACAGCAGTAACAACAGCCACTGGAGGCATTAGCGAAATGAGGTTCCCCACTGCTGGAGTGAGAGAGAGGCAGCGGAGTGCCACCAACGATAACACCTCCCTGGATGCTGCGGCAGGACTGAGCAGCATGTGTGGCTCTGGCTGGCTTATGTACGAGTCAGTGCCAGGCCCCCCACATGCGTACATAGCCCCATCAATAGTGCCACAACCTGCCTCCCACACCCATTGATAGTCTGCCCTGGTCATCCCACAGTGACATTAGTGGTGCCTCTGTTTTCCACCCTCACCCAGATATGCCTTCCACGGGGGACACTTATTAAAACTCCCCAGTGGTCCGCTATGTGTTAATTGTCTGTATATCCACTTCTTCGAGGTTCACCATCAAAATTCCCCTGTGGTTCATTACGCAGGAACCTTCTTTCCCAGGGCTAAAGTCTAACCCTGATAGCTTCTTCTCTACGTCATGGAACTCATTACTTAAAGAGCAGGAATAAATCTTCCCCAATATGTTTGCAAATTATGGTGGTAAGCTGATCCCCCAGCGGCTCGCCACCACACCAAGCTGAATACATTAGTGATTTCCTGCTTGCATCTCATTTGCGTATATTAAATAACATTTTCCTGAACACCTCTACCGTGAGTCAAGAATTTTTTTGGCGTAAATTTTCACGGATAAAATCTAGAATATTTCGTCTTAGGCTCGTGATCTCTTCGGTAAATCAGAAATTATTTTAAAATAATTCTCTTAGCAAATGACTGTGTGTGTGTGTGTGTGTGTGTGTGTGTGTGTGTGTGTGTGTGTGTGTGTGTGTGTGTGTGTGTGTGTGTGTGTGTGGTGTGTTTTGTGTGTGTGTGTATGTGTGTGTGAAATGTGCTGATGTTGCTCTTGACAACAAGAGAGACAATCACTGGGGGTTGCAACGTTTCGCTCAGCGGAAATCTGGATAAACCTAGTCAGTTATCTATTGGTACTCAGTATCTCCACCTCCTAGTACTCTGCCAGCCCTCGAGAGCACTAGATGAGGACATCCATGACTCGAGACGAAACAATTCACGTCTCCAGTAGCCGAAACCTCTGAGCGGAAGGTTGAAAATCCCAACAGATATTCTCGTATCCTCTCCAAGGGAGAACTAAAATTTCAAACCTCGTTTATCCCAGATAAAATATCAAGTTCCCCTCGTTTTATACGTTTTATACGTTCGCCGATGACGCGTAAAAAAAATCCAAGTGTATATGTTTTTTTGAGGGGGGGACGAGGTTAATACTACACACCGTATGATTCCATGTGATTCCCTTATTACCCGTGTACATAACAAGACACCGACATTACCCGTGTACATAACAAGACACCGACATTACCCGTGTACATAACAAGACACCGACATTACCCGTGTACATAACAAGACACCGACATTACCCGTGTACATAACAAGACACCGACATTACCCGTGTACACAACAAGACACCGACATTACCCGTGTACATAACAAGACACCGACATTACCCGTGTACACAACAAGACACCGACATTACCCGTGTACATAACAAGACACCGACATTACCCGTGTACATAACAAGACACCGACATTACCCGTGTACACAACAAGACACCGACATTACCCGTGTACACAACAAGACACCGACATTACCCGTGTACATAACAAGACACCAACATTACCCGTGTACATAACAAGACACCGACATTACCCGTGTACACAACAAGATACCGACATTACCCGTGTACATAACAAGACACCGACATTACCCGTGTACACAACAAGACACCGACATTACCCGTGTGCACAACAAGAGGCCGACATTACCCGTGTACGCACAAGACACCGACATTACCCGTGTGCACAACAAGAGGCCGACATTACCCGTGTACACAACAAGACACCGACATTACCCGTGTACATAACAAGACACCGACATTACCCGTGTACACAACAAGACACTGACATTACCCGTGTACACAACAAGACACCGACATTACCCGTGTACACAACAAGACACTGACATTACCCGTGTACATAACAAGACACCAACATTACCCGTGTACATAACAAGACACCGACATTACCCGTGTACACAACAAGATACCGACATTACCCGTGTACATAACAAGACACCGACATTACCCGTGTACACAACAAGATACCGACATTACCCGTGTACATAACAAGACACCGACATTACCCGTGTACACAACAAGATACCGACATTACCCGTGTGCACAACAAGACACCGACATTACCCGTGTACACAACAAGACACCGACATTACCCGTGTGCACAACAAGAGGCCGACATTACCCGTGTACGCAACAAGACACCGACATTACCCGTGTGCACAACAAGAGGCCGACATTACCCGTGTACACAACAAGACACCGACATTACCCGTGTACATAACAAGACACCGACATTACCCGTGTACATAACAAGACACCGACATTACCCGTGTACACAACAAGACACCGACATTACCCGTGTACACAACAAGACACCGACATTACCCGTGTACATAACAAGACACCAACATTACCCGTGTACATAACAAGACACCGACATTACCCGTGTACACAACAAGATACCGACATTACCCGTGTACATAACAAGACACCGACATTACCCGTGTACACAACAAGACACCGACATTACCCGTGTGCACAACAAGAGGCCGACATTACCCGTGTACGCAACAAGACACCGACATTACCCGTGTGCACAACAAGAGGCCGACATTACCCGTGTACACAACAAGACACCGACATTACCCGTGTACATAACAAGACACCGACATTACCCGTGTACACAACAAGACACTGACATTACCCGTGTACACAACAAGACACCGACATTACCCGTGTACACAACAAGACACCGACATTACCCGTGTACACAACAAGACACCGACATTACCCGTGTACATAACAAGACACCAACATTACCCGTGTACACAACAAGACACCAACATTACCCGTGTACATAACAAGACACCGACATT
>NC_069408.1:45185440-45187940 GCF_026875155.1 Cherax quadricarinatus | reverse complement strand
ACAATGCGGTACCCGGTATGAGGATTATTGTTAACTTTGTCTTAGTATATAAAGTTGTAAAGTAAACCTATTATAAGTAAGTAATAAAGTTAAACCAAATAACAATAAACATCAAAAACTAATATACAGTATTAGAAAAGAAGAAATATATAGCTAAGTGTGTGGAAACCCAAAAGTATTTTGACAAGTATGCTTCAGGACAAAAGTCACTCAGTAGCCCAGATCGACCTGTCCAGTACGCGTCACTCACTTCCTGAGGCTGCCTCTATTTCACACTGTCATTTTATCTGTGAGCATCAGCCGAGGTAGACATAAGCTGGTATGTATGTGTACTGCCCTGTGCAGTATATAGTTAGTATTTACCCACTGTTACTGTGAATTTGTAGCTATTATTAATTTTATATATAATGTATGTGTGGTTCTTACGTTTTCAATGGTTTTGCTAGGATTAGCAGAGTATGCCAGGCTGTATACGTTCACGTTTAGCCATATATATCAATAATAACAACATTTTGTGAAAGGGGTAACATGCTTTATGTGGCATGTTAAATTGGGTAACAAGTTGAAAAAGTTTGGGAAGCACTGCTCTAGAGGGTGAATATCACAGCTCACTGCCTAAATAAATATGTGCGGATCTCTTGGTAAGATAAATGGAACAAGATTAATGGCCTTTTCTTGATTGATGTTGTTGAACTAATCTGTTCTGGGAACACAAGGGGAGTTCCACCCAGCAAGCAAATATGTGCGAATAATTATTATATATATATATATATATATATATATATATATATATATATATATATATATATATATATATATATATATATATATATATATATATATATATATATATATATATATATATATATATATATATATATATATATATATATATATTAATATATATATATATATATATATATATATATATATATATATATATATATATATATATAATATATATATATATATATTTTTATATATATATATATATATATATATATATATATATATATATATATATATATATATATATATATATATATAAATACTAATTATTTATGGTTGATTCAGAAGCTGTCAGATAGTGTGCACGATCGTGATAGCTGCGAAGGTCATCTGAAAGCCAATGTTGGAGACAGTAGTGGGAGCGGCTTTCACGAGCGCCTGAAGCTGTAGCTGTCTAGTGGACGACACAGAAGGCTTCAACGGGGGTTATTAACCCAGGATAACCCAGGATAATCTAGGATATCCCAGGACAGGCAGAATGTCTTGTTCCCGTTGGAATTCTTAATTCCTGATGATGTTATCACTTACAGCCGGCTAATTCCCGGTACCTATTTTCCACTGGGGGAGCAAGGACACCTGGTGATCGGAGACTTGCCTACACGTCTCACCCTTCCCCGCCCCAGGATGGAACCCGGTTCCTTCTGTTGTCAACCAAACGCTCATGGCAATCAATAAAACTTATGCGATCACTCAGTCCCCAGTGTATCTTTTTATTTCTCTCAGTGGAAAAAAATAAAGGAGAGGCTTGAGTAAGATGAACTGTTGACGTCTTACGTCAGGCAGCACTGGCGGCGCAACAAGACTGTGGTGACACTGGCGGTGCAACAAGACTGTAGTAACACTGGCGGTGCAACAAGACTGTAGTAACACTGGCGGTGCAGCAAGACTGTAGTGACACTGGCGGTCCAGCAAGACTGTAGTAACACTGGCGGTGCAACAAGACTGTAGTAACACTGGCGGTGCAACAAGACTGTAGTAACACTGGCGGTGCAACAAGACTGTAGTAACACTGGCGGTGCAACAAGACTGTAGTAACACTGGCGGTGCAGCAAGACTGTAGTGACACTGGCGGTGCAGCAAGACTGTGGTGACACTGGCGGTGCAACAAGACTGTAGTAACACTGGCGGTGCAGCAAGACTGTAGTAACACTGGCGGTGCAGCAAGACTGTGGTAACACTGGCGGTGCAACAAGACTGTAGCAACACTGGCGGTGCAACAAGACTGTAGTAACACTGGCGGTGCAGCAAGACTGTAGTAACACTGGCGGTGCAACAAGACTGTGGTGACACTGGCGGTGCAACAAGACTGTGGTGACACTGGCGGTGCAGCAAGACTGTAGTAACACTGGCGGTGCAACAAGACTGTGGTGACACTGGCGGTGCAACAAGACTGTGGTGACACTGGCGGTGCAGCAAGACTGTGGTGACACTGGCGGTGCAGCAAGACTGTAGTAACACTGGCGGTGCAACAAGACTGTGGTGACACTGGCGGTGCAGCAAGACTGTAGTAACACTGGCGGTGCAGCAAGACTGTAGCAACACTGGTGGTGCAACAAGACTGTGGTGACAGTGGCGGTGCAACAAGACTGTAGTAACACTGGCGGTGCAACAAGACTGTGGTGACACTGGCGGTGCAACAAGACTGTGGTGACAGTGGCGGTGCAACAAGACTGTAGTAACACTGGCGGTGCAGCAAGACTGTAGTAACACT
>NC_069408.1:45162940-45182940 GCF_026875155.1 Cherax quadricarinatus | reverse complement strand
ACTGTGTAAGTTCTAGTCTCGAAGCCATACTTTCTTCTGAAGCTGCAGTCAACTTTTGACAGAGTGTGTAAGTAGTGGGAAGTTGACCAGGATTGATTTAAGACTGGGAAGCACTGCTCTAATTGCTAATATGAAGATCCCGTAACTAGCAAGTATCAAGGTACCCTTCGAAAAAAAAAAAAAAAAAAAAAAAAAATATATATATATATATATATATATATATATATATATATATATATATATATATATTATATATATATATATATATATATATATATGATGGGGTCCACCTCTGGTGTAAATTGTGGGACCCATAGCCTCGGAGAAGTGGATAAAAAGGCTTCAAGGAAGAATATTTGGATTTCTTCCTGAAGCCATTTGAATATTCCACTTCCCCTACCACCCCATCTTTTAAACTATTTTTTTTTTACCAATAGGAATATTTTATTACATAATATGGCACAGAAGATTTAAGAGATACATTGTTGATATAAAGGTGGCATATACGGTACATGTTGTTACGTGTGTATCACCGATTATAAGGCGAAAATCTCATCCAGCTCCTCAGAGCTGGGGCGTGTGCCCAAAATGCAGCATGCATTACCCCTTTGAACAGCCGCGCTGAGCCGCTGGAACAGAAAACTAGCTGCCCTGGGATCCCTAGTTACCCTGATGAGTCTTTTTCCCAGCTCCTTAAGGAAATTAGATGCACTCTTTCCCCATGAGCCAAGGGTCTCTGAGCCTATGGGAACAAACATATAATGATGGGCAAGTTCTCCATATTTTCTAGACTTTTGGGACTCCCTAAAGCTGGCAGCTGCCCCTCCTTCCTCCCTGGTGTATTGGAGATAGGTATCAGCCAAGGTAGATGCACATGTATAGTCCCACACCACCTGCTTCCCATCTGTCCAGGCTTGAAGGGTGATACCGTCTGGACGCTTCTGGCTGCCATCAGATCTGCATAGTTGGGGTGGCTCCCTTACTGCTGGGCATCCAGCTGTTATGAGGCTCCTCTTGATAATGTTATTAACCTCCTCATGTCTTGGAATCTTTCCCTCGGATTTACGGCACACAAGACCATGGTACCCGAATCGGTCTGCTGCTTCACTGCCACAAATACACCTGTGTTCGGCGAGAATAGGGGCGGCAAGTCGAAGGGCAACACCGATGCGGATGGTCTGTGGGTCGAGGCGTGTGCCAAGGCTGGAGTTGGGAACAGCCAACAGAAAGTCCCCAGCATGAGGGGCTCTCACTGCCAGGAGGCGGGCTCTATCCTTCCCTGACACACTCTGAAGCATCGTTGAGGCAATATTTTCCACTATTGGACCATCCCAGTGCGATTGTTTGTAGTTGTTGGGGGGAGCAGGTCTGGTTTCTGAGCCCGTTAGATTATCCCAGATCATTGCTCCGTCAATGAATTTTTGGTCCTGGGCTCCAATATATATATATATATATATATATATATATATATATATATATATATATATATATATATATATATATATATATATATATATATATATATATATATATATGTCGTGCCGAATATGTAAAACTGGTCAATTAGCAAGAACTCATTTAAAATTAAGTCCTTTCTAGAAATTTCTGTTATACGTTTAAAGATATATTTTTTTCATTAACGTTAATGTAAAAAATTTTAATTTTGAACTAAAAGGAACTTAGAAAACTTACCTAACCTTATTATAACAAGAACAATTTATTTTAGCCTAACCCAACTAAATATATTTTAGATTTGTTTACAATAATTTAATACTAAACAAACACAGTGAAAAATATTTTTTCCGTTAGGTTCAGAATTATTTTGGCGAAATTATTGCATACACAAATTTTCACTTGTCCTATATGGCAAGATGAACGTTGCTATTTAAGCCAAGATCGCAAGTTCTGCCTATTCGGCACGACATATATATTATATATATATATATATATATATATATATATATATATATATATATATATATATATATATATATATATATATATATATATATATATATATATATATATATAATATATATATATATATATTATAATATATACACCCGTAAGATATGAACATTTAATGGAATAGTTAACGATATCCTTATTATCCTGCTAAAAACTCCGAACTCAGGCTGATACATTTAAATACCTTGTATGAGCACTATCCTGCGTCGTGGAATATGACAGGGCAACAGAGGTGGCTTTTGTTCCCACTGTGTAACTATCATACAGAATAGTGTAACAACACATAGTTTATGACAGAGAAACATAGCTAACTTTTGTTCCCACTGTGTAACTATCATACAGAATAGTGTAACAACACTTAGTTTATGACAGAGAAACATAGCTAACTTTTGTTCCCACTGTGTAACTGTCATACAGTATAGTGTAGCATCCCACAGCTGATGTATCGACCTTCACAGAATATCATAAATAAAGAGAATGGCTTACATAGGGACTTTCCTCACTCGAAAGTATTAAAAACTGAACCAGTTTCTTGCTCACGTTTCGTCTCAGACATCCAGGCAATTCTAGGAGGTTAATTAGTTAATTACACTTGAAAAAAGTTGAATCAAGTTTGGTGTAGGAAGAGCAAACTTAGATATTAACATTCCAGCTCTCAAACTTTTTATTTTTATGGCCAAATTTTCACAACTTGGAGCTAGTTGGCCTGGCAGCCTCCTCCTTTTTCACGGGAAAAAAATTACCAATAATTCTGCTAATAATTCTGGGGATTATTGCTCCCCGAGGTCTCAGGAGACCACTCTTAAACCTCGAAAGATTTCTAACAAGAAAAGGAACCGCAGAAAAACACACTGAAAATTAGGGTAAGAGGAATACAAAATGTAATCAGACGTTCTCAAGATTTACGTATCGTCTAACAAGTCCAGAAGACAAACAAGAATTAGACCAGCAATCCGGCCAGAGTGCAAAACATTTACCAAGCTTCATTTCACATTTATCTCCCTGGATATTTTTGGGGGGAGCTACATAGGATGGTAGTATCTCCCAGGATGCTAGTTCCTCCCAGGATGGTAGTACCTCCCAGGATGGTAGTACCTCCCAGGATGGTAGTACCTCCCAGGATGGTAGTATCTCCCAGGATGGTAGTATCTCCCAGGATGGTAGTATCTCCCAGGATGGTTGTACCTCCCAGGATGGTAGTATCTCCCAGGATGGTAGTACCTCCCAGGATGGTAGTACCTCCCAGGATGATAGTATCTCCCAGGATGGTAGTATCTCCCAGGATGGTAGTACCTCCCAGGATGGTAGTATCTCCCAGGATGGTAGTATCTCCCAGGATGGTAGTATCTCTCAGGATGGTAGTATCTCCCAAGATGGTAGTACCTCCCAGGATGGTAGTATCTCCCAGGATGGTAATACCTCCCAGGATGGTAGTACCTCCCAGGATGGTAGTATCTCCCAGGATGGCAGTACCTCCCAGGATGTTAGTACCTCCCAGGATGGCAGTACCTCCCAGGATGGTACTACCGCCCAGGATGTGGTTGCAGGGGTCGATTCATAGCTCCTGGCCCCTCCTCTTCACTGATTGCTTCTTGGGCCCCTCCCTCCCTGCTCCATGACCTTTATCAAACCTCATCTTAAAACTATGTATGGTTCCTGCCTCCACTACGTCACTTTCTAGGCTGTTCCATTGCCTGACAACTCTATGACTGAAGAAATACTTCCTAACATCCTTATGACTCATCTGAGTCTTCAGCTTCCAATTGTGACCCCTTGTTTCTGTGTCCCATCTCTGGAACATCCTGTCTTTGTCCACCTTGTGTATTCCGCGCAGTATTCTATATGTCGTTGTCGTGTCTCCCCGGATCCTCCTATCTGTATATGTGTGTGTTTGTAGTAGTAGTAGCAGTAGTGTGTGTGTTTGTGTAGAAACAATAATTTTGTACTTACCCTCTGGTTGTTATCCAGCTCTCGGTAGCTTCTTCCAGGGCTCACCTTCGTTACGATAGCCCATTGTGGTTCCTGTGGCTGGGTGGAAGAACGAGACTTTACGGGCTTAGAGATTTTTTCCCCTAGCTATTGTATTCACCCCATTCAGGCTAACCCATTTTTCAATAATTAAAGGTGAGCTTACCTCCCTTGGGCGGTAAGCCTTCCCCTAACGACCTCGTTAATACTAATCATGTCTAACCTGACCTAACAAGAATCACAACTCCATTCAGGTAAATGTACTGACGTACATATGTACTGACGTACATATGGGGAGCACAAGTCACGTTCATTATCTGTAATTGTCCCAGAACACAACACTGTACTTGATGAGAATCGTCTCCTCTAACCAACTGTCAGGTAATGTACACCTGCAGTCCTTTAGTCTGACTGTCCTTGATTTCATTTAGAGATAAATGAAGTATCACACCGACAACCGACAATGCTCACGCCAGGGGCGAAATCCTGTACCATTAATTAGTTCACTTGGGGTGACTGCGCCAACCTCGGTAGGCGCAGTTATATCTTGAAAATAAATCCCACTTTATTCGATTATCAAGTAGACTGACAAAAGCCAACAATAGGAAATAAAGCATCTCCTTATTACATTATCACCCATGATTAACAAGTCGTGAGCCTGGTAGTTATAAGGATATACTTGTCATATACATAATTATTCTTATTGTGTAAGTAGTTATTATATACGTACATTCGTCTGGTATACGTAGTTACTATTTACGTATATTCTTCGTGTATATGTAGCTATTATATACGCAATTATTCATATTGCTTACGATTCATAAGACAGTAATGGAGGCTGCCATCTTGTTCCCCCTTAGGTATATCCTTTGTAAGATCAGGAGCGCTCCTTTCATCCTCTCTTCCTTTCAGTCGTAAGGAGATCAATTCTTCACATTATTTGTGTGTTTGGAATTAGGTCAGTCGGGCGGAAAATATGTGAAGGGTAAAAAAAAAAACTGCGATCTCGAAAAATACGAGGGAGATTCCTAAAAAAAAAACTGCGATCTCGAAAAATACGAGGGAGATTCCTAAAAAAAAAACTGCGATCTCGAAAAATACGAGGGAGATTCCTAAAAAAAAAAACTGCGATCTCGAAAAATACGAGGGAGATTCCTAAAAAAAAAACTGCGATCTCGAAAAATACGAGGGAGATTCCTAAAAAAAAAAAACTGCGATCTCGAAAAATACGAGGGAGATTCCTAAAAAAAAAACTGCGATCTCGAAAAATACGAGGGAGATTCCTAAAAAGATCTCACTGAATTGAGGTTTGTCTCAAACATCAGTAAGTTTAGTTTATTGAATGAAGCCGTGGAGAGAAGAGTAAGAGGAATTGACTGGGAGTACACGTTCATGGGAGTACGTGGGAGCATATGGGAGTATAACTGACTATATGTGATTACATGAAAAGGGCAGATAGCAGGAGATCCCTCGAGCTATGTGGAGGCTATCTGTTAAGATCAGAAGATAGCAGGGAGAACAGAGCAGAGAGAATATAACAGAGAGAATAGAGCAGTGAGAATATAACAGACAGAGCAGAGCAGAGAGAATATAACAGACAGAGCAGAGCATAGAGAATATAAGGGACACAGCAGAGCAGAAAGAATATAACAGAGAGAACAGAGCAGAGAGAATGTAACAGACAGAGCAGAGAGAATATAACAGAGAGAACAGAGCAGAGAGAATGTAACAGACAGAGCAGAGAGAATATAACAGAGAGAACAGAGCAGAGAGAATGTAACAGACAGAGCAGAGCAGAGAGAGTATAACAGAGAGAGCAGAGAGAATATAACAGAGAGAACAGAGCAGAGAGAATATAACAGAGAGAGCAGAGAGAATATAACAGAGAGAACAGAGCAGAGAGAATATAACAGAGAGAACACAGCAGAGAGATTATAACAGAGAGAGCAGAGAGAATATAACAGAGAGAACAGAGCAGAGAGAACATAACAGAGAGAGCAGAGAGAATGTAACAGAGAGAACAGAGCAGAGAGAATATAACAGAGAGAACACAGCAGAGAGATTATAACAGAGAGAGCAGAGAGAATGTAACAGAGAGAACAGAGCAGAGAGAATATAACAGAGAGAACAGAGCAGAGAGAACATAACAGAGAGAGCAGAGAGAATGTAACAGAGAGAACAGAGCAGAGAGAATATAACAGAGAGAACAGAGCAGAGAGAATATAACATAGAGAAGAGAGAATATAACACAGAGAGAATACAGAAGCTAAAGAGAGAAACAGCTTCAGTCTCAGTGATAAACAGAAAGAAGGAGACCTCAGCTATAACACACAAGTACATTTTTTTCTTCGCAGTATACACGTAACGTAGTTTACATGTGATAAAATATTGTGAGTCATGAGGTACAGCCGCTGACATGAGGTGTATTTTGGACCAGCATCCATACCACTGTTGTTAAATTCATGGGGTGAGTGCTAGACTCTTAGGGGGTAATGTATCCCTTGGGGGGAGGGAGGAATAAGGAGGTGAGACGCGGGGAAGACAGAAGTAATCCAGTGAAGGAGAGAGGTAGCTTTAAATCAGTGGATCAAGAGCCCTCACACACACACACACACACCACACACACACACACAACACACCATGAACTGTGAATCTACCCCTCCAATCACAAATAGGTAGGTACACACAGACATACACACACAGGCATACACACATTACTACTACTACAAACACACACACACACACACACACACACACACACACACACACAAAACACAAACTCGCCAGAAAGAAACAAAACTCACATATAAATATACAAAGATCAACACCTCTAAAATGCAGTAATACAAAAATGTTTTTTCCAGCAATTAAAACTCGTTTATTTCAAAAAAAAAATCACATTATAAATAAAACTCAATTTTTTTATATTCCGTAAAAACCAACAAAGCATGTGTTTTATATCAAATTAATCATATATATCTTTACATGTCTTGTAAAATAATTATCACTTTGGATATACTCGTGTAAACTGGCAACATATATCTGTGTAACTGGCAGACAATATATCTCGTGTAAAACGGGCAACAAATATCTCGTGTAAATGGGCAACAATAATCTCGTGTAAATGGCATACAATATATCTGTGTAAAACTGGGCAGACAATATATCCGTGTAATGGGCAGACAATATATCTCGTGTAAACTGGGCAGACAATATATCTCGTGCAAACTGGGCAGACAATATATCTCGTGTAAACTGGGCAGACAATATATCTCGTGTAAACTGGGCAGACAATATATCTCGTGCAAACTGGGCAGACAATATATCTCGTGTAAACTGGGCAGACAATATATCTCGTGCAAACTGGGCAGACAATATATCTCGTGTAAACTGGGCAGACAATATATCTCGTGTAAACTGGGCAGACAATATATCTCGTGTAAACTGGGCAGACAATATATCTCGTGTAAACTGGGCAGACAATATATCTCTTGTAAACTGGGCAGACAATATATCTCGTGTAAACTGGGCAGACAATATATCTCGTGTAAACTGGGCAGACAATATATCTCGTGTAAACTGGGCAGACAATATATCTCGTGTAAACTGGGCAGACAATATATCTCGTGTAAACTGGCAGACAATATATCTCGTGTAAACTGGGCAGACAATATATCTCGTGTAAACTGGGCAGACAATATATCTCGTGTAAACTGGGCAGACAATATATCTCGTGTAAACTGGGAAGACAATATATCTCGTGTAAACTGGGCAGACAATATATCTCTTGTAAACTGGGCAGACAATATATCTCGTGTAAACTGGGCAGACAATATATCTCGTGTAAACTGGGCAGACAATATATCTCGTGTAAACTGGGCAGACAATATATCTCGTGTAAACTGGGCAGACAATATATCTCGTGAAATGTTGGCAGGCAACGTAATATTAATTACTGTTTTTTGCAAAGTATCCTCTATTGTTTTGCATTTGTGTTCCTTTGTCACCATTAGACAAGTCGTCCAGGAACTCAAAGCCACTGTGAGTAAAGTTGAGAGAAAAACTGAGGGAATTTGTGTGTGTGGTGAAGGTGTTTGTAAAGGGGGGGGTAGCGAGTGTATTGGTGTTGTCGTTTTGAGAACGACAGGGAGGGGAAAACGCTGGTGAGAGGACAGATGAAGAGTGTATGGAGGCTGTGTCGTGTTTGGTATTTGGTGGCTGTGTTGTGTCTGGTGGCTGTGTTGTTTCTCGTGTCTGGTGGCTGTGTCGTTTCTCGTGTCTGGTGGCTGTGTCGTCTCTTGTGTCTGGTGGCTGTGTCGTCTCTCGTGTCTGTGTCGTCTCTCGTGTCTAGTGGCTGTGTCGTCTCTCGTGTCTGTGTCGTCTCTCGTGTCTGTTGGCTGTGTCGTCTCTCGTGTCTGGTGGCTGTGTTGTCTCTCGTGTCTGGTGGCTGTATTGTCTCTCGTGTCTGGTGGCTGTGTCGTGTCTGATGGCTGTGTCGTGTCTGATGGCTGTGTCGTCTCTTGTGTCCGGTGGCTGTGTCGTGTCTGGTGGCTGTGTCAAGTTGAAAGTCAAGTTCTCTGTCACAGTGACATTACGAAGAACTTGATTCTGAAGCCCTAGGGATACAAAGAGGAACTTAGATTATCCTAACAGGTTGACTGATTAATGGTGCTTAAATCCTGTCGACTACACTAGGGTCATTAAGACTGGACAATAACCTTTGCACCACCAGACAAGAATAATTTAATCCCTATTATAGAGATTAAAACAAATTCTCAGCATATATACGCTGAGGGAAATATACCTCTCAGTGTATGTATTCTGAGACCCAGTAGGAATAAGTAGAGATGCTGGATATTCCTAGAAAAGAATGTAATATGCTTTTCCTCGAGAGAGGTATACGAAGGGAAGGTGAAATTGGTTTGATTACCGGACGCAGCTAGGAAATATCCCACTTGAATAGAATTGCTCCCAGCTGTTTGCTTCTGCGATCAGGTTACCGAAGCACCGGAGATGAATCTCCAGGCTTCAAGGGTTGGTCAGCTGTCATCCCACAAGTCCCTATCCCTGGACTTGTGATATCCCTATCCCTGGAGCCTGTTCCTAGCCTCTGATGTTGTTCCTCCTCTCATTATTTTTACATCAGCAAACAGGTGACACCCAAGCCTGATAGGTCGGTGTGTGTGTGTGTGTATGTGTGTGTGTGTGTGTGTGTGTGTGTGTGTGTGTGTGTGTGTGTGTGTGTGTGTGTTTTCCATGCTGCCTTTGGCGACAGCTAACCTACCGTGACCTCCGTGTGTCTGACAGAATGCCACACCTACCTATTATTGACACTCGTACCAGCTGCCTGTTGTCAACTGCTATTCTTGCTGCAAAACTTCCCTCGCTAATCTCACTGTAAACAATGATTTCATATTAAAAGAGGAAATGTATAAATTTACCTGTATATTAAGAACACAGTAATATGTTATTATTATTATTATTATTATTATTATTATTATTATTATTATTATTATTATTATTGTTATTGTTATTATTATTATTATTATTATTATTATTATTATTATTATTATTATTATTATTGTTATTATTTATTATTATTATTATTATTATTATTATTATTATTATTATTATTATTATTATTATTATTATTATTATTATAATTAATATTGTTATTGCTTTTATTGTTACTGTTAATATTATATATATATATATTAACATACATATACATGTATACATATACATGTATATATATATATATATATATATATATATATATATATATATAATATATATATATATATATATATATATATATATGTATAAATGTGTTGCAATCAACACATTTTTAGGAGCTTTCAATGCTGCGGAAATGAGTAAGAAGTCCAGAAAAATTCGTCCAAGAGAAAGGCTCTAACCGACCCTAGTGACCAATAATAGGAGAATAGTCGACACAGTAACCAATAACTGGCGGATAGTCGACCCAGGAAGCATACAGAGAGGAATTTCTAAAACCAAACAGCGATATCACTAGTAAATAATAATAAGAGAGAGAGAGAGAGAGAGAGAGAGAGAGAGAGAGAGAGAGAGACAGGGGGGGGGGAGGGGAGAGGAGCCGAAGACGCAGTGACAGGAGATAAATGAAGGAATATCTTGAAGACGAGCAATGTAGAGATAACAAGGTTCAATAAAGCGCGTTGCCAGAGGCTGAATAAATTTCCCAGGGGCACAAAATACTGTCTTTATTGATAATGAGATAACAGTTACCCGCGCTTTATTGATTTACTGAAGGAATGCATGATAAAGGAGGTGACAGGCAGAGAGACACAGACAAGAAAAGGAACAGTAACTACGTCAACTATTACAACTTCTGCTACTATTACCACTGCTAATACTTAAATTACTGCTACTACTACTAATACTACTATTACTACTGCCCCATACTGTTATTACTATTACTACTACTACTACCACTACTACATGGTCATACTAGACAAAAAACGAGGTCACGAGAAGTTAAACGATATCACAGAAAGTCATATGAGGTCACGAGAAGTCAGACGAGGTCAGGGAGGGTAAACTGAGGTCACAAGAAGTCAAACGATGTCCTCAGAAGTCAAATGAAGTCACGAGAAGTCAAACGAGGTCACGAGAAATCAAACGAGGTCACGAAAGGTAAACTGAGATCACAAGAAGTCAAACGAGGTCAAACGAGGTCATGAGAAGTCAAACGAGGTCACGGAAGGCAAACTGAGGTCACAAGAAGTCAAACGATGTCCTCAGAAGTCAAATGAAGTCACGAGAAGTCAAACGAGGTCACGAGAAATCAAACGAGGTCACGAAAGGTAAACTGAGATCACAAGAAGTCAAACGAGATCACGGAAGGTAAACTGAGGTCACAAGAAGTCAAAAAACGAGGTCACGAGAAGTTAAACGATGTCACAGAAAGTCATATGAGGTCACGAGAAGTCAAACGAGGTCAGGGAAGGTAAACTGAGGTCACAAGAAGTCAAACGATGTCCTCAGAAGTCAAATGAAGTCACGAGAAGTCAAAAGAGGTCACGAGAAATCAAACGAGGTCACGAAAGGTAAACTGAGATCACAAGAAGTCAAACGAGATCACGGAAGGTAAACTGAGGTCACAAGAAGTCAAAAAACGAGGTCACGAGAAGTTAAACGATGTCACAGAAAGTCATATGAGGTCATGAGAAGTCAAACGAGGTCAGGGAAGGTAAACTGAGGTCACAAGAAGTCAAACGATGTCCTCGGAAGTCAAATGAAGTCACGAGAAGTCAAACGAGGTCACGAGAAATCAAACGAGGTCACGAAAGGTAAACTGAGATCACAAGAAGTCAAACGAGGTCACGGAAGGTAAACTGAGGTCACAAGAAGTCAAAAAACGAGGTCACGAGAAGTTAAACGATGTCACAGAAAGTCATATGAGGTCACGAGAAGTCAAACGAGGTCAGGGAAGGTAAACTGAGATTACAAGAAGTCAAACGAGGTCAAACGAGGTCATGAGAAGTCAAACGAGGTCACGGAAGGTAAACTGAGGTCACAAGAAGTCAAACGATGTCCTCAGAAGTCAAATGAAGTCACGAGAAGTCAAACGAGGTCACGAGAAATCAAACGAGGTCACGAAAGGTAAACTGAGATCACAAGAAATCAAACGAGGTCACGGAAGGTAAACTGAGGTCACAAGAAGTCTAAAAACGAGGTCACGAGAAGTTAAACGATGTCACAGAAAGTCATATGAGGTCACGAGAAGTCAAACGAGGTCAGGGAAGGTAAACTGAGGTCACAAGAAGTCAAACGATGTCCTCGGAAGTCAAATGAAGTCACGAGAAGTCAAACGAGGTCACGAGAAATCAAACGAGGTCACGAAAGGTAAACTGAGATCACAAGAAGTCAAACGAGGTCAAACGAGGTCATGAGAAGTCAAACGAGGTCACGGAAGGTAAACTGAGGTCACAAGAAGTCAAACGATGTCCTCAGAAGTCAAATGAAGTCACGAGAAGTCAAACGAGGTCACGAGAAATCAAACGAGGTCACGAAAGGTAAACTGAGATCACAAGAAGTCAAACGAGGTCACGGAAGGTAAACTGAGGTCACAAGAAGTCAAACGAGGTCACAGGAGATCAACTGAGGTCACGAGCAGCGAAACGAGATTACGAGAGGTCAAACGAGGTCACGAAAGGTTAAGCTATTATCGCACTTAAGAGTGCAACCGATGATTCACTTTGCAATAGTCTTATCGAGACAATGTTTCGCCCCTTGAAGAACTTGGCGAAGCTCTGCACAGAGCGAGACGTCGTCATCGACAACAAGAAGTTTGATCCAGCTTGACAACGAATTTACGGTTGAAACCTTAAGCTGGTGAACGTTTGAACGAGTAACGAAAGCAGTGAACGACGTAATGAATGAAGGAGTGAGATGCTGGATGAATGAAGCTCTGGGTGATTGAAGCTCTGGATGAATGAAGCTCTGGGTGATTGAAGCTCTGGATGAATGAAGCTATGGATGAATGAAGCTCTGGGTGATTGAACCTCTGGGTGATTGAAGCTCTGGATGAATGAAGCTCTGGGTGATTAAAGATCTGGGTGAATGAAGCTCTGGATGAATGAAGCTCTGGGTGATTAAAGATCTGGGTGAATGAAGCTCTGGATGAATGAAGCTCTGGGTGATTGAACCTCTGGGTGATTGAAGCTCTGGATGAATGAAGCTATGGATGAATGAAGCTCTGGGTGATTGAAGCTCTGGATGAATGAAGCTCTGGGTGATTAAAGATCTGGGTGAATGAAGCTCTGGATGAATGAAGCTCTGGGTGATTGAACCTCTGGGTGATTGAAGCTCTGGATGAATGAAGCTATGGATGAATGAAGCTCTGGGTGAATGAAGCTCTGGGTGAATGAAGCTCTGGGTGATTGAAGCTCTCTATGAATGAAGCTCTGGATGAATGAAGCTCTGGGTGAATGAAGCTCTGGGTGATTGAAGCTCTCGATGAATGAAGCTCTGGGTGATTAAAGCCCTGGGTGAATGAAGCTATGGGTGAATGAAGCTCTGGGTGATGGAAGCTCAGGATGAATGAAGCTCTGGATGAATGAAGCTCTAAGTGAATGAAGCTCTGGGTGATCGAAGCTCTGGGTGAATGAAGCTCTGGGTGATTGAAGCTCTGGGTGAATGAAGCTCTGGGTGATTGAAGCTCTGGGTGATTGAAGCTCAGGATAAATGAAGCTCTGGATGAATGAAGCTCTAAGTGAATGAAGGTCTGGGTGATCGAAGCTCTGGGTGAATGAAGCTCTAGGTAAATGAAGCTTTGGGTGAATGAAGCTCTGGGTGAATGAAGCTCTAGGTAAATGAAGCTCTGGGTGAATGAAGCTCTGTATGAATGAAGCTCTGGGTGAATGAAGCTCTGGATGAATGATGCTCTGGGTGAATGAAGCTCTGGGTGAATGAGGCTCTGGATGAATGAAGCTCTGGGTGAATGAATCTCTGGTTGAATGAAGCTCTTGATGAATGAATCTCTGGTTGAATGAAGCTCTTGATGAATGAAGCTCTGGTTGAATGAAGCTCTGGGGGAATGAAGATCTGGATGAAATGAAGCTCTGGGTGAATGAAGCTCTGGGTGAATGAAGCTCTGAATGAATGAAGATCTGGATGAATGAAGCTCTGAATGAATGAAGCTCTGGATGAGTGAAGCTCTGGATGAATGAAGCTCTGGGTGAATGAAGCTCTGGGTGAACGAAGCTCTGGGTGAATGAAGCTCTGGGTGAATGAAGCTCTGGATGAACGAAGCTCTGGATGAATGAAGCTCTGGGTGAATGAAGCTCTGGATGAATGAAGCTCTGGGTGAATGAAGCTCTGGATGAATGAAGCTCTGGATGAATGAAGCTCTGGGTGAATGAAGCTCTGGATGAATGAAGCTCTAAATGAATTAAGCTCTGGATGAATGAAGCTCTGGGTGAATGAAGCTCTGGATGAATTAAGCTCTGGATAAATGAAGCTCTGGGTGAATGAAGCTCTGGATGAATGAAGCTCTGGGTGAATGAAGCTCTGGATGAATGAAGCTCTAAATGAATTAAGCTCTGGATGAATGAAGCTCTGGGTGAATGAAGCTCTGGATGAATTAAGCTCTGGATGAATGAAGCTCTGGGTGAATGAAGCTCTGGATGAATGAAGCTCTGGGTGAATGAAGCTCTGGATGAATGAAGCTCTGGATGAATGAAGCTCTGGATGAATGAAGCTCTGGATGAATGAAGCTCTGGATGAATGAAGCTCTGGGTGAATGAAGCTCTGGATGAATGAAGCTCTGGGTGAATGAAGCTCTGGATGAATGAAGCTCTGGATGAATGAAGCTCTGGGTGAATGAAGCTCTGGATGAATGAAGCTCTGGATGAATGAAGCTCTGGATGAATGAAGCTCTGGATGAATGAAGCTCTGGATGAATGAAGCTCTGGATGAATGAAGCTCTGGGTGAATGAAGCTCTGGATGAATGAAGCTCTGGGTGAATGAAGCTCTGGATGAATGAAGCTCTGGATGAATGAAGCTCTGGATGAATGAAGCTCTGGATGAATGAAGCTCTGAACGAATGAAGCTCTGGGTGAATGAAGCTCTGGATGAATGAAACTCTGGATGAATGAAGCTCTGGGTGAATGAAGCTCTGGATGAATGAAGCTCTGGATGAATGAAGCTCTGGGTGAATGAAGCTCTGGATGAATGAAGCTCTAAATGAATGAAGCTCTGGGTGAATGAAGCTCTGGATGAATGAAGCTCTGGATGAATGAAGCTCTGGGTGAATGAAACTCTGGATGAATGAAGCTCTAAATGAATGAAGCTCTGAGTGAATGAAGCTCTGGATGAATGAAGCTCTGGATGAATGAAGCTCTGGGTGAATGAAGCTCTGGATGAATGAAGCTCAGAATGAATGATGCTCTGGATGAGTGAAGCTCTGGGTGAATGAAGCTCTGGGTGAATGAAGCTCTGGGTGAATGAAGTTCTGGGTGAATGAAGCTTTGGATGAATGAAGCTCTGGATGACTGAAGCTCTGGGTGAATGACGCCCTTGGGGATTGAAGATCTGGATGAATGAAGCTCTGGGTGAATGACGCTCTGGGGGATTGAAGATCTGGATGAATGAAGCTCTGCGTGAATGAAGCTCTGCGTGAATGAACCTCCAAATAAATAAAGGAAGTAATCGCCAAAGATGAAGGAAAGTATCGAGACACCGACAGACAGACACACAGACAAACTCACGCCTTAATTCTGACACGGTGTACAGACAGACAGAAATGTTGTACAGACAGAAACGCTGTATAGACAGACGGAAACGTTGTACAGGCATAAAAAGTGTACAGGCACAGAAACGCTGTACAGACAGCATATCATCTTTACGTGAAGCTGCCTCATATATAATATTATATATATATATATATATATATATATATATATATATATATATATATAATATATATATATATATATATTAATATATATATATATATAATATATATATATATATATATATATATATAATATATATATTTATATATATATATATTATATATATATATATATATATATATATATATATATTATATATATATATATAATATATATATATATATATATATATATATATATATATACATAGTTCCTTGATAATGTGAGTAGTCACGAAAGCGCTTGGAATTTCTCTATTCTTTCAGAGTGGTTGTTTTGTATTCTGAAATCACCTGTTTACTGTGATCTTATTGCATATATATATATATATATATATATATATATATATATATATATATATATATATATATATATATATATATATATATATATATATATATATATATATATATATATATATAATATATATATATATATATATATACATACATACATACATACATTCATACATACATACATACATACATACATACATACATACATACATACATACATACATACATACATACATGCATACATACATACATACATACATACAAACATGCATACATACATACATACAGAAACAAAACTCGCTGAGACAATAACAGACACAATCTTCCCAACGGGATATCAGATCCTGAGGAAAGATAGAAGGAGTAGAGGGGGAGGAGGGGTTGCACTGCTCATAAAACACCGATGGGGATTTGAGGAAATGGAAGGCATGGACATGATTGGAGAAAGAGACTACATTGTAGGTACAATTCAGTCCGGAGAACATAAAGTAGTCATTGGAGTGATGTATAACCCACCACAGAACTGCAGGAGGCCAAGAGAGGAGTACGAAGAAAACAACAGGGTGATGGTGGACACACTGGCTGAGGTGGCAAGAAGAGCTCACTCGAGCAGAGCAAAGTTACTGGTAATGGGCGATTTCAACCACAGGGAGATCGACTGGGAAAACCTGGAGCCACATGGGGGTCCCGAAACATGGAGAGCCAAGATGATGGATGTGGTACTTGAAAACCTCATGCATCAACATGTCAGGGACACAACCAGAGAGAGAGGGGAGGATGAGACAGCAAGACTGGATCTTGTGTTCACCCTGAGCAGTTCAGACATTGAGGACATCACTTACGAGAGGCCCCTTGGAGCTAGCGATCACGTTGTTCTGAGTTTTGATTATATAGTAGAGTTACAAGTGGAGAAGGTAACAGGAACTGAAGGGGACAGGCCAAACTATAAAAGGGGGGACTACACAGGTATGAGAAACTTCCTGCAGGAGGTTCAGTGGGACAGAGAAATGGTAGGAAAATCAGTAAACGAGATGATGGAATATGTGGCAACAAAGTGCAAGGAGGCAGAGGAAAGGTTTGTTCCCAAGGGAAACAGAAATAATAGGAAGACCAAAACGAGTCCTTGGTTTACCCGAAGGTGTAGGGAGGCAAAAACTAAGTGCAACAGAGAATGGAAAAGGTACAGGAGGCATAGGACCCAGGAAAACAAGGAGATTAGTAGAAGAGCCAGAAACGAGTATGCACAGATAAGGAGGGAGGCCCAGCGACAGTATGAAAACGACACAGCATCGAAAGTCAAATCTGACCCGAAACTACTGTATAGCCACATTAGGAGGAAGACAACAGTCAAGGACCAGGTGATAAGGCTGAGGAAAGAAGGTGGAGAACTCACAAGAAACGATCAAGAGGTATGTGAGGAGCTCAACACGAGATTTAAGGAGGTATTTACAGTAGAGACAGGAAGGACTCTGGGGGGACAGATCAGATGGGGACACCAGCAAGGAATACACCAACAAGTGTTGGACGACATACATACAGATGAGGAGGAGGTGAAGAAACTGCTAAGGGACATCGATACCTCAAAGGCAATGGGACCGGACAACATCTCCCCGTGAGTCCTTAGAGAGGGAGCAGATGTGTTGTGCGTGCCACTTACCACAATCTTCAACACGTCCCTGGAAACTGGGCAACTACCTGAGGTATGGAAGACGGCAAATGTAGTTCCCATTTTTAAAAAAGGAGACAGAAAAGAGGCACTAAATTATAGACCTGTGTCATTGACGTGTATAGTATGCAAAATTATGGAGAAGATTATCAGGAGGAGAGTGGTGGAGCACCTGGAACGGAACAAGAGTATAAATGCCAACCAGCACGGATTCATGGAAGGCAAATCCTGTGTCACAAACCTTCTGGAGTTTTATGATAAAATAACAGAAGTAAGACACGAGAGAGAGGGGTGGGTTGATTGCATCTTCTTGGACTGCAAGAAGGCCTTTGACACAGTTCCTCACAAGAGATTAGTGCAGAAGCTAGAGCATCAGGCGCATATAACAGGAAGGGCACTGCAATGGATCAGAGAATACCTGACAGGGAGGCAACAACGAGTCATGGTACGTAATGATGTATCACAGTGGGCACCTGTGACGAGCGGGCTCCCACAGGGGTCGGTCCTAGGACCAGTGCTATTTTTGGTATATGTTAACGACATGATGGAAGGGTTAGACTTAGAAGTGTCCCTGTTTGTAGATGATGTGAAGTTAATGAGGAGAATTAAATCTGATGAGGACCAGGCAGGACTTCAAAGAGACCTGGACAGACTGGACACCTGGTCCAGCAAATAGCTTCTCGAATTTAATCCTGCCAAATGCAAAGTCATGAAGATAGGGGAAGGGCACAGAAGACCACAGACAGAGTATAGGCTAGGTGGCCAAAGACTGCAAACCTCACTCAAGGAGAAAGATCTTGGGGTGAGTATAACACCGAGCATGTCTCCGGAAGCACACATCAATCAGATAACTGCTGCAGCATATGGGCGCCTGGCAAACCTGAGAACAGCATTCCGATACCTTAGTAAGGAATCGTTCAAGACACTGTACACCGTGTATGTCAGGGCCATACTGGAGTATGCAGCACCTGTTTGGAACCCGCACTTGATAAAGCACGTCAAGAAACTAGAGAAAGTACCAAGGTTTGCGACAAGGTTAGTTCCAGAGCTAAGGGGAATGTCCTATGAAGAAAGATTAAGGGAAATCGGCCTGACGACACTGAAGGACAGGAGGGTCAGGGGAGACATGATAACGACATATAAAATACTGCTTGGAATAGACAAGGTGGACAAAGACAGGATGTTCCAGGGAGGGGACACAGAAACAAGAGGCCACAATTGGAAGTTGAAGACACAAATGAGTCAGAGAGATATTAGGAAGTATTTCTTCAGTCATAGAGTTGTAAGGCAGTGGAATAGCCTAGAAAATGACGTAGTGGAGGCAGGAACCATACACAGTTTTAAGACGAGGTTTGATAAAGCTCATGGAGCGGGGAGAGAGAGGACCCAGTAGCAACCAGTGAAGAGGCGGGGCCAGGAGCTAAGACTCGACCCCTGCAACCACAAATAGGTGAGTACAAATAGGTGAGTACATACATGCATGCATACATACATACATACATACATACATACATACATACATACATACATACATGCATGCATACATAAATACATACATACATACAAGCTAATCTCTCGAGAAAGGAAGAGGGAGAGAGAGAGAGAGAGAGAGAGAGACTGACGGACACATTTCATCCCCTCTGCTCAAGTTCGCTAAACCAACTAAACTCAAGTTGGCGTGGTACATGACAGGATGCAGTTTGCCTCACCAAGTTAGCCGGAAAATTATGATTTATAGTCAATGATCCGCTTGTATGTAAGAGCCTCCAGGAATCTGACATTGGTTAAGCCTTTCCAGTTACTGAACTGGAACACCCAGAGGCCTGACTGCAATCTGGAAATTGTGTACATAAACGAATTTAATATTTAACGTATATATATATATATATATATATATATATATATATATATATATATATATATATATATATATATATATATATATATATATATATATATATATATATATATATATATATATATATGAGACAGAGATTCTTTTGCATTTTCAACTGACAACTTGAACTCTGCTGTACCATTATTTTTGTTCAATCTATTGCTTCTTTCATTATCTATCGTATTCTGACCCTTCTCTCCTCTCTTACCATCTTCCTTACAGTCTCCCTCACCCTCTCTCCTTCACCCTACCCCTTACCTCTCTCTCTCTCTCTCCCCACTGGACGACTTTCCTACCCTACCTACACGAGTTTCGTGGTAGTTCTGCCGACTAAATTAATATACCGAGTGACCACATTACAACTTCAAATTAATTAATGTCTCAGTAATGCAGTAGTGTACACTCGACTGAACTCAAGTTGCTGGAGTAATGCTTGATATATCTCCCGAGTCTGACGTCCCATGTATACGTATGGTGTATACTTCGAGATCTGTGTAATATGTATGACTGTGGTATAAACCTTGGTTATAAATACCGACAAGCTGGTTTGGTAAAACACGTAAGCAATCACTTGGACATGTTCATTAGAAAACGTTTCGGTCCTGGGGAGTGACGCATGGTGATCTGAGAGTGAGGTGTGAGTGACGCATGGTGACCTGAAGAATGCCATATTGGGATGACGGATGTGATCCCGGCAACGTATACGTGGTAGCCGGGATCGATTCATAGCTCCTGGCCCTCCCTCTTGGATAATCGATATTAGGTC
>NC_069408.1:45155440-45157940 GCF_026875155.1 Cherax quadricarinatus | reverse complement strand
CTTTAACAGAAAACCGTTTTTCTGTTTACAAGTCTATTGCTTTAGTAATATAGGTATTTAATGCCCTCATCTTTTCTCAATAAAGACATCTTTTACAAATTTATTCAGAGTCTACGGGATAAATTATGGTCACGGGAGAAAATGTAACTGAAACGATGCCTGATTAGACGTTTACCAACTCTTATGTCATATGTAAGTTACTCCAGCTCACATGTGATAACTATTCTAGGTCCAGCAGTGGTCTAATCATGTGAAAGATATGTCACGTAAGAGTCTTAAGATTAGTACAAGTATCAAAGTGTGAAACTCACAAGCACACGACCCTAAGTCACCATAGTTCATGTGTGTACATACACCATTTTTTCTAAGACTAGCTCCACAGAATACAGTGTGAAGACGTTAACAAGGTAATCAGAGACACAGTTCATTCACTTCTAGACAAAGTTGAACCCACAAAGTTGGACTGACAATGCAAAATTTAACGTCTCCCTGAGACTCAGTCAACATCAAACAGTGCAGAACAGGTCCAATGCACCAAACATTAGTAAAGGCTAACAACACCCATATGAGTTAGAGTCGGTACCAAGCCATACAGTGTACTCCATAGAAGTACAGAGTCTCTCTACGCAGAATAGAATCATAAAAAATTACGACACAAACTGCTCCAAAACTGCTATGTCCCAAAAACAAAAAAGAGTGACCTCACACAAGACCTAATACTGACCCCTCTCTCAGATTGTTAAGACATGACAAGATGGAGAAATTAAATCCACAAAAACATAATATGAAATAGTCGAGCAAGTGCATCAGTATTCCATAGCTACTCTGAAGTTAAGAGCGACAGTCCTTCCTCTCAGTAAAAAAAAAAGAACAGACTCCACATAATAGACACATGCTTCAGACACGAGACAATGCATAGACATTCAAAGTCCCAAAATGTATATGAGCAAGAATGTGTGCATGAGGCTATGTTAATGGAGACAGAGCAATAGCTCACGTCTTTCCTAGTTAGCAAGCCTCTTCACCCCGGCTCATTCAATATACAAATAATATATCAAGCTTATCAGATAATATTATAAAAATGGAAAATATAGAAAAAATAACAAGAGGAATTACAAAAAAATAATAGTCAGGACATTTTCTCACGTATAGATAATAACATTCCTATCAATAAAAATTAATAATTAAACAAAAGAAAAAACTCCAAAATAATGTATAATGTATGTTACACTTCCCAAGAACAAAGTTTGCATAGAGCATTGCTGCTCTAAAAACTTTCCTCTCAGAAAGCTCTAATCTAAAGGCCTCTAAAATTTATTTTTATCCTTCGGTAGCCAAAAAAAAAACACCAACTACACAACTGTTTGAAAATTGGGCCATAACAAGAGGACGGAAGACCGAGCCTATACCACAGCTTCCTCTGACCTACACCACTAGGGTTGAGCACTTTAAGGAACATGGCATAATGTTTTGGCTGCAAGAGCTGTTTTACCTGCTTAATCAACGATGGTTTTCAGGGCCACTGGTCCCGGCTGCTGAGTCCTGGTCATTAAAATTGTGTGGTACCAGCACACAGTCCAACGTCAGCATCACAGCCTGGCAGATCAGAAGCTATCTGGAGGAACCCATTAAAAGCAGAGGTCTGTTGGCAATTTATATAAATATTTCAATAACACACAAAACAAAGAGAAAAACTGCTTTCCGAGTCTTGTACAAGTAGGGAAGTGTTCAGAGGAGAAGCACAGAATGTTCCTTCTCTGCCTGGCTGTCGCAGCATTCATGATAAGCAAAATTCTGATCTCACAGAGACGCAACAGACGTATTCCTCTCGGCAACAACGTCTTCAAGAAATCCCTTGATACCCGAGACATCATCCGTAAGAGGAAACTCTTTGCTGGGGAGACTCTCCTGGCCTCCGTCTGTGTCTTCACTCACCTCCATACACCTCCCTCACTGTCTCCTTCACTGTCTCCTTCACTGTCTCCTTCACTGCCTTCTTCACTATCTCCTTTACTGCCTCCTTCACTGGCTCCTTCACTGCCTCCTTCACTGACTCCTTCACTGCCTCCTTCACTGCCTCCTTCACTGCCTCCTTCACTGCCTCCTTCACTGCCTACTTCGCCGTCTCCTTCACTGCCTCCTTCACTGCCTCCTTCACTGCCTCCTTCACTGCCCCCTACACTGCCTCCTTCACTGCCTCCTTCACTGCCTCCTTCACTGCCTCCTTCACTGCCTCCTTCACTGCCTTCTTCACCGCCTCCTTCACTGCCTCCCTCACTGCCTTCTTTACTTCCTCCTTCACTGAACCCTGCACTGCCTCCTTCATTGCCTCCTTCACTGCCTCCTTCACCGTCTCCTTCACTGTCTCCTTCACTGCCTCCTTCACTGCCACCTTCACTGCCTCCCTCACTGCCTCCTTCACTGCCTCCTTCGCTGCCTCCTTTACTGCCTCCCTCACTGCCTCATTCACTGCCTCATTCACCGTCTCCTTCACTGCCTC
>NC_069408.1:45115440-45150440 GCF_026875155.1 Cherax quadricarinatus | reverse complement strand
CCTTCCTACCACAAGTCAGTAGTGGGTCTTCCTGCCACACGTCAACAGTGGATGAGAAACCTAAGACCTGACCAAAACAACGTGAGCCACTCCCACGCACTTTCCTTCGTCAATATTATTCCCCTCGCTGGAACTGCCTCTTTTGTTAGGCAAATCACCTTCCTGGAATGCTGCCAGTGCCGCTAGTTCATTACATCCTCGTGCCAATCAAACCTAACTCGAGAAGAGCAGCATCGCACTTCAGAGGTAATTTTCCCAGCCTGTTACACACACCGTGAATTTGCATATTCTTGTTTACTATCGAACTCATAAAATCTTGTGTTTTGAAAATAAGACTCGACACACGTTTAAGAAAAAAAATTTATTAGTGCAACATTCCGCTTTCTACAGAGCGAAACGAGGGCTCATAAAGGTTACTAACGACCTCACAGCAATTTAATTACTCTCAACACCCTTCATGGGAAACTGCTTTAATTAATGTTGGTGAAAGGTTTGAATCCTAAAAATTAGAACTGCATTTTCCCTTCCTCAGATTAAACCCAATCACCTTCCCAGAAGTCGTTTAACCCATACGGGCTTAGAGCTACCCCATATTAATAATAATAACACTCTGAACAGCAGATTTCCCGAGGACATTCCTTTAGGAGCTAAGCTATCTTTAATGTTATATTATGATAACTATTATGTTCAGGTGGGGCCAGTTGATAACACGTTGTTAAACGTTATTACCCGTGAGTTAGTGGGTTATATAGCAGTGTTTATCAGTGAGTATCAGGCAAGTGTTGGTCCGATATCACAAGTAAGGTGGACAGTGTTGGTCAGTGGCAGAACATCGCCCGATGGCCATTTGCTGAAGTGTGATAAGAGAGAGGGAGGGTAAGTGCTATCGCTCGAGGTATACTCAGAACGGTAACAGGAATTGGGACCACCGTGGTGACCTGGGCGTTGTGACACCGTGCTGACCAGGGGGTTGTGACACCGTGGTGACCTGGGCGTTGTGACACCGTGCTGACCAGAGCGTTGTGACACCGTCCTGACCATTCCTTCTCGACACCGTGGTGTCAGGGAGGTGTCATCACGCTGTCACAGTGGCGACACCGTGGGAGGATAAGTATTGGTAATGACTTCAGTGAGAATTATACACCACGTGTGTCGAAGGACTCTTGATCCAAATATTTAGAGCCGAGCTGCACTAACCCAGATCAAACCTGCCTGCATTATATCCCCCCAGATGCTGTTTGACCCCCATACTGGTGAGCCGAATGACCCGTACGGGTTTACCACTTCAAATGCATAAAAATTTTATTCTGCTGAATATTTTCTGCAAGAAGTCGAAATATTTTGTGCATAAAGTCGAAATCACTTGAGTTTAAGGAGGGATTTACGGCTTTACCAGCGAGGGTGTTGTCCAGCCTGCATTTCACAGCAATCCTTATGATCCTCTTCTCCTCTCTCTCTCTCTCTTCCTCTTTCTTCCCTCTTTCATTCCTCTTTATCATTCATCGCAGACCTCCCTGCTCTCTGGTTTGCCATCTCCCTCTTCCCTCTCTAACTCCACTTAACCTCTTTCACCTCTTACTTCCCTCTTACATCCCACTTTCTCCTCTTCCACTCTTCGCCACCCGCAGACGAAGCCTAAGATAGGTTAGATCTTAGTTAAATACTGTCGGCACCCACAACAGAAACTCCAATTAGGCACAAATCTCTGTTTTTTTTTTTTTCATCTAAACCGGTTTTGGGTCTTTCAGCGCAAAGACTCGAGGCTATATCCTCCGTCTGCTTAGCGCTAGACAGACACGTTTCCCTTCAGGGACGGGAAGAGGGCCTTCGTTGGTCAAGCGCCCCCACTGGTGGAGAATGTTTTCCAGCCAGTGTGAGGAGCCTCAGTGTGTCTGAGAAGGATTTAAGGTGAATGTCGCCTGGCTGGCTGGTCCGAGAGGTGGATGGAGGTGGTAGCGGCCTCTGGGAAAGCCTTTAGTACTAGCTTGTATATTAAATGTTAGTTTGTGACTCTGAGTGCTAGTTTGTGATTCTCTGAGTGCTAGTTTGTGATTCTCTGAGCGCTAGTTTGTGATTCTCTGCGTGCTAGTTTGTGACTCTCTGAGTGCTAGTTTTTGACTTTGAATGCTGATTTGTGACTCTGAGTGCTAGTTTATCAGTGAGTGCTAGTTTGTAACTCTCTGAGTGCTACTTTGTGACTCTCTGAGTGCTAGTTTGTGATTCTCTGAGCGCTAGTTTGTGACTCTCTGAGTGCTAGTTTGTGATTCTCTGAGTGCTAGTTTGTGACTCTCTGAGTGCTAGTTTGTGACTCTGAGCGCTAGTTTGTGACTCTCTGAGTGCTAGTTTGTGACTCTCTGAGTGCTAGTTTGTGATTCTCTGAGTGCTAGTTCGTGACTCTCTGAGTGCTAGTTTGTGACTCTCTGAGTGCTAGTTTGTGACTCTCTGAGTGCTAGTTTGTGACTCTCTGAGTGCTAGTTTGTGACTCTCTGAGTGCTAGTTTGTGACTCTCTGAGTGCTAGTTTGTGACTCTCTGAGTGCTAGTTTGTGACTCTCTGAGCGCTAGTTTGTTGTTTGTGTAACTTGGTATATTCGTAAGTAAGACACATGTACAACAGTTAAGTATCTTTATTCCGAAACGTTGCGCCTACACAGCAGGCTTCTTCAGTAGAGTACAGAGGAGGAAGCAGAAGCAATACACATATAAAGACAATGTAATCAGTCCATCACCCTCGAAGACGTAGCTTTGAGGTAGTCAGTCCCTCAGCCTGGCTAAGGGACTGACCACCTCATTATCATATTCAACTTAGTAACTTAGAAGATCTTCAAGTCCCACTCATAAACATAGACCAGCACATTCTAAGTTATTACCATGACGTCGCCATATTCGGGTCACTTAGTTTATAATTCTCCAACAAGTGAAGAATTGTGGGAGGCCTATAAACTATATTTGCCCATAAATATGCGAAAAAAATTAGACTATGTCCAAAATTACACTGTGTTCGTAAGTGTTATAACTTCGTTATAACAATACTAGTCCCAATGAAAATAAGTCACCTTGACGTTTTGGGGGGGGGGGTATCCTACGTAATTTACACTACGTATGATAATTGTACTGATGTGTACCTGTGTCTAAATAAACTTATTTACTTCCTTACTTACCTACACCATCGTTCTCCTGATGTTTATAACCTCAAGGCTCCACTATCTGCCGGAGCTCCACTATCTGCCGGAGCTCCACCACCTCCCAGGCACCAAGAAGAGGGTGCACGAGACAGGCTCCTCAATAATATTCTGAACTCTCGTCGTTAATCTCTGCGTAGAAACTTACCCCAAGTTGGCATAAAGTAATATGATATTCTCCGTTTCCGGCAACATCAGAGTGAAAAATGATCAAAGTTTAACTAGCTGTCAACAAAGAGATCCATTTGGAGAATTTGCTGCGCTTTGGCTTATACAGAAAGAGCAGGAAGCTTTAGGTTACACTGCTGACATGGGAATGTTGTTCCAAGAGGAGTTGAAGGAGGAAAGGTGACCTTACCTTAAAAATTAATAAAAGGTACAATTCCGTTACTGGAACAATACTATGTGAGGGTTAATTGTTCATTGTTACCTAACTTTTATCTCTCAGTTTGCTGCTGACGGTCATTAGCTTATCAGACTTTGCAGCAATCACAGAAACTGGCCAATGCGTGTGGCTTCCCGTCTTACGTGAACATTCCATCTCTGAATTGATTTTAAACACGAACCTTACGAAGAAAAAATTTTTATAGCCTATCTCCGGCTTCTGATTTCCTTGATCGTTTAACCGCTATATCTTTTCTTACCCCTGCTGGAGATGCTATAAAAAAAATTTATGTATTTCTACGGTACGTTTCATCGCCGCAAAAGTCTTTATCTCATTCTTTTTTCCTCCTTCCAACTTCCCATTGCAACATATTTCTTTTAGCTTGTTTTCTGTCAACAAATATCAGTGCCTGAATGTGTTGGTGGTATGACCTTCTGGCCAATTTATTCTTTTTTTTTGCCAACAGCTTACACCAGACAAGCAAGATAAACAATGGAAGCATAAGCCAACTTAAGATCAACAACGAAAAGCTAATGATAAGCAACGACTGCAGGAAATATGCAACAGAAGCCTGAGATATGCAACTGGAAGCATCAAATGATCAAAGAAGACGAGACGAACAAGGCGAACATCAGATAAGCAAAGAAAGCATGCGATAAACAACAGCAACATAGAAAATAGCAACGGAGCAATCAGACCACAGACAGATCAGATGTTGAAGCAATCACGACCCTGAGCGGCGCCGAGAGAGAGAGAAAGAGAGAGGGTTGTAAAACATTTAGTGTTTGGAAAGGAGCGTCAATACACGATAAGTCGTTCGTTAAGTCTAGGTCGTAAAACGGTGATGCCTCCACCAGCCGAACTGATAATCAGGGAACGAGTGTGAACAGGACATTCCCTGGGATGTCAAGAGTCATCAAACGTCACGGGAAAACCTCTTTCAGCAGAGATGTTTCAGTTTCACGACGACCCTCGCCCCCTCGGCGACCCTCACCAGTGACTTGAAGACCTGACTAGTGTCTTGGAGACCTCACCAGTGTCTTGGAAACCTCACCAGTGTCTTGGAGACCTCATCAGTGTCTTGGAGACCTCAACAGTGTCTTGGAGACCTCACCAGTGTCTTGGAGACCTCACCAGTGTCTTGGAGACCTCACCAGTGTCTTGGAGACCTCACCAGTGTCTTGCAGACCTCACCAGTGTCTTGCAGACCTCACCAGTGTCTTGCAGACCTCACCAGTGTCTTGCAGACCTCACCAGTGTCTTGGAGACCTCACCAGTGTCTTGGAGACCTCACCAGTGTCTTGGAAACCTCACCAGTGTCTTGGAGACGTCATCAGTGTCTTGGAGACCTCAACAGTGTCTTGGAGACCTCAACAGTGTCTTGGAGACCTCACCAGTGTCTTGGAAACCTCACCAGTGTCTTGGAAACCTCACCAGTGTCTTGGAGACCTCACCAGTGTCTTGGAGACCTCATCAGTGTCTTGGAGACCTGACTAGTGTCTTGGAGACCTCACCAGTGTCTTGGAGGCCTCACCAGTGTCTTGGAGACCTAACTAGTGTCTTGGAGACCTCACCAGTGTCTTGGAGACCTCACCAGTGTCTTGGAGACCTCACCAGTGTCTTGGAGACCTGACTAGTGTCTTGGAGACCTGACTAGTGTCTTGGAGACCATCAAAGTGTTTAATAATTTAAAATCATCAGCTGAACAGCAATGCGTCTGATGAAGCACAAGAACTAGAACACAACCCAATCAAATACAGTACTAGAAATATAGTACATACATTGAAATCAACATACCCAAACTGGGTTGTTGATATCCGTAGAGTTTTTTTCTGTAACTACTACTACTACTGCTGCTGCCGCTGCCGCTGCCGCCGCCGCTGAAACTATTTTTTCTATGCAGGGACGTTACTGTCCCTTGACCGAAACGTCTGCAGTAAATGTTTCTGCCACTCTAGGTTGTAGTTATCGACCTGCTTTCTTGTTGCTTTCACAGGGAACGCTAAGAAAAATAACTCTTAGAATCTGGTAATATAATTTAGGTAGTGAAATGAGACCAGGTTGGTGGAGTTACACAGGGGACTACACTTGATGTATCACCACTCTTCACTAGACAGTATATCATCTGCTATCCTGTAGTCAGCGCGGTATATCAGAGTTACCCCGATGGGAGGGAGAGAGAGAGAGAGAGGCAAGCTAAATGGTTGTCTCACTCTCTTTCTCTCTCTCACTCGTTGGGCAGGATTCTTCACACCTGCTGCCCCTGTCCATGTAGCAGTAAATAGGTAGCTAGATGGTTGTAGGGGTCCAGTCACAGCTGCTGGGATGTTAGTCGACTGGTGTGGGTGGCATCCTGGGGAAGCAGATAATAGGACCCCAATGGAAACAAACAGACAGTTTGCGATGACGCACTGCCTTTCCTAGGTTATCCTGTGTGGCTAACCCTCCCTACCCTGGGTTATCCTGGGTGCTAACTCCTACCCTGAGTTATCCTGGGTGGCTAACACTCCCTACCCTGGGTTATCCTGGGTGGCTAACCCCCCCTACCCTGGGTTATCCTGCGAGGCTAACCCTGTCTACCCTGGGTTATCCTGGGCGGCTAACCCTCCCTACCCTGGATTATCCTGAATGATTAACCTTCCCCCTTGTTATTAATCCCAGCAAAATGTGGCTTGGTTGGCAACGCTCTCGTCGCACATTCTGAGTGTCCGTGATTCGATCCCCGTGCCGGGGATCGAATTACTTAGCATTTGGTGGGGTTAGATTCGAGAAACCAGTTGCTGGACCAAGCTTCCAGCATGTCCAGGTCTCTGTGTAGTCCTGCCTGATCCTCATGCGATTTAATTCTCCTCATTAACTTCACATCATCTGTAAACAAGGACACTTGAGTTTATCCCTTCCGTCATGTCGTTCACATATACCAAAAACAGCACAGGACCTAGGACTGACCCCTGTGGAACCCCGTTTGTCACAGACGCCCACTCTGACACCTAGTCACGTACCATGACTCGCTGTTGCCTCCCTGTCAGGTATTCTCTAATCCATTGTAATAAATAATAATAATAATAATAATAATAATAATAATAATAATAATAATAATAATAATAATAATAATAATAATAATATCTTTATTTACTACAAGTACTTGTACAAGGTATATAGGCCTAGCCGGCATCAATGACATACTACTATACAGAAAGCCCTTTGTTATGCAGAGCATTTCGGGCAAATTAGGTCCTTGTCCCAGGATGCGACCCACACCAGTCGACTAACACCCAGGTACCCATTTTACTGATGGGTGAACGTAGACAACCGGTGTAAAGAAACACGCCCAATGTTTCTACCTGCGCTGGGAATCGCACGCAGACCCTCGCCGCGTGAAGCGAGAGCTTTAGCGACCAGGCCACGGGGCACCATTGTAGTACCCTTCTTGTTATGTGTGACTGATCTTCTAGCTTTTGCACTAATCTTATGTGAGGAACTGTGTCGAAGGCCTTCTTGCAGTCCAAGAAAATGCAATCTACCCACCCTTCTCTTTCGTGTCCTACTTCCGTTACCTTGTCATAAAACTCCAGTAAGTTTCCGACACAGGATTTTACTTCCCTGAAACTGTGCTGGTTGTCGTTTATAAGCTTGTTCCGTTCTAGATGCTCCATCACTCTCCTCTTGATAATCTTATCCATGACTTTGCATCAGTGACACTGGTCTGTAGTTTAGTTCCTCGTGTTTGTCTCCTTACCTTATGTAGTTGCCCAGTTTTAATGAATGTGTTGAAAATTGTTGTTAGTGGCACATAGCGTCTCTGCTCCCTCTCTAAGGACCCATGGATAGTTGTTGTCCGGTCCCACCGCCTTTAAAGTATCAAATTCACTTAGCAGATTCTTCACCTCCTCCTCATCCAGCACTTGTTGGTGTGGGTGGCATCCTGGGGAACAGAAATTGATGGACCATAGTGGAAATATGACAGACAGTCCCCGATGATACACTGACTTTCTTTGGTTGTCCTGGATAGCTAACCCTCCCTACCCCGAGTTAAAAATCCCAACAAATCTTATCTTACATTTATTGCCCAAATTCACCTAGCGGAAAGTAGGTACTGTTCCTGGGTGTTAGTCTGCTGTTGTGGGTCGCATTCTTAGGAAGGGGATCAACGGATCCCAATGGGAATAAGCCACACTGGCTTTTTTTAATCATCCTGTGTTATTATCTCTCCAGGTTAATAATCCGAATAAATTTTTGTATTATAATTATATTCGTTCTGTTGTCGCTTAAATATTAAGTTTTCTATGAAACAAAAATATGAAACAGAGAACGTAATTTTAGGAGTTACTTTGTTAAACTGCTCCATTGGTCGAATAGTGTAATTAAGTTCAATTTATTTAGGAACAGGTAGACATAAGTAATATTATCATACCTAGTAATATGTATGTAATTAGAATAACCCAAAAAAGTCAGACATAGTGACTTATTTCTACTGGGGTGCTTGATAATATCTTGATAATATCCATAGCATGAACCAGTTCAAGCAGAGCCAAAAGGTACCTAATGAAGGTAGCGACAGAAAGGAAGAGTGATTTCTGGTATAACTAACATACATATACTATTTATTGTGATCTAGCCTCTCTTTAATGTAAATGTTAATAACTCGGTGTATCTTATTCATACTATATCTCCTTTCATAATTTAAACAATAAGGTATTACTAGGATCCCAATGTATGATTATGACTTTAAGTTATATTTATTTATTATTATTATTATTAAATATTTGCCGGTATTCTCCCGGCCCGGGCCTTTTCCAAGTGGTGGCCCGGCCTTGGCTCCCTCTTTAGGGAGTATCTGAGACCTAAGTCTCCCATGGGAGGAGGCACAAGTACCTCCTCATCTTTGGGACCAACTGTCCCCAGGCCTAGCCACAAGCTAGGCCTCTCTGGTCTGCCATCCCCGCCACAAGGGGGCTAATGGGAATGACAGTCTTGTGAGCTGTAAGCTCGGGCTCAGGCACCTACCCTGCCCTAGAAGGGTTAGGCATGGTGTCGATCTTAAGTTATATGTACTTGTACATAAATAAACTTAGTCTACTGGAGCCTTCCAGCGTGGTGGAGAATGAGAGAGAAGTCACAATATGTATATTATTTTATTATTACGCAGTGAGCTATTAAAACATTTTGTGTTGATATCAGTTCAATCTCTGGGAAAATCTGATTTTCTATGAATTAAATGTAATAATTGGTAGGGATAATTATGTTTAACACAGGTGTGTAATGTTAGTGTAACTTTTAGAAAATGATAAGTTATAGAGTATACCTGGAGAGGGTCTCTGGGGTCAACGCCCCCCGGCCCGGTCTGAGACCAGGCCTCGTGGTGGATCAGGGTCTGATGAACCAGGCTGTTACTGCTGGCCGCACGCTAACTGACGTTAGGATATACCACCAATGCAATAAATAAGTGTAATAATTTATATATTTAATGCGAAATAATGAGATTAATAATTATAACCTAGTACACAAAATATTTAGTCATATATATATATATATATATATATTATATATATATATATATATATATATATATATATTATATATATATATATATATATATATATATATATATATATATATATAGGAACCATATGGTCCTAATCCAGGGTCCTGGAGCAAGCTGGGGAGCTGAGACTGTGGGCGTTGAAGAAGTGACATTGTTTGCGATCCCAGTGTTGCTAAGTCCCACAAGTCTGCAAGATACATCAACTTCAGTAAGTTGCAATTTGTTTATGTGTCAGGAGTTCTCCCCCGAGTGTCGGCGGAATATTAATTTCGAGATTGTATTCTAGTGAAAATCCCTCACATATACTTTTTTCCCCACCAGTATCGCCCCTCTTGTCCTTCTTTTTTATTCTTTATTCCAATAAGTAAGTTTGTTTAGGCTCAGGTACACATAAGCACAATTATCATTTATAGTTATGTATGTGTAAATTACCTAGAGTAACCCTAAAAAAAAGTCAGACAAGGCGACTTATTTCCGATGGAGACCTTGATATCTATTGGGAACCTTGTAATATCTTAATATTTAAAGCCTAGCTGCAAGTTAGAGTAGAAATCTGTCGTGATTATTACTTTAAAAATTAAGACAGCTAAGTAATTCAGCTGTGTGAAAATCATTTACAAGAAAAGGCTGTACAGAAGGAATAAAGCGAACAAAGTTATTTATATAAGCATTACAGTGATAGGCTACATGTCGATTTATTAACCTAAAGACAAATTAGTGAAGTTAAGCAATGTGGCATTAAAGTTGCCATTTATAATTTCCATTTCATCTAGTTACAGGGCTGGAGAGAGGCATGATGCAGTAAACTAATTGTTTGGGAAGAGGTAATCAGAAGTCAAGGCTGATTAGGTTATCTTTCGAGGCATCTGCTCAGAGGCATTTCTGTGAAAGGGAGTTGAACATCCGACAGCATCTGCTGCGAGGTGCCAGAAAGCATACCCCTTCACTGTCTCTTATCCTAAGCTGATGTTTCGTTTATATCTTGAAGTGTAGCTTAAACTACTGCTACTGCGGTTGTTGAGACTACACTACCACGACTCTAGTACGTTATTTCAATTACTATATCTTAAAGTGTTTGACCACTGCTACTGATCTCAAAGTGTATCAACTTCGACAGCTCTGGTCCTGTCACAACAACTATTACAGCTCTCATATTCTACACCTACAGCTCTCGCTAACTACTATAAAAATCATAGACTAATCACTATTATTACTACAACTGTTACTACTATTACTACCATTAGCACACCTGTTTACAATAGTCACTCGCCTAGTCTCCTTTCACTCGTAGCTTCTAGTCAAAAACACAGAGAATGGCTTCCTGTATTATACAAAAGCAGTGATGGCTATCTTTCTCCTTCTGTTTTTTGACTTGCCTTAGTCCCGAGAAGGGAATCCCAAGATGCGTAATCAGTAGCACGCTTCCATCAATATGCTCGTGTTTTGGTTATTTCTGCAAGTGGCCTACGAGGTCACCGGACCTAACTGTTCGTGATTTCTTTCTTTGGGGGTACGTGAAGAGCACAGTTTACGTATCACCACTACCTGCAACCCTGGAGGAGCTGAAAATTTCGATCACTGAAGCAGTTCGCATGATAACACCAAATACGCTGCAGAGCGTCTGGACCGAACTGGACTATCACATCGATGTTTGCCAAGCAACCAGAGGGGCGCACATTGAGTGTCTTTAATGCTACACTATACCACATGAAACTGAATGAAATCCTGCATCTGAAGCTACTAACTGTGAAAGATTATTACAATAACGTTACATGTTATAACTGTTTGAAATCAGGAAGTGTTTTTGTAGGCCCTTGTATAATGCTGAAATAAATTATTATTATATTATTATTATTATTATTATTATTATGATTATTATTATTATTATTATTATTTGTAGTAGTAGTAGTAGTAGTAGTAATAGTAGTAGTAGTAGTAGTAGTATTACGTATTATTATTATTATTATTATTATTATTATTATTATTATTATTATTATTATTATTATTATTATTATTCAGGAAGCTCAAGATCAAGAATTCTGCTGATGGAATTACTTTTAACCTGTCCACACATTGCAAAAATATGTTTATTCTTTTTATGGATAAAGTTTAACCTGAAAGTTAAGACACATGTGCAACATCTGGGTATCTTTATTGTAGACGTTTCGCCATCCAGTGGCTTTATCAATACAGATTCTAGGATATAACTTCAAGACAGTAGAACTATATACAAAAAATGAGGTAATTAATCCTACCTTTTCATCCTGTTGGTATTGTATCCCTTTCTTACATAAGAGAACAATATAATTTTTTCCACCTCACAAAGTACAAATAAATAGATTAAATAACATTATTAACACACTCCGTTTTCTGAAATTAGGTAAAAAAAAACATTGCATGGGTAACACATGTGTTTCATTATCTGAGACATATTTGTATGCACAGAGTTACAGAGCAATACAAGGTTTGCTCTTGCTCTAACTAGCCTTTCTATTGGTCAAAATTTGAGTTGATATTGTCAACTGTGTGTCACCAGTTATCTACACCCACCTTCCCTCGTTATCTACACCCACCTGCCTTCGTTATCTGCACCCACCTGCCTTCGTTATGTACACCCACCTGCCTTCCCTCGTTATCTACACCCACCTGCCTTCGTTATGTACACCCACCTGCCTTCCCTCGTTATCTACACCCACCTGCCTTCGTTACCTACACCCACCTGCCTTCCCTCGTTATCTACACCCACCTGCCTTCGTTACCTACACCCACCTGCCTTCCCTCGTTATCTACACCCACCTGCCTTCGTTATCTGCACCCACCTGCCTTCGTTATGTACACCCACCTGCCTTCCCTCGTTATCTACACCCACCTGCCTTCGTTACCTACACCCACCTGCCTTCCCTCGTTATCTACACCCACCTGCCTTCGTTATCTGCACCCACCTGCCTTCGTTATGTACACCCACCTGCCTTCCCTCGTTATCTACACCCACCTGCCTTCGTTACCTACACCCACCTGCCTTCCCTCGTTATCTACACCCACCAGCCTTCGTTATCTGCACCCACCTGCCTTCGTTATGTACACCCACCTGCCTTCCCTCGTTATCTACACCCACCTGCCTTCGTTACCTACACCCACCTGCCTTCCCTCGTTATCTACACCCACCTGCCTTCGTTATCTGCACCCACCTGCCTTCGTTATGTACACCCACCTGCCTTCCCTCGTTATCTACACCCACCTGCCTTCGTTACCTACACCCACCTGCCTTCCCTCGTTATCTACACCCACCAGCCTTCGTTATCTGCACCCACCTGCCTTCGTTATGTACACCCACCTGCCTTCCCTCGTTATCTACACCCACCTGCCTTCGTTATCTACACCCACCTGCCTACGTTATCTACACCCACCAGCCTTCGTTATCTGCACCCACCTGCCTTCGTTATGTACACCCACCTGCCTTCCCTCGTTATCTACACCCACCTGCCTTCGTTATCTACACCCACCTGCCTTCGTTATCTACACCCACCTGCCTTCGTTACCTACACCCACCTGCCTTCGTTATCTACACCCATCTACCTTCCTTCACCATCCACATACACCTGCCTTCATCCAATCCCCACACTCATTTGCCGTTACTTACTCTCTTCCTTCTTCCTTGTAGAGAACCCGGAATACTCCCATTTTGCACTGCCAGATGCGAAATGAGATAAGCCCAGCAAGAGAAGAGTAAGAAGAGATACAGAAATCTATTTTCCCAACTGCCAAGTTGCTTCCTGCTCGGGCTAATATGGCTGTCATATTTAATTCGTAAGTGCAAAATCTTCCTCCACGCTGACCTATTACTCATTAGCACAGCAGCTGATATTAATGGCAACGGACAGAAGCTAAGATTATTTTGTCTTCGGGTAAATGTGGTGGGGTAAGTAATAAGATAAACTCTCACTTTCACTCCTGCAGGTGTGTTGTGATAGGGGCGGCACCTAATTGTCAGCTAGTGACAGGTCTCACTAGAAATTATCCTGAGTGTTGCCCAAGAATGAATTGTTCCAGGAGTTCCGACCTCCCTCACGACGACAGTGATGACAATGATTATCATATTGGTGATGATTATTATGAAGATAATTATGACTCAGTTTGTCCATGATGTGGAGTGTGTCTTTGAGCAGCATCATAAAGTTACTGTGTTCCTGCTTAGTCTTCAGTCCTAAGTCCTTCAAAGTGAAAGATTCACTGATGTGAATATCACTGCAAATCATCTCGAGGTAGATCAAAGAGAATCGAGATTTTTTTTTCAATTAAGATTGTTAATATATCTGTTATATCTATGTGACTCTGATGGGTTAGTATTATACCCCTTAAAGAATATCTTATCATTTCACATACACTTTTTAAATTACACCAAAGAGGTTGGGCCACTTACCTTTTATATCCTACCTCTCTCCCCCCTCCCACCCTTTTCCAATATTTCCATCCTTACCCATCCTTCTTCCTTCCCCATCTTACCAAAGCTCTGGTCATAAGAAGAAGAAGATTGTTAATAGCACCGTAAAAATCGAATTATATTGTTTTCATTTAGCAGACGCTGAAGAATTATGGTTGGCTTTTTTCTGGTCACAGCCTGATCACTCAGGCTATTGCTGCTCGGACTACGTGGATATCTCAATCCACACGACATCTGATATCTGATATCTTTAACTGTCTTGTGATGTCACTATTCGTAAACATTTATCTTTCGTATCTAGTAAATCGTTATTTATATATATATATATATATATATATATATATATATATATATATATATATATATATATATATATATATATATATATATATATATATATATATATATATATATATATATATATATATATATATATATATATATATATATATATATTATATATGCAAAACAACCACTGTGAAAGAGTAGTGAAATTCCAAGTGCTTTCGTGACTACTCACATTGTCAAGGAACTATGAAAGTAATACATCAAAGGAAGGCAATTAAAGAGCTTAGACTACACCTCACAGTCAACTCCCACAACAAAGAAACACCTGACGCGACAATACTGGACTCATAAGAAAAGAGGAACACTGCAGTAGGTCCGCTGGTCCAACTAGACAGGTCCTCACGACATCCCACTAACAAAATATTCTACCCAAGAAATAAGATTTATTATTTGTCCAATGTATTATTAAACTCTAACCAAATTTTATTAATTATAAATGAGTCTAATTTATATAAACCTAAGGAAATATTCATATTATTTTCAAAACTGCTTTTTATGAAACAAGATTCAATTATATTCCTGTCAACCATGGACTTGCTTGATACAACTTTCTCAACTTTTTGAAAATCAATTGGATGGTTAAAATCTCTCACATGAATAAATAGAGCATTGGAATCTTGTCCAGTTCTAATGCTATATTTATGTTGTTTTAATCTAAGTTCGAGATTTTTACCATTTTGACCGTAATAAACTTTATCGCAAATTTTACAAGGAATCTTATAGACACATCCGTCAGCATTTTGGGGGAAATTCTTTATCAAAAGTTTTTTTACTGTATCAAGATTTTTAAATACAACTTTAATATTAAAAGTCTTAAGAAGAGAAGGCATGTCAACCAAGTTTTTATGGTAAGGGAGAACCAACATATTTTTAGTTGAATAAGGTTGGTTTTGGTCTCAGTTTTGCAACTTCAAAAAAAACTTAATAATGTTGAAATTGCAAAATCCTTTTGCAACTATGAAAAATCTTCTGATTTATCCACTGATGAAATTAATATTAGTAAAGGAATGGTATATAACTCTATGTTAAAACCAAACATTCCCAATTGCCCTCAAATATTCTTTAAGTCTTATGATACACTTAATAATAATAAAAATTTGCGCCTAACCAAAGCAAACAAAATAAATGTAATAGTAATTATGAAAGAAAATGATTACCAAGAAAAAAACGAATAATCTCTTAGATGATACTGAAACCTATTCTAAACTTAGAAATAATCCCTTAGAAACCGTTAACAGCAATTTCAATAAAACAATAAAACTTCTACTGAAAGGCAAAGAAGAATTAATTAAACAATTTACTTCCACCAATCCATTTTTACCTTACATGTATGGACTAATAAAAACACACAAACCAGGTAATCCAATTAGACCAATTATTAGCTCCATAGGATCAGTTTCGTATAAATTGTCCAAATGGCTTGTTAACATTTTGAGCCCTATTGTTGGTAAAATTTCTAATTCTAATGTTAAAAACAACATAGATTTAGTTGATAAATTAAGCTCCTTGACTGACTTAAATGATTTTAACATGGTTAGTTTTGATGTTACTTCCTTGTTTACTAAAGTTCCTGTTGATGATTTATTAAGTTTCTTATCTGAAGAACTCGTTAACTATGATTTACCATTGCCAGTTCCTACCATCATTAAACTTATTAAACTTTGCATTGTTGATGCAAAATTTGTATTTAATGATAAGTTTTACACTCAGAAGTTTGGTATGGCAATGGGAAATCCTCTTTCACCTGTTCTTAGTAACCTATACATGGAATTTTTTGAAACAAGATTGCTTAACACAATCCTCCGTAACAGAGCAAAATAGCTCAGATATGTTGATGATATTTTATGTTTTATGCCCAAGAATGTAGATATACACCATTTCCTTGGCAAATTACATAGCTTAGCCAATTCTATAAACTTTACTGTTGAGTTTGAGGAAAATAACTCATTGCCTTTTCTAGGTGTTTTAATTATTAAGAGTAAAAATTATTTCAAATATAAAATTTACAGAAAACCTACAATTAACTGTTCCTATGTCCACTATTATTCTTCCCATCAAGATAGAGTTAAACTGTCTGTTTTTTCAGCAATGTTTTTGAGAGCTTTACGTATTTGTAGTTCAGAGTTCATAGATGAAGAAATATCCAAAATTTATGAAATAGCCATTGATCTGAAATACCCGAGAAATGTAATTGATAAATCATTTAAAATTGCTAGAAATACTTTTTACAACCAAAAAAGGGACAACCAATCTTATTCAACTAAAAATATGTTGGTTCTCCCTTACCATGAAAACTTGGTTGATATGCCTTCTCTTCTTAAGACTTTTAATATTAAAGTTGCATTTAAAAATCTTGATACAGTAAAAAAACTTTTGATAAAGAATTCCCCCCAAAATGCTGATGGATGTGTCTATAAGATTCCTTGTAAAATTTGCGATAAAGTTTATTACGGTCAAACCGGTAAAAATATCGAACTTAGATTAAAACAACATAAATATAGCATTAGAACTGGACAAGATTCCAATGCTCTATTTATTCGTGTGAGAGATTTTAACCATCCAATTGATTTTCAAAAAGTTGAGAAAGTTGTATCAAGCAAGTCCATGGTCGACAGAAATATAATTGAATCTTCTTTCATAAAAAGCAGTTTTGAAAATAATATGAATATTTCCTTAGGTTTATGTAAATTAGACTCATTTATAATTAATAAAATTTGGTTAGAGTTTAATAATACATTGGACAAATAATAAACCTTATTTCTTGGGTAGAATATTTTGTTAGTGGGATGTCGTGAGGACCTGTCTAGTTGGACCAGCGGACCTACTGCAGTGTTCCTCTTTTCTTATGAGTCCAGTATTGTCGCGCGTCAGGTGTTTCTTTGTTGTGGGAGTTGACTGTGAGGTGTAGTCTAAGCTCTTTAATTGCCTTCTTTTGATGTATTACTTTCATAGTTCCTTGACAATGTGAGTAGTCACGAAAGCGCTTGGAATTTCACTACTCTTTCACAGTGGTTGTTTTGCATATTTTAAAATCACCTGTTTACTGTGATCTTATTACTTTCATAGTTCCTTGATAATGTGAGTAGTCACGAAAGCGCTTGGAATTTCTCTATTCTTTCAGAGTGGTTGTTTTGCATATATATATATATATATATATATATATATATATATATATATATATATATATATATATATATATATATATATATATATATATATATATATATATATATATATATATATATATGTATGTGTGTGTGTGTGTGTGTGTGTGTGTGTGTGTGTGTGTGTGTGTGTGTGTGTGTGTGTGTGTGTGTGTGTGTGTGTGTGTGTGTGTGTGTGTGTGTTTTATTTGATGTAGGTTTTAACATTATGAAAACAAATTATTTTAAAGCAAATCAGCTGATCTAAGCATTCGACACCCAAGGGAAAGTTCCCAGGTTCGATCCCAGGGCTGGTCTAGAAATATGGGAAAAATTCCTTACACCTGCTGTCCCTGTTGGCCTAGCAGAAAGTAGGTGCCTGAGTGTTAGTCTCCTTACACCTGCTGCCACTGTTAACCTAGCAGTAAGTAGGTACAGGGATGTTAGCTACATGTGGAACCGTAGCCTAGAGAAAAATCGAAAGTCAAAATAGAAATAATGTTAAGTGAAGATACTTATATCTCCAACAGGTGAACACGCCAAACGATCGACAGATGTTAGATATCAATCAAGACAGGTGGATTATTATTATTATTATAATCAAAAAGAAGCGCTAAGCCAAAGCCAGGTGGAGAATTCACGCATATTTATGCCAACATATATTCTCCAACGAGGCACAGTCTTGGAAAATTAAAGATATAAATTTATTCATGAAAATTTTCACTTAGAATACCATTTAGGTTCATGTGAAGCGACTCACTGATACATACTTATAATAGTTTATCAAGGGAGGTCCCTATTTAGTCCGATATTCCAGTATGTGACATGTTGGTTGAGATCTCAACTTCGAAGCCTCATTGTACAGTGGTCGAGTTGTTTGTTTACATTTCGACATTCCGCGTTCGAGTCTCCCATAACTTTTGAAAAACCTACGACCTTTATTATTTTTAATAAAAATTCATTGACGACAGGGGACATAAGAAGGTAAACTACACAGTAGCTGACTCACGAAATCGTAATGACTTGTACCCTGGTTTGTTTACAAAGTACACGTATTTCCTTCATACCCTAACTGAACCTTACCATCCGCAAAAAAAAAAAAAAAGCCTAACTACTTTAATAACCTATCGCCTATTCCATAGGTTAGGTTAGGTAATATTCGTCAGGAAATAGGACAAGTGTTTCCTGAGGAGGGTCTTAGTCATATGATAACCCGCCACTGGAGCTTTTGGTCATCAGACCAAAGCCTTCTACTGGCTTACCAGTCCACACTGTTAACCTATTATGTGCCTTTTGTAAATCACTATTACGACGCAGAGCAAGTTAAACCTTCTCTAAATATTGTTCAATTATCTGTTTAACTTCTATGCTTTATATTGCCTCCTCAAGGGAGGCTCCTTGACGCTGGTGATGGGCTCTTGATCTAGGGAACTGGATCTGTGCTCCGGTTCCCGGAATTGACCCTGAATACCTTCCATCCCCCCCCCAACATGAACTGTATAATCCTACGGATTTAGCTCTCCCCCATGATTATTGGGACAACGGTTCACTCAGATAAAGCTCAACGCTAAGTGAGTTTCGATAAAAAGCTTGTATAATAATAATAATAATAATAATAATAATAATAATAATAATAATAATAATAATAATAATAATAATAATAATAATAATAATAATAATAATAATAATAATAATAATAATAGCAATAATAATAACTTGTATTTTTACAAGTGCATGATACAACGTACAGAGATCATAGCTGACATCAATGACATACTACTATATAGAAAGCCCCTTGTTATGCTGAGCATTTCGGGCAAATTAGGTTAATTTTGTCCCCAGGATGCGACCCACACCAGTCGACTAACACTCAGATACCTATTTTACTGCTAGGTGAACAGTGACAGCAGATGTCTTAAGGAAACACTCCCCAGTGTATCCACCCGTACCGGGGATCGAGCCACGGATCTCAGTGTGTGACCTGAGCGCGCTACCAACCGAGCACGTTGTGTCTGTTTGCCGTTCTGGGTGTTGCGTGTGCTCAGCAGCTGTGTTCTAACTGTTGTTCACCTGAAACATCTGTCAGGAGGGTGAACACACAGTATCTAACAAGCCCTGTTGGCTGCCTGTCTTCGTTTGAACCTCTGCTGCAGCGAACAGAGAAACAACAGAAAACCCGAAAAGGAAAGAGAAGCAACAGGAGACGGTGAAAAAACAGGAGACCAAGAGGCAAGTCAGCCGTTTTAGTACCAGCATGACGGTTTTCAAAGGTAAGTTAGGTTAGATTAGGTTAGGTTAGGTTAGGTTTGTCAGGAAACAGGACAAGTGTTTCCTGACGCGAGTCTTGCTCATATGATGACCCACCGCTGGAGCTTGCCAGTCCATCCCTTTAAAAAACATTATTTTGTATTATGTATCAATAAATGAAAGTACTGTACTGTACAGTAATCTTAAGATAGAATTCCTCTGAAAAAAGAAACTGAATATTATACTGTGAATATTGATAAATTAGACACATGTGCAACTCTTGGGTATCTTTATTGAGGAAACGTTTCGCCACACAGTGGCTTCATCAGTCCATACGTAGGAGAAACTTGAAGAACAGGAGGAGAATGAGGTAATCAGTCCCTCAACCTTGAGTCGATGTGGTCAGTCCATCAATCTTGAATAGAATCAAGGTTGAGGGACTGATTACCTCATTCTCCTCCTGTTCTTCAAGATTCTCCTTTGTATGGACTGATGAAGCCACTGTGTGGCGAAACGTTTCCTCAATAAAGATACCCAAGAGCTGCACATGTGTCTAATTTATCAACATGTCGGTTCTCTGAACCATTCGTCTACTAACTGTGAATATTATACAAATATCGTAGACATGAATGAAAGATGCACTGAAGATATCAACTAAGTAATATTTTGAATATTATCCATCTTTTCTATATAGCTCAATATTATTACCTGGTCCACTCATCCGATTACGCAATGCATGATTTGAAACACGAGGTATGGTCTGGTATGGGAGGTATTACCTGGTATGCAAGGTATGATCTGGTATAGGAGAAATAATGCACTTAGTGACCTCAGGAAGGTGGTGCCTCGATGCAGGTGAGGGAGCCTAGCCTCCACCTCCTTGATTGAAACGTTAGTGCTTTCCAAATATCATCGGCTGTGTGATTTTTACGGGTGAATGTGACCTGACCTGACTAGGTTGGGGTATTCGCTTAAGCCGGTAGGAAACTTGGACCTGCCTCGCATGGGCCAGTAAGCCTGCTGGAGTGTTCCTTCTTTCTTATGTTCTTATGTTTAAAGCTTCCCTTGATTATAATAATAATAATAATAATAATAATAATAATAATTATAATTAAAACCACTGTAATACGTCAGCTCGTGTCTGTTTGATCATTTGTTGATAGTTGTAAATAAAAGCTTACCTGCTTACTTATTTATACAAGTAACTCGCACATAGGTGAGAGAAGCTTATAACGTCGTCGTGAGCTTCTCTCTCCTATGTGCGGGTTATTTGTGTATTGTTCCAGTCACGGCATTGTTCTTTTTTGTTTTGTATTTACTTATTTGTTACGCATCTTCCCCAGCAGTAGCATTAACCTGGGATTATCTACCGAACATAAAAGAATAAAAGAAAACTGGTCCGTTCTAGGGAGAGGTAATACAATGGTAGACTATACTAACATATGCAAATAAGACAAAATGCTGGTTATGGTATTTTATCGTGAAGACGTTCGATCCACCAGGACACATGACATGGGTATTTATATGAGTTGTAGAGAGGCCCTGTGGTGAAAGAACGAGGTCAAGTTGACCCTTGTGAGTAGCCTGCCCAGTACGTGAGGTCAGGTGATCGCAGTGTCAGATACTGGGAGAATAAGCCTTGCTTAAGCCTCTGAAATTATGAATGATCTTGAATTTTGACTGAAGTTGTTGGTTGTGGCTATAACTGGGGACTGAAGGCATAATCTGCTGTGATGGTCACTATCTTCGATGATAAGTCTTGCTTCTGGGAAGTTCGTCGGATGCCCAGATGTTGCATATGTGTCTAATTCATCATCATGTCGGTATTGCATTCAGTTTATATGCATATTAATGCGTGACTGGTATGGCATAAAAAACAAGTCCAGTAGAGCGGTCTGCTTAGTTCCACAGTGCTCTAAATACCATGCATTTAGGGCACCCGGTAAAGGGTAGCTTTATTATGCATCTCATACCCACCCTAAGGGTGTTAGCTCAAAGATTACAGAGGCACATAAAAGGGTCAGTGACTAAATCCCTAAATTCTGATAGCTATTTTTCCACATCAATGTTCTGGTAACAATCATAATGCATCGTTTACACGAACATGAATTAGATTATTTGATTAATATTTATTCATAATATCTGACACTTAACAAGGTTGAATTTAGGCAGGTTTAAGTGACTATGAGTTATTCTCGTATTCTTTTAATTTGTGTTCAGCTGTGTTGTGGCTGGCGTGCGGTGCCTCCTGTCTGAGACATGTGAGCGGACACGGTGAACCTGGGGAACTATATTCTTCCATCGCCTTGACCAGGTGGATCTTTGTCCTCGACCAGATGTTAGGGGAGTTTCTTGCTACCCAGACGAACCTTACAGCTGGTTCTGCCAGGTTAGCTGCTCAGGTGGCTGGGAAATGAACCCCCAACCTGTTTCGTCACATTATTTTCTTTGTGGTTCATACCAGCAGCATCTATGAACCATAAACTCAAACGTAAAGTTTATATTATTGTTCGCAAAACTGTTTGTATATTGTCCTCAGGAAAAACGTACAGCTCTTCACCACATTACATAAACTGACGAGCTTTAGGCTACTCTAATTTAGTTAATCTCCAAAAATATGTTTTCTATAAACCTCTTCTGCGTTTTCTTTTACTTTTCAATGACAGACAAATTTATTTTTACTTAATAATGCACTTGCCCAGTACGTAGATCATCTCGAGCAATAGATTAACTAGAAACATCAGACACCGTCTTGATCATTAAATTTTGCTGGACAAGACCTGCCTTTCACGACACTGAACTTCAGTGTCGTGGAAGGCAGTAACTTGACTTTCAGAGCAGTAGTGACTTTTCTTTCAAAACAATGAATTGACCTTCCATACAGTGACCTGACCTTCACACAGAGTGACCTCTTCTCAGGTACTTGGAATCATATCAGTGGGCAGCGGAGGATGCAAGGGCAAGCAACCACGACATGGACCTGACCCTGACAGGAAATCCCTTACAAGTTTACTCTCTGTTCAAACGACTAGCCCTGTACGGGTCTGAGGTGGTGAGTCTGCAAGCCCACGCCCACGCCCACACATACACCAACCATATCCTATGTGAGTTAACACGAGTGGGGAAGAGACAATAGATGGGGGAGAAGCAAGTTAATTTAGACACAGGTACACATAAGGATACACAGCAATTCACAACTGCAGACCAAACCAAGTTGGGGGTGGTATTGCAATCTATTACTCTAACCAATTATCTTGTATTAGCACCACTTGCTTTAGTGATGAATATGGGGAATACATTTTTGCTCATTTTACTGTAAAAAACCTTAAGACACCTATAACAATCGGTGCCATTTACCGGATACCTCACACAAACATCCCAAATTTCAGTGAGAAATTAAAGTCACTAATAACAAACAGACAAATGAATAAGCACCACCTTCTCTTAGCTGGAGACTTCAACATCAACCTTGGCTTACTAGATGATCAGCCTGTAACTGATTTCATCAACAATATGAACAACACACTTCTCATACCAACAATAACTAAACCAACCAGGCTCACTGAGACAAGTGCAACCATAATAGACCACATATGGATCAATATACTAGCCCCCCTTAAATCAGGGATAATCACAGATAGCACTACAGGACCACTACCCTACCTTCCTCCTGACAAACATTAGTAAACCACCACTTGAATACAACAAAGTCTCATTTAGACTCCATGACGAGGCCTCAATAAGGAAGTTCACAGCTGACCTAGAGATTGTTGACTGGCCTGCAGAATTCTCCAAGGCCAATGGTATTGATGACTGGACAGACATTTTTCTTAACAAATTACTTAGACTATACAACAAACATTGTCCTATAAAAACGAAACAGATCACAAACAAAACGGCTTGGTTGCCCATGGCTAACCAGCACCATTCTGAAATCCATTGACAAGAAACACCAATATGAAAAGCAATATAGACAGGGCTTAATACACAAAGATATTCTTAAACACTATTCATCAGTTCTCACCAAAGTAATAAAGAAAGTCAAACAACTATACTACTCCAGTAGATTCACAGACACTAGAGGAGATATAAAAAAGACCTGGAAAACACTCTCTCAGATTCTAGGGACCCACAAACTGAAAAAAACCAAGAATATTGTCCTAACTAAACCTAATGAAACACCACTACGTCCCACTGACACAGCTAACAAGATAAACGACTTCTTCTCAACCATAGGATCTAATCTCGCCAATAAAATCCCACATACCAATGCCCATGCAGGGGACTACCTAGATGGGAATTTCCCAAATTCCTTCTATCTTGCACCAACTGAGCCCTCGGAAGTCACCGAGATTATAAAGTCACTTAAAAACAACTCAGGGAATCTGTCTAATGTCCCACCATTACTGTACAAGCGAGCGGCCCATATCCTTTCGCATGCTATTTCATTACTTTTTAACAAGTCACTAGAAACTAGCACCTTCCCGAAACTACTCAAGATGGCAAGGGTTACACCAATACATAAAGGTGGTGACCCTACAGACTTAAACAACTATAGGTCAATATCAAACTTACCATTGCTATCCAAAATCTTTGAGAAACTCGTGCACAGGAGACTATATTCATTTATAACAGCACAAAAACATACTCAACCCCTCCAATTTGGATTTCAGGAAAAATAAAAGCACTAATGATGCAATCATAAAAATGCTAGATCTGCTTTACAACAGCATTGGAAAATAAGGAATATCCACTAGGAATTTTTATTGACCTAAGAAAAGCTTTTGACACAGTAGACCACGACATCCTACTCCACAAACTTGACCATTACGGTATAAGAGGCCATGCGCTTGCTTATTTCAAATCTTACCTTACTAATAGGTATCAGTATGTCACCATTAAAGACACAGCATCAACAACACGGCCACTTGATACTGGAGTTCCGCAGGGAAGTGTCCTTGGTCCCCTGCTCTTCCTCATATACATCACTGATCTTCCAAACGTATCCCAACACCTGAAACCCATTCTCTTTGCTGACGACACGACTTATGCCATCTCTCACCCTAATCTTGCCACCCTCAACACTATTGTTAACGAGGAGCTGATCAAAATATCGACTTGGATGACAGCCAATAAACTTACGCTTAACACTGACAAAACCTACTATATTATGTTTGGTAGCAGAGCAGGAGATGCACAAATTAACATTAAGATCGACAACACTCTAATTATCAGACATAATGAGGGCAAATTCCTAGGCCTATACCTTGACAACAACCTGAATTTCAGCACCCACATCCAACACATAACCAAAAAAGTATCAAAACGGTGGGATCCTCTCCAAGATACGATACTACGTGCCGCAAAATGCCCTTCTCACACTATACCACTCACTATTTATCCATACCTCACCTATGCTATTTGTGCTTGGGGATCAACTGCAGCAACACACCTAAAGCCAATAATAACCCAACAAAAGCTGCAGTAAGAATAATCACTAAATCCCATCCCTGGCAACACACCCCCCCCACTCTTCATAGATCTAAACTTACTCCCTGTTCAGTACATCCACACTTACTACTGTGCAATCTACATCTACAGGACCTTAAACTCCATTATCAACCTTGACCTAAAACGCTTTCTTGATAGTTGTGACAGAACCCACAGGCATAACACCAGACACAAACATCTCTACGACATTCCCCGTGTCCGACTAAACCTTTACAAAAATTCAATGTATGTCAAAGGCCCTAAAATCTGGAACACCCTACCTGAGAACTCTAGAACTGCAGACACATTCATCACCTTCAAAACTACCATTAGAAAACATCTTATCTCCCTGATACACCCCGTCAACTAACTACACGAATACCACCTGGTGGTTCACACTTACACTCACTCACCCATTTGACCATAAACAGAAATATTAATCTCAATCTTAAAATAATGAATCCTATGATACTCCAATACTGAAACTATGTACTGTGCCAAAACAAAAGCATTCACATTGCTAAACTCACAAACTAGTATTTAGTCACTTAGCCATAATACCAACTTACCTTATAATTTGTAATATTTTAAAATAAAGAATTAAACTAAGTCTGCCCGAAATGCCTAGCCATGCTAGGCGTTCTAGTGGTACACTCTGTAATTATTATTTAACTACATGTAAACCACACAATAACCAAATTCTGTAAATTCAACATTGTAATCTTTATAGAGAATAAACTTTGAATATTATGAATATGTAAAGTACGTAGGACAACCCAAAAAAAAAGCCAGACAAGGTTTTCCAAGCTACGCCCACAGGAACCCCATTTTGTAACCTAATTCATTTCATTAACCTCAATGAGTTTTCCTCATGAGAATTTTATTGTGTGTGTGTGTGTGTGTGTGTGTGTGTGTGTGTGTGTGTGTGTGTGTGTGTGTGTGTGTGTGTGTGTGTGTGTGTGTGTGTGTGTGTGTGTGTGTGTGTGTGTGTGTGTGTGTGTGTGTGTGTGTGTGTGTGTGTGTGTGTGTGTGTGTTGTGTGGACACTAACCAAGTGGAGATCCTCAGTACACGAGGACGGGAGTCCGGTGCTACCCTCACAACGGGACTTCGAAGGTGCAGCCAACGGCCTGGGGCGCCTCCAGCGGGTTTATGATCTTCCCATCACTCACCTCCTTCAGGGCAGGATCCTCAACACCACCTGCAGCGTCAGTGAGTTCTTAATTTTTTTTCTAGCTAGCACGAAAAGCCCGACAGAACAGATGCGCATCTTCGATCAGAGGAAGGAAAAGCAATAACTCGCATCAAAAATAGGCATTGTACTCATTTCCGCAGGGAATAGTGAAATACATTATTAAAATTCTCCATCATGTGCACATGGGAAGTATATTTATACCGGCCAAATCTAAATTATTTCCCAGCTGGGACTGAATCTTCTAAAACTCTTTCATCTCATTAGTTAATTTGATGACAGTTCTGTTGCAGGATCATACCTGTTATCGTGCCTCAGGCACAACAGTCAAGCAACACCCAGGTACCTATTTACTGCAAGGTGAAAGGTTACAACCGCTGGGGCGTTGACCCCCGAAACCCTCTCCAGGTAAACTCCAGGTAGTCTCCAATCGCCCCGAACACAACCTGGGCCCTTCGATTTTGAGCTGAAGGTGCTATCATTTACCTAGGAGGCATTGAAGCAATTGTTTACTGCGAAGTTCATTTATTTTGCACGAAAATACAGACTCATCGAGAGCAAACAACATCTCTGATACAGAAACCACATTATATACACACTAACACATATATAAACTACATTAAACATCTACATTAAACATCTATATTAAACGTTTAACATCTTCCTGCTAAACCTGTTTGAAATTAACAGATAAGTGTCTGTAATATGTCAGATCTTTCGTTCAGTAACTCGCTGACTGTTTCGTAATTCTTAACGTTTTCAGAGGACATTTTTTTATTTTTTGCATTACAATGAAATAGTTTCCCATTGAAAATTCAGGGTAATGGAAATGAAGAGAAAATACTACGGATAAATGAGAGAAAAATTACTCTGGCCTCGATCCACCAAAACTCCGAGTGACTAAAGTAAATTAAGCGTATTTCACAGAGTTGGGTGTATCCGACTGTGTCCTGGTTGCCAATGTTAGTCGACAGAACGGTGCCTTAGTCACTGCCTGGGAGTGGTACAGACAGGCACTGCTCCTGGCCCCGGAGAACGACACCATCGCTCTCATTAAGCAGGAGATGTCCTCCCTGCTGCAGGAAGTAGGTAGACAAGGCACTGAATGCTCTTTTCCGCTCTTACATTTACTTTCTTAGAGATGTGATTCAACCTCATCTCAAAAAAAAATGTCTGATTTTTTTATTATTAGTTTTAATAAGAATATACAGAATTTTACAGTAAAACGTAATGTTTTTTATTATAAAAATATACATATAAAGTGTGTTAATTGATTTTTTATGTAACAAATTGGTCTAAAACAGTCCTATATAACGTATCCATTTTTATTTAAAAAAAAAATCCGTGATCAACTCTTCGTGATTTCGAGTTGTTTAATGTTCCCCTTCCCTCCGTCAGCTGTACGACGAGGAGGAGGAGGAGGAGGAAGAAAAGGAGGAGAAAGAGGAGAAGGAGGAGGAGAAGAAGAAGAAGGAGAAGCCCGTGCAGTCTTTCCTTGAATCTCTTCCCTTCGACATTGAAGCAGACGAACAAGAGAGGGACTTCAACAGGCTCTGTCGTGGCGAGACCTTCCTAGTAAGTACGAGTCTAATAGCGATTCCATTGTGTTAAATGCATTTTGCTGGCTACAGCTTCATTCTCTCTCCAGCGATGACTTAAGGTCAAAGTCATCAATTATTGATATTTTACGGTCATTGGCCAAACAATGTACTTTGTGCGTTAATCCTTTCTTGGTATTTTGTTTATGTTCGATCATGTATTATTTTGTGTTGTTGTTATCCTGGGGACTGTTATTGTTACCCTGTCTTGCTTTACCTCCTAAAATCATAACATCGATGATTGTGTTTGGCCTGGCAGACGGAGCAGCAGCAACGGGGCCTGCAATGTCATGTGTCTTCCATGGGCTCCCCGTACTTGTTGCTGCGACCTGCCAAGTACGAACAGCTCCTCCGACACCCGGAGCTCTACCTCTACTACGATGTCATCTCCCAGAACGAGATTGAGGTGGTGCAACAGCTGTCGGAAAAAGCCGTGAGTGTTGTCTTCAGTGTTCTTGTTAAAATGCTTGTGAGTTTGTCCACATATTTGTGTTTTTTGTACACTGTTGACGACTCTGAAATGACAAATAGGAACTTCAGAGAAACTTTTAGCAAGGCCCGTTCACCCACAGTGTGGGCTTAAATGTACACGATGTTTCACCTAGAGTGGTGCTTTATCAAACATCTGATAAAGCCTCACTGTGGGTGAAATGGTTTCTAATGAAGCTTTTTCCCTGCTGAACGGCAAAGACTCCTCGAGTCAACACTCATAATAAGTTTACCTCGTCAGCCTCTATATGAATTTCTTAAAAAAAAAAAAGTGTATATTTGTGTCCGTGTCAGCTGAGTCGTGCCGGCCTTCAGTACGTGGATGGACCGAGTGAGCTGCGTGTAGCACACGTAGCCTGGCTCGCTAACGACACACACACAGTCCTGGAGACCCTCTCTCGCAGGATCTCCTACATGACTGGTCTCCACGTGCACGAGGGAGAGGGACCAGATATGGCCGGAGAATTTCTGCAGGTAACCAGAGAGATTTGCTTTCGAGCCCATTTTGCAATCGTGTCATTACGATTTCGTGAGTCATTCACACTTCTAAAATAATATCCCAGCATTATAGGCAATACTGATATAATTTATTAGCAGGTAGACTTGACTGGTCCTCAGGGATCAACATGCAACTGCTTCTTACAACAATGTTCTACTCCAGGTATGCAACTACGGCGTCGGAGGATACTTCATCCACCACCACGACCCACTCTACAAGAACACACCGGAGAACGAGGCAAGGAACCACTATCTATGATACACCTGTGACCGGTTTCGAGAGGGTTTTTTTTATTTTTTTTTTTACACTCGCAGCCCAATCTAGGAAAAGTTATTTTTTCCTATAAATTACCTGTCTGATGCTTTGAACTTAATAAGACATGAATGAAGCCTGACCTCGTCTCTAATGTCTGTTCAACCTGGCTCTTCTATGGCTTTCACTGTTTCACCTTCACTCACAAAGTGAAATGATTCAGAACCACCCAAAAAAAATCATATAGGTATCATTTCTAAATTGTTGGCTTACCAAAAAAAAAAAAATCTCCATTACCTGTAATCCATACTTTCGAGAATTAATATTAGACTACAGTTCGGTCCCTCCTGGACTGTTATTAGCTGTTTATGATTTGATAATGGTTCAGAAAGGACCGAAGCGCCATTTAAACTTTCTCCTCCACAGCATTACAAATAAAAATCTCCATTACAAAAAAGGCTCAAAGTTACTACAAATGGTCAAAAAAAAGTGGTATAGGTTCGAAGCTTAACGAAAAAAACAATACCACTTGTATGAGATCTGTTTGCACGTCCATTCATCTCTTTCACCAGACATTTCTCGTAACCTCAATTAAATCATCAATTCCTAAGCTCCATCTTTTCAACCTGCGTTTCTCTCCACAGTGGCCCGAGGAGCAACTTGTGAGTGGGGACCGTCTTGCAACCTTCGTTATTTACGTGAGTCTATTTCGCTGTATAAGTGAGTCTATTTCGTTGTATACGTGAATCTATTTCCTTATATACGTGTCGTCCCCTTCGCTATATACACTAAGTTTTGCGTTATACACATGAATCACTTTTAAATATGCTTCTATACACATATCTGCAGCTCTAAGTTATATACATCCACGAGGAAGCGCTAAATCCTTAGGAGTCACACAGTGCCTTTGTAAACATAACTCTAATCCCTTCCTCAAGAGTTCATTTCTTTAAAATAAAAAATAGAGTTATCTCAACTTTTAAACCTTGCATTAAATTATCAGAAATTTTCGAGAAATTTTTTGTCAAATTTCGATGACTGCCACAAGCTATTTTTTTTTTTTTTTTTGTAAAAAATCGTGAATTAATTGAATATTTAGCAGATGCTACTTACATATTTCGCAAATTTCTCTCTTTATTTTGCATATACATGCATATATATATATATGTCGTGCCGAATAGGCAGAACTTGCTATCTTGGCTTAAATAGCAACGCTCATCTTGCCAAATAGGACAAGTGAAAATTTGTGTATGCAATAATTTCGCCAAAATCATTTTGAACCTAACGAAAAAATATATTTCACTGTGTTTGTTTAGTATTAAATTATTGTAAACAAATCTAAAATATATTTAGTTGGGTTTGGCTAAAATAAATTGTTCTTTTTATAGTAAGGTTAGGTAAGTTTTCTAAGATTCTTTTGGAGCAAAATTAAATTTTTTTACATTAACATTAATGAAAAAAATATATCTTTAAACGTATAAGAGAAAATTTTAGAAAGAATTTAATTTTAAATGAGTTCTTGCTAATTGACCAGTTTTACATATTCGGCACGACATATATATATATATATATATATATATATATATATATATATATATATATATATATATATATATATATATATATATATACACACACATGTGTGGAGGTACAGTTGTCGGAGGTGGAGGCAGGGGGTAAAACAGCGTTCCCTTTGGTGGGTACAGCTGTTTCGCCCGTCAAGGGAGGAGCTGTCTTCTGGTACAACATCCACCGTGACGGCCAGCTGGACCAGCTGGCACTGCACGGTGGATGTCCCATCCTTCTGGGAGACAAGTGGAGTAAGTATCCTGCAGTACTTTTGCCATCCTGTGTAGGATCTTAACCAGAGGACCTGTGCCTTAATATGCAATAGAAACCATATATAACTGCGTTAATATAGTTAATTTAGGGTAACGAATTTTAAAAAAACATGACTTGCACTGTATATATACGCCATTTTGTGTGTATTTCTGGGTGTATATACGCTGAGATGCGTGTATATCTTTTTACGTATGTACACGGAAAGGTATGTATCTCTCATTATATATACCTTGAGACATTCCTGTAGTCGATAGGCTTTAAACCTAATCAGCCTTAATACACCAACCAAAGGGAAAGTCTAAAATATTAATGTTGTTTAAACCGGCCTTTTAAATGACCTTACTCAATGCATCAGTAGCTTTTAAATGGTCTGGTGATACAGACGAACTATGGAAAAGGTCACTTGTGTACAGTTCAGGGCAGTGAATTCAACGTTTCGCCCCGAGCTTCATTAGGACTGATGAAGCCACTCGTGGCGAAACGTATTCTGAACAGTAGTCCTTTTAAAGACGCATCGAAAGCTGCTGACTCATTGAGTATAATCATCCACGAGAATGATGATTATTCACTAAGTGTCATTAAAGATGGTTATTGTGGAGAGCGAAACGTTGCCACAATGAAACGTCCCATTAGTTGCACATGTGTCCTTGTATCTAATATTAAGGTAGCCATTTTGACTCTGTGTAAGGGATGTATATAGACTTTGTGCTGTATACTGACTTTTTCCCTCACTCTTCGGTTCCTGCCTGGCCGGATGTACAGCTACGGATCCAGGGGAATAAAAGGTCACAATCTAACCTAGCGTAACGTAACGTAACGTAACGTAACGTAACGTAACGTAACGTAACGTAACGTAACGTAACGTAACCTAACCTAACCTAACCTAACCTAACCTAACCTAACCTAACCTAATCTAACCTAACCTAACCTAACCTAACCTAACTTAACCTAACCTAACCTAACCTAACCTAACGTAAACTAATGTAACCTAACCTAACCTAACCTAACCTAACCTAACCTAACCTAACCTAACGTAAACTAATGTAACCTAACCTAACCTAACCTAACCTAACCTAACCTAACCTAACCTAACCTAACCTAACCTAATGTAACGTAACGTAACCTAACCTAACCTAACCTAACTCAACTTAACCTAACCTAACCTAACCCAACCTAACATAACCAAAATTAGCCTAACTTAACCTAACCTAACTTAACTTAACTTAACTTAACCTAACCTAACTTAACTTAACTTAACTTAACCTAACCTAACTTAACTTAACTTAACTTAACTTAACCTAACCTAACTTAACTTAACTTAACTTAACTTAACTTAACCTAACCTAACTTAACTTAACTTAACTTAACTTAACCTAACCTAACTTAACTTAACTTAACTTAACCTAAGCTAACCTGATGTTTTTACACAAATATAAATTCTGTCGTCAAATATATTTTTGTTTCAATACTCAAATCATTTATATTGTCTTAAGTATGTGATTTTTTTTTGTCAAATAACCCATTTCCTGTGATTTCTTTTATATTCGCAATGTAGACGTCCAGAGCATCTGGAGTTGATCCTGGAGATTGACAGTGCCATTCCACTCTTGCAGTTGCTAACAAGTGGATACACGAAGGCCCCAATTTTCAACGTCGCCTTTGCAGCCTTGATCCTGACTTTTAAACGTCACTCCATCCATCCATCCACCCATCTATCTATCCAACCATCCAACCATCCACCCATCTATCTATCCAACCATACGTCTGGTGCCAGTCAACTCACATCCATCCTCTACTATGAACTGTGAAGAATGGAGTTGACTTCACGAATAATCTATCACAATTTTAATAGACACTGATGATAAGTTACGATTTTTTCCAGACTATTTCCTGATTTTCACTAAAATTAAAAATATTTCCACTAAAAATTCATTATTTCAGTCATTGTATTGTACTCCTCCATTTTTTTTTTTAAATACGTGAGTTTAGAGTTTAGTTATAATAATAATAATAATAATAATAATAATAATAATAATAATAATAATAATAATAATAATAATAATAACAATAATAATAATAATAATAATAATAATAATAATAATAATAACAATAATTATAATAATAATAATAATAATAATAATAATAATAATAATTAAAAGTATGTAAAATGTTAAAATCTACAAAATATATAGCAAGGTAAAACAATACAAAGTTATCATTGTTAATATATATATGTTGTTAGCATTGTTATCTTCTGCAGTGTTATTAACGTTAATATATAATTTCTAATTATTGTTATTTTCTGGGATATTACTAGTGGTGGCTGGTGTTATCTTGTTTATTTGTTGGACATTGTTATCGGTCTTATCTTGTTATCTGTTATCTTTGTTAGTTTGTTCCTTGTTATCTGTTATCTTTGTTAGTTTGTTCCTTGTTATCTGTTATCTTTGTTAGTTTGTTCCTTGTTATCTGTTATCTTTGTTAGTTTGTTCCTTGTTATCTGTTATCTTTGTTAGTTTGTTCCTTGTTATCTGTTATCTTTGTTAGTTTGTTCCTTTTTTATCTGTTATCTTTGTTAGTTTGTTCCTTGTTATCTGTTATCTTTGTTAGTTTGTTCCTTGTTATCTGTTATCTTTGTTAGTTTGTTCCTTGTTATCAGTGTTTGTTCCTTGCTATCAGTCTTTGTTCCTTGTTATCTTTGTTAGTTTCTTCCTTGTTATTAGTGTTATCTTGTTCCTTGTTATTTTTGTTAGTTTGTTCCTTGGTTTATGCATTGTTAGGCTGAACATTGTTCTCATTGTTAGTTAGTGTTGTGTTATCGCTGTTAGTTAGCGTTGTTATCATTGTTAGTTAGTGTTATCGTTGTTAGTTAGCGTTGTGTTATCATTGTTAGCGTTATCGTTGTTAGTTAGCGTTGTGTTATCGTTGTTAGTTAGTGTTATCGCTGTTAGTTAGTGTTATCGTTGTTAGTTAGCGTTGTGTTATCATTGTTAGTCAGTGTTATCGTTGTTAGTTAGCGTTGTGTTATCGTTATTAGTTAGTGTTATCGCTTTTAGTTAGCGTTGTGTTATTATTGTTAGTGTTATCGTTGTTAGTTAGAGTTGTGTTATCATTGTTAGTTAGTGTTATCGTTGTTAGTTAGCGTTGTGTTATCGTTGTTAGTTAGTGTTATCGTTGTTAGTGTTGTGTTATCGTTGTTAGTTAGTGTTGTGTTATCGTTGTTAGTGTTGTGTTATCGTTGTTAGTTAGTTTTGTGTTATCGTTGTTAGTTAGTGTTATCGTTGTTAGTGTTGTGTTATCGTTGTTAGTTAGTGTTATCGTTGTTAGTGTTGTGTTATCGCTGTTAGTGTTATCGTTGTTAGTGTTGTGTTATCGCTTTTAGTTAGCGTTGTGTTATCGTTGTTAGTTAGTGTTATCGCTGTTAGTTAGTGTTATCGTTGTTAGCGTTGTGTTATCATTGTTAGTCAGTGTTATCGTTGTTAGTTAGCGTTGTGTTATCGTTATTAGTTAGTGTTATCGTTGTTAGTTAGCGTTGTGTTATTATTGTTAGTGTTATCGTTGTTAGTTAGCGTTGTGTTATCATTGTTAGTGTTATCGTTGTTAGTTAGCGTTGTGTTATCGTTGTTAGTTAGTGTTATCGTTGTTAGTGTTGTGTTATCGTTGTTAGTTAGTGTTGTGTTATCGTTGTTAGTGTTGTGTTATCGTTGTTAGTTAGTGTTATCGTTGTTAGTTAGTTTTGTGTTATCGTTGTTAGTTAGTGTTATCGTTGTTAGCGTTGTGTTATCGTTGTTAATTAGTGTTATCGTTGTTAGTGTTGTGTTATCGCTGTTAGTTAGAGTTGTGTTATCATTGTTAGTTAGTGTTATCGCTGTTAGTGTTATCGTTTTTAGTTAGTGTTATCGTTGTTAGTTAGTGTTATCTTTGTTTGTTAGTGTTATCGCTGTTAGTTAGTGTTATCGTTGTTAGTTAGTGTTATCGCTGTTAGTGTTGTGTTATCGTCGTTAGTTAGTGTTGTGTTATCGTCGTTAGTTAGTGTTGTGTTATCGTCGTTAGTTAGTGTTGTGTTATCGTCGTTAGTTAGTGTTGTGTATCGTTGTTAGTTAGTGTTGTATTATCGTTGTTAGTTAGTGTTGTGTTATCGTTGTTAGTTAGTGTTGTGTTATCGTTGTTAGTTAGTGTTATCGTTGTTAGCGTTGTGTTATCGTTGTTAATTAGTGTTATCGTTGCTAGTGTTGTGTTATCGCTGTTAGTGTTATCGTTGTTAGTGTTATCGTTGTTAGTGTTATCGCTGTTAGTGTTATCGTTGTTAGTTAGTGTTATCGTTGTTTGTTAGTGTTATCGCTGTTAGTT